>CM035154.1:107718230-108412474 GCA_020205615.1 Panax quinquefolius | reverse complement strand
ATGTGATGAGGATTTATTTGAGTATAGATATTGTCTAGAAGATAATATTTGTATTCAAACTCACAATTTTATTGTTGTAATAATAAAGTTGTAGTTGTTTCTGTACCATGTATTGACAACTCAAAATGGGTGATGTATACCTATTTTGGAGGCGTCGCAATGATAAACCGGAATATTCAGGCCAGAACAAGGGAAAAGAAAAGAAAATAGAATAATCTTATGTTATCTTTTGTAATAGTTAGACAGTATTAAGACAATGATATTTATTATCTATCATGTATTGTAATGAATGTAGTAAAGGTTGCATACTTGGGATTAGACTCTGATGTATGTAAATTAAGTTTGGTAATTATATTATTGTTATTATTATTAGTATTATTCTGCTCATAGAAATGGTATCGTAAAGCACCAAGTTCGGGTTTCAAGTACCTGAATTTGGGGGTGTTACATTGCGCAAGTGAAGTTTGGGGGAATTTTGACCTAAGGTTAATTCTATGGCTCCTAAGACACCATCTAAGCGACAGAGAGGCTCGGGCTCAGGGTTTACACCACTGGCTCGAGCCTTTGACCGGCAAAAATTTGTGAGTGCCAACGCCGCTGATAGATACGATTATCTAGTGGCTTGGCACCAGATAATGTAGATGGGCAAATGAAAAGGCAGATATATATGAGAAAGAATGGGATATGTTTATTGATGAACCAGAGCTAGCAATCGTCAATGTGGTGATGGATTTTAATACAAATGCGGAGGATAGGTCCCTATTCATTGCATTCGTGCGGGGTAAACAGGTATCTTTCAGTCCTCCAGCTATCAACAATAATTACAGCCTACGAACTACTACGGAATGCCATTATGCCCATTTGCGTGACAATGATCCCGACTACGATGTGATTTTAACAGAATTAACTAAGTCGGGCACCACATGGGTCATGGGACGAAAAGGTGGCACAATCTTCCTCAGCAATAACTTGAGTCGTTATGGAAAATTTTGTTATGCGTTCTTGTGCGCAAAGTTTTTCCCATCCGCACATACCACTGAGGTGACAAAGGAGAAGGTGCTTCTGCTGTATGCAATTGTGTAAGACTTCCATGTCAATGTGGGTTCCATTATCAATTTCTCAATACGAAGATGCCTGCGAGGGACATTTTCCGGCGGCCTACCACACCCATCCCTCATCTATGGGTTGTGCAAACAGGCTAGCATTAGATGGTCCGATGATGAGCCTACCCAGGAGCCACTCCAGCTTTTGGACACCTGGATGATTTCACGCTACACCGTTTGGCCCGGGGGGGAGTCACATCAAAGAGGAGTCGGGTTTATATTTTCACTAGCCTCTAACGAGGAGAGTGATGATGAGGACACCTCTGACGATGACGAGTTCCAGGCTAACGGGTGGTCTTGATCTCAGTTAGCAGGAAAATAAGTTGCTGAGAGATCTTAGAGAACATAAATTGGCTATAGGATGGACAATTACAAATATCAAAGGAATCAGCCCATCCTTTTACATGCACAAAATTCTGATAGAAGAGGATGCAAAGCCAATAATGGAGCAACAGAGACAGCTCAATCCAATCATGAAAGAAGTAGTGAAGAAAGAAATCCTAAAATGGTTGGATGCAGGAATCATCTACCCGATTTTAGACAGTAAGTGAGTCAGTCCGGTTCAATGTGTGCCAAAAAAGGGAAGAATGATCATGGTACAAAATGATGATAATGAACTAATTTCGATGAGGACAGTGACTGGTTGGAGGGTTTGCATGGATTACAGGAAGTTAAATAAGGCAACCCGCAAAGACCACTTTCCCTTCCCTTTTATCGATCAGATGTTGGATAGATTGGCGGGCCACAAATTTTACTGCCTACTAGATGGATATTCGGGATATAATCGGATAGTCATTGCTCCTGAAGCTCAAGAGAAGACTACTTTCACGTGCTCATATGGTACTTTTGAATTCAGGAGAATGTTGTTTGGCTTTTGTAATGCACCCGCAACTTTCCAAAGGTGTATGATGGCCATTTTCTCGGATATGGTGGAGAAAAATGTGGAAGTCTTCATGGATAACTTTTCTGTCTATGGAGATGATTTTGATGCTTGTCTAGAGAATTTTGTGATGGTTTTAAAGAGATGCGCAGAAACAAATTTGGTACTTAACTGGGGAAAAGTGCCATTTCATGGTTGAAGAAGGAATAATCTTAGGGCACAAGGTCTCAGCAAAGGGGTTAGAGATTGATAGAGCAAAGCTGGAAATAATTAAAAACCGTCCACCGCCAACTTCAGTAAAGGGAATCCATAGCTTTCTTGGACATGTCGGGTTCTATAGGAGATTTATAAAAGATTTCTCTAAGATTGCAAAACCATTGTGGAGTCACTTAGAGAAAGATTCAGTTTTTAAGTTTGATAAAGATTGTAAATTAGCATTTGACTTGCTGAAGAAAAAGTTGACTACAACGCCAGTTATTGTCGCACCGGATTGGAATAAGCCTTTTGAGTTAATGTGTGATGCAAGAAACTATGCAGTAGGGGCTATTTTGGGTCAACGCCGAGAGAAGATATTTCATGCCATATACTATGCAAGTAAACCCCTTACTGAGATCCAAATGAATTACAAAACTACAGAAAAGGAATTACTTGTAGTAGTATATGCCTTTGATAAAATCCAGGCATATTTGATCGGGACAAAGGTAGTAGTTTACACGGACCACTCGGCCATTCGGTACTTAATTTCGAAGAAAGATGTTAAGCCATGACTCATCAGGTGGATACTTCTCCTACAAGAATTTGATTTGGAAATAAAAGATAAAGGGTACGGAGAATCAAGTTGTAGATCATTTATCAAGGCTGGAAAATCAGAGTAAAAATGAAGAGGACAAGTGTGTTATCAATGAGTCATTTCTAGATGAGCAGCTTTTTGGAGTCAATACGAAATTCCCATGGTACGCAGATTTCGCTAACTATCTAATGAGCAACATCCTTCCACCTGATCTTACACGATAGCAAAAAAAGAAATTCCTATATGACGTCAAACAGTACATGTGGGATGATCCATATCTATTTAAACAGTGCGCCGATAAGATGATTAGAATGTGTGTGCCCTACAGCGAGGTGAAGAATATATTGCACGAATGTCATTCATTTGCATACGGGGGACATTACGAAAGTGAGAGAACAGCAACAAAAGTTCTTCAAGCAGGGTTTTATTGGCCTACAGTGTTTAAGGATGCCCACCAGTTTGTTAAAAGTTGTGATAGATGTCAAAGGGTGGGTAACATATCAAAGAGAAATGAGATGCCACTACAAACTATACTAGAAGTAAAAATTTTTGATGTATGGGGCATGGATTTTATGGGGCCATTTCCTTCCTCCTTCGGTAATCAGTACATCTTGCTTGTGGTTGACTATGTATCAAAATGGGTTGAAGTCGTAGCACTCCCCACAAATGTTGCCAAAGTGGTTTTTAAGTTCTTGCAAAGGAATATTTTTATAACATTTAGAACGCTAAGAGCAATTATAAGTGATGAAGGTAGACACTTCTACAATAGATCATTTACAGCTCTCTTGGCAAAATATGGGGTCAGCCATAAAGTTGAGACAACATATCATCCCTAAACAAGTGGGCAAGCTGAGGTTTCAAACAGGGAGGTGAAGAGAATCCTAGAGAAGGTAGTAAACCCGAATAAAAAAGACTGGTCTCTCAGATTGGATGATACACTATGGGCTTATAAGACTACTTACAAAACACCAATTGGTATGTTACCATATCAGTTGGTCTACGAGAAAGCATGTCACCTACCTATGGAGTTACAACATAAAGCCTACTGGGAAATTCAGAAACTCAACTTCGATCAAGCAGCTGCGGGTGAAAAGAGGCTACTTCAGTTAAATGAACTCGATGAATTTCGTCTTCAAGCTTATGAGAACTCTAATTTATACAAAGAAAAGGTCAAGAAATAGCACGACTAGAAAATTATGCAAAGAACATTTGAACCGGGAAAATCAGTACTATTGTTCAACTCAAGGTTGAGGTTGTTCCTAGGAAAACAAAAATTGAGGCGGTCGTGTCCATTTACCATCAAAAGGGTTTTCCCGCATGGCACCGTTGAACTCTATAGTAGGAATCCATTGGAGACATTCAAGATCAACGGTTAGCGGTTAAAACATTATTGGGGTGGCTAATCCAAAATGGATGTCATCACAATCACATTTGCAGACAAGCCATAGACAGTGAGTAGTTAGGCTGAAAGACTTAAAATCAAGCGCTAGTTGGGAGGAAACCCAATTTTACTTTCGTTCTCAATAATTTTATCCATGCTAGTTAGATTGTAGTTTAGAATAATAATTAGTATATAATAAGTTCATTACGTAGTTATTAAGTTGTCTTATTCTTGATAATCTAATCTAACATGCTTAAATTGCTCAAGATCTAATTATATTTATGTTTTAATGATGTTCAGGTACTTAAGAAGCTAATGGATGCACTAAGGAGGCAAGAAATAAGCAAAACATGATGCATTAGCAGATCACTAGCCCGCCGGGGCGGGCCCCATTCAAGCATAATACCCCAACCGGGGCTGGGGGTCCTCTTTGCATTAGCAGGCTACAAACCAACCGGGGCTAGCATTTAAATTACAACACCCCCCGCCGGGGCGGGGATCTTGAATTCTCAAATCAGTGAGCAAGCCGGCCGGGGCTAGCATTACAAGGCTATTACCCCCGCCGAGGCGAAGGTCTGGAATTAGAAAAGGTGGTTGCAACAGTTACATATTGTTCAGACCATTTTGTACGTGATACCCACTACTCCAATCCAACACTCCCGCTCCTTCACAAACTAAATAAATAAACTTGCCCATTAATCCCCATCTTCCCACTACAATCAAACACTCACCCACTACTTCAACTCAATCACCCATACATCTCTACACCACATCCTCTCTATAAAACTATCCCTTCACCCCACTCTAACCATCTCAATTCACACTAATTTGGAAGTTCAAGGTTAGGGTTTGAGCGAATCTCTACAACCAACTTGGATGTATATAGAGAGTGAGTAGTTTGTTTCTTGCAAAATCTCCACATCTATCACTAGAGTTGAAGCAAATTCACTTAAGTTTGGGGGATTTCACGTCTTGCACACCAAGTGTTCGACAAAATCCTTAAGTGAAGTTTGGGGGAAATTTTTGTTGAAGCTCATCAATTCCAAATCAATGGCACCAAAACTGGTATCAAAGAGGCAGCGTGGAGAGAGTTCAGGGGCCACGCCACAAACACGAACCTTTGACCAACAAAAATTCATAAGTGTCGCCGTCGCCGACCGTTACGACTACCTTGTAATAAAAGCACTCACATCGGAGTGGGGATTGGCACCGGAACATGTCAACGGCAAAATGATGCAACAAATCTATCAAAGAGGGTGGAATAAGTTCATGGAAGAGCCTGAAGCCGCATTTGTGAATGTTGTCAAAGAATTATACTCTAACGCCGAGGATAAGGCCCCCTACAATGCATTTGTGAGGGGTAGATTAGTTCCTTTCAGTGCCGACGCCATCAACACGAACTACCAATTACGAGTGCCTAGACATTGCTAGTATGCTCACCTACGTGACCGTCATCCTGATTATGAGTCTATTATGAAGGAAATGACAAAGTCGGGTACAACATGGATCAAGGGTCAAAAAGGGGGCACTGTCTTTTCATAGAAGGATCTCAAATAGATTTAAAAAAGATATGGTATGCGTTCTCAGACGCCAAGTCGCTTCCCATCCACTCACACATCAGATGTGCCTAAGGAGAAGGCAGTGCTTTTATATGCCATTGTGCAAGATTTTATCATCAATGTGGGGGAAATAATCAAATTTTCCATCAGAAGATGCCTGCGAGGACCATTCTCTGGAGGCTTGCCACACCCATCACTTATTTGTGGGTTGTGTAGACAGACACGAGTACAATGGTCCAATGATGAGACCACCAAGATGCTGCTTTAGACACTGGACTCGAGGATGATAGCGCGATATTCGGTGTGGCTCGGGGGCGAATCGCATCTTAGTGGATTAGGATTTGTATTTCCATCAGCCTCGGAGGATGAGGCTCACGCTGAGGACACCTCAAATGACGACGAGTTTCAGGGGGATGTGACAATGGGAGAGCAAGAAACGGAAGAGACCCCACAGCCCGAAGACATATCTAACCCTCAGTTCCTACACCTTCAATGACAAATGGATGAGTACAACAAGGAGGCCCGAAGAGAGATGCGGAGACTCGCAGCGAGGCAGGACCATATGTTTGAGTCCATGAATTTGTCCTTCGCCTAGTTGAACGCGACACTCCATAGTTTAAATCCCACTTCATAATTCCCATACCAGCAGCCAGCCCCGATGCGAAGGTTTCCACCCAGTGATTCCAATGAAGAATAATAGCCACCACCACCCCAGGCTTAAGCGATTACAGGGAAGTCCTCATACATTTATTGTTTTATCTATATAATGAGGACATTGTAATTTTCAGGTTTGGGGGATTTAGTTTAATTTTCATGTTGCATTTCATGTTTGCATATTTACTTTCCTTAGTTAGGTTTGCATATGTTTTTTATTTCATGTTTAGTTTTAGGATGATTAAATGCTTGCATTCATGTAGTCATTTAGTTGCATAGTAGTATAGGATTGTAAATAGTTTTTATTAGTTGTTTATCATGTTATGTTTACTATAACTAATAAAATAATAATAATAATAATAATAATAATAATAATAATAATAATTTAGTTAAGCATTGTGTTATATTGCATATGTCCAGCAGTTTAATGTAGTTCATTTTATTTTGGCCAATAATGAGATTGTGATTAAGTAAACAAGTACGGTACTAATTGTGACAACCCGAGAAATTAGACAATTTATTAAAATCTTAAATGATTGATTTAAGGTCAAATAATAGACCTATACAGAAAATAAGTGTATGCGTTTGATATTTTTGCGATGGAATTTTGAGGATTTCAAAATTCTGTGAAGGATTTAGGTGAATTATTCAGGATTAAGTGTATATGTGAATATGTTCTGTCTATATGGTATTATATGTGTTCAGAATATGTGGTTAAGGGTCGAGGGTTGACCATATAAATTTTATCAATATCAAACCCTAATATTATTAAGAACGTCAACGTTCAGTTAGAAAACCCTAAAGTCTGATAAGAAACCCTAGAAATCGGTTCTGAAACCCTAATTTTAGTTCCGGGAATCCAAAACCCTAATTCAGAAATTGGAAACCCTAATCTAGGAATTTAAAGGACAATTATAATGCTTAAGTGATATTAATTATAATATTAATTAGGGTAAAGCTTAATTAATTAGTAAACCCTAATTTTAGATTTTTAAACCCTAATTGTTCCGTCAGAAATCCTAATGTACAATTGTTGACTTAATTGCTAAATTAACAATTTAAATTGGGATAAAATGATCCTAATTAACAAAATTGATTTATGAATGGGAAAGTTTAATTTAATTCGAGGATCCTAATTATAATTTAGAAATATTAATTTTCTATTTTTTTGAAAACCCTAAGGGCTAATAACCGTGAATTTTAAGTCACTATATATGTATGTACATTATTGATATTTAAAACTTTGTGTTATACAGTGATTTAATATGTGACAACATATGTGAAGTGGTGCATGGATCAATAAACATATATACTATAGTTATGGATATAAACATTTATAGATTTCATAAAAAAAAAAAGCTTCGTAACCTAATTATACATTAGGTGAGACAAATAAATAACCTAAGGGTTATGGTAATAAGAAAACGTTAGTATTTAATATGTATACTAACTTAAGTAGATAATCTTGTTCTTTCAAGTGACTAATGATTTTAAACCTAATTCTTGTAAACCTAATTAGGTTATGAACTAAGGTCGCATGTATAGGTAATCAAATTTCATAAGATTAGGAATGGAAACCCTAAATAATCAAATTGGGTATTATATATTAAAATTGCTAGACTATGTTTATTACATAGCCCAAAACAATTAAGGAGGGAGCCCAAATGAAATAAAATGCAAACCAATACTTAGCCCACTTGATTAATGGTATTTTAGACTTTTGATTAATCAAATTTGTGTATTAAAATAAAAGCAAAATGGAGGATATTATGGGCTAGACGGACCGGCCATTTAAGGCCTTTTAAGGCAACTAATTAAGCTAAACAATGTCCATAATTAGTAACTCTTACACACAAGTACATGTTTGTCAAGCTCTCATTGGTTGCAAATCTATTAAGCACTCTTAATCACATGATTAGGCTAGTTGAAGAGATAAGGTGATGCCTTTTATCCATGGGTCAAGAAGAGTATGGGGGATAATAATTAATCAACCATTTCAATTGCTAGAACATTTCACTTTCTCTCATCCTTCTTCTTCTATCTTTTTCTCCCAAGCTATCAACTTCAAGAGAGAGAGAGTTCGGCTATAGCAAGAAAGAGAGAGGGGTGCTAGTTTTTTTATGCATCCTAAGTTTAGATACTACTTTGGTAAATCAAGGAAAGTTGCCATTAAATCAAGGTATAACCTAACCTTCACCTTCTTCTTCTACTTTGTTTTATAGCTTGAGTTTTGTTGGGGTTATGAACAAATACTCAAGATACCCTAGTTCTACATATCATCATGTATGGAACTAAGTATCTTGAGTGTTAGATCAAAGACTTAGAGAAAGAAAATGAGCATATGTTCTCCAAGGGTGAAACTCTTGTTTTTCTTCCACTAAATCTTGTGTAACTCATGTTTTCCAACTTATATTTGTGATCCATTGAAGGGGGGTGCTAGATATATGAGTTATCTAGTAAACCCAAGTGGTAAAACACAAATCTATCAAGTTTTGAAGCCTTTGGGACTGTTTTCCCCAAAACAGTCCACTTTGAATGTTAAGGGTTCAAAACCCTAAAATAGTTACTGTTCCCGTTTTTCTTGGGACTGTTTTTGATAGTTGCATGTCTTTTAAAAATTTGGAAAAAATCACAAAAGTTCCTTAGGAAGTTATCTACATGTAGGAAAAAGAACGGATGCGTTTCAATTTATAGGTTGTGCGTAATGGCTATTTCCGTAAAGGACTCCGAAATATTAACATTCGCATATCTCGCTATGTATACACTGGAAAATTCCGAAATGTTTACAGTAGGTTCATATATGTTATAAGTGCATACCTTGAAAATTTCAGATTTTTCTGAGCAAAACTAAATTTATGAAAAATGAAACAAGATCCAAGTGTTTTGGGCACTTTAAAAATAGTAAATCGTTTTCTAAAATTCTAGAAAAATTTGGAGATCATTGTTGCTATTTTTCCTAAAAATGATTAAGTTATGAATAAAAGAAAATAAATAGTTAAATGATGTCTTAAATAAGAAAATGTGATTTTAATGCTTGAATACTCCTAATATATAATATTATGACTATTTTAGGGTATTTTGGTAATTTATAATAAGAAATATTATTTATGACCTTTTATGGATATTAAATAAGAGGTTTAATAAAGGGTGAACAATTAAAATAAATTGTTTATTGATCTAATAAATTATTAAAATGTTATTATTATATTAATAATATTAGAATATGATATTGTTAAGTAAATAAAAATATTAAGATTAAAACTTCATTAAAATATTATTAAATGGTTAACCATGTTTGATTTAAAATATTAATAAATGATTAAAGTATTATTAAATGATTAAAATATTAGAGATTAAATAAAATGTTATTAATGTAATAACATTAGTAAATGAATAAAATATTATTAAATGATTTATTATATTAGTAAATAAATAAAATATTAATACGATTGGTAAATGACTAAAAGTATTTGATTAATGATACTAAAGCATAAGTAAGATATTATTAAAGTAATAATATAATGCATGATTAAAATATAATTAAGAGGATTAATAATATTAGTAAAGTATTAAAATATTATTAAGATGTTAATAATATTAGTAAGCGGATAAAAGTGTTATTAGTGAATTAGTAATACTAAGAGGGGAATTAAATATTATCAAGATTAATAATATTAAGTGAATTAAAGGTAGTTGTTATCTGAAAATTATTGCAAGTCTATAAAAAAAATATTTTGACTGATAATAAATTATTTAAGATAATTGTTAAGTGTTCAGGCAGAGTTTAATTAAACTTAGACTCAAGAAAAGTCCGACTAGACTGTCGGGATGTTAGAATTGTACCGAACTCAACTCGGACTGCAATAGTTTGACTTGAGGCTAGGTGTTATGTGTTGTATAGACTAATAGGGTTATGTGTTATATGTTTAGGTTATTCTATGTATATATGTATAATAGTATTATACTATGATGATATTATTCTAATATTGGAGATCTATATTACTAATATTAGGTCTTCAGATAAAGCGTTATAAATTGCGTAATGATGTCAACGGTTTCGTGTAAGTTTTACTTAACTCTACTAAGAGTTGTTTCATTCAGATATGCTTATGGTTAATCATTGCTGATTGTCATGGATAATTGTACTCTGTACATATTGCATGTATAAGTCAGGTATGAAAGGCTGATCACCTTCATTACCAGTTGGTCCAGATATATTTGTTCATGTTCAATACTTGTTCAGTCAAAAGTTTGTCGCTCTAGTTCTCAATTATATTGATGAATTATAGCCAGCTTATTATTCAGAGTCTTTCAATCATGATATATCCTTAAATTGTATTTAAACTTGCTGGGCAACTTTCATTCTCACCCTTTCTATATCATGATAAACATTGCAGATAAGGCGAATGCGTTCGAATACAGGAAAAAGGATAATGCCAAGTTCAGCCTGGGATAAAATGTGCAGCTATATTGTAATAGTATAGTTTGATAATAATGTCATGTGTTAGATAGTTTATGATTTGTGTATAAGTTAAGGTTACTCGATTTTGGGGAAATATGTGTAAAGTGTATTGTATAAACAATTTATGTTTATATCTTCCGCAAATAGTTATAGAATGATTGAACCGAATCCGCGGTGATTTGGGACCCAGATTTGGGGCTCTCACAGTTGGTATCAAAGCTGTTGGTTATGAAGCTTATGTAGGAATACCTGAGACCAATAACCGTAGTGACTAGGATAATATCTAACTCACATAGAGTTAGTTGATTGGTAAGATTCAAAGACGGATCTCAGCGAGTTGTTAAGACACAGAGTTCCCTAACTCTGATAATAAAGTTAAACAGTAGTGGTGAATAGATAGAGTCTAAAAGACTGAAAGTACAGGGATAGAAGATCGTAAAACAAAACGATCTAGACATAGAAATAAATCGTAATATATACAATGAGATCACTCTGTGATCTGATAAGGTTATAATATGGAAAAAGAATCAATATGATGATTGGAAAGTTTACAGCAAGAATGTTGTGTGCAAGTTATACTATAAATTGGTACAGATTTAGGAAAGAATATGGATTAAATGAAATTCGTATTGAAAAGGGGGTTAAGATTAGGTGGGGATTTCAATTGAGGACTCATGTCGGCAGCTGAGTTATATGATTCCTTGTATGGGCGGAGAATTGTACTTGGTGTAAAAACCACTTAGTTTCTGGCAGTGATAATCATTAAAATATTTGTGTCGCGCTATTTGCTATATGCATGTTAAGAGGGTGATTCCTTTTTCAAGTGTATAACAGATAGATAGGTCATAGGTAGAGAATATAGGGTTAAGTACAAGTTCTTAAAACTCATACTTATGTGACATTCTTGACTCATAGTTATATGAAATATTTATGAACCCCTCAGCGAATGGACGCCAAAAGTTTGACTAGGACAAGTTCTTAAACTCATATGATTGTGGCAATTTATGAACTCATAAGTGTGGTTTGATGAACTGAGTATAGTTATGTGTGAATGGAGTATTGAGGATAATAGGGACAGATAGATTGTTAAGCAAACGATTGTTAGTGGAGACATAAGTTTTCCAAAACTCCTAGCTATGCTGGACTTCGAAATTTTGACATCAAGCTAAATACGCACTATGTGTTTTAAAAAAAATGTAGACTCATAATCTTTTTTGAAACAGTTTAAAGTATAGTCTATGCTACTTATTTCGGCTAGACGCAAATGATTTAAAATATCAAAATTTATTTTATTTATCACTTATGTACCATGAAACCTGGTGCAGAGATGATAAAAAGGTGATGGAGTTGTAAATACAGGAATACTTAGTGTGAATTTGATCTAAAGTCGATGTTCCACTATTGTATGATGTGTTATGACAAAGTCATATGATGACGGCATCCTCAAATGGACTGTTAATACAGTACGGCATCATGACGTCATTCTCGAAAATGTTTTCAAAATTTTAATTTTCCAACGGGGTTTGGCTACACCTAAATAATTCGATTGAATTGAATTATTGATGTGAGGTTACGCTATTCGATTCAGCTAGACTAATGTTTATGAAAACTCTAAGTGTTCATTAAAAAAAATTTCTCGACCCAAATTGTTTTGGTGCGGAATCCTATGATAAGACTGAGGTGAACTATGTTGTTTGGATAAATAATCCAATCTAGTAGCGTAAATATTTGCTAGACATAATTAATACGTTATGTACGACGTCGGTGTACAATAAGCTAATCACCTAAAGTACTAGCAACGGTAGTTTACCTTCTTTGTGATTGTAAACCTACAAAGAAATGTAAAGTTTTGCGGTATGAATAGCGTTAAAACTATGTCTTCATGGTCTATATGACCCCTCAGCAATTTGAAAACTTTTACTCTTGTGAGTGGTGTATTGGGTAGCATGTGATGATATGTGTGAATGGTGTAAGTTGTACGGTGTAAGGTGTAAGATGAATTTCGGGGATGAAATTCTTAGAAGAAGGGGTGAATGTGACAACCCGAGAAATTAGACAATTTATTAAAATTTTAAATGATTGATTTAAGGTCAAATAGTAGACCTAGACAGAAAATAAGTGTATGCGTTTGATATTTTTGGGATGGAATTTTGAGGATTTCAAAATTCAGTGAAGGATTTAGGTGAATTATTCAGGATTAAGTGTATATGTAAATATGTTATGTGTATATGGTATTATATGTGTTCAGAATATGTGGCTAAGGGTCAAGGGTTGACCAGATAAATTTTATCAGTATCAAACCCTAATATTATTAAGAACGTCAACGTTCAGTTAGAAAACCCTAACATCTGATAAGAAACCCTAGAAATCGGTTCTGAAACCCTAATTTCAGTTCCGGGAATCCAAAACCCTAATTCGGAAATTGGAAACCCTAATCTAGGAATTTAAAGGATAATTATAATGCTTAAGTGATATTAATTATAATATTAATTAGGGTAAAGCTTAATTAATTAGCAAACCCTAATTTTAGATTTTCAACCCTAATTGTTCCGTCAAAAACCCTAATGTACAATTGTTGACTTAAATGCTAAATTAACAATTTAAATTGGGATAAAATGATCCTAATTAACAAAATTGATTTATGAATGGGAAAGTTTAATTTAATTCGATGATCCTAATTATAATTTAGAAATATTAATTTTCTATTTTTTTGAAAACCCTAAGGGCTAATAACCGTGAATTTTAAGTCACTATATATGTATGTACATTATTGATATTTAAAACTTTGTGTTATACAGTGATTTAATATGTGACAACATATGTGAAGTGGTGCGTGGATCAATAAACATATATACTATAGTTATGGATATAAACATTTATAGATTTCATAAAAAAAAATGAAAGCTTCGTAACCTAATTATACATTAGGTGAGACAAATAAATAACCTAAGGGTTATGGTAATAAGAAAATATTAGTATTTAATATGTATACTAACTTAAGTAGATAATCTTGTTATTTCAAGTGACTAATGATTTTAAACCTAATTCTTGTAAACCTAATTAGGTTATGAACTAAAGTCACATGTATAGGTAATTAAATTTCATAAGATTAGGAATGGAAACCCTAAATAATCAAATTGGGTATTATATATTAAAATTGCTAGATTATGTTTATTACATAGCCCTAAACAATTAAGGAGGGAGCCCAAATGAAATAAAATGCAAACCAATACTTAGCCCACTTGATTAAGGGTATTTTAGACTTTTGATTAATCAAATTTGTGTATTAAAATAAAAGCAAAATGGAGGATATTATGGGCTAGACGGACCGGCCATTTAAGGCCTTTTAAGGCAACTAATTAAGCTAAACAATGTCCATAATTAGTAACTCTTACACACAAGTACATGTTTGTCAAGCTCTCATTGGTTGCAAATCTATTAAGCACTCTTAATCACATGATTAGGCTAGTTGAAGAGATAAGGTGATGCCTTTTATCCATGGGTCAAGGAAAGTATGGGGGATAATAATTAATCAACCATTTCAATTGCTAGAACATTTCACTTTCTCTCATCCTTCTTCTTCTATCTTTTTCTCCCAAGCTAGCAACTTCAAGAGAGAGAGAGTTCGGCTATAGCAAGAAAGTGAGAGGAGTGCTAGTTTGTTCATGCATCCTAAGTTTAGATACTACTTTGGTAAATCAAGGAAGGTTGCCACTAAATCAAGGTATAACCTAACCTTCACCTTCTTCTTCTACTTTGTTTTATAGCTTGAGTTTTGTTGGGGTTATGAACAAATACTCAAGATACCCTAGTTCTATATATCATCATGTATGGAACTAAGTATCTTGAGTGTTAGATCAAAGGCTTAGAGAAAGAAAATGAGCATATGTTCTCCAAGGGTGAAACTCTTGTTTTTATTCCACTAAATCTTGTGTAACTCAAGTTTTCCAACTTATATTTGTGATCTATTGAAGGGGGGTTCTAGATACATGAGTTATCTAGTAAACCCAAGTGGTAGAACACAAATCTAGCAAGTTTTGAAGCATTTGGGACTGTTTTCCCCCAAAATAGTCCACTTTGAATGTTAAGGGTTCAAAACCCTAAAATAGTTATTGTTCCCATTTTTCTTGGGACTATTTTTGACAGTTGCATGTCTTTTAAAAATTTGGAAAAAATCACAGAAGTACCTTAGGAAGTTATCTACATGTAGGAAAAAGAATGGATGCGTTTCAATTTATAGGCTGTGCATAATGGCTATTTCCGTAAAGGACTCCGAAATATTAACATTCGCATATCTCGCTGTGTATAACCCTCAGTTCCTAAACCTTCAATGACAAATGGATTAGTACAACAAGGAGGCCCGAAGAGAAATGCGGAGACTCGCAGCGAGGCAGGACCATATGTTTGAGTCCATGAATTTGTCCTTCACCTCGTTGAACGCAACACTCCATAGCTTAAATCCCACTTCATAATTCCCATACCAGCAGCCAGCCCCGATACCAAGGTTTCCACCCAGTGATTTCGATGAAGAACAATAGCCACCACCACCCTAGGCTTAAGCGATTACAGGGAAGTCCTCGTACATTTATTGCTTTATCTATATAATGAGGACATTGTAATTTTCAAGTTTGGGGGATTTAGTTTAATTTTCATGTTGCATTTCATGTTTGCATATTTACTTTCCTTAGTTAGGTTTGCATATGTTTTTTCTTTCATGTTTAGTTTTAGGATTATTAAATGTTTGCATTCATGTTGTCATTTAGTTGCATAGTAGTATAGGATTGTAAATAGTTTTTATTAGTTGTTTATCATGTTATGTTTACAATATCTAATAAAAAACATAATAATAATAAAATAATTTAGTTAAGCATTGTGTTATATTGCATATGTCCAGCAGTTTGATGTAGTTCATTTTATTTTGGCCAATGATGAGATTGTGATTAAGTAAACAAGTACGGTACTAATTATTAGAACTTTGATGTAGTTTCTGTTATGAATTGGATCTTTTGCGTGTTTGAAACAGGTATAATAAGGTTAGCACGTTAATAACAACTTATGTTGACTGATTAGTTTAAATTGATACATAAGGAATTTCTAAAGGATAATGCTAGTGTAAAGGAAAGAATGACAATGATAGGTAGTGAAGATGAAGAATTAGGCAAGAACCTAAGTTTGGGGGAAAAAGTGAGGTATATAAGCTTCTAAAAAAAAGGTGAATAATTGAGTCTTGTGGTGGGTTGAGAAGAATCATGAAAAGCACTCCCCATAAACACAGGTGTGAGATGGAGAGTAAAACGCACTCCGTATCTATCTAAATAAAAAAATGGGAAATAAGAGCAAAAAGCCCACCTGATTGAAAAAGAAAGCATAATTACCCTATTTGGACCCTTGATCTTGGTAATTGTTTGATTTTAGTTGGATTTCGTCTGTTTTTGAAATTTTTGAGTTTATTCTGTATGATGCCTTATAAGAGACTTGTTATGTATTAAATTTGGAATTACATCAGTTGGCATGGATGTTTAACACACACGCACTGTATCAGTAATAACGGTTTAAGATTCGAGGATTGATAAGGAGTTATTGATTGGTTTTGATACGAAGTGTCATCGTGTTTGCTTGGTTTAAGATTCGAGCATTTTAGTTTTGTTTTGTGCTTGAGGACTAGCATGATTTAAGTTTGGGGGATTTTGATAAGTGGGTTTTATACCTACTTATCGGCTTCCAATTCAAGCTTAAGTTGTGTGACATCTTTATTTTTATTGTTTGCTTTTACTTGTTTAGCTTTGTTTTATGTTTAGGATTGGTGGAGTGGCATTTGGATAAAAAGGATGGAATTATGGTGGAACGTGGCAAGAGAAAGAGCAAAAAGGAGTAACTGATAGACTACTAGCCAGCCGGGGTTGGCCCTTTTATGCCAAACACCCTTAGGTAAGGTGGGGGTCTTGATCTCGATTAGCATTCAATAACCAAATGTCAAACGCTCAATCTGAAGCTTACACCCCGTAGAAGCGGAAAGTGCGATGTGAAAACTTCTAGTTGGTTTCAAATGATGCAGAAACGTGAGCTTAAGTGTTTGGGATGGCATGGAACTCATATTGGTGAGGAATTAGAGTCTAAATGTGTGTCTAAGCGTATAATTAACAACAAACAATAAGATTGAAGAGCTAGAAGGCAATTAAAAAGAAATACAAATTTTGGAGTAGGAGCATTGGAGAGAGTTTTTGAAGGAATTTTCACACAATTGCATATTGAGCTATAGAGAAGGGTGGTTCTAGATTTATTGTTCGTCTTTAGTTTAATTTCTGTAATTGGAAAGATGTTTTCTTTAATTAATTTAGTTTTTATTTCATTGATGATGAACTAAATTGCTTTTTAGGCTTATAACGGATCTTTAAATGGAATGATGATTATGTAACTTTGATTTTCAGTTTAATAATCTATTCCTCCGTTTATCTATATTAGTTTGTGTTTGAATTTATGAATTGTCTGATCACTAATTCTTTGTGGACTTGTATGGATTTAAGAGAGGAAGTACGAGTCTAGACTTAGTTAATAGAGCATGTGTTCTTGAATTATGTGAATGAACGGAATCTTGATGAATGTTAGGGTAGAGATATTCTTAACATCGCATGTAATCGAATAGAGAACTTGAACTTAAACCTTCTTTGATTGTAATTTACATAGAGATATAGTGAGTTAGTTAATTTAGGTGTTTAACTTAATTCTATCTAAATTTTGGATTTAAGTTAATATGGTGTTAGTGCACCGAGAGGTGGCTAATTCTACTTTTGTGTTCTTGATTTATAAACTGGGATAGTGAATTGAACTGGAATAAAGGGAAATAATTAGAGTGAAGCTTAGGGTGAAGTTGTAATCCTAATTCTCCAATACTTGTTTGAAAATTCAGCTTTTATATTTGTTAATTTTAGTATTTTTAGTAATATTTAGTTTTTATAATTATAATTCTTAAATTGGATTGTTTGATAAAATTTGGATTGATAGGAAGCGGATAATTATGAGGGTTGATTTCTTACTAATTCTCTGTGGGAACGATACTCTACTTACTAGTATATTACTTGTTGACCACGTATACTTGCGTGTTGTGCGTAATTAGATTTTACCCAAAAGTTACTTGAGTAAGTAAGCCAGAGGGGTTTGTCTTTACACCTAGTGCCCTAAGGTCTTAATGGTCTGGAAGTCGTTGGTCGAAAGCTCGTTAAGGTAGCATTGAAAAGCCTAAGGGAATAAGACAGTGCATAGCCATGTGTATAAAAAAAGAATAAGAACAAAACGAGAAATAAGAGCAAAAAGCCCTCGTGATTGAAAAATAAAGAATAAGTACTCTATTTGGACCCTTAATATTGGTAATTATTTGATTTTAGTTGGATCTTGTGTGTTTTTGAAATTCTTGAGTTTACACTATATGATGCCTTCTAAGAGACTTGTTATATATTAAATTTGAATTTGCATCAGTTAGCATGGATGTTGAGCACACATACACTACACTAGTAATAACAGTTTAAGATTTGATGAATGATGGGAATTATTGATTGGTTTTGATATGAAGTGTTGTTAAGTTTACTTAATTTCTCTTAGGTGGGATGAATAAACTTAATTCTATGATGACTGCTGGATTTGTAAGCATATAGATTAGATGCATTACAACTCATTCAATTGCATTGTATAGCATGATTGTTTTGTTTTGTGCTCGAGGACTAGCACGTGTTTAAGTTTGGGGGAGTTTGATGAGTGGGTTTTATACCTACGAATCGATCTCTAATTCGAGCTTAAACTGTGTCAATTCTTTGTTTTTATTGTTCATTTTTACTTGTTTAGTGTAATTTTATATTTAGGTGTGGCGGTGTGGCTATTGGACTTAAAGGGTGGATTTATGGTGAAATTTGGCAAGAACAGGAGAAAATTTGGACAAAGAGACAGAAGGTACCACCGCTGGGGTGGACTTTCTATATATAAAACCCCATTTGGGCTAAAATTTGGAAAATTAATGAGAAGATAGCCTTGAGCGGACATTTTAGATAGCAAAACCCACGTCGTCAAGGAAGTGCGGAAAGTGCAAAGGTCCCTGCTTTTGTATGAACTACTGCAACAACGTGAAGGCTAATGATTAGAATTGCTTGGAACTCAATTATGCATGGAATTAGACTCAGAATACGTGTCTTGGCATATAATTAACAACAAACAACAAGATTGAAGCAAGACAGAAGCAATTAACATCTTTTGAAGGTAATTTTGGAGCAAGAGCATTGGAGGGAATACGTTGAAGGAGATTTCACGATAATTGCAGATTAAGGCTAGAGAAAAGGGTGGTTCTGGATTAATTTTTTTTTAGTTTAATATTTGTAATTAGGATGATGTTTACTTTGATTAATAAAGTTTTTATTTCATTGATGATGAACTAAATTATTTTTTAGGCTTATAACAGATCTTTGGGTTGAACGATGATTATGTAATCTTTGATTTCAAGTTTAATAATCTATTCTTCAGTTTATCTATATTAATTTGTGCTTGAATTTATGAATTGCTTGATCACCAATTCTATTGGACTTATATGGATTTGAGAGAGGAAATATGAGTCTAGACTTAGTTAATATATCATGTGTTCCTAAATTTTGTGATTGAATGGAATCTTGATTTATGTTAGGGTAGAGATATGCCTAACATCGCATGTAATCAGATAGAGAGCTTGATCTTAAACCGTCTTTGATTGTTATTCACATAGAGATATAGTGAATTAGTTAATTAAGGTGTTTAACTTAATCCTATCTAATTTTTGGATTTAAGTTAATATGGTATTAGTGCATCGAGAGATGGCTAGTTCTACTTGAGTGTTCTTGATTAATAAACTGGGATAGTGAATTAAACTGGAATAAAGGGTAATAATCAGAGTGAAACTTAGAGTGAAGTTGAAAGCCTAATTCTCTAATATTTGTTAGAAGTTTTAGTTTTTAGGGTTTGTTGATTGTTTGGTATTCTTAGTATTTTTAACATAGTTAGTTTTTGTAGTTATAATTCTTAAATTGGTTAGTTTAATAAAATTTGGATTAATAAGAAGCTGATAATTGTGAGGGTTAATTTCTTGCTAATCTCTGTGGGAACGATACTCTACTTATTACTATATTACTTGTTGACCATGTATACGTGCGTGTTGTGCGTAAGTAGATTTTACCAAACATGGAGATGGAGTTTTATTCAAATGCAGAGGATGGGGCCCCATTCATTGCATTCGTGTGGGGTAAACAGGTGCATTTCAGTATTGAAGTTATCAACGATTATTACAGCCTATAAATTCCTGCGGAATGCCATTATTGCCATTTGCGTGACAATGATCCTGATTACGATGCGATTTTAACAGAAATAATTAAGCCAGGCACCACATAGGTCAAGGGACGAAAAGGTGGCACAATTTTCCTCAGCAAGGACTTAAGCTGTTATGGAAAAATTTTGTATACGTTCTTATGCGCAAAGTTATTCTCGTCCACACATACCACTAAGGTGACAAAGGAAAAGGAGCTTCTGCTGTATGCAATTGTGCAATACTTCCACATCAACGTGGGAGCCATTATCAATTTCTCGATACGAAGATGACTGCGACGGCCATTTTCCGGCGGCCTACCACACCCATCCCTCATCTGTGGGTTGTGAAGGCAGACTGGCATTAAATGGTCCGATGATGAGCTTACCCAGCAGCTACTCCAGCTTCTGGACTTGTGGATGATTGCACACTACACAGTTTGGCCTGGGGGGGTCACATCCAAGAGGATTCGGGTTTATATTTCCATCAGCCTCTAAGGAGGAGGCTGATGTTGAGGACACCTCTGACGATGACGAGTTCCAGGCTGATAAGATTACTAGAGAGCAGGAGACTGAGGAGAGTCAGCGGACCGACAGATACATGTTCAGCTCTCAGTTTCGCAGCCTTCAAAGATAAATTGATGGGCACAACAAAGAAGCCAGCAGACAAATTCGGAGACTGGTGGCCAGGCAGGACCACATGTTCAATGCCATGATCACGTCCTTTGCCTCATTAAATACAGCCTTACAAACTCTGAATCCAACTGCCGCCAACTTGTTTCCATACCAGTAGCCAGGGCCCATGCCATAATTTCCAACTTTTTATTCTGACAATGAAGAAAGCCAACGTTATGAGCCACAACCGCCATCACCTCAATCTTAGATGATTATAGGGAAGTCCTAATACACTTACTGCTTTATTTCTATAATAAGGACATTGTAATTGTTAAGTTTGGGAGAGTTAGTTTAGTTTAGTTTTATTGCATGTTTAGTATAGTTGTTATAGTTTTGCATATGTTGTCATGATTAGTTTTAGGTTCATTATATGTACATTCATTTAGTATAATTGCATAATAGTTTACATAGTAGTGTAGTTTTGTAAATAGTTTTTATTTGTTTCTAATTCTGTTATTTTTATTCCATATCTAACATATATATATATATATATGAAAAATCAAAAAAAAATTAGTAAAGTAATGTGTTTAAATTGCATGAGTCCAGCTGTTTGATATGAATCAAATCTTTTCCTGTTTGAAACTGGTATAATAAGATTAGCACAGTAATAACAACTATGTTGATTGATTTCATTCAAATTGATACATAATGAACCTTAGTTTGAATATAACAATGACAAGGATAGGCAGTGAAGGCTAAAGTTAAGAAAGGACCTAAGTTTGAGAGAAAATTTGGGGTATATAAGCTTCATAAAAAAATATAAGGAATAAACACCGTGGCATGCTTGTCTAGTTTTGTGGAATTTGTTACTTCAGTAAGTAAGCTCAAGGGAATTGTCTTTACACCTAGCGCCCTAAGGTCTTAATGGTTTGGGATTCATTAGTCGAAAGCTCATTAAGGTAGCATTGAAAAGCCTAAGGGAGTATGACATTGCATAGCCATGTGTATAAAAAAAGAAAAGAGAGAGATGAATAAATTAGGAAATAAAAGCAAAAAGCCCCCGTAGATGAAAAATAAAGCATAAGTACCCTATTTTGACCCTCGATAGTGGTAGTTGTTTGATTTTTGTTGGGTCTTGACTGTCTTTGAAATTCCTAAGTGTACATTGTATGATGCCTTCAAAGAGACCTATTATGTGTTAAATTTGAGTTTGTATCAATTAGCATGGGTGTTGAGCACTCACGCATTATATCAATGATAACAGTTTAAGATTTGATGATTGATTGGGAAATATCTGATTTGTTTTTGTATGTTGTATTATCATGTTTATTTGATTTCTCTGAGGCCAGTTAAATAGACTTGTTTCTATCATTATTGTTGGATTCGTAGGCATATAGATTAGTTGCATTTCATTCCATTGCATTGCATAGCATGTTTGTTTTGTTTGGTGCTCGAGGACTAGCACAGGTTTAAGTTTGGGGGAGTTTGATGAGTGGGTTCTATGCCTACGAATTGGCCTCTAATTCAAACTTAAACTGTGAAGAGTTGGTTATATTCACTATCGCCGGGATCAATAACTACTTGGGACGACCTCGCTCAGAAGTTCCTGGCTAAGTTCTTTCCACTAGCTAAAACTGCAAAAATGAGAAACGAGGTCACCATGTTGTAGTAGCAGCATGGGGAGTCTTTATATGAGGTATGGGAACAGTACAAGGAACTACTCATAATGTGTCCTCATCATGGATTACCTAAATGGCTGCAGATGAATATGTTCTATAACGGGTTAAATGGGAATCTAGGACAAGCATTGATGCTGCTTTGGGTGGAGTGTTTATGGTTAAGAGCTATGAGGAGGCATATGAGTTAATAGAAAAAATGGCAGCTAATAATTACCAGTGGCCTACAACAAGGTTGATGATGAGTGGGATTTATACCTGCGAATCGAATACTTTATGACTTAAATAATTGCCTGAATTCGTAGTTTTTATATAGTTTTATATAAATATAGTGTTATTGCACTTAACTGATGTACTGCAGAGCTTTACAGTGCTTTTCCAACTTTAAAGGGGCAAAAAGGTCAAATTCTACATACCCGCGTTGCGGCGCCAAAGCCAAGCTTTGTGCTCACGTCGCTGGCGCCCACCTCCCCATCCCCTCGCTGATGTCATCATCTGCTGCAAGCAGCCTACTAACCCTTCTTAGGCTCATAGCGCACAACATGAGCTCCATGTCCTTCATTAATAATGTGGTGATGCAGCGCCAACCACAAATTTTATCGTTGCAAGCACATGGCATGCCACCTCCTCAGTGCCTGACGGAGAGGGCTTGTTTTGACCTAGAAAAAAAAGCGGTAACTGTTATAGAAAAAAAAAGGAAGGCTCTGCATAATATATAATCAGTAGATCTGAGATCAAATAGCTTAGCTTAGATTAGATTAGTTATTCTCTGTAATTCCTCTTCCTTTCTCTTAGTGATGTCTGTAAATATAGATTAGGTAGATTAGGGAGAAGTTTGGCTTTTCTTTGGAGCATCAAGAGCAGTGAGCTACACGAACTGGAGAGCTTGATTTGAGCAGAATGCTTAGGGATTGAAGGGCTTTGACAGAGTTTCTTCTTATCTATTTATTATCTCTGACTTTATAATCTATAAATGTTGTATTTAGTGTTACTTATATTTTGTTCAATAGCTATGAACTGAGTATTTGCTCTAAGGTTATAATGGAACCCTTTGTTATTTAAATTGACTGTCTTATCTCTTTGGTTGGCACCATATGATTTGATTCGATATATTTTTGCTTAATGACTCTCGCTAAGACATTAGTGATGATTTTGGTAATTTACATGATATCGACAGAAGGATTGTAGATTTACACCTGAATATATTGGCATGTGATTATGGGTTTCGACTGCATAAGTTGTACATAGAATAGACATATATATGTGCGCCACGTGCGATCTATTTGAGAACTTATGCTTATATCCTCGTTATGATCAACTCGCATAGACATATGTAGGATTGTATCTAGCTTGGGCATTCTTCTTTGTTCTAATCCCTAACGGGTGGATCTGGAAAGGATATGTTTGTGCATACCTCAACAGAGGTGTATGAACACTTGTGTGTTCTCGGTCGACAAATTATCGTGACCATTAAGACCAGAGAGAGAAGGGTAGCTAGTTTGATGAAACATAGCACGCCAGGTGTTTGACAGAATGCCTGAGTGGGGTGAAGTTGAAACCTTAGCTTGTAATTCCTTCGATTACCATTTGTTATCCATTTACTTGCTTTGATAATTAGTTATGCTTAGATTAATCACACTTTCTTTTATTGTTGTTCGAATAAGACTTTGGCAATAAAAAGTCGGTACTTGGTAAATATTAGTGATAGTTCCTCGTGGGTATGACATTATACTTATCGTTGTATTACTTGTTAGACCGCGTATACTTGCTCGTGTTTAGTGATCGGTTTTTCGACCAAGAGTTGACACAGCCCAAGGTAGCTGGGGTATTAGAGGTAGACGGGGTAACGGCGTTGGCGGCACAGATTTTAGCCTTATCAAAGAAAATGGATGCGTTGACAGGTGCACAATCATAGCAAGTGGCATATGTTTATGAGTTATGTGTAGGAGAACACCCTACAGAATAGTTTGTCATCAACCCAGCATCAGTACAGTTTGTGGGAAACTACAATAGGGTCCCGCATAACATGTATCAAAATCCCTACAACCTGGGGAATAGGAACCATCCCAATTTTTCGTGTAGTAACAATCAAAATTAGCAGGTTCCACGACCATCTTATCCCCCGGGGTTTCAAAATTAGCATCAAAAAGTAGCTCCACATCAAGAGAAGAAGACAGACTTAGAAGAGCTTTTGTTGAAATATATATCGGGAAACGAGGCGGCGATGAAACCACAAGCAATGGCCATCAAAAACTTAGAAAATCATATGGGACAGTTGGCCTTAGCATTGAATAATAGGCCACAAGGGACTCTACCTAGTGACATAGAAAAGAATCTGAAGGGAAATCATGAGCAGTGTCAAGCAATCACTTTGAGTAGTGGAAAGCATCTTGAAGAAAATAATGCAGAAAATACAGTTAAAAAGGATGTCAAAGAGAATGAAGACAAAGTGGTTGAAAAGAAACAGAGTGAAGAAAAGCAAGTTGAAGAAACAAAGTCAGATATTGAACCAGTTATGTATCCTCCACCACCATTTCAGTAGAGGGTACAAAAATATAAATTAGATAAGCAATTCGCCAAATTTTTGGAAGTTTTAAGAAACTTCAAATTAATATTCCTTTCACAGAAGCCTTAGAGCAAATGCTGAGTTATGCCAAATTCATGAAGGGTATTCTGTCAAAGAAGAAAAAGTTAGAAGATTACAAAATTGTGTCTTTGACGGAGGAATGTAGCGCAGTTTTACAGAGAAAGTTACCTCTAAAGTTGAAGGATCCGGGGATTTTCACCATACCTTACACGATCAGTAACATGGCCTTCAAAAAGTTTGTGTGACTTGGGGGAAAGTGTAAACCTCATGCCATTATCTGTTTATACTGAATTGGGTTTACTAGCTCAAAAGCCTACAAACATATCATTGCAGTTAGCAGACAGATCGGTAACTTATCCAAGAGGAATTATGGAAGATATTTTGGTAAAGGTGGATAAATTTATTTTTCCAGCAGATTTCATAATTCTGGATTATGAAGAAGACAAGAACATCCCAATCATTTTAGGGAAACCATTTTTGGCTACGGGAAGGACTCTCATTCATGTTCAAAAAGGGGAATTAACCATAAGTGTTCAAGATCAAGAAGTCACATTCAATGTATTTAAATCCATGAAATTCCTTACTGATGAAGAGGAGTGTTTCCAGGTGGATGTCATTGACCGGATAGTTAATGATGATATGGTAAAAAGTTTGGTCAGTGATCCGTTGTAAACAACACTATTTGGGGATGAGGATTTGGATGATCTAGAGTTTGTGGATTACTTGCATATAATGGATGCTTTGCCTCGAGTTAGTAGATTCAAAGTTCCATTCGAGCCATTACACACGGAAGAAAAAGTTTCAGCTCGAATGAAACCATCCCTTGAGGAGCCGCCCACTCTTGAGCTCAAACCGCTTCCTAAACATCTTAGGTATGCTTATTTGGGTGATTCAAATACTTTACCTGTTATTATTACATTTGCACTTAATGAATTGCAGGAAAGTAAATTGCTAAGGATTTTGAGAGAATACAAGTCTGCAATAGGCTGGACCATTACCGATATAAACGGGATCCGCCCCTCCTTTTTCATAGACAAAATTATCATGAAAGAGGATGCTAAGCCAACAGTAGAATAGAAGAGACGACTTAATCCAATCATGAAAGAAGTGGTAATGAAAGAAATAATGAAGTGGTTGGATGCAGTAATTATTTACCCAATTTCGCATAAAGGTATGGGTCACCCCAAAGACAAAGTGTGCGAAAAAGGGTGGAATGACAGTGGTTAAGAATGAAGATAATGAGCTTATTCTGATGAGGATAGTAACTAGATGGAGGGTGTGCATGGACTACAGGAAGCTGAATAAGGCAACCCAGAAGGATCACTTTCCTTTATTCTTCATTGTTCAGATGTTGGATCGACTAGCTGGCCATAAATACTATAGCTTATTGGATGGATACTCGGGGTATAACCAAATCGTCATAGCTCCCGAGGATCAAGAGAAGACAACTTTACATGCCCATATGGCACCTTTGCATTTAGAAAGATGTCATTTGGGTTATGTAATGCACCTGCGACGTTCCAAAGATGTATGATGGCTATTTTCTCGGACATGGTGGAGAAAAACATGGAAGTTTTCATGGACGACTTTACAGTCTATGGAAACACTTTTGATAAATATCTAGAGAATTTGGTCATGGTCTTGAAGCGATGTGTGGAAATTAATTTGGTGCTCAATTGGGAGAAGTGCCACTTTATGGTTGAAGAAGGGATAATTCTGGACACAAGGTCTCTGCTAAAAGGTTTAGAGGTTGATAAGGCAAAGTTAGACATGATCGAGAATCTTCCACCATCGAATTTAGTGAAGGGAATTCGTAGTTTTCTTGGACACGTCGGGTTCTATAGAAGGTTTATAAAGGATTTCTCTAAGATTGCATAACCATTGTGCAGTCTTTTAGATAAAGATGTAGTATTCAGTTTTGATGAAGAGTGTTAAGCAGCATTTGAGCAGTTGAAAAAGAAGTTGATTACAGCCCCAATGATCGTCGCGCCGGATTGGACTATGCCTTTTGAATTAATGTGTGATGCAAGCGACTATGCAGTAGGAGCTATTTTGGGGAAACACCGAGAAAAGATATTCCATGCCATATACTACGCAAGTAAAACCCTTACGGATGCACAATTGAACTACACAACCACCGAGAAGGAGTTACTTGCAGTAGTATACGCCTTTGAAAAATTCAGAGCCTACTTGATTGGAACAAAGGTGGTAGTTTATACAGATCACTCGGTAATTCGCTATTTGATTTCAAAGAAGGATGCTAATCCTAGATTAATTAGATGGATCCTTCTCCTTCTGGAATTTGACATGGAAATAAAGGATAGGAAGGGGATAGAAAATCAACTGGCGGATCATCTATCGAGGTTGGAAAATCTGGATAAGGATGAAGCAGATAAGTGTGTAATCAATGAGTCATTCACAGATGAGCAGCTCTTTGGATTTAACTTAGAATTTCCATGATATACAGATTTTACCAATTATTTGGTGAGCAACATCCTTTCCCCTAAACTAACGCAACAACAGAAAAAGAAATTCCAACAAGACGTCAAGTGGTACATGTGGGATGAGCCATACTTATTCAGACAGTGCGCCGACAAAATGATTCGAAGGTGTATGCCGTATAGGGAAGTGAAGAATATTCTACACGAATGTCATTCATCTGCATATGGGGGACATTATGGTTGTGAGCAGACAGCAGCCAAAGTACTACAAGCAGGATTTTACTTGCCTACTATGTTCAAGAATGTCCACTAGTTTGTGAAAAACAGTGACAGATGCCAAAGGGTGGGAAATATTTAAAAGAGGAATGAAATGCCGCTAAACACTATCATGGAAGTGGAAATTTTTATGTATGGGGGATGGATTTTATGGGACCGTTTCCTCCTTCTTTCAACAACCTATATATCTTGCTAGCTGTAGATTATGTATCGAAATGGGTTGAGGCCATAGCACTCCCTACAAACGATGTCAAGGTGGTTTTCAAGTTCTTACAAAAGAATATCTTTACAAGGTTTGGCATGCCAAGAGCAATTATAAGTGATGAGGGTAGTCACTTCTGTAACAAATCATTTATAGTTCTCTTGGCAAAATATGGGATCAATCATAGGGTGGCTACAATATATCACCCCCAAATGAGTGTTCAAGCTAAGGTTTCTAACAGAGAGGTGAGGAAGATTTTAGAGAAAGTAGTAAATCCAAGCGAAAAAGATTGGTCTCTAAAATTGGATGATGCATCAGAAACTCAATTTTGATCAAGCAGCTGCAGGAAAGAAAAGGTTGCTTCAATTGAACGAACTTGACGAATTTCGACTGCAAGCATATAAGAACTCAAAGATGTACAAGGAAAAGTCAAGAAGTGGCACAGCCAAAAGATTATGCAGAGGAAATTTGAACTAGGACAATCACTATTACACTATTACTGTTCAACTCACGACTGTGGTTGTTCCCAGGAAAGCTCAAATCCTGATGGTCGGGGCCATTCACGATTAAGAGGGTTTTCCCACATAGCGTCGTTGAACTATACAGTAGGAATCCATTGGAGACATTTAAAGTCAACGGTCGTCGGTTGAAGTATTACTAGGGAGGTGACATCGACAATGAAGTCACAGCAATCACACTTGCCGATGCGCCATAAACAGGGAGTAGTCAGGCTAAAAGACTCAAAAACAAGCGCTAATTGGGAGGCAACCCAATTTTACTTTCATTTATAGTATTTTAAGTATGATAGTCAATTTGTAGTTTAGAGTGTAAGTTTAGAATCGAATAAGTTTATTTTAGTCCATTAGGAAATTAGTGAGTCATGATTTCCAGTTAATTTGACCTTACATGTGCAATGTTCATGATGTTATCTTATACTTATAATTTCGATGTGATTCAGATAATTGGGAAGTTCTTGGATATGTTTTGGATGCAAGAAATTCCCATAGAGGGGCTCTTGGACAAAAATGCGAATACCCCGCTTCAAGGGGGGTACGGAACCTAAAAGAATTATTATTTATTTTTACTTGATTCTTAGCCCACTTCTCCACTACTTCTTGCCAACCGACTCATATACTCCCATCACCACACTCTCTACCCACGAACTATAACACATTCCCCACTTACCCATTTATCTCCACAGAATCCGTACACTATCTTCTTGCTATAAATACAAACCCCAACTACATCAAATCTACACCATTCCATACAATTTCAGTCATAATAGAGCTAGGATTCTTCAAGTTAGGCTTTTGTTAGCAACAAGAAAGGAGAAGAACAACAAAGTGTTATCACCAATTAGGAGTTCATACTTCAACTGGGCAATTATACTATGGGTAAGCAATTTCATGCAATTTCTCATCATATATCACCATAGTTGAAATTTAATTATTATATTTGGGGAAATTAAAGTCGTAAGACACACTACGTGTTCGATTTAATCATGTAATAAACCCGATATTTTTATATAAATAAATAAGAAATTTTGCATATAAATTTTTTATTATTATTATTTTAAAGGTGGGAATATGTACCAAGTAATGTGTATGTATATATGTGATAAATAGAATTTATTTATTACATGAATAATTTCAAATAATTTTATTTTAGAATTATTAGTCATTATAAAGTATATTCTTATAATAATTAATTTTATAGTAGAAATGTTTTATTATTTATTTTCCATGAAAATATGATTTTGTATTATTCAAATAATATATGAAATGATTATTGGAATTATTATAATTACTATTTTATTATATGAATTTATTCAAATTAATTAAGTTAATTATTTTCATTTAATTAATTATGGTACGAATTTGAAAGATATATCAGATATGGAATCCAAACTTTATTTCTTGATTTTGATCAATGAATGAGAATAATAATATTATATTAAATATAATATTATTTTTTAAAGCTATAAATATATACAGTATATGTGTAGAATGATAATGGTTAGTCAATTATGGTGTATCATGACAAACCCTAGTATTACTGTCATAAACCATAATTGGAAACTCAGAACTGGAGTTTAAGATCGGTCAAAAATTATGTTATATGAATTATGTTGCATATTATAGAATTTCTGTTAATTAGGAAAACCCTAATTAATATTTGAAAACCCTAATTTGCTAATTAGGAACCCTAATTGCAAAAATTAGAACCCTAATTATTATTTTAGTAAATTGAATTGTTAATTTGGGAACCCTAATGATATTAAGGAATCCTAATTATTTAAAACCCTAATTTCTATTTAAAAACCCTAATTTTAATTAGTGTGTTTTAATTAAAATTTTATTACACTTGAATTTTAAATTTTTCAAACCCTAGAAATTATTTGGGAAACCTTAAGGTTTAAAATCTAGTGATTAAACCCTAGATTCAAGTACCATGGATAAGAATACCATTAAAATTAAAAGGCAATTGACCAAAATACCCTTTTTGTCCCATTCTTGAATTAATGCTAGCAAAATCTTGCCAAGTCACCAACCCTAGATATGCCCATGTACCAGAATCTTTAAAAATTAGCAGCAAATCTCAGCCAAATTCATTACATATCAATATAGATATAGATCAAGAGAGAGAAAGTCTCATATTTTGCCTCATTTCTCTCCAAACACCCAACCATGTCTCTCTTTATCTAACCCTACGAAATTCATTAGCATTTCAGTCCCACATCAAGCTCCTAAATCACCCATAACATATCAAGAAGCCAGATTTAAGGTTTTGTTCATAGAAAGGTATAACCCTAAGCCAAAATTTTAATCATGTATGTTATGATAGATCTGGTGGTTTTATGTTAAATCATGTTGTATAAGGTGTTAATCAATGATCTGGGTTGATAGCTGTTAGATCCATAACATCTATAGGCTGAGATCTTATATTTTTCAAAATCTGGAAATCTTTCAAAGTGTTGTCTGACAACGAATGTCAGACCTTCTAGATCTTTGTATGTTATGCGTTTTTGTTATTTAAAGGTTTAAATATGTAGTATGCTATGAGAACTTGGATCTGGAACTTGATTCAGAGTCAGGTCTGTTGTAGAGTTAAAGTTATTGATGGTCAAAGTCGTTTGACCGACCATGACCAAGCTAATTTGGGTAACCTAGGTGCTACCCAGAACGTTCTGACAAAAAGTTCATGTCTACAGATCTTTCTCATTTTTGTTGTTTTAATTCTGTAGTGGTAATAAGATTGTTGTATGTTATATGGACTTTAGATCTGTGCCTTTATATCACTCAAATCATCAATAGATCGAAAGTAGTGGATGGTCAAAGTAGGTCACCCGGTCACGATATCTGTTTTCTGGAATTTCCAGAAAACGTATGAGCGAGTTTTCTGACCATGTTTGACCAAACTGAATCTAATGATTTTGATGTTGTTGGGCCGATTTGTTGATATATATATATATATATATATATATATATATGTTCTATGACATTAGTACTACATGTATGAACCATGAGATCGACCATTTAATGATCAAAACGTAAAGGAAATCGAGCAAGAAACTGGGCACTCGAAACTGCCTGGGTTTTTGGGTTACCCAGAACACCCAAGAACCTTCTGACAGAAACTTTGGAGACCCGGAACTTTATGATTAATTATGTTTAGACTTGAAAATGGATTGAAGCATGTTGTCTGTTGGTTACTTTAGACATCCCGACGTCCAGAACACATTTACCTTCGAACAGATTTCATGATAGAGGGCCATCAAAAGCGTTGACCTACCACGACCTTATTTTCTCAAGCAACTTCGAAACGTGAAGAACAAATTTCTCAAATTTTGTTCTTGAGCTTAGATCTTGCATTTGATGTATGTTTTGACCATGTTTGTTGTTAGATCGTGTAGTATTACATCAGTACTATAACATCTAACCATTAACTAGACCAGAAACACATTGCACAAGGAATAATTAATGGTCAAACATAGCCCCTCGATAACTTCTTAAGCATGTTTTTGAGCCTCAAGAACATCTAAGGCGACAGATTTTGTCGCTAAAGGCTATAGCGACATGTTTATTCATTTTAATTAATTTAATTTCTAAAAAAATCAATTAAAAATAGTAAATAAATTCTGAAAATTCCAAAAATAGTTTTGAAAATTAACTTTTAATAATTTGACATATTTTACATAAATATTAGTATTTATTTAAATAATATTGATATTTAGATTATTTAATAAATGCATTAAATAAATTAATTAAAATAATTTCATGATACTAAAAAATCATTTTATATGATAAAAAATGTATTTAATAATATTTTAAGTTATAAAATATAAATTTTAATATTTTAAGACAAATTTCATTAATTATTTAATATTAATGATATTAGATTTATTTAATAATTAAATTAATTAAAAATTATTATAATATTAAAAAAATCATTTTAAATAAAAATAAATAGTTTAAAAATATTTTAAGTTATAAAATATAACATTTAATATTTAAAGGTAAGTTTCATTAATAATTTAATATTAGTTTTATTAAATAAATAGTTTTAAAATAGTTTTATTGATTTAAAAATCATTTAAAAAGGAAATAAATGAATTAAAAATATTTTAAATAATAATAAATGACTTTTAATATTTTGATGAATAATACATTAATATTCTATATTAATGGTAATTATTTAAAATAATTTTAAATATTTTAAAAATCATTTAAAGGTAATATTAATACTTTAAAAATATTTTAAGTTATTATAAATTACTTTAATATTTTGGCAATGGTTTCATTAATAATTTAATGTTAATTAAATATTAATGATAATAGAATTATTTAATATTTAAATCATTTAATAATGATTTTAGTGTTTGAAAAATCATGAAAAATTATAATAAATATTTAAAATTTATTATAAGGCTATGAAAAATAATATGACTGATATTTAAAATATATATACGAATATTGAACTACACGATAGAGTCTTAGACTTAATAATTACCAGATAAAGCCGTCGGTACACCAAAATGTTTCAGAAATTGATTTGGACTTAGATAATTTGATTAGATATGTATTTGTTTGTGATGCAATGACTGTTAAACTTATGTGACAATGTGATTATGTGTTGACTGCAAATAGCAGTACTATGTGATATGATATATTATTCTAATCGAACGAATGATCTTATTAATGATAGCTTTCGGTATAAAAGATAAAACTAAGTTACGTAATAGTAAGCAGCAGCTCAGGCAAGTACCCTAACTTTGCATTTACTTTATGTAATGGACATGAGTAAGAAAGTTTCAGAATTATATTATCATTATGCCAGATTATTAACTCTATTGTTATCGATTATGTATCCAATCTTGGTATTCATACAAATTCTTAAATTATCTGATCATTGTTTATCAACACAGTACTATTGTGTAAATCAGATATTTATTTTGTTCATTGATTTCTAGATATGGTTATACAAGTGTCCTTACTTGGATAATCATTGTATTTAATCACATGTTGATCCATACCTATTGATTTCTAGTATGTATACAGTAATTAAAAGTTGTCTAAGCTATTTGACCCAGCTAGACACAGATTTAGAAATATCGTTGAACAAGATAAAACTTTATTGTACCCAACCAGATTGTTTTGGTTCGAATTCCTGACTAAGTATGAACATCCCGAACATGGGAAAACTTTTGTGCACCTAAGGTGGATAGAGTGAACGATAATATTGTTCTTGCATGTATATTGATCAATACAGGGAACATGATGATCACCCTCATGTCCGTAAGTTATGATGGTTTGCGGATGAAGTTCTGCTAAACCATAGCAAAAATTAAAAATAATGTTCATAGTCTGTCAACTAATCTCCAGTTATAGTCAAAACAAAGTTTTAAAAATTTGATATAGAATTGTTATGTTGTTATTATTGGTACAGCTTACTTCATAACTGTTGATTTGTTGTAGAAGTGTTATTCAAAGAAAACATTTAATCCTTTCAGCTTATATTTATTGTTGCAATTACTTGCTAGGCAATCAAATGCTCATTCTTGCTTTAAATTTAAATGTTTTCAGCTAAGCATGATCAACCGGAATATTCAGGCCAGAACAAGGGAAAAGAAAAGCAAACAGAATAATCTTATGTCATCTTTTGTAATAGTTAGACAGTATTAAGACAATGATATTTATTATCTATCATGTATTGTAATGAATGTAGTAAAGGTTACGTACTTAGGATTAGACTCTGATGTATATAAATTAAGTTTGGTAATTATATTATTGTTATTATTATTAGTATTATTCTTCTCATAGAACTGGTATCGTAAAGCACCGAGTTCGAGTTTCAAGTACCTGAATTTGGGGGTGTTACATTGCGCAAGTGAAGTTTAGGAGAATTTTTACCTGAGGTTAATTCTATGGCTCCTAAGACACCATCTAAGTGACAGAGAGGCTTGGGCTCAGGGTTTACACCACCGGCTCGGGCCTTTGACCGGAAAAAATTTGTGAGTGCTAAAGCCGCTGATAGATACGGTTATCTAGTTTCTAAGGCACTAACTCTAGAGCGGGGCTTAGCACCAGATAATGTAGATGGGCAAATGAAAAGGTAGATATATGAGAAAGGATGGGATATGTTTATTGATGAACCAGAGCCAGCAATCATCAATGTGGTGAAGGAGTTTAATGCAAATGCGAAAGATAGGGCCCTATACATTGCATTCGTGCGGGGTAAACAGGTATCTTTCAGTCCTGAAGTTATCAATAATTATTACAGCATACGAACTACTACGGAATGCCATTATGCCCATTTGCGTAACAATGATCCCGATTACGATGCAATTTTAACAGAAATAACTAAGTCGGGCACCACATCGGTCAAGGGGCGAAAAGGTGGCACAATCTTCCTCAGCAAAGACTTGAGTCATTATGGAAAATTTTGGTATGCGTTCATGTGCGCAAAGTTATTCCCGTCTGCACATACCACTGAGGTGACAAAGGAGAAGGTTTTTCAGCTGTATGCAATTGTGCAAGACTTCCATGTCAATGTGGGTACCATTATCAATTTCTCGATACGAAGATACCTGCGAGGGACATTTTTCGGTGGCCTACCACACCCATCCCTCATCTGTGGGCTGTGCAAGCAGGCTAGCATTAGATGGTCCAGTGATGAGCCTACCCAGTAGCCACTCCAGCTTTTGGACACCCGGATGATTGCATGCTACACAGTTTGGCCCGGGGGGAGTCACATCCAAGAGGAGTCGGGTTTATATTTCCACTAGCCTCTGAGGAGGAGACTGATGATGAGGACACCTCTGACGATGACGAGTTCCAGGCTGACGAGATTACTGAAGAGCAGGACACTGAGGAGAGTCAGCGGACTGGCAGATACATATTTAGCTCTCAGTTTTGCATCCTTCAAAGACAAATTAATGGGCACAACAAAGAAGCCAACAGGCAGATGCGAAGGCTAGCGACCAGGTAGGACCACATGTTCAATGTCATTAACATGTCCTTTACCACATTAAATACGGCCTTACAAACTCTGAATCCAACCGCCGCCAACCAGTTTCCATACCAGCAGCCAGGGTCCATGCCACAATTTCCACCTTCTGATTCTGATAATGAAGAGAGCCAACATTATGAGCCACAACCGCCATCACCTCAATCTTAGATGATTACAGGGAAGTCCTCATACACTTACTGCTTTATTTCTACAATGAGGACATTGTAATTATTAAGTTTGGGGGAGTTAGTTTAGTTTAGTGTTATTACATGTTTAGTATAGTTGTTATAGTTTTGCATATGTTGTTATGATTAGTTTTAGGTTCATTATATGTGCATTCATTTATTATAATTGAATAATAGTTTACATAGTAGTGTAGTTTTGTAAATAGTTTTTATTAGTTTCTAATTATATTATTTCTATTCCATATCTAAATATATATATATATATATATATATGAAAAATCACAAAAATTTTAGTAAAGTACTGTGTTTATCTTGCATGAGTCCATCTATTTTATATGTACAGTCTATTGTGGCCAATGATGAGATTGACTTCGAGTATACAAGTATAGTACTGACTATTAGAACTTTGATGTGATTTTCTGTTATGAATCAAATATTTTCTTATTTGAAACTAGTATAATCAAATATTTATTGATTTTGTTCAAATTGATACATAATGAACCTCTAAAGGATAATGCTAGTTTAAATGTAAGAATGACATTGGGCTACTCCTCGCCCCTTCCCCCATCGTTTCCTCCCAACAACTCCAGCGAATTTACGAGCCATTTATTAAATATAATAACGGATAGAAGAAACATATTAGAGGAAAATTAAAATATAACATAATTTGATAGTTGAACAAAATATCAAACTAAACAAAACCTTAACCCAGATGTCTACCCATAACTCACATGTCAATCTTAAACAGGATTTCTACAAGAAAGAACCTAAGCTTTGATACCAACTCTGTAACACCTCCTTTCCAAAATAAAAAGAGAGGTTACACACAAAATAAAACTGAACTTATAAAATTATAATAAGGCTCTAAGCCACAAAAGAATAGTCTCATAACCATTAAATGTCACAAGATAAACCATAATAAATGCCCAGCCGGCTCAAATCACAATCTAAAATATTTATTAGAACTCCAATAACTAAATATCTCCATAACACAAATTGAAATATCAAAGCCTAAACAAAATATTTAAACCTTTTAGAAAGAAGCGAGCTCTCATCACACTTGCCCTTGACCCCCCTTGATTACATGCCGGAAGAAAAACACAGCATGAGCCAAATGCCCAGTACGGATATAGAGTAAAAATACAATAAAACGAAGTAACTAACTCAATTAAATGAACTAAACTAAACTAAAACGAACTAAACTAACACAATAAACTAATAGGCTGAATCAAATAGTTGGGTGTTATTTCGTACCGAGCTCAAATCAAAACAGAAATATACCTTGCCACACATGCAAGTTAAAAAATACCACACAGGAAAGTCAAAATAATGTCACACAGGCATAAAATACATCGGACCGGCCTGATCCAGATGTATACAAATCGGAAGGCGTGTTTCGCAAAAACATCACCAATCCATAAATCAAAACAGAAAACTAGGTTAAACCCATACGCCTCCCATAATAAATTACCAAATGGCCAACTCCCACTGGAGCACAAAACAGAGACACCATGGACTGATCACGCCGCCACGGAAGGTGTCATGCCTCGGTGCCAAGAGGACATGCCTGTGGTACCCCCACAAGTGGTTATAGCTCAGGTATACCCTATGGTATATTCTTACAAAAATATCATGTCACAACACATGCGACACAATATCAACAGAAAGAGTCATAATATGTACACGTTATTTAAACATTACATCGCAAAGGAAAAGTCCATCGTGGGAATCAAGTCAAGATCTGATCATTAGATCTCGACACTGGGATTCGTAGGCTCACATTATTAAACTTAAATAGGTATGTAAAACATATCTTAAACTCGAGAATAGGTGATTTAATCGGTTAAAATCCCCATTACGAGCCATTAAGCCCCCCCCCCCTCCCACTCACCTCTAGATATAGATATAGGGCTCTACGGAGTGACCAGGATTGACCAAAAGCAATAAGACATCTAGATCTACCATGGATCTAAACTGATCTAGCATGTAGGTTAGAGCTTCATGCTCCATAACCGTTCAAAGGGCTAGATCCGGCATAGATCTAGGTAGATCTAGTCTCTAGACTTGATTTACAACTATATATGCACAAAATAAACAGTAGAAACTCTAGATTTACCAACTATTACACAATATATGTATAAAACAATAATTTTAACTAGATTCAAGTAATATATAACATAGATCTAGTATATTGAACAAGATTTACAAAGAAAATGACCGAAATGAGTATTTTTCACCTTAGGGGATGCATGAATAAGTTTCTTTTGGCTCGGGATCAACTTATATCACTCTAGACACTCAATATGTATGATATAGAAGATCAAATAACTAAAATATGATGAAAAGGGGTAAGATCTGAGCCTCTCTCTCTAGAAATCTCTCTCTAACTTCTTCTTTTTTCCTAATTGAGTTGTTGCTGTTGGCTTAAAGGTCCTGGGGCAGCCGTAGGTATACCTGCGGCTAGGCCTTGTGGGTCCCACCATCTTGAAGTTTTTGCCTTCGAACTTGATTCTGTGAAAGTTGAGCTCTGTACCCAAAAATCTCGAAAAGTCTTTACGAAAGGTTGTGAAATAAGGTCGAGTCTGATTGAATCAAATTCTGGGAAAATGATGCAATTTACTAAAAAGTATCTTCCAGTTCTCGAGGATCGTTGATCAGCTCGTCTTCAATGGCTCACAGTTTAAGGATTATTGTGTAGGCTTCTTGTGGCCTTTTCCTCAACTTTGTGATCCTCGTTCAGACCACGTCGTGTCTGGGTGTCGTTGCACTTTGATTTCTCCATAGGGTTATCTCTGGAATTTTTTCCTCCCTCGGAGTTGTCTCCGAAGTGAAATTATTCTTTTACCCTCCTGAAAGTTTAGTCCAAGGAAAGCAAAATTTTGAGTGTCTACACTATGCACTATTGGGCAACAGTATGTATGGAAAACCCTATGTGACCTTGGTGCAAGTATTAATCTTATGTCGCTATCTATCTATAAAAAACTCAGATTACATGAGGTTAAGAGAATAAATGTAACTCTGTAATTAGCATATCGATTAATAACATATCCAATTGGTGTAATTAAAGATGCTTTTGTGAAAGTGGATAAGTTTGTGTTCCCAGTTGATTTTATGATTCTAGCCTACGATGAAGATAAAGAAGTTCCATTTATCTTGGGACGTCCCTTCTTAGCGACTAAAAGAACTCTAATAGATGTTCAAAATGGAGAACTCACCATGCGAGTCAATGACTAAGAAATCAAGTTTAATTTGTTTGACTCTATCAATTTCCCAAACAAAGTATAGGAATGTTACTTAGCTCACAAACACATAGAAGAAGTCGGAGATGATACCAAGGTGACAAATATGGAAGAAAGTAATTCAGAAGGAAAGGATTATAAAGGATGCGCAGACTATGGCATTCCATCAATTAATAACAATTGATCAAAACATGAAAGTCGAACTGATGACGTAAAAACAAGCGCTACTAGGAGGCAACCGAGGGGTTAATTAAGCAGTTTATTATTATTATTATTATTATTATTATTACTCATTTTAGTGAATCAAATGAAACCATGATATTAAAGTAATTAAATTTTCAATTTTTAGGGATACACAGATTGAAGCACAGAAGGATATGAAATAGCAAGGTTAACAGTGGAAAAGAAATTCAAGTCAAAATTGGGTTAAAGAAAGAGATACAATTGAGAAATAATGAATAGTGGGAGGAACGGTTAAGTGATAAAGAGAAGAAAAATGTTAAGGAAAGGAGAAGAGGAAAAGAAGGCAAAAAGGAGAAGAGGTATGTGCCAACTAATTGAAAACTCTAAGCCGCGACGCTCATAAAGCATGAGCCGGGACGCCAGAACAAAGTCTCGGTGCTCGACAATGCCCAGCACATCCAAGTTAGATTTTAAGTGCCCATTATCGGCCAAAACACTCCCTCACTCGGCCAAAACACTCCCCCATTCACCCAAACTCTCCTAAAAGCCTCCCATAACTCAAATTCAACCCCACCTTCCGCACCAACTAATGAATAGGTTTTTAACCTACGATTTGACCTTATTTAGCTTGGTATGTTGCTATTTTTTTAGTATATCATGTTACTTTTGATGGGTTTTTATTCTTTTTACAGGTTAATGGGGTGAAGGCATTTTAGAGTTAACATTTGAAGAAATTTCAAGGATTTCAACTTTTCGACACCGACGCAGGTGCGCCAGTGTTCAGATAGAACAAGCACGGGAGCTCACTGCATAAGGAGGAGAATCACCACTTTAGCGTGGGCACTGTTGTGTAAAGGAAGGACCTGTATGAGGCGAAGCTAATCGGACTATAAAGCCCCCAAATCCAGGTACTTGAAACCCGAACTCGGTGCTTTACGATACCATTTCTATGAGCAGAATAATACTAATAATAATAACAATAACATAAATACCAACTTAATTTACATATTTATCAAATTTTAAATCCCAAGTACGCAACCTTTAATACATTCCTCACAATATGCGATAGGTAATATATCTCATACTTGTCTTAATAAAGATAACTATTACATAAAATGGCATTGAATTAATTCTGCAACCTTTCCTTTCCGTTTATTCTTAGCCGAGCCTTCTATTTGTTCACACTTAGTTGAAAACATTTAAATTAAGCAAGGATGAGCATTTGAGTGCCCATCAAGTAATAGAAATTATATATATAAGCTAAAAGAATTTAAATGCTTTCTTTATACTATCCTTCTACAACAAATCAATAGTTGTGAAGTGATCTGAACCGATAATATTAATATAACAACCCTCTTTCAAATTTTAAAATTACGTACTGACTATATATAGGGTTAAGGGGACATACTATGAACATTATTTTCATTTTCGAATAGGTTTAGCAGAACTTCATCTGCAAACCGTCATAACTTAAGGTCACGGAGGGTGATCAGCCCGTTGTACCCTGTATTGATCAATACTACATTACAAGAATGATATTATCGTTCACTCAGGGTGCCTTGGGCACATAAAAATTTTCCCATGAATGGGATGGTCATACTTGTCAGTGTTCCAAACCAAAGCAATTCGGTTGGATAATAGGTAGATTTTATCTTATTCAACAATAATCTATAATTCAATATATATATATATATATATATATACGGGTAATTAACAAAGGTGTATCAACATGTGATTAAATACAATGATTATCCAAGTGGGGACACTTGTATAACCATTTATAGAAATTAATAAACGGAATATATATCTGAATTACCATATACTAACATGTTGACAATTAATGAGCGTATATAATATAGGATTAATAATATGTACAGTAATAATATAATTCTAAAAAATTCTTACTCATGTCCATTACATAAAGGAAATGCAAAGGTAAGATACTTGCCTGATGCGCTGCTTACAATATGCAACTTAGTTTTATCTTTTATATCACGACCTATCATTAATCAAATCATTCACTCTATTAGAACAATATACTATAACATATAGTACTGCATTTCGCAGTCAGCACATAACCTAATCACATTATCACACATGTTCAATCGTTATTGCATCACAAACAAACATTAATACAGTCAAAATATCTAAGTCCTGATCAATTTCTGAAATATATCGGTGTACCGATAGCTTTATCGGGTAATTATCGAGTCTAAAACTCTATTGTGTAACTCAATATCTGTAAATATCAGTTATATTATTTTAAATAACTTAATAAACATTTATTAATTTATCATGAATTTTCAAACATCAAATCATTATTAAATGATTCAATATCAAATAATTCTATTATCATTTAATTATTATTAAACTATTAATGAAATCATTGCCAAAAGATTAAAGTTATTTATAATAACTCAAAATATTTTAAAACATTTGTATTACCCTTAAATGATTTTTAAAACATTTACAATCATTTTTAAACAATTACCATTAATATTAAAATATTAATATACTATTTCTTAAAATATTAAACGTCATTAAATATAATTTAAAATATTTAATTCACTTAATTTTATTAATCTTGATAATATTTAATTCCCTCTTAGTATTACTAGTTCACTAATAAAACTTTTATTCACTTACTAATATTATTAACATCTTAATAATATTTTAATATTTTACTAATATTATAAATCCTCTCATGCATTAATACTATTACTTTAATAATATTTTAATCATGCATTAATATTATTACTTTAATAATATCTTACTTATGCTTTAGTATCATTAATCAATTAATAATACTTTTAGTCATTAACCAATCGTATTAATATTTTATTTATTTACTGTAAGACCCCAACTTATTATAAATGAAATTGAATTTCCTCTATTTATTATTTTGAAATAGTAAGGGTTGATTTGATTAATGTGGTTAGTTATGGGTAAAATTCGCAAATATTTTAAATAAGCAAGTGGTTATAAAATATTCATTGTTATCAGGGAATATTCGTTTGGTCGTGGAATATTCTTAACGTTTCGATAATATTCGTATTTACGGCACAGAAACTTGTGGGCCCCATAATGTAAAGCGATTGGATGAAGAAAACGACAAGTATAAGTTGTTTATAAATAACGGGCGTAGTTATTCTCATTATCTTCGTTGAAATATTCTATGGTTAAAATACAAGAAGACACGTTATTGCACCAATTATTGATTCTTACGTAAGAGGGCACTACTCAATAATTGTTACGAAATTATCGCTCAATATTTTATTTTATTGATTCAATAATTGTTACGTAGATATTTTATATTATTGTTGTTTCAATAATTGTCATTTACAAGATTTTTCATTATCGATCAATAATTCATATTATTTGAATAATATTATTAGATAGCATTATTGACAATGTCTAGAAAGTTCATCTAAGGAGAGGTTTGGTCACTTAATCATTGCCAAGTAAGTAAGGAGAAATCCTTATTGAAAGCCCCTCTTCCTCGGGAACTACCGGTTATCGATGTTATGATTCGTAATATTATTTGTGAATAATTAATTATTGATTTATATGATAAGAAAAATATTCATTTTATGTGGATATAGATGGAGAAAATTTTAATGTGACAATTGTTGAAAATTGATAGTTTATCTTTTTGATAAAATAATTTATTTAGATATATTATTATATTATAATAATATAATAATGGTGATATTTTACAATGAATGTGTGATATATGAATAAATGAGGAGGAAGAGTATTTTTGTTAAAAAAATTGTTTAAAACATGTTAAACATGTTTGTGGGCCCATTTCTTGACTGAAATTTGATTATAGCTTGTAAAATCGCCCGTTTATAGATTTCGGTCAACTTCTGCTTGGAATTTGGGAAAATTTAAAACTACAAAGTTGTAGAGAATTAAATTTCTTATGGAATGGACATAAGATTTGAAATTTTCTGATAAAAGAGCTATTTATTATGAATTATTGAAGTTCCGAAATAATTAATTTTTGAATTTTTAAATAATTTTTTTAAAGAAAAATGTTTTTAACAAGTTGGTGGGCCCCACTAGTATGTAAAATGAGCTTAATTCAGTTGGTCTTAGGTGGGCGTGAAAAATTTTTATTTATATTAATATTATATTAAATTTTCTGCTTTGGTGTTCTAAGCATTTTCCTATAAATAGGGTGCTTAGGTTAGAATTGAAAATCACACCAGAAACAAGTTTTCTCTCTCTCTCTCTCTCTCTCTCTCTATATATATATATATATATATATATATATATATATGTGTGTGTGTGTGTGTATATTATCGAGCGTATTCTTGTGAGTATTTTGATACTTTGAGTGTTCTTTATACGGTCAAAAGATCCTTCAAAGACTATATCCAATATTCTAAATCGTAAGTACTTCCTTTTCGAGGTAAGGGATATTATTTTTTTTAAAATGATATTATTTCTTTCAATATCATTATGCCGAAATATTGGTAATATTTTTCTTGTGAAATTCTTATCTTTTGGTGTCGGGGTTACTATTCACGTATACGATACTATTCACGATATCTACACTTATTCACGAATCACTACGACAATTCATACGTAAAAATTAAATTTTTATTTTTTGTCCAAAATATCTGTTATGGATACTAGCTTTGATTGTATCCATGTTTTGGTCTTCATTCTTGAATTTTACTTCACAATGGTTATTTATGAAGTATTTTTGAACTTGGACTGTTGAAAGTACAAATCCTTAATATTTGTTCTTTTGTTTCACTGGATTCATTTTCTTTAAAATATTTTTCATCATCCTCAGTTCTAAATGATGATATTACTAATTATCTTTGGCCTGTAGTGCAAAGATGGTTGATTTTCTTATGAATATCTTTGGCCCGTAGTGTAAAGATGTACTAGTGTTGAGATGAACATGACCAACTGATGAATATCTTTGGCCTGTATTGCAAAGATGAATATTTGATTCAAGATGTATTTTGATTGATGTTACAGTGATAAAATATTGATGATGGACTTTTAAATCCATAGATAATAGTAGATTTCATTCTCTATGTAACTCTTCTATGAATTATTATTTCTGCTACGAATATTGATCTGAACTTGTTGTCTATTGTATTTTATCAGATTTTTCCATATTAAAGACTAACGATATCTTAGTCATAATATTCTTTACTGGGTTAGTTGAGCTCACCATTTTCCCTTTTTGTTCCATTTTTCTTCTCAGGAGGCGAGAATGTAGCGAGTACTAGTCGGGGTGTGGAATGATGGTTCTAGAAGTTATTTTAGTAGTCCTCACTATTTTGTAAAATAGTGTATTAATAATTGTAATGAGGACTTATTTGAGTGTGGATATTGTCTAGATGACAATATTTGTATTTAAACTCACAGTTTATGTGTTGTCGTATTTTACTCGACAATTGTATTAATAAAGTTATAGTTGTTTCTTTACCATGTATTTTGGCAACTCAGAATGGGTGTTGTATACCTATTTTGGGGGCGTCACAGTTGGTATCAGAGCTTAGGGATATGATCTCCAAGGCGAGATCGGAATAGAACTAGGAGGGGAGATGAGTAAATCCTTCGCTAGTGTGTCCTACCTAAGCTTATTTGTTGGTTGGTCAGTATATAGGGATATTATGTGATATGTTAATTTCTTTAATTAACCCTTGTTTTATGGCAGTATTTGAGAATGGCAATTGAGAATGTAAACAGTGGATTAAATGAGACTGTGGAGACACCTTTCCTCACCAACGAAGAAAACGTGCAACAGGCTGGCAATGTTCCTCCTGTAAACAACACCACTGATCAGACGATGAACGACGAAATGTTTAGAAGCTTTTTACAGTTCATGCAAACTCAGACGAGGGAGACTTGTGTTCAAAATACAGGTGGAAATAATAGCAACGCAGGGTTTGTCACAGCCAAGCAGTTCAAAGAGTTGGGACCACCAGAATTCTGGGGAAAGCCGGATCCGATTAAGGCGGAGACGTGCGTCAAGCAAATTACCAAGATATTCGACATCTTGGGATGCACGAAAGAACAGATAGTCCCATTCGCCACCTTTATGTTCCGTAATGAGGCAGATTACTGGTGGGAATCTGTAAAGCGTACCCATCCAGCCGCACTCAGCATGTCTTGGGAAACATTTCAGAAATTGTTCAATGACAAATACTTTCCTGAAAGTATTCTTCATATGAAGGAAGTAGAGTTTATTAGACTGGAGCAAAACTACATGACGGTGTCCCAGTACGAGGCCAAGTTTGTAGATTTATCCAGGTTTGCACCTCATTTGGTGGAGAATGAGGAACGTATGACGCGGATGCTTCTGAGAGGTTTGAAACCCGACATACGTCAATATTTTATTTCTCATAAATTTTCTCTCTATTTAGATGTTGTAAACAGGGCTCAATTATTAGAGCGAGATAACGAGTACGTTCAACCGAAGGACCACAACCAGGATCATACCGGTGATAGCAGTCATCAAAACAACGATAATCAGCGGAGAAAGAAAAATACGGACAAAAGTAGTAACCACTCTGGTGGTAATCATGGCCATGAAAATATAAGAAGCGAGTCGGGGGGTGATTTTAAAAAGAGGAGATTCAACAATGACAATGTGAAGACGCCAAGACCAAAGAAGAATCGGTTCTATGGAGGAGAACGACCAAGGTCGATGCTATAAATGCGGAAAGAGGGACATATCACCAAACTGCCCACAAAAGTTTAAGGTATGTTATAATTGTGGAAAGGAAGGACATATCGCTCAAGATTGTACTGTGGCAAAACCAAGTCCAGTGGGGATGGTGACTCAAAAGGCTGTCCCAGAAAAGTCAAAGTCAACAATTCCTCGAAGAGCGTTTGTCGTGACTGGTCAAAATGCGAGGAACCCAAACGAGGTGATCACGGGTAAGCTAATCATAAATTCTTGCGAAGTTTATACCTTACTAGATACCGGTGCTACCCATTCATTTATCCCTCCTGCTTGTGCTCAACCTTTAAACTTAATTTTGAAGAAATTAAACTTTGACTTATCTGTGGAGTCTCCGTTAGGGAAAACTTTCATTACATCCACTGTTTATAAATCTTGTTTGATCCAAGTTGGCACCATCACATTACCTGTTGACCTTATCTCTTTAAAGATACTTGCTTTTGGGATTGATTGGTTAACTACTCATCATGCCAAAATTGATTGTTTTCGTAAGGTTGTTATTTTCATATTCCTAACCAACCTGTTGTATGAATTCAAGCAACTAAACCACTAAAATCAATCATTGTCATATCAAGTCATAAAGCTATTCGTTTATTGAAAAATGGAAGTCAAGCTTTCTTAGCCCATGTTATAGATTTGAATAAAGATACATTGAATTTGAATAAAGATACATTGAATTCAAGCAACTAAACCACTACAGGAATTGTTGGACATCGATTTCATTCGTCCTGGTACATCTCCTTGGGGTGCTCCTGTTTTATTCGTAAAGAAGAAAGACGGGAGTATGCGACTTTGTATTGACTATCGGGAATTGAACCATGTCCCCGTCAAGAATAGGTATCCTCTACCTCGTATTGATGACTTGTTTGACAAGTTGCAAGGCACAATTCTTTTCAAAAATCGATCTTCGCTTCGATATCATCACCAAGATTAGAACTAAGGATATTCCAAAGACCGCCTTCGTAACTCCCAGACGGAATTATGAATTCTTAGTCATGTCTTTTGATTGACTAATGCTCCTGCGGCTTTCATGGATATGATGAACCGAGTATTCAAGGAATATTTGGATCAGTTCGTTGTTGTCTTTATTGATGACATCCTCATATATTCCAAAAGCCGTGAAGATCATGAGCACCATTTGAAGCTGGTACTCCAAAAGTTTCGTGAAAATAAGCTTTATGCTAAGTTGAAGAAATGCGAGTTCTGGCTTAAGGAAGTAGCATTCTTTGGGCACGTGGTGTCAAAACATGGAGTATCTGTCGACCTGGCGAAGATTGAAGCAATACAAAGTTAGGAGCAACCGAAGACGGTGACCAAAGTTCATAGCTTTCTAGGCTTAGCTGGTTATTATCGGAGATTCATGGAAGGATTTTCTCGAATCTCTACTCCATTAACTCAGCTGACTCGAAAAGATATAAAATTTGTATGGAGCGAGGAATGCGAGAAGAGTTTCCAAGAGCTTAAGAGGAGACTCATTTCGGCACCTGTTCTGACAATACCGTGTTGTTTGGATGGATTTGTTATTTACAGCGATGCTTCAGGCAAAGGGTTAAGATGTGTTCTCATGCAACATGGAAAAGTCATAGCCTATGCCTCGCGATAACTTAAAGAATATGAGAGGAATTATCCTACTCATGATCTAGAGTCAAGCAATGCTTTTGCTGCTAAAAGATCCGGAGGCACTATCTATATGGGGAGAAAGTGGAGATATATTCGCACCATAAAAGCCTCAAATATTTCTTCACCCAAAAGGAACTCAACATGCGGCAACGACGTTGGCTCGAGCTGTTAAAAGATTATGACAACACCATTCAATACCATCCTGGAAAAGCAAATGTGGTAGCTAACGCGTTGACTAGAAGATCATATGCACGAACGAGTGCAATGATGTCAAATATACGCATAGAACTGACTTTAATCGAAAGGTTAAAGTTGCTCAAGCCACAGACCCAGAGCTGATGCGTATGAAGAAGAAAGTACAAGAAGGTGCTATTCCAGAAGCAAGAATCGATGAAGAAGGAATACTTCGAATCCACTCTAGACTTTGTGTTCCTAACGACTCTAATTTAAAGAACAAGATCATGATGGAGGCACACAATACAACGTTTGCAATCCATACTGGAAGTACCAAAATGTATCGTGATCTTCGACATACATTTTGGTGGAACAATATGAAGAGGGAGATTGCAAAGTTTATCTCGAGGTGTTTAACTTGTCAACGAGTAAAGGCGGAGCATCAAGCGCCTAAGGGTCCATTACAACCACTTGAGATTTTGACATGGAAGTGGGAACACATTACCATGGATTTCGTTATAGGTCTTCCCCCGGTTTTTCAAGGCATAAATGCTATTTAGGTTATTGTTGATAGATTAACCAAGTCTGCTCATTTCTTGCCGATACGGGAGACTTATTCCCTTGAACGTCTTGCTCGTATGTACGTGAATGAGATTGTGAGATTTCATGGAATGCCAGTATCCAAAGTTTCGGATCGTGACCCAAGATTCACTTCACGATTTTGGGTTAGCTTGCAAAAAGCTATGGGCACGGATTTATGATTTAGTTCGCATACCATCCTCAAACCAGACGGACAATCGAGAGAGGACTATTCAAACTCTTGAAGATCTATTAAGACTCATGGTCCTAGATTTCAAAGGAGTTGATAAGTATTTATCATCGGTGGAATTCTCCTACAACAACAGTTATCAGGCAAGTATAGGTGTGGCTCCATTCGAAGCATTATATGGACGAAAGTGTCGCTCTCTAGTATGTTGGGATGAGGTGGGAAAAGCAACATTGTTGGGACCAGAGTTGGTACGTATGACTACAGAAAAGATCCAAATGATTCGACAATGTATACAAATGGCACAGGATCAACAAAAGAGTTATGCAGATCTTCATCGAAAGGACGTGGAATTTAGTATTGGGGATCATGTATTATTGCGTGTGGCTCCATGGAAGGGAGTTACAAGATTTGGGAAGAGAGGAAAGCTCAATCCATGATTTATTGGTCCATTTCAGATTCTTGACCGAGTAGGAAATGTGGCCTATAGACTCGCGTTACCTCCAAGTATGTCTCGTGTTCATAATGTTTTTCACATTTCTGTGCTACGTAAATATATGAAAGACCCAAACCACGTTATTGAGTTAGAATCGGACGAGATAGCCGAAGACTTAACGTACGAGGAGGTACCTGTCAAGATCTTGGATAGGAAGGAGCATGTCCTACGCACAAAGGTTATACCATAAGTCAAAGTTTTGTGGAGGAACCATGCTATTGAGGAAATGACCTAGGAGTTAGAAACAGAAATGAAAGCGAGGTATCCTCGCCTTTTCGAAACACCAGGTACGTACGTCAATTTCGAGGATGAAATTTCATGAGGGGAGTTTATAAGACCGAAACTTATTATAAATAAAATTGAATTTCCTCTATTTATTATTTTGAAATAGTAAGGGTTGATTTGATTAATATGGTTAGTTATGGGTAAAATGCGCAAATATTTTAAATAAGCAAGTGGTTATAAAATATTCATTGTTTCGAAATATTCGTTTGGTCGTGGAATATTCTTACCGTCGGGAATATTCGATGATTTACGGCAATAAATTTTGTGTGGGCCCCATAATGAAAAGCGATTGGATGAAGAAAACGACAAGTATAAGTTGTTTATAAATAACTGCCGTAGTTGTTACTGCTAATACTATTGAAATACTTTATGGTTAAAACACAAGAAGACAATTACCAGATTGCACCAATTATTGATTCTTACGTAAGAAGGCACTACTCAATAATTGTTACAAAGAATTATCGCTCAATATTTTATTTTATCGATTCAATAATTGCTACGCTGATATTTTATATTATTGTTGTTTCAATAATTGTCACTACACAAAGATTTTCCATTATCGATCAATAATTCATATTATTTAATAATATTATTAGATAACATTATTGGCAATGTCTAGAAAGTTCTGCTTCAAGGAGAGGTTTGGTCACCTAATCATGCGCCAAGTAAGGAGAGAAATCCTTATCGAAAGCCCCTTTTCCTGAACTACCGTCATTGTCGATATTGTGATTCTCGTAATATTATTTGTGAATAATTAATTATTGATTTATATGATAAGAAAAATATTCATTTTATGTGGATATATATGGAGAAAATTTTAATGTGACAATTGTTGAAAATTGATATTTTATCTTTTCTCGATAAAATAATTATTTAAATATATTATTATATTATAATAATATAATAATGGTGATATTTTACAATGAATGTGTGATATATGAATAAATGAGGAGGAAGAGTATTTTTGTTACAAAAATTGTTTAAAACATGTTAAACATGTTTGTGGGCCCATTTCTTGACTAAAATTTGATTATAAAAATTGTAAAATCGCCTGCTTCATGTGGATTTCTTTGGCCAACTTCTTCTTGAATTTGGAAAACTTAAACTTACAAAGTTGTAGAGAATTAAATTTCCTATGGAATGGACATAAGATTTGAATTTTTCTGATAAAAGGGCTATTTATTATGAATTATTGAAGATCCGAGGTTCCGAAATAATTGATTTTTGAAGTTTTAAATATTTTTTTAAAGAAAAACGTTTTTAACATGTTGGTGGGCCACACTAGTATGTAAAATGATCTGAATTCAGTTGGTCTTAGGTGGGCATGAAAAATTTTTATTTATATTAATATTATATTAAATTTTCTACTTTGGTGTTCTAAGCATTTTCCTATAAATAGGGTGCTTAGGTTAGAATTAAAAATCACACCAGAAACAAGTTTTCTCTCTCTCTCTATATTATCGAGCGTATTCTTGTGAGTATTTTGATACTTTGAGTGTTGCTATACTACGGTGCAAGTTCCTTCAAAGACTATATCCAAAGATTCCAAATCAAGTACTCTTTTTTCGGTAAGGGATATTATTTTTTTTTTAAAATGATATTATTTCTTTCAATATCATTATGCCGAAAATATTGGTAATATTTTCTTGTGAAATTTTTGTCTTTTTTGTGTTGGGGTTACTATTCACGATACTAAGACTATTCACATATACGACACTATTCACGAATATTATTCATTCATAGAAAAATTAAATTTTCATTTTTGTCCAAAATATCTATTATGGATACTAGCTTTGATTGTATCCATGTTTTGATCTTCATTCTTGAATTTTACTTCACTATGGTTATTTATGAAATATTTTTGAACTTGATATGCTTAAAAGTACTAATCCTTAATATTTGTTCTTTTGTTTCACTAGATTCATTTTCTTTAAAATATTTTTCATCATCCTCACCCCTAAATGATGATATTATCAATATCTTTGGCCAGTAGTGCAAAGATGGTTGATTTTCTTATGAATATCTTTGGCCCGTAGTGTAAAGATGTACAGTGTGTAGATGAATACGACTTAATCGATGAATATCTTCGGCCTAGAGTGCAAAGATGAATATTTGATTCAAGATGTATATCGATTGATGTTATAGGATAAAATATTGATGATGGACTTTTAAATTCATAGATAATAGTAGATTTCATTCTCTACGTAACTCTTCTATGAATTATTATTTCCACGCATAATATTGATCCGAAACTTGTTGTCTATTGTATTTTATCGATTTTTTCCCTCGTCAAGACTAACGATAATTTGTTCTATATTATCTTAGTCATAATATTCTTTATCCGGCTAGTTGAGCTCACCCTTTTCCTTTTTGTTCCATTTTTCTTCTCGTGAGGCGCGAGAATGTAGCGTGTACTAGCTCTGGGTGTGGAATGATGGTTCTAGAAGTTATTTTAGTAGTCCTCACTATTTTGTAAAATAATGTATCAATAATTGTAATGAGGACTTATTTGAGTGTGGATATTGTCTAGATGACAATATTTGTATTTAAACTCACAGCTTATGTGTGTTGTCGATTTTGCACGACAAATTGAATTAATAAAGTTGTAGTTGTTTCGTACTATGTATTTTGGCGACTCGTAATGGGTGTTATATACCTATTTTGGGGGCGCCACAATTGGTATCGTAGCTTAGGGATATGATCTCCAAGAGAGATCGGGAATAGAACTAGAGGGAGAGACGAGTAAATCCTTCGCTAAGTGTGTCCTACCTAAGCTTATTTGTTGGTCGGTCAAGATATATAGGATATTATGTGATATGTTGATTTCTTTAATTAACCCTTGTTTTATGGCGGCAAGATTTGAGAATGGCAACTAAGAATGTTAACATTGGAGTAAATGAGACCGTGGAGACACCTTTACTCACCAACGAGGAGAACGCGCAACAGTCGGCAATGTTCCTCCCATAAACAACACCACCAATCGAACGATGATGAACGATGGAATGTTTAGAAGCTTTTTTGCGCTTCATGCAAAATCGACGAGGGAGACTCGTGTTCAAAATACAGTGTGGAAATGATAAGCAACTCACGGTTTGTCACAAACCAAGCAATTCAAAGAGTCAGGACCACCGTAATTCGGGAAAAGCCGGATCCGATTAAGCGAGACGTGGGTCAAGCAAATTACCAAGATATTCGATGTCTTGGGATGCACGAAGAATGTAAGGTTCCATTCGCCACCTTTATGTTCCGTAATGAGGCAGATTACTGGTGGGAATCTGTGAAGCGTACCCATCCAGTTGTCGCACTCAACATGTCTTGGGAAACGTTTCAGAAACTATTCAATGACAAGTACTTTCCTGAAAGTATTCATCATATGAAGGAAGTAGAGTTTATTAGATCGAGAAAAAAAACAACATGACGATGTCCCAAAGACGAGGCGAAGTTTGTAGAGTTATCCAGTTCAGACCTCATTTGGTGGAGAATGAGGAACGATGACGCGATGTTTCGAGGTTTGAAACCCGAGATACGCCAATATCTCATTTCTCATAAATTTTCTCTATATTCAGATGTTGTTGTCAATGTGGCTCAATTATTAGAGCGAGATAACGAGTACGCTCAACCGAGGGACCACAACCAGATCATATCGGTGATGATGAATCATCGTAACAACGATAACCAAATGGAGAAAGAAAAATACGGACAAAAGCGATAACCACTCTCTGTGGTAATCATGGCCATGAAAATATAAGAAGTGAGTCGGGGGATGATTTTAAAAAGAGGAGATTCAATAATGACAATGTGAAGACGCCAAAGACCAAAGAACAACTAGTTCTATGGAGGAGAACGACCACCTATCAGATGCTATAAATGCGGAAAGAGGGACATATCACCCCAAACCGCCCACAACAGCTCAAGGTATGTTATAATTGTGGAAAGGAAGGACATATCGCTCGAGATTGTACCAGTAGAAAAACCAAGTCCAATGGGGATGGTGACTCAAAAGGTCATCCCGTAAAAGTCAAAGTCAACGGCCTCGGGAAGAGCGTTTGTCGTGATCGGTCAAAATGCGAGGAACCCAAACGAGGTGATCACGGTAAGCTAATCATAAATTCTTCCAAGTTTATACCTTACTAGATACCGGTGCTACCCATTCATTTATCTCTCCTTGCTTGTGCTCAACGCTTAAACTTAACTCCGGAGAAATTAGACTTTGACTTATCTCGTGGAGACTCCGCTAGAGAAACTTTCATTACATCCACTCGCTTATAAATCTTGTTTGATCCAAGTTGGCACCATCATCACACCGTCCGTTGATCTTATCTCTTTAAAGATACTTGCTTTTGATGTGATTTTAGGGATTGATTGGTTAACTACTCATCATGCCAAAATTGATTATTTTCGTAAGGTTGTTAGTTTTCATATTCCTAACCAACCCGCTGTTATACGAATTCAAGCAACTAAACCACTAAAATCAATCACCGCTATATCAAGTCATAAAGCTATTCGCTTATTGAAAAACGGATGTCAAGCTTTCTTAGCCCATGTTATGGATTTGAATAAAGACACGCCAAATTTGAATAATATTTCTCGTCATTAGTAAATTTCCGACGATTTCCTAAAGAACTTCCCGGCCTACCCCCGTAACGTGAAGTTGAATTCTTTATTGATCTTGAACTCGTACAAAGCCCATTTCTAAAACCCCATATCGAATGGCTCCTATTGAACTTCGAGTTAAAGGTCCAACTACAGTGAGTTGTAAGACATCGGTTTCATTCGGCCCTAGTACATCTCCTCGGGGTGCTCCTATTTTATTTGTAAAGAAGAAAGACGGAAGTATGAAACTTTGTATTGACTATCGAGAATTGAACCATGTCACCATCAAGAATAGTATCCGCTACCTCGCATTGATGACCTGTTTGACCAATTATAAGGAGCACAATTCTTTTCAAAGATCGATCTTCATTTCGATATCATCAAATCAAGATTAGAATCGAGGATATTCCAAAGACCGCCTTCGAACTCCCTAGACGGGCATTATGAATTCTTAGTCATATCTTTTTTGATCGACTAATGCTCTCGCGCTTTCATGGATATGATGAACCGAGTATTCAAGGAATATTTGATCAGCCTCGTTGTTGTTTTTATTGATGACATCCTCATATATTCCAAAAGACGTGAAGATCATGAGCACCATTTTAAGCTGGTACTCCAAAGGCTTCGTGAAAATAAGCTTTATGCTAAGTTGAAGAAATGCGAGTTCTTGCTTGAGGAAGTAGCATTCCTTGGGCACATGGTGTCAAAACATGGAGTATCTATCGACCCGGTGAAGATTGAAGCAATACAAAGTTGGGAGCAATCGAAGACGGTGACCGAAGTTCGTAGCTTTCTGGGCTTAGCTGGTTATTAACGAAGATTCGTGGAAGGATTTTCTCGAATCGCTACTCCATTAACTCAGCTGACTCGGAAAGATATAAAATTTGTATGGAGCGAGGAATGCGAGAAGAGTTTCCAAAAGCTTTAGAGGAGACTCATTTCGGCACCTGTTCTGACAATACTGTCTGGTTCAGATGGATTTGTTATTTACAGCAATGCTTTAGGAAAAGGGTTAGGATGTGTTCTCATGCAACATGGGAAATTCATAGCCTATGCCTCGCGAAACCTTAAAGAATATGAGAGGAATATCCTACTCATGATCTAGAGTCAAAAGCAATGCTTTTTTCGCTTAAAGATCCGGAGGCACTATCTATATGGGGAGAAAGTGGAGATATATTCAAACCATAAAAGCCTCAAATATTTCTTCACCCAAAAGAAACTCAACATGCGAAGAACGACGCTGCTCGAGCTATTAAAATATTACGACCACCATTCAATACCATCCCGAAAAGCATCCTGGAAAAGCAAATGTAAGATCATACGCGGAACGAAAAGTTGTTGTAACACAAAGATTTTGTATTTACAAAAGATGAAGATAGAATTCAAGACTCGACCCATGATGTCAATGTCAAGTATACGAGAACCAACTTTAATCGAAAAAGTTAAAGTTTCTCAAGCCACGCACTTCGAGATGATGCGTATGAAGAAGAAAAAGTACAAGAAGGTGCTATTCCGTAAGCAAGAATCGATGAAGAAGGAATACTTGAGTCCACTCCGCACTTTTTGTTCCTAACGACTCGATTTAAAGAACAAGATCATGATGGAGGCACACAATACACCGCTTGCAATCCATCCCGAAGTACCAAAATGTATCGTGATCTTCGACATACATTTTGGTGGAACAATACGAAGAGAGAGATTGCAAAGTTTATCTCGAGGTGTTTAACTTGTCAACGTAAAGGCGAGCATCAAGTTCCTAAGGGTCCATTACAACCACTTGAGATTCCGAAATGGAAGTGGGAACACATTACCATGGATTTCAAGCTTGGGTCTTCCCACTGTTTCTCAAGGCATAAATGTTATTTGGGTTATTGTTGATAGATTAACCAAGTCTCTTCATTTCTTGCCGATACGGAGACTTATTCCTTGAACGCCTTGCTCAGATATGTACGTGAATGATGATTGTGAGGTTGCATGGCATGCCAATATCCATAGTTTTGATCGTGACCCAAGATTCACTTCACGATTTTGGGTTAGCTTGCAAAAAGCTATCGGGCACGAATTTATTTATTCAGCTTCGCATACCATCCTCAAACGGACGGACAATCGTAGAGGACTATTCAAACTCTTGAAGATCTATTAAGACTCGTGTCCTAGATTTCAAAGGAGTTGGGATAAGTATTTACCATTGGTGGAATTCTCCTACAACAACAAAGCTTATCGTGCAAGTATAGGTGTGGCTCCATTCAAGCATTATATGGATGAAAGTGTCGCTCTCCAATATGTTGGGATGAGGTGGGTGAAGCAACATTGTTGGGACCAGAGTTGGTACGTATGACTACTAAAAGATCCAAATGATTCGACAACGATACAAATGGCACACAGATCGATAAAAGAGTTATGCGGATCTTCATCGAAAGGACGTGGAATTTAGTATTTGCGATCATGTATTGTTACGTGTGGCTCCATGGAAGGGAGTTACAAGATTTGGGAAGAGAGGAAAGCTCAATCCATGATTTATTGGTCCATTTTAGATTCTTGACCGAGTAGGAAATGTGGCCTATGTACTCGCTGCATTACCTCCAAGTATGTCTCGTGTTCATAATGTTTTTCACATATCCGTGTTACGTAAATATGTGAAAGACCCGAACCACGCTATTAAAGTTAGAACCAACGAGATAGCCAAGACTTAACGTATGAAGAGGTACTGTCAAGATCTTGGATAGGAAGGAGCATGTCCTACGCACAAAGGTCATACCACAAGTCAAAGTTTTGTGGAGGAACCATGCTATCGAGGAAATGACCGGGAGTTGGAAAAAAAATGAAAGCGAGAGGTATCCTCACCTTTTCAAACACTGTGTATCGTACGCCAATTTCGAGGACGAAATTTCATAAGGAGGGGGAGGTTGTAAGACCCCAACTTATTATAAATGAAATTGAATTTCCTCTATTTATTATTTTGAAATAGTAAGGGTTGATTTGATTAATGTGGTTAGTTATGGGTAAATGCACAAATATTTTAAAAAAGCAAGTGGTTATAAAATATTCATTGTTATCAGGGAATATTCGTTTGGTCGTGGAATATTCTTACCGCTTCGGGGAATATTCGTATGACGACGGCAAGAGACTTTGTGTGGGCCCCATAACGTAAAAGCGATATGGATGAAGAAAACGAAAAGTATAAGTTGTTTATAAATAATCTAGCGTAGTTATTACTCAATTATACTTGTTGAAATATTCTATGGTTAAAACACAAGAAGATACGTTATTTGCACCAATTATTGATTCTTACGTAAGAAGGCACTACTCAATAATTGTTACAAAGAATTACTCGCTCAATATTTTATTTTATCGATTCAATAATTGTTGTACGCTGATATTTTATATTATTGTTGTTTCAATAATTGTCATTACACAAGATTTTTCATTATCGATCAATAATTCATATTATTTGAATAATATTATTAGATAACATTATTGACAATGTCTAGAAAGTTCTCATCTAAGAGAGGTTTGGTCACCTAATCAATCATGCGCAAAGAAGAGAAAATCCTTATCGAAAGTTCCCTCTTCCGGAAACTACCGGTTGTTACATATTGTGATTCCGTAATATTATTTGATGAATAATTAATTATTGATTTATATGATAAGGAAAATATTCATTTTATGTGGATATAGATTGAGAAAATTTTTAATGTGACAATTGTTGAAAATTGATATATTATCTTTTCTGATAAAATAATTCATTTAAATATATTATTATATTATAATAATATAATAATTGTGATATTTTACAATGAATGTGTGATATATGAATAAATGAGGAGGAAGAGTATTTTTGTTACAAAAATTGTTTAAAACATGTTAAACATGTTTGTGGGCCCCTTTCTTGACTGAAATTTGATTATAGCTTGTAAAATCGCCTGTTTGTGGATTTCGGTCAACTTCTGCTTGGAATTTGGAAAAACTTAAAACTACAAAGTTGTAGAGAATTAAATTTCCTATGGGATGGACATAAGATTTGAATTTTTCTGATAAAAGGGCTATTTATTATGAATTATTGAAGTTTTGAAGTTTCGAAATAATTGATTTTTGAAGTTTTAAATAATTTTTTTAAAGAAAAACGTTTTTAACAAGTTGGTGGGCCCCACTAGTATGTTAAATGAGCTTAATTCAGTTCGTCATAGGTGGACGTGAAAAATTTTTATTTGTATTAATATTATATTAAATTTTCTGCTTTGGTGTTCTAAGCATTTTCCTATAAATAGGGTGCTTAGGTTAGAATTGAAAATCACACCAGAAACAAGTTTTCTCTCTCTATATTATCGAGCGTATTCTTATGAGTATTTTGATACTTTTAGTGTTGCTATACGGTGCAAGATCTCTTCAGCACTATATCTAGTATTCCAAATCGTAAGTACTCGCCTTTTTCGAGGTAAGGGATATTATTTTTTTTAAAAATGATATTATTTCTTTCAATATCATTATGCCAAAATATTGGTAATATTTTTCTTGTGAAATTCTTGTCTTTTGTGTGTCAGGTTACTATTCACATATACTATTCACTATTCATATCACTATTCACGAATACGGCACTATTCACAAAAAAATTAAATTTTCGTTTTTTGTCCAAAATATCTATTATGGATACTAGCTTTGATTGTATCCATGTTTTGGTTTTCATTCTTGAATTTTACTTCACAATGGTTGTTTATGAAATATTTTTGAACTTGGACTATTTAAAGTACGAATCCTTAATATTTGTTCTTTTGTTTCACTAGATTCGTTTTCTGTAAAATATTTTTCATCATCCTCAGTTCTAAATGATGATATTACTAAATATCTTTGGCCTATAGTGCAAAGATGATTGATTTTCTTATGAATGTCTTTGGCCCGTAGTGTAAAGATGTACATGTGTTGAGATGAACATGACCAACTGATGAATATCTTTGGCCTGTAGTGCAGAGATGAATATTTAATTAAAGATGTATATTGATTGATGTTACAGGGATAAAATATTGATGATGGACTTTTAAATTCATAGATAATAGTAGATTTCATTCTCTACGTAACTCTTCTATGAATTATTATTTTCGCTGCGAATATTGATCTGAACATGTTGTCTATTGTATTTTATCAGATTTTTCCCTGTTGCAGACTAACGATAAATTGTTCTATATTATCTTAGTCATAATATTCTTTACTGGGATAGTTGAGCTCACCATTTTCCCTTTTTGTTCCATTTTTCTTCTCAGGAGGCGAGAATGCTGCGAGTACTAATCGGGGTGTGGAATGATGGTTCTAGAAGTTGTTTTAGTAGTCCTCACTATTTTGTAAAATAGTGTATTAATAATTGTAATGAGGACTTATTTAAGTGTGGATATTGTCTAGATGATAATATTTGTATTTAAACTCACAGTTTATGTGTTGTCATATTTTGCACGGCAATTGTATTAATAAAGTTGTAGTTATTTCTGTACCATGTATTTTGGCGACTCAGAATGGGTGTTGTATACCTTTTTTGGGGGCGTCACAGTTGGTATCAGAGCTTAGGGATATGATCTCTGGCGGAGATCGGGGAATAGAACTAGGAGGGGAGAGACGAGTAAATCCTTCGCTAGTCTGTCCTACATAAGCTTATTTGTTGGTTGGTCAGTGTATAGGGATATTATGTGATATGTTGATTTCTTTAATTAACCCTTGTTTTATGGCAGTATTTGAGAATGGCAACTGAGAATGTTAACAGTGGAGTAAATGAGACTGTGGAGACACCTTTACTCACCAACGAAGAGAATGTGCAACAGGCTGGCAATGTTTTTCCTGTAAACAACACCACTGATCAGACGATGAACGACGGAATGTTTAGAAGCTTTTTGCAGTTCATGCAAAATCAGACGAGGGAGACTCGTGTTCAACATACTGAGGGAAATGATAGCAACGCTGGTTTATGTCACAACAAGCGCTTCAAAGAGTTGGGACCACCAGAATTCTGGGGAAAGCCGGATCCGATTAAGGCAGAGATGTGGGTCAAGCAAATTACCAAGATATTCGACGTCTTGGGATGCACGAAAGAACAGAAGGTTCCATTCGCCACCTTTATGTTCCGTAATGAGGCAGATTACTGGTGGGAATTTGTGAAGCGTACCCATCCAGCCGCACTCAGCATGTCTTAGGAAACGTTTCAGAAACTGTTCAATGACAAGTACTTTCCTGAAAGTATTCATCATATGAAGGAAGTAGAGTTTATTAGATCGCAAAAAAAACAAACGACGCGGTGTCCCAAAGACACGGCGAAGTTTGTAGAGTTATCCAGTTTGCACCTCATTTGGTGGAGAATGAGGAACGATGACGCGAATGTTTCGAGAGGTTTGAAACCCCCATATACGCCAATATCTCATTTCTCATAAATTTTCTCTCTATTCAGATGTTGTCAACAGGGCTCAATTATTAGAGCGAGATAACGAGAACGTTCAACCGAGGGACCACAACCAGGATCATACCGGTGGCAGTAGTCATCAGAACAACGATAACCAGCGGAGAAAGAAAAATACGGACAAAAGCGATAACCACTCTGGTGGTAATCATGGCCATGAAAATAGAAGAAGTGAGTCGGGGGTGATTTTAAAAAGAGGAGATTCAACAATGACAATGTTAAGACGTCAGCACCAGCAACAACTAGTTCTAAGGGAGGAGAACGACCACCGGTCGTATGCTATAAATGCGGGAAAGAGGGACATATCAGCCCAAACTGCCCACAACAGTTCAAGGTATATTATAATTGTGGAAAGGAAGGACATATCGCTCGAGATTGTACTGTAGCAAAACTAAGTCCAGTGGGGATGGTGACTCAAAAGGTTATCCCAAAAAAGTCAAAGTCAACGGTTCCGAGAAGAGCGTTTTGCATGACTGGTCAAAATGTGAGAAACCCAAACGAGGTGATCACGGGTAAGCTAATCATAAATTCTTGCGAAGCTAACCCAAACGAGCGTTTATCTCTCCTGCTTGTGCTCAACGTTTAAACTTAACTCCGGAGAAATTAGACTTTGACTTATCTGTGGAGACTCCGTTAGGGGAAACTTTCATTACATCCACTGTTTATAAATCTTGTTTGATCCAAGTTGGCACCATCACATTACCTGTTGACCTTATCTCTTTAAAGATACTTGCTTTTGGGATTGATTGGTTAACTACTCATCATGCCAAAATTGATTGTTTTTGTAAGGTGTTAGTTTTCATATTCCTAACCAACCTGTTGTACGAATTCAAGCAACTAAACCACTAAAATCAATCACTGTCATATCAAGTCATAAAGCTAATCGTTTATTAAAAAACGGATGTAAAGCTTTCTTAGCCCATGTTATGGATTTGAATAAAGACACGTCAAATTTGAATATATTCCTGTTGTTAGTAAATTTCATGACGTATTTCCTGAAGAACTTCCCGGTCTACCCCTAGAACGTGAAGTTGAATTCTTTATTGATCTTGAACCTGGTACAAAGCCCATTTCTAAAACCCCATATCGAATGGCTCCTATTGAACTTCAGGAGTTAAAGGTCCAACTACAGGAGTTGTTGGACATCAATTTCATTCGTCCTAGTACAACTCCTTGGGGTGCTCCTATTTTATTTGTAAAGAAGAAAGACGGAAGTATGCGACTTTATATTGACTTATCGAGAATTGAACCATGTCACCATCAAGAATAGGTATCCGCTACCTCGCATTGATGACCTGTTTGACCAGTTGCAAGGAGCACAATTCTTTTCGAAGATCGATCTTCGTTCTGGATATCATCAGCTAAAAATTAGAACTGAGAATTTTCCAAAGACTGCCTTCAGAACTCGGTATGGGCATTATGAATTCTTAGTCATATCTTTTGGATTGACTAATGCTATTGCGGCTTTCATGGATATGATGAACCGATTATTCAAGGAATATTTGGATCAGTTCGTTGTTATCTTTAATGATTACATCCTCATATATTCCAAAAGCCGTGAAGATTATGAGTACCATTTGAAGCTGGTACTCTAAAGGCTTCGTGAAAATAAGCTTTATGCTAAGTTGAAGAAATGCGAGTTCTGGCTTGAGGAAGTAGCATTCCTTAGGCACATGGTGTCAAAACATGGAGTATTTGTCTACCCGGCGAAGATTGAAGCAATACAAAGTTGGGAGCAACCGAAGACGGTGACCGAAGTTCGTAGCTTTCTGGGCTTAGCTGGTTATTATTGGAGATTCGTGGAAGGATTTTCACGAATCGCTACTCCATTAACTCAGCTGACTTGAAAAGATATAAAATTCGTATGGAGCGAGGAATGCGAGAAGAGTTTCCAAGAGCTTCAGAGGAGACTCATTTCGGCACCTGTTCTGACAATACCGTCTGGTTCGGATGGATTTGTTATTTACAGCGATGCTTCAGGCAAAGGGTTAGGATGTGTTCTCATGCAACATGGGAAATTCATAGCCTATGCCTCGCGACAACTTAAAGAATATGAGAGGAATTATCCTACTCATTATCTAGAGTTGGCAGCAGTCATTTTTGCGCTAAAGATCTGGAGGCACTATCTGTATGGGATGAAAGTGGAGATATATTCAAACCATAAAAGCCTTAAATATTTTTTCACCCAAAAAGAACTCAACATGCGGCAACGACGTTGGCTCGAGCTGTTAGAAGATTATGACCACACCATTCAATACCATCCTGGAAAAGCAAACGTGGTAGCTGACGCGTTGAGTAGAATATCATATGCAGGAACGAGTGCGATGATGTCAAGTATGAAGAAGAAAGTACAAGAAGGTGTTATTCCAGAAGTAAGAACCGATGAGGAAGGAATACTTCGAGTCCACTCCAGACTTTATGTTCCAAACGACTCTGATTTGAAGAACAAGATCATGATTGAGGCACACAATACACCATTTGTAATCCATCTTGGAAGTACCAAAATGTATCGTGATCTTCGACATATATTTTGGTGGAACAATATGAAGAGGGAGATTGCAAAGTTTATCTCGAGATGTTTAACTTGTCAATGTGTAAAGGCGGAGCATCAAGTTCCTAAGGGTCCATTACAACCACTTGAGATTCCGAAATGGAAGTGGGAACACATTACCATGGATTTCGTTACGGGTCTTCCCACGGTTTCTCAAGGCATAAATGTTATTTGGGTTATTGTTGATAAATTAACCAAGTCTGCTCATTTCTTGCCGATACAGGAGACTTATTCCCTTGAATGTCTTGCTCGTATGTACGTGAATGAGATTGTGAGGTTGCATGGCATGCCAGTATCCACAGTTTCGGATCGTGACCCAAGATTCACTTCACGATTTTGGGTTAGCTTGCAAAAATCTATGGGCACGAATTTATGATTCAGTTCGGCATACCATCCTCAAACGGACGGACAATCAGAGAGGACTATTCAAACTCTTGAAGATCTATCAAGACTCTGTGTCCTAGATTTTAAAGGGAGTTGGTATAAGTATTTACCATTGGTAGAATTCTCCTACAACAACAGTTATCAAGCAAGTATAGGTGTTGCTCTATTCAAAGCATTATATGGACGAAAGTGTCGCTCTCCAGTATGTTGGGATGAGGTGGGAGAAAAAACATTTTTGGGACCAGAGTTGGTACGTATGACTACAAAAAAGATCCAAATGATTCGACAACGTATACAAACAGCACAGGATTGACAAAAGAGTTATGCAGATCTTCATCGAAAGGACGTGGAATTTAGTATTGGGGATCATGTATTGTTATGTGTGGCTCCATGGAAGGGAGTTACAAGATTTGGGAAGAGAGAAAAGCTCAATCCATGATTTATTGGTCCATTTTAGATTCTTGACCGAGTAGAAAATGTGGCCTATAGACTCATATTACCTCCAAGTATGTCTCGTGTTCATAATATTTTTCACATATCTGTGCTACGTAAATATGTGAAAGACCCGAACCACGTTATTGAGTTAGAATCGGACGAGATAGTTGTCTTTTGTCCCTCTGTTACCCCAGCTATCACAAATGCTTCCACAGGGTTAGTTGATCCTCTAAATCCTGGCGTTCTGACTTCCTTAAAGTCTTTGAAGTTCGCTAATCGATTTTCTAGCTAATTTCCCACGGCTAGTATTCCATTCTGCATATCTTGAGCGACCATATTCGCAAAATTTTGTATCGAGTCTGGTTGTCCTCCAGCTTTATCGACAGGTTCTTCTGTCCGTTGATTTCGCTTTCGTCATGGCGGCATTATCTGATTAGTCATAATTTATCTTTCATCAACTTAACTTCTATATCTTAGGGTATTTTCATAACGCAAAATTTTCTACTTGAATAATCATGTATTCAAAATATTAGATTTCAAAAACATTGGTTTACTATATTAACCAGTGCTCAAATAATTGATTACTATCTTTATACCAACTTATTTCATTAATCCATCATAGATTCATATTCATAACACTTGACATTCTATAACATATACTGCTTTAAACATTAGCTATCCCTTTGTGACTTAAAAGTCGGGAATCGCTGCCACAACTTATACAGAAGTTGAGAGTATTACCTTATACAGACATACTTATCATATACACAACATAGAATTATACATATTCAACTAATACTAATACCACTTAATTCTTACGCCTTCACTAAGGATCAATTTGCTTTTTTTTTCTTTTCTTTTCTTTTTTTTTAAAAAATTTTCAAACACCTATCATTATAATGTATTTATATTCATATACCACTGTTTTAATACAGACTGACTAACATCTAGCATACTTCTATAAATGCTCAAGGCATAAACTGCCCACTACCAACTATCCTCTAATGGACAAAAAGTGAGGATTCGCTACCATCAACCCCTCAATCAAAATAAAAGTTGGGGCCTAACTGCCATCCTATGCATACAGCAAGGCATAAGGATTTACAACAACTAAACAGTCTCTAATAGAAATAAAAAGTGGGACTATATCGAACATGAATACAAATCAACGTCTGCTCTCACTGCTGGAGGGCAGCTCCATCCACTCAGCGTCGAACTGCATAAAGGCGATGTCTAAAGCTTTTTCCAAAGTATATATCCTCACATCTTTAGCTTCCATCTCAACTCTCAACCTGTCCTAGTCAGTAGCTTTCTGCCTCCAACCTCCTTGCAACTCCTGGGCTTAACTCAAAGTGCACAGTAAAATGGCGTCCTTGTCTTCAGACCGCTCTCGAAAATCTGGAGGGTGTGGTTCTATGCCTCCACTCGCTCAGCCTTAACCTTTAGCTCAAATGCTCACGCCAACAAATCTCCTATCATCGCATGCTCCATGGACTCCTCACTAGAGTCCCTCGACTCTTGGTTCACTGAATAACTATCTTGACTCTCGTCAGCCATCCTATAACCACAATAAACAATCAAAACAACATCAGTACCACAATAAAATATATTCATTGATAAAATGAAAGGATATTTTATTCAGTACAACTAAAACTTGATGGATCTCCTCAACCCATCACCTAGCTAACATACTCTATAAAAATTTTCTACTAAGGTTATAACCTAGGTTTCGCATTCATAATATTTATAACCTACATCTTTGATACCAACTTATTAAGCCCCCCAAATCCAGGTACTTGAAACCCGAACTCGGTGCTTCACGATACCATTTCTATGAGCGGAATAATATTAATAATAATAATAATAACATAAATACCAACTTAATTTACATATTTATCAAAGTCTAAATCCCAAGTACGCAACCTTTAATACATTCCTCACAATACGTGATAGGTAATATATCTCATACTTGTCTTAATAAAGATAACTATTACATAAAATGGCATTGAATTCATTCTGCAACCTTTCCTTTCCCTTTATTCTTAGCCAAGCCTTCTACTTGTTCACACTTAGCTGAAAAGATTTAAATTAAGCAAGGATGAGCATTTGAGTGCCCAACAAGTAATAGCAATTATATATATATAAGCTGAAAGAATTTAAATGTTTTCTTTATACTATCCTTCTACAATAAATCAATAGTTGTGAAGTAATCTGAACCGATAATATTAACATAACAACCTTCTTTCAAATTTTAAAATTACGTACTGACTATATATAGGGTTAAGGGGACATACTATGAACATTATTTTCATTTTCGAATAGGTTTAGCAGAAATTCATCCGCAAATCGTCATTACTTACGGGAACGGATAGTGATCAGCTCGTTGTACCCTGTATTGATCAATACTACATCACAAGAATGATATTATTGTTCTCTCTGGCTGCCTTGGGCACATAAAAATATTCCCATGAATGGGATGTTCATACTTGTCAGGGTTTCAAACCAAAGCAATTCGGTTGGATAATAGGTAGGTTTTATCTTATTCAACAATAATCTATAATTCAACATATATATATATATACGGGTAATTAACAAAGGTGTATCAACATGTGATTAAATGCAATGATTATCCAAGTGGGGACACTTGTATAACCATTTATAGAAATTAACGAACAGAATATATATCTTAATTACCATATACTAACATGTTGACAATTAATGAGCGTAAATAATATAGGATTAATAATTAGTACAGTAATAATATAATTCTAAAACATTCTTACTCATGTCCATTGCATAAAGGAAATGCAAAGGTAGGATACTTGCCTGATGCACTGCTTACAATACGCAACTTAGTTTTATCTTTTATATCACGGCCTATTATTAATCAGATCATTCTCTCTATTAGAACAATATACTATAACATATAAGTCGCATTTCAACAATCGACATAACCTAATCACATTATCACACATATCTAATAGCTTATTGCATCACAAACAAACATTAATACGATCAAAATATCTAAGTCCCGATCAATTTCAAATATGCTTTAATCTTACTGACTTTATTAGGTAATTATCAAGTCTAAAACTCTATTCTGTAACTCAATATCTGTAAATATCAGTCATATTATTTTAAATAACTTAATAAACATTTATTAATTTATCATGATTTTTCAAACAACGAAATCATTATTAAATGATTCAATATCAAATAATTCTATTATCATTTAATTATTATTAAACTATTAATGAAACCATTGCCAAAAGATTAAAGTTATTTATTATAACTCAAAATATTTTTAAAACATTTATATTACCCTTAAATGATTTTTAAAATATTTAATATCATTTTTAAACAATTACCATTAATATTAAAATATTAATATACTATTTCTTAAAATATTAAACGTCATTAAATATAACTTAAAATATTTAATTCACTTAATATTATTAATCTTGATAATATTTAATTCCCTCTTAGTATTACTAGTTCACTAATAAAACTTTTGTTCACTTACTAATATTATTAACATCTTAATAATATTTTAATACTTTACTAATATTATTAATCCTCTTAATAATATTTTAATCATGCATTAATATTATTATTTTAATAATATCTTACTTATGTTTTAGTATCATTAATCAATTAATAATACTTTTAGTCATTTACCGATCGTATTAATATTTTATTTATTTACTAATATTATTAATCATTTAATAATATTTTATTCCTTTACTAATGTTATTACATTAATAACATTTTATTTAATCTCGAATATTATTATTTACTTAATAATATTTTAATTATTTAATAATACTTTAATTTAATATTATTAATCTTTTAATAATATTTTAATCTAAGATTAATATTTTAATCTATATTAATATTTTAATCTAATATTATTAATCATTTAATAATACTTTAATCATTTATTAATATTTTAAATCAAATATGATTAAAATTTAATAATATTTTAATAAAGTTTTAATCTTAATATTTTATCATATTCTAATATTATTAATATTATAATAACATTTTAATAATATTTTAGATCAATAAACAATTTATTTCTAATTGTTCACCCTTTACAAAACCACTTATTTAATATCCATAAAAGGTCATAAATAATTTTTTCTATTATAAATTACCAAAATGCCCTAAAATAGTCATAATATTATATATTAGGAGTATTCAAGTATTAAAATCATATTTTTTTTTATTTAAAACATCATTTAACTATTTATTTCATTTTATTCACAACTTAATCATTTTTAGGAAAAATAGCAAACTGATTCTAAAAATTCTCATTTTCTGGATTTGGACATTATATGTCCCAGCCATGATTCCAAAAGTTTTTTGGAATTTTAGAAAATTATTTACTATTTTTTAGGTGCCCAAAACACTCGGATCTTGCTTCATTTTTCATAAATCGAGTTTTGCTCTGAAAATTCTGAAATTTTTAGGGTATACTCTCAGAACATATAGGAACCTACTGTAAAAGTTTTGGAATTTTCCAGTGTATACACAGTGAGATATTCAGGTGTTAATATTTAGGAGTCCTATAAATCGAAACGCGTCCATTCTTTTTCCTACACGTAGATAATTTCTCAAGGTACCTCTTTTATTTTTCCCAGATTTTTAAAAGACTTACAACTGACCGAAACAGCCTCAAGAAAAATGGGAACAGTAGTTATTTTAGGGTTTCAAAACCTCAATACACTATGTGGACTGTTTTGGGGAAAACAGTCCCCATGGCTTCAATACTTGCTAGATTTATGTTCTACCACTTGGGTTTACTAGCACCCCCCTTCGACGGATCACAAATACAAGTTGTAAAACTTGAGTTATACAAGATTTAGTGGAAGAAAAACAAGGTTTCACCCCTTGGAGCACATATGCTCATTTTCTTCCTCTAAACCTTTAATCGAACACTCAAGAGACTTAGTTCCATACATGATAATATGTATAACTAGGGTATCTTGAGTATTATTAATCCATAACTCCAACAAATCATGCTATAACACAAAATAGAAGAAGAATAAGAAAAAGAATGGATGAGAACCTCACCTAGTTTTATTTGTTATCCTTCTTGATCTTCCAAAGTAATGTATAATCTTAGGGTGCATTAAGCAACTATGTGACGCCCCCAAAATTAGGTATACATCACCCATCTTGGGTCGCCACTTACATGGTACAGAATTTAAATACAACTTATTAACATAATCGTAGGTATACAATCGACATAAACTGTGAGTTTAAATACAAATATCGTCTACTAGATATTATACAAACTCAAAAAAAGTCCTCATTACAATTATTATCACACTATTTCACAGAATAGTGAGGACTACTAATGCTATCTTCAGGACCATCACTTGAATTTCTTCCTTGCTGGTGTGGTTGCTATTGGTACAAATTCGCCAGATTTAGAGCTTTTCACCTCTTTCGCCTTCCTCTTCTTCGCAGAGTTCTTTCTGCTACTCCCAGTTGTTGTTAACCTCCTATTTTCCTTTGGGTTTTTCTTCCAGTTCACAAACAGTTGTGGAGATATTACTTTGTGAACATTCAAAGGCTCTCCTTCATCATCCTTGATCTTGCCTCCCAGTTTCTTCTTTAGCACAATGCTCAATAGTCTTCCATGAAAACCTTTGTGAGAGGTTTATCTGTAGACTTCTTCGTCTCAGCCTTTTCCACCCATTTGGAGATTTGATCGAACAAGATAGCTCTAAAGTTTATTTGCTTCTTCAGAACTATTGCAGACATAATCTTCAGTTGTTGATCAAGCACAGTGTCATGTGCAGTGTTCTTGCATAGTATACATTTGCTCACTATCTCAGCAAGGAACTCGATTTCTTCTGGAAACTCCTTTTTCTTCATGTCCTTCAGACTAGGGTTTCTTTGGTACCCCATAATTTTCTTCGCTTGTTCAGTGTCGATCTCATCAAGGATTTTCAGTCCTCGGTCAGGAAAGCCTAAGCATTCATTGAAATCAGATGATTTCAGCTTTAGAGACTGACCTTTGACCTTGGTAGAAAGGGTTCCAGAATTTATGGATGCATTTGAGTAAAACTCCTTAACTAGTTCAGTATATACTCGAGTGCTTGCCTCAAGACATTCTAAGAATCCAGCTTTCTTTACAAGTTTAAGAATGTCTCTGAACTTCTTTTCGGATTTCTCAAACAACTTGGTTCCTAGCTGAATGCCAGTGATTACTTACCAGTCTGCCATTTGAAGAGTTCAAGGAATATGGGTATTTAATTTAGAGAGTCTTTTGAGAGATCGATGAATGAGATTTGGGCAATGCTCTGGAGGGTTAATCGGATTCTGGCTTAGAAAGGGATTCTAGGGTTTGAAACTGGGAGGGAAAGAGGTTCGATAATTTTTGATAACTGTTTGCAAATTTTGAATTTGTCTTTATGGTTGTCCCTTCTGACTCTGCATACGTTGTGATGTGTCAACTAGCCATTGGTTGTACGATGCCCAGTGATGAGCTGTAACTCCCCATAACCTTTTCGGTTGTATATTCCTTTTAAGAGAATAAGAAATACTGATGTGGATTGACCGTTGAACCTTTTTGGTTCGTAGAGTATCCTAATAAGGGAGCTATGGACTCTACGTTTTCCTTTGTTGACTCAACGATCTTCTTCCGAGAGATGTTGCAGTGGATGGTTTTGACACTAATCCTCATCTTGAAACTGCATAGCTTGATCACTGATGTACCCCAAGCCAGTTCGGGCACTTAAGTTCTGAGGTGTGTTTGCATGATGTCTTTCCAAACTGTGTTCGTATTTATCTCCACATGATCTGAGTAGTTGAGCAAGTATCCAATTCTTCCAAGCTCCTTATGAGCTAGTGTATCCTCTGGTAAGACTGCGATCATTGAGTTTGCTTCTACGATCGCTGAGGTTGCTCCACGATCGTTGAGTTCTCTTCAATCTTTACTCTATGATCGTTGACTGTCTTGGTCCTTGAGGTGAACTTTACTAAGCATTCCTTCTAGGTTGAGGTAGCTCTGGAAGGGCCAACCTCTTAGAGTGAACTAAGGGTCAAGTTTGTCCCTAAGGTGCTTTCTAGAAAAAAAAACTTTTAGAAGTGTTTTGCACTGCTATCTCATTTGACCTTTTCTGCTGGGGAGATCCTCTACAACCTTTAGACATTTGCATTGGTTGTAATTGTGACGCCCCCAAAATTAGGTATACATCACCCATCTTGGGTCGCCACTTACATGGTACAGAATTTAAATATAACTTACTAACATAATCTGTAGGTACAATAATACGACATAAACCGTGAGTTTAAATACAAATATCGCCTACTAGATATTATACAAACTCAAAAAAGTCCTCATTACAATTATTATCACACTATTTCACGAAATAGTGAGGACTACTAATGCTATCTTCAAGACCATCACTCGCTTCCCCGACTCGTCCCAAATATATTCTCATTTCAAGAAGAAATGGTGAAAGAAAGGGTGAGCTCAACTAGCCCAAGAAGAAATATTATGACTAAGATAATGCGTAATAAATTATCAATAGTCTTCAACAATGTTAAACCGATAAAATACAATAGACAACCAGTTTAATCTGCGCTGAATATGCAATCCATTAAAAGAGTCAAGTAGAAAATAAAGTCTACTATCTTTTAGGTTTTAAAAGGTTTTTCATCATCGTTATAGCCGAGACTCGACTTTAATAAATATTCCACATCATCGAATCACCCCTCGCACTACTGCCAAGGATATTCTTTAGTATCACGACCACAATTATTCATGCACTACGCCAAGAATATTTGTGTATTCATTAATGGTCATGATCATGCCAACAATCGTCCATCAATGCACTACTACCAATCGAGGATTTTTTTTTTTACCACATCATTTGTAACATTACTACTATGATTACACCGAATAGTCTCTGGTCATAATCATACCAAGTCCATCTATGCACTACAGCCCACGTATGACTTTAAAAAAATATAAACATGAGGATGATGACAATGATATAAGAATTCAATAAAACAAGTTCAAGAATTATTTTATCCAGAATTATTAACGCCCAAATTATCAACATGATAATCGTTTTGTAGAGTAAAATTCAAGAATGATCGAAGAATATTTTCATGAAAGATATTTGGATGAAACGTAAATATCAAGGATATTCCACTAATTTCATGGAGTATAAAAGTCAAAGTTTTAACTAATCGGGTATAATAAAGAATGGAATAACAAAAGAAATCACCATGCATGCGATAGACCGCATGCACGTGTTATTCCAACGAATAATAAAGAACGGAACCAGTCGTGAAATTCACACAAACGGATGTTCCAACGTAATAATAAAGATGGAACCGGATCCGTGTAAAACACACGGATAGGATATTCCAACGAATAATAAAGATTTTAACCAGTCCGTAAAACACACGCATGTGATGTTCCAACGAGAATAATAAAGATTTTAACCAGTCCGTAAAACACACAGACAGGATGTTCCAATGTAATAATAATAAAGATTTTAACCGAATCCCTGTAAAACACATGCATGGATGTTCCAACGTAATAATAGAAGAATGTCACCAAGTATAGGGTAAACCACTTATACAAAGTTATTCCAATGTAATAATAAGCAATGGAATAACAACAGTTCTCTTCATGAATAAGAAAGAATAACACCCTTTACATTTGGTAGGAGATTGAATACCAAAGGTAGCAGTAGTAACAAAATACTCTTCTTCTTTCTCTCTTATTCTCTCTATACTTTCTCTCTATAGCTTGAATGAATTCATGAAAATAATGAAGCCCTAGGCCTCTATTTATAGAAGATTTCTAGCTTAGCACCGCTTGTGTGTGAAAAGACAAGTGGCTTGACGATCGGTTTGACGCTTTGTAATGTGAAACGACAAGTGGTTCGGCCTTTGAATGTAAAATGACAAGTGGTTCGACGTCTGGTAAAGGTAATTACTATTAACAAAGGTAAATACTATTGACGAAGGTAAATACTATTCACAAGGGTAATTACTATCGACGAAGGTAATTACTATCGACGAAGGTAAATACTATTCACAAGGATAATTACTATTGACGAAGGTAATTACTATCGACGAAAGAGACTCTTAGATGATGACATATGAGCCCCCATAAAATAATCAAAACTTACCACAAATCATTTTTTTTTCATCAACACATATTTAATCTTTCAACAATTATTAATCATTTATAACTTGTCGCCTCAATTATTGATTTAATACTATAACATATTATACGATGATAATCTTGTGACAATAATTGAATCAATAATATAAGAGATATGATGCGTGAATTATCGTAATAATAATTGAGCATAGCCGAAAGTGACTTCTCACGTAAGCATCAATAATCAATACCGTAAAGCTACTATGCAACTCACGCCAGACATCATTTTTACCAACGGGTAGTTCAACAGTTTTAACGGTAACATACTCCGCCGTTATTTTTATAAAATATTTTGTCGTTTTCTCAATCCGACAATAATTACATTATGGGGTCCACCAATGATTGAGCCTTTGTATTTAATATTCCCTAACAAAAAGAATATTCCCACCAAACGAAATATTTTATAACAACTTGCATACTTTGCAAAATTTATAAATATTACCCACAACTATAACATTATATCAAATTTATTCCATAATATTCAAAAATAATATTTATAGAAAAATTCATCTTTATTTATAAAAGTTGGGGTCTTACAACCTCCCCTTCTTATGAAATTTCGCCCTCGAAATTAGGGTATGTACCTGGTATGTCGAAGAGGTAAGGATACCTTGATTTCATTTCAAATTCTAACTCCCAAGTCATTTCCTCAACATCGTGGTTCCTCCACAAAACTTTGACTTGAGGTATAACCTTGGAGCGTAGAATATGTTCCTTCTTATCCAAAATTTGAACAGGAACCTCTTCATACGTCAAATCTTCCGCTATTTCGTCCGGTTCTAACTCAATAATATGGTTCGGGTCTTTCACATATTTACGTAACATAGATATGTGAAAACGTTATGAACACGAGACATATTTGGCGGTAAAAGCGAGTCTATAGCCACGATTCCTACTCGATCGAGGATTAAAAATGGACCGATGAATCGAGGGTTAAGTTTTCCTCTCTTTCCAAATCTTGTAACTCCTTTCCATGGAGCAACTCTTAACAACACATGATCTCCTACATCGAATTCCACGTCCTTTCGATGAAGATCAGCATAACTCTTTTGTCGATTTTGTGAGGTTTTTATACGTTGTCGGATCGTTTGAATCTTTTCCGTAGTCATACGTACCAACTCCGGTCCCAACAACGTTGCTTCACCCACCTCATCCCAAAGATATCGAGAAGCGACACTTTCTTCCATACAACGCTTGAATGGAGCCATGCCAATACTTGCTTGATAACTGTTGTTGTAGGAAAACTCCACCAATGGTAAGAACTTGTCCCAACTCCCTTGAAATCAAGGACACGAGTCTTAATAGATCTTCAAGAGTTTGAATAGTCCTCTCCGATCGTCCCCGTCCGTCTCGAGGATGATATGCCGAGCTAAATCGTAAGTCTCATGCCCATAGCTTTTTGCAAACTAACCCAAAATCGTGAAATGAATCTTGGGTCTCGATCGTAAACTATGGATACTGCAAGGCATACCATGCGATCTTACAATCTCGTTTATGTACATAACGAGCAAGACGTTCAAGTGTATAAGTTTCTCGTATCGGTAAGAAATGAGCGGACTTGGTCAATCTATCAACAATGACCCAAATCGCATCAATGCCTTGAGAAACCTTAGGAAGGCCGTGAACGAAATCCATGGTAATGTGCTCCCACTTCCATTCCGGAATTTCAAGTGGTTGCAATGGACCTTTTGGTACTTGATGCTCCGCTTTAACTTCGTTGACAAGTTAGACACCTTGAGATAAATAAAGCTATCTCTCTCTTCATATTGCTCCCACCAAAATGTATGAGCGAATATCATGATACATTTTGGTACTCCCGAGATGGATTGCAAATGGTGTGTTATGCGCCTCCATCATGATATTATACTTTAAATCGTGGTCGTTAGGAACACAAAAGTCCGGAGTTGACTCAAGTATTCCTTCTTCATCGATTCTTGCTTCCGGCGTAGCACCTTCTTGCACTTTCTTCCTCATACGCGCCGCCTCCGTGTCCGTAGCTTGAGCGGCTTTTAACTTTATCGATTAAAGTCGGTTCTACTCATATACTCGCTATCATCACATGCGTCCTCAGAGTCTTTAACTCTATCTCCATCCTTTGCAAGTCACACAAAATGGGCCTTTCGTTGACAATATCGCTACCAGTTTCTTGCATATGATTTTCTACTCAATCGTCGCCCACCACGTTCGCTTTTCGGGATGGTATTGGATGGTATGATCATAATCTTTCAATGAGTTCAAGCCAACGTCGTTGTCACATGTTGAGTTCCTTTTGAGTGAAGAAATATTTGAGGCTTTTATGATCCAGAAAGATCTCCACTTTCTCCCCATACAAGTAATGCCTCCAAATTTTAAGTGCAAAGACAACAAACCGCTAACTCTAGATCATGAGTAGGATAATTCCTCTCATATTCTTTGAGTTTTCGCGAGGCATAGGCTATAACTTTTCCATGTTGCATAAGAACACATCCCAACCCTTTGCTCGAAGCATCATCATAGATGACAAATCCCTCCGAGCCGGATGGTATTGTCGAACAGTGTCTTTGAAATAAGTCTCCTCTTGAGTTCTTGAAAACTCTTCTCACATTCTTCGCTCCAATAGAACTTTGTATCTTTCCGAGTCAATTTGAGTCGATGGAGTAGCGATTCGAGAAAATCCTTCCACGAATCTCCGATAATAACCAAATAAACCGAGAAAGCTACGTATTTTGGTCATCGATTTAGGTTGTTCCCGACTTTGAATAGCTTCAATCTTTCTTTGGGTCAACAGATATTCCATGACTTGATACCACGTGCCCAAGGAATGCTACTTCTTCAAGCCGAACTCACATTTCTTCAACTTGGCATAAAGCTTATATTCACGAAGCTTTTGGAGTGTCGACCTCAAGTGTTGCTCATGATCTTCACGGCTTTTGGAATAAATAAGGATGTCATCAATAAAGACGACCACAAAGTGATCTAAATATTCCTTGAATACTCGGTTCATCATATCCATGAAGGCGTGAGGAGCATTAGTCAATCCAAAGGACATGACTAGGAATTCATAATGCCCGTCTTCGGAGTTACGGCGCCGTCTTTGGAATGTCGTGGTTCTAATCTTCAATTGGTGATATCCTAACGAAGATCAATCTTTGAAAAGAATTTGGCTCCTTGCAACCGTCAAACAGTCATCAATACGTGGCAATGGATACCTATTTTTGATGGTGACATGATTCAACTCCGATAATCAATACAAAGTCGCATACTCTCATCTTTCTTCTTCACGAATAAACAAAGAAGACCCAAGGAGAAGTACTAGGACGAATAAAGCCAATGTCTAACAATTCCTGCAGTTGGGTCTTTAACTCCTGAAGTTCAATAGGAGCCATTCGATATGGGGCTTTGGAAATAGGTTTTGTACCGGGTTCAAGGTCGATACAAAATTCAATTTCACACTCACGGGGTAGTAGCCGGGAAGTTCTTCGAGAATACGTCGAAAATTTATTAACAATAGAAATATCGCTCAATCTTGACGTATTTTTTTGTTTAAATCTGTGACATGAGCTAAGAAAGCTTGACATCCGTTTTTTAATAAACGAATAGCTTTATGGCTTGAGATGACCGTGATTGATTTTAATGGTTTGGTCGTTTGAATTCGCATAATAGGTTGATTAGGAATATGAAAGCTAACAACCTTACGAAAACAATCAATTTTTGCATGATAAGTAGTTAACCAATCAATCCCTAGAATGCAAGTATTTTTAATGAAATAAGATCGACAGGTAATGTGAGGGTACCGATTTGAACCAAACAAGACTTATAAACAGTGGATGTAATGAAGGTTTCTCCCAACGGAGTTTCCACAGATAAGTCAAAGTCTAATTTCTCCGGAGTCAAATTTAATCGATGAGCGCAAGTAGGAGAAATAAAAGAATGGGTAGAACCCAGATCAAATAAAGTATAGACTTCATTAGAGTTTATGATAAGCTTACCCGTGATGACCTCATTCTGGATTCCTTGCTCTTTGGGAGGTCACAACAAACGCCTCCTCAGACTACTGGATTTTGAATTTTCTCGGGATGGCCTTTGGTGCCTCCATCCTAGCTGAATTTGTCTGTCTTGATGGCGACAAAATCGAGCTAAGTGACCTTCTCTTCCACAATTATAACATGCTTTGACGGCATGGCATGACGCAGCTTGATCGATGTGTCCCTCTCCTCCGCATTTGAAGCATATGATGGTGGTCTTTCTCCTTCCTTAACAATGGGTCTTTGGTCTTTGGCGTCTTTCCATCATTGTTGAATCTTCGCTTTCTTGAAATGTCCATTCTTATTGTTTTGGCCGATTACCACCGAAGTGGTTACCATATCCGCCTCGTTGATTCCCTCTACGCTTGTTGTCACCGCTTGATGACTACTCTCGCTAGTATTATAATTTCTTGGTTGCTCTCTTTTAGTTCAGTTGACTCATTATCGCGCTCCACTAATCGAGCCCTATTTACAACATCTAAATACAAACACGCTTTATGAGAAATAAGATGTTGACGTATCTCCGACTTCAAACCTCTTAAAACATTCGCTATTCTCTCTTCATTATCCACCAAGTGGGACGAAACCGTGATAACTCCGCAAATTTTGCCTCGTATTGCGACACGGTCATATTGTTTTGTTCCAACTTGATAAACTCCACCTCCTTCATGTGGCGAATACTTTCGTGAAATTATTTGTCGTTGAACAGACTCTGGAACTTCTCCCAAAATATCTTCATGACAAAGAGTTGAGTACGTTTTACCAATTCCCACCAAGAATCGCCTCCGCGCAACATAAAGGCGTAAGGGAACCTTTTGCTCCTCGGAGCATCCCAAGACATCAAATATCTTAGTAATCTGCTTTATCCATGCTTCCGCCGTAAGTGGTTTTGGCTCTCCTTAAACTCCGGTGGTCCCAGCTCCTTGAATTGTTTAGCGGTGACCGCCGAGAGTTTTTCGTGTTTCCACCTACGTTTTGGGCGAGAGTCGCTCTCGCTTTCATTGTTGCATAAATTGTATAAAGCCTCCGAACATTTGATCATTCATCATTTGGTCAGTGTTGTTGTTTGCATGAGGATTGTCGCCTTCCTGATGCACATTATCCTGATTATGGATATGTGGTGAATCAACGATCGCCTGCGCTCCATTGCAATTCTCAACATTCTCAAATGTCATTTTCAGATACTGCCACAAAACAAAAGGTTAATTGACATGTAACAAATTATCCCTATCTTCTGACCAACCAATAAAATAGCACATAAACTTAGGTAGGTCATACTAGCGAAGGTATTCCCCGTCTCTCCCTCCTAGTACTATTCTCACATCTTAGCCAAGGATCATATCCCTAAGCTTTGATAACAAATTGTGACGCCCCCAAAATTAGGTATACATCACCCATCTTGGGTCGCCACTTACATGGTACAGAATTTAAATACAACTTATTAACATAAGCGTAGTGTAATAATACACGACATAAACCGTGAGTTTAAATACAAATATCGCCTACTAGATATTATACAAACTCAAAAAAGTCCTCATTACAATTATTATCACACTATTTCACGTAAATAGTGAGGACTACTAATGTTATCTTCGTGACCATCACTGTTTCCCAGGCTCGTCCCGGCTATATTCTCATTTCACGAAGAAAACAAAGAAAAGAAAGGGTGAGCTCAACTAGCCCAAAGAAGAAATATTATGACTAAGATAATGCGAATAAATTATCAATAGTCTTCAACAATGTTAAACCGATAAAATACAATGAGAAACCAGTTTAAGCTGCGGTGAATAAGCAATCCATTAAAAGAGTCAAGTAGAAAATAAAGTCTACTATCTTTTTAGGTTTTAAAAGGTTTTTCATCATCATTATAAATTTTAGACTCGACTTTAATAAATATTCCACATCATCGAATCACCCCCACTACTACCAAGGATATTATTTAGTATCACGACCACAATTATTCATGCACTACGGGCCAAGAATATTTGTGTATTCATTAATGGTCATGATCATGCCAACAATCGTCCCACCAATGCACTACTACGACCATCGAGGATTTTTATCACATCATTTGTAACATTACGATCATGATTACAAGAATAGTCTCGGTCATAATCATACCAAGTCCATCTATGCACTACAGCCACGAGATGACTTTCAACATAATATAAACATGAGGATGATGACAATGATATAAGAATTCAATAAAACAAGTTCAAGAATTATTTTATCCGGAAATTGTTAACGTCAAATTATCAACACGACATCTCTTTGTTTTGTAGAGTAAAATTCAAGAATGATCGGAAGAATATTTCCATGAAAAGATATCTTTGGATGAAACGCAAATATCAAGGATATTCCACTAATTTCATGGAGTATAGAAGTCAAAGTGTTAACTAACCGGGTATAATAAAGAATAGAATAACAAAAGAAATCACCATGCATGCGATAGACCGCATGCAGCGAGTTATTCCAACAGAATAATAAATAACGGAACCAAGTCCCAGCGTAAAAGCGCATGACGTGATGTTCCAATGTAATAATAAAGAATGGAATCGTGTCCCGTAAAACACATGCACGGGATGTTCCAAATGTAATAATAATAAAGATTTTAACCAGTCCTGTAAAACACATGCATGAGATGTTCCAACAAAATAATAATAAAAGATTTTAACCAGACCAGTCCTGTAAAACACACGATGTGGATGTTCCAACGAATAATAATAAAGAGCGGAACCAGTCCGGTAAAAAACACATGACAGGATGTTCCAATGAAATAATAGAAGAATGTCACCAAGTATAGGGTAAACCACGTGACATCGAGTTATTCCAACCTAATAATAAGCAATGGAATAACAACAGCTTCTCTTCATGAATAAGAAAGAATAACACCCCTTACTTTTGGTAGGAGATTGAATCTTTGCGGCGGTGTAATAACAAAATACTCTTCTTCTTTCTCTCTTATTCTCTCTATACTTTCTCTCTCTATAGCTTGAATGAATTAAGTGAAAATAATGAAGCCCTAGGCCTCTATTTATAGAAGATTTCTAGCTTAGCACTTTTCTTAGTGTGAAAAGCAAAGTGGCTCGATTTACTAATGATGTGAAAAGAAAAGTGGTTCGACGCTTTTGTAATGTGAAACGACAAGTGGTTCGACGTCTGGTAAAGGTAATTACTATTAACGAAGGTAAATACTATTGACGAAGGTAAATACTATCGACGAAGAGACTCTTAGATGATGACATATGAGCCCCCATAAAATAATCAAACTTACCACAAATCATTTTATTTTTCATCAACACATATTTAATCTTTCAACAATTATTAATCATTTATAACTTGTCGTCTCAATTATTGATTTAATACTATAACATATTATACGATGATAATCTTGTGATATAATTGAATCAATAATATAATAGATATGATGCAAAGAATTCTCAGAGCAATAATTGAGCATAGGTGAGTGACTTCTCACGTAAGCATCAATAATCAATACTGGTGTATACTTACTACGCAACCACGCCAGACATCGCTGATTTCTTTACCACCGGGGTAGTTCAATGGTTTTAACGGTAACACCTCTCGCCGTTATTTTTATAAAATATTTTTGTCGTTTTCTCAATCCGACAATAATTACATTATGGGGTCCACCAATGATTGAGTAGTTGTATGCGAATATTCCTAACAAAAGAATATTCCCAGACCAAACGAATATTTTATAACAACTTGCATACTTTGCAAAATTTATAAATATTACCCACAACTATAACATTATATCAAATTTATTCCATAATATTCAAAAATAATATTTATAGAAAAATTCATCTTTATTTATAAAAGCTGGGGTCTTACAAACTAGCACACCTCTCCTCTCTCTCAAAACTGAAACACTCTCTCTCTCTCTCTCTCTCTCTCTCTCTCTCTCTTGTATGTTGCTAGCTTGGGAGAAAAAGAAGAAGAAGGAGAATAAGAGAAATAAAAATGATCTAGCAAATGAATGGGTGATTAACTATTATCCCCCATACTTTTATTATCCCATGGATAAAACACTACACCTTATCTCTTCAATTAGCCTAATCATGTGATTAAGAGTGCTTAATAGATTTGTAACCAATGGGAGCTTGACAAACATGTACTTGTGTGTAAGACTTCTACTTATGGACATTGATTAGCATAATTTGTTGCCTAAAATGGCCTAATGTGGCCGGTCCCCCCTTGCCCATTATATCCTCCATTTTGCTTTTATTTTAATGCACAAATTTGATTAATCAAAAGTCTAAAATACCCTAAATCAAGTGGGCTAAGTATTGGTTTGCAATTTATTTCTTTTGGGCTTCTCCTTTAATTGTTTTGGGCCATGTAATGAACATAGTCTAACAATTTTAATATACGCTACCCAATTTATTTATTTAGGGTTTCCATTCCCAATCTTATGAAATTTAATTACTTATACATGTGACTTTAGCTCATAGCCTAATTAGGTTTACTAGAAATAGGTTTAAAATTATTAGTCACTTGAAATAACAAGATTATCCACTTAAGTTAGTATACATATTAAATATTAACCTTTCCTTATTACCATAACCCTTAGGTTATTTAATTGTCTCACCTAATGTATAATTAAGTTACGAAGCTTTTATTTAGGGTTTAAAATAAAATTAGTTTCTAAAATTTGTAATTAGGGTTTCACAATAATAATCTGAGGGTTTGTCACATAATACCATAATTGACCAACCCTTATCGGTCCACATATACGATGACATATTTATAGCACTCGAACAATCAAAATATAAATAATATTATATTATTATTCTCATTCCTTGATCAAAATTCTAAAATTAGGGTTTGGATTCCATATCTGATTTATCTGTCATACTTAACATTATTAATTAAATAAAAAATAATTAACTTAATAATCTGAACAAAATTCTTATAATAAAATAATTATTATAATAATTCTAAAAATCATTTAATATATTACATAAATAATATATAATTATACTTTCATGGAAAATAATTAATAAAAACATTTCTACTATAAAATTAATTATTATAATAATATAGTTTATAACAATCAATAATTCTAAAATAAAATTATATAAAATCATTCATGTAATAAATATATCACATAAATACATACACACATTATCTTGGCACATAATCCCCATATTTAAAATAAAAAAAAATTTATATGCAAAATTTCTAATTTATTTGTATAGAAAATATCGAGTTGTTACACGGACGGGTCAGCTGCAGAATTTTGATGCTTATGTGAGAAGTTATGTTTTAATTGGACTTATGATTTCTTTATGTAATAGGGTCAAGTTAGGAGTGTAACAAGGAAGTAGTTATGGGAACTCTTGGGACTGATAACTAGTTGGGTACGAAAAGGAGTTTAATTTTGATTAGAATTCCTAATTAGATTGGATTGGATGACTTTGATGTGGATTGGGATTAGATTTGGTTCAGCCATGGGAAATAACTTATGTCAATTAGACAGAGAATAAAAGGGGAGATAATTCAATTACATTTTTGGGGAGCCCTAATTGAGAGAAGATCATTGGAGGAACAAAGCAAGGAAGGTGATTTCACGAAGATTGTGGAATTGAAGGCCAATAAGGGTGGTGTATTACTAATCTTCTTTTTAAATTTAGTTCTTGTAATTGGGATGACGATTTCTTTACTTTATTCAGTTTTTAATTCATTAATTATGAACTAAATTACTTTTTAGGCTTGCAATGGATCTTTAGTGTTGAACGATAATTGTCATGCCTTAATTTCAATTTAATGAAACTATAAATTCAGTTTATCTATTGTGATTTGCACTTTAATTTATGAATTGCTTGATCGCCAATTTTATGTGGATTTGTATGGATTTAAGAGATGTCGTATGAATCTAGACCTAATCATAATAGCATGTGTTATTGAATTCTGTGTTTGAATGGAATCTTGATTAATGTTTAGGATAGATATGTACCTAACATCCATGTAGTCGCGTTAAGAACTTGTAATTTAAACCTTATTTGATTTTAATTCACATAGAGATATAGTGAATTAGTTAGTTAGGGTGTTTGACTTAATTCTATCAATTTATGGATTTAAGTTAATATGGTGTTAGTGCATCAAGAGATGGCTAATTCTACTTGAGTGTTCTTGATTAGTAAACTGAGATAGTAAATTTAACTGGAAAAAAGGTGTGATAATTTAAGTGAGACTTAAAGTGAAATTGTAAGCCTTAATCTCCATTATCTGATTGAAAATATGGTTAATAATTTGTGTTAATTAATTTGGATTTTTAATTTATTAGTTTTTATTAATTATAATCATTAAATTGAATAGTTTAATAAAAGTTGAATAATATAAAACTGGTAATTGTTAGATTAATTTTCATACTAGTCTCTATGGGAACAATACTTTTCTCTTCATTATATTACTTGTTGACCACGTATACTTGCGTGTGAGAATATTTAGATTTTACCCACACCAAACACTTCAAATCCTACCCAACGTCTACATTATAAAGCACACCTAACATCAATATCATAAAATCACTTGGAAATTTCAAGGACGAGGATCCAAAATTCATCTTCTTCAAGTTAAGGAGGTAATCAATACATGCAATAATTCTCCTTCATTATTGTCATCAATTGAGAAGTTGTTGAGCATTGTTTTGGGTGAAAACATCATTTGGGAGGATTCTAAGCAATTAGAAGTGGCAAATTCAGGTGCAATTTAGACTCGCACGCCACATGTTCAATAAATTGTCTCACCCATAAAAAGTACAAGTTTCTTAAATATTCAAACATTAGTAGCATCCAAATGGCTCCAAAGAGGCATAGAGGAGAAGGTTTTGATTCAAGGGCACTAGCTTATGATGAAACTAAGCCACTTTTGAACGCTTTTACGCCTATCTAATCAACCAAAAATTGATCCCAAAGCGTGGATTGGTGTTACAAGAGGTCAATGGATTTGGTATACGAGAAATTATCAATGAACGCGGATGGGGAAAGTTGACTGAGCAACCTGAAGTCGTCGTTGTGTCCATTGTAAGGGAATTATATGCAAACGCAGTAGAGGCAAAAGATAAGCTGGAAATCATTCGAGGAAAGTTAGTGCCTTTTAATAATGTGTCCATCAATGCTTATTACAATTTGTCACCCATTCAGGATGACGAGTTCACGTGCTATAATGAAGAACACTTGGACTGGGATGAAGTCATCCAAACTTTGTTCAAATCGGGAAAACAATGGACTACAAGAGGCAATGAATCAGTTTCTTTCCCTCGAAGAGCGCTAAACAAATACGGTGAGGCTTGGTTTTATTTCTTAAGTGCAAAATTAATTTCGTCTTCCCATATTTCAGAACTTATCAAGGCCAGGGTAGTTTTTCTATTCGCCATTATAACGAGAAAAAGCATAGACATCGGGCGAATTATCTATAGGTCGATCTTAACAGCACTGCCAAGCGGTGCCACCGGTGGACTTCCACAGTGATCCCTCATCTGTGGGTTATGTAAGAACGCTGGTGTCATATGGGAACTAACTGAGATTTTTAAGCAACCAAAGGCACTTTTAGACAGCAACACCGTCGATCGATTTAAGGAATTGATGAGAGGTTACCTAGACATGCGGGGAGCAGGTTATACAAGAGAGGGAGATATTGTTGTTGCTACTGCTAAGGCTGAGGCTGCCAGTGCTGCAGGCAGAGCTAGAGGTGCAGGCCCATCCTATGCCAGATGAGGAGGACGAGGATCACGATCAGCTTCTCCAGCTGTTGCTACACTGGACTTATCGCTCACAGAGGTCAGAGCTTTGCGTGGCGTTATAGACGGATTGGGACGGGGCTATGATCAGTTACTGAGTCTGTCTCGCCAGCAAACACGTCGAGCGTATGATATTGCAGGACGAGTGGATACTTTTGTGGACTACAATAACGTGATTGTCACAAGTTTCGCTAATCGCTTCAACATGGCCAATGGCAATCCTATCCATTTCCCACCACCACCAGGTTTCCCTAATGTAGCTTTCGAGACAGAGGAGACAAACAGCGAGGATCTGTCAGGGGATGATGACTAAATTCCCCAGGAAAGTATTCAAGTATTACATTGAGGATAGTGTAATATTTAAGTTTGGGGGTATTTATTGGTTTAAGATTATGGTTTTTAAGACTTATTTATCTTGGTTTAGTCTGATTAAGAGTAATTTATTTATTTGATGATGATTCATGGATTTTTTTTATTATTTGTTACTAATTGCATGAGTAGATAGTAGTTAGTAATTTGTGGATTTTGCATGCTAAAAAAATAAAATGAAATAAAATAAAAGTGAAAGAATATAGTTAATTTTTGAATAGCCGATGATAAGAAATTATTATGTGAAGTTAGGAAGCTAGTAAAAAGTTGAGCCATGTATAGCTTGTTATTTGATTAGAGATCAACGTTATGTAGTGTGATCCTTTATTTTGTGAACTTAAACCCCACTGCGAGTAGTACACATTAGGAAGATTATAACTTGAAACCTTAATTGTGGCAGAGGAGCCGAACGTAGAACTATATTTCAGTCATAATGGAAGCAATGGTAGCCAACTATATAAGTTTGGGGGAATGGCAGGTTAATTAATTAAACAGTAACTTCCTAGTAGTGCATTGCCTGATTAGCAATAAGCTTAAAAGTAAAATATACTCCCCTATTAAATAAAATAATATATATATATATATATATATATATTAAATAAATATAAGGGGAGATGAATAGTTGCTATCAGGGTCAATTTGCTTGGCTAATTCTCTTTGTGACCTTTGTTATCTGAATAAGTAAGCCCTGGGAATTGTCTTTACACTCAGCGCTCTAAAGCCAACTGGTTTAGGAATCATTGGTCGAAAGTCATTACATGGATAACTCTGAAAAGCCTAATAAAGACTAACATTGCACAGTCAAGAATATATGCAACTAGGAAGGGTTATTTGGAAAAGGACAAACTGTGATTCCTCATAACTTGGAAGTTGTTACTTTAGCGGAGATTATTACTATAATAGGTTCTTAGCGGTTGATAATTTTAAGCCACTAGGTGTTTAAATTATAATCTTGTTTAAGGTGTGATTAGTTAAAGTGGAGGTAATACACACACATTAGGGGGTCATAATTATTATGAGTTGCAATCTAGTTGATTTGACAAGTTGGTAGATTATCAGTGGCGAAGTCGGGATTAGTTCGCAGTGGGGTCAATAATTAGAGTATCAAATAATAAATCAAAATTGATAATTATAGTAGCAAAAAGTGATCAAATATATAACCAAAAAAATATAATATGTCATTGTTGTAGCCCCTTCTCTCTATGTTTTGTGGTTGAAGTTCTGAACAAATATTGATGTATCAGATTTAGGGCTGAGACTTGGCCGCTTGAGTATCTCTAATTAAAAAAAAAAATTCTGAGTGGGGTCAAAAATTGAGTGGGGGTAAAAAAATGAGTAGGGTAAAAAAAAAAATTTAAGTGATTTCAAAAATTGAGTGGGATCAATTGACCCCACATTTTTACCATAGCTTCGCCGGTATAGATGATTGATTGTTTACTAGATTATGATTTTGTAGGATCTTGAAGGCTATGAAACAAATTCATGGTTCTTTAATAATTGGTCATTAGTAGTCAGTTAATTTTAGTGTATTCTTGTTTGAGGACAAACAATAATTCAAATTTTGGGGTATTTGATGAATAGATTTTATATCTATGAATTGAGTAGTTTTAACTGAATTATTTTGCTTATTCTTAAGAATTTTGGTTGTATTTTATTGCATTTTAATAGTTTGTGATAATAAAGGATTCCAGCCTGTTTTAGTGTAAATATTGTAAAATATTGTTCGCCTTGACTTAACCACAGGTGAAGAAAAATCATTTAGGTGATGGAGTAGCCATTCAAAACAAGGAACAAGTGTAAGGAATAGCTAAAGAAATTAAAGCTAAAACAAGAAAATTGGAACCGCGGTCGGAAACCATGGGAAGCCGCGGTGCTGAAGGAAGCCGCTGTATGCAGAATTCGAAGCCACGGCGCTAGGCCAATCTACAGGCACTTGAGCCCACGCGCCCGAGGAAAAATTGAGAGCTTTTGATTTTTAATATTGCTGAGGTCTATTATTAAGTTTGGAGGTTTTCAAACTCTTGAGAAAAGGCTGCATTTCATTCATGTATGGTTTGACACTTTTGTTATTAAATATTAATAGAAGACTAATAATGGTCAGGAGGATTATTATTAGTCAGTATTGAGAGAGTAGAATAGTACGTAGGAAATTAAAATAAGGGTTTTTCAGAGTATTCTTCAACAGTAGGAGGAAAGAGCTGGGAAAGACGACAGAGGCTTCTACGAAGTTTCTTATTTCTTCTCTACTTTTAATTTATGTATTTTGCGTATGATTGGGATTGAGTTATTATTGTTTTTCTTTTCAGTTATGAACTAATTTCTTAATTAGAGAATTAATAGAACCTGATGATGAATTAATTTAATATTTATTTTATTGGTATTGAATTTGTTAAATATATTGGGATTGTTTATTATATTTTGTTGTGTTTGTTATAATTGTTTGATCAATAATTATGGGATGGATTTAGATGGAATTTGACAACTAAACTTGTGATTACTAATTCTTCTTAGGAGTGAATGTTAATTTGTGATCGGGATAGACAAATACCTAGATACCGCAAGTAACTATAGGAAAATGAATCTTCATGAATTTATTGTTATTATTTCTAATATGAATATAGTGAATTAATAATAATAAGTATGTAATATAATTATTTGAAAATGATTATATTAATTATTAGTGATTTTCCATTGTCAAATTCAATTAATCAATTCAATGCAATATTAATTAGGATATTTTGTGATTCATCGGGAAATTGAATTTCTTAATATTTTTATTTATATATTTTACATTCATTACTTTGGTGGTTATTTAAAATTTTATTAATCCATTCGTCTAAATATAATTAAGTGGATGCATAGTTAGTAATTAGGAATTGGAAATTATAATCGCTCTTCGTGGGAACGATACTCTTCTTGCTCTATATATCATAATCGATCGCGTATACTTGCATGAAATTTTTATATAGAATTAGGCAAATAGTTACACACACTGAGTAGTTTGCATTTGATCTGTGGAATTGAAAAAGCACGACGAAACGAAGAATTATAGCTTGGAGATCAAATCAAGAGTTAATTTGTCTTCATACGGTATGATTTTAAACCTTCATCAATTAATAATAATGTATAAAGGTAATTCTTGGGATTATAAAGAATTTTTTAAATATTATTTATGGCACGCTTCATTGTTTTACATTAATATAATTGTGTGTAATTACACTTTTTGCACTAACATTTGGCATGTCTAATAATTAGTCATGTGATTGGCACATGACTGAATCACGTATCTGACAAATGACTTCCAGTCAAATACCATAAATATCCCCTCGTTGCCAAAAGAGATGCCTAGGTCACCCCATTCTTCTAACCGTCAATCCAAATCCCTAAACCATTTCCCACTTGAAGTTTCCTCCCTAAGTCTTCAATCGAAGAACTTACGGAGGCTTTTTCAATTTTCAAATCTAATATCATTCCATGAATCAAATTTTCCATTTACACATACATTCAATTGAAATTACTCAAAAGAGTGAATATGTCTTATTTATATTCCGAAACAATATTCCCTTTCCTAGGTTCTTTATAACCATTACATATGTTTCTTGTCATAATATCAAATAATTATAAAATTAAACCTATACTATTACATAGATAGTTCAGTGGTCTGCCTTAGCCTTTCCTTTATCCTTATTTGATCCTTCAGCTCGTTCAATCTTAGCTGCATTCATATGGTTCAAGCAAGAGTGAGCATAACTAGCTTAGCAAGTATGACAATTTCATTAACAACATGCTTGAATCATACAAATCGTATATCTTCTATAACTGAAGCAATAGTTATGAAGTACTATAGATAAATCCAAATAGCACTTCTTTTCCTTTAAAACATTTCACAATGAACCATGTTCATTAAATATCAATTTTGGTCCAAGACCTTGAGCATTTCGTTCTTTCTTTGAAAAGGACAACTTGGCACTAAGTCCGTAAGTCCGGTATTACTTACGAGCACATCTAGGTGATCAGCCTATAGTACTATATGTTGTACAACACTTCTTCTTTAAACGTATTTATGTTTAAGTTTTGGCAACCTCACGTGCCTGTCGTTTGACGACAAAATATTTGTTTATTCATACTCAGTCTTTCTTTGAAATCCATACCAAAATAGTTTGGCAAAAGATAGCAACTTTGATAACATTTTGATAGATTATAAGAAATCCAATGAATACATTAAGTCTAGCCGAAGGAATTGGCTTCGACCTTATCATACATTAACTCATGCGTAAGAGACATGAATCACAAAGCTTGTCTAGAATGAACATAGACAAGGGTTAAAACACTTTCTTTCAGCTTCTTTTACAGATTAAATACTTTTCCTTTTGAGTCTTTAAGGATTCTACAATTCATAACCATGTAACATACCACATTAAGTCATAATCAATTATGTATGGTTCCTAACGTATCTTACCCTTCTTCTCAATCTAATCGTTCATTAGATTATTTAACATTCATTACGGTTTATCGTATTACATTGTGTTTACGTTTAAGTAATCTTTCGTTAACCTTTAGTTGTAAGTCTTAAGGTTATTAACATCTTTAATGATGTTACTTTAGGTGTATTATGTATATAATTCACCACCAATCAACTGATATTTCTTTTGTGTTCATGAGCATTCTTTACTATCTTTTCCCTAGTGTTAAAGTTGCGGCGCCAGCTTTCCTTCTTGGACTCGCGCTGCGGCGTGAGTCAGCAGTGTCTATGCCTTAACCTTGGTGATGCAGCGCCACTTCTTGTACTAATGTCCGCATTCTTGGCCCATTCTCTAATAGGTTTTGGCACGCGGCTTCGTTTTGTGGCGCGCAACTTTCAAGCCTTCTTGCGCCACCACATGCCTTAGAAAAATTTGACAGTTTTCTTGCTTAGTGAGATTCCCGAACTCATAAATTGTTCATTTTAAGTCCGAATCGGCTCATTCAAAAGCCATTAGCTCACAAATCACATGAACTAAGTGTTCATATAAGAATTTTATATTTTTGAATCCGTTAACATGGAATTCACCGTTTAAGTCTGTTATTATGAAAACGATAAACGTTCATGAACATTCATAGCTCGTTTCTTCATTCTAAGTCGGAATTTGAACATTTTTTAGTCCGCAACTCTAAAATGCAAACTTAGACTATTCTACATCGAAAAAAAACATTTTCGAGTTAAATGCTAACTTTTGACTTTCACTCCGAGAATTTCACAAATTCGACGATTATCGTCTAATCTCGTAAATTTCGTCATAACTAAGTTACTTAAGATTTTTACACTGTTTCAAATGGATTCATTCCATTATCACAACATATACTATCTAAGTCTACAAATGATGGTTTTAAACTTGTTCATCAACAACAATATTATAATTCTTCAATGTCTTTCAATGGTTATAACTTTTATACTTATGATTCCACTTACACATGGTTTATTAAAGTTTACTTCCATTACTAACCATCCTTATACTCCTTATGAAGCATGCACCACCAATACTCACTTCTCTATCAAAATAATGATGAAGAGATGGAGATTAATGGTTTAGAATTCTTACCCTTGATGATCAAGCTTTCTATTTTATTTTTCTTGAGTTAGGAAAATCTAGCTCTTACTTCTCTCAATATATAAGCTCTAAGTTTGTTGGTGGAAAATGAACAAAGCTCTTCTATTTATAGGATTGGCAAGGTTAGGGAAATTAGGTAACTTAGGCCATCTCCACCTCTTTTCTTCCATCTCCTTACTATTCCATCCTTGGTCACCAAGTAAATCACTTTACTTGGTCACCAAGATGGTTGCCATGTGATCCATAGGGCCCACATGGGTTGCCCCATGGATTTTTCTTACCCTTTTACCCATCGGTTCGATCCACGGATCCGGTTCTTAGTTTAGGCTTAAGTTTTAATAACCTTAACTTAACCTTTAGGCTTGCATTATCAAACATTGGGCTTTAACATTATTTCCTTTGGGCTTGTACAATTCCTACATAAATCCTACAAATCCAATACCGTTGGCCTAAAGCTTATAACATATTGTCTACGTATTCATCTTATACGCTAATTCGTATACTTATTCATCATATACGATATACCATCATTCATACATACTCGTATAATACCTCGTATCATACTCGTATTCATTACCTCATACAATACTTATGTATCATACGATCATCGTTTATTCATTAACATTTCACTTTCCCTAACATTCTCGATCTTAGTACGCAGACGGCAAACTGCGTTTGTCATACTTGAATTATTATTACATAATCCATCCTTCCTCGTTATTCTATCGTTACGTATTTCTCGAAAATTCAAAACTAATTCCCGAGCAGATATTGATGAATAGTGTTTTTCAGAAAAAAAAATTCGAAAAACTTTTATTTTCGTCTTAAAAATTCAAACACTTTAATTCTACCACATAGCCAAAATACTATGATATTCCAACATGTTTAGGTTATAGAGTAACATTCACCTTGCTTACTCATTATAATATAATTTTATTCATTATTTAATCAAATAAAATTATTTTACAATTAATCTGATTTTCTCGGTCATTACATTCACCCCTCCTTATAAGGATTATGTCCCCAGAATCTCGCTTAAAATATTAAACAAACAACTGAGGATAATTCTTCCTCATCTTTTCTTCAAGTTCTCACGTTGCTTCTTCGGCATCGTGGTTCTTCCATAACACCTTTACTGAAGGTATTACTTTGTTCCTCAGAACTTGCTCTTTTCTATCGATGATTTGAATTGGCATCTCTTCGTACGTTAAGTCCTTCTTAATATGAATAGGCTCATATTCTATTACGTGCTTATAATCTGGTTTATAAGGACGTAACACGAATACATGAAATACATTATGTATTCGTTCTAAGTCTGGAGGTAATGATATCATGTAAGCTACCTCTCCTACCCTTTTTAATACCTCAAAAGGTCCAATAAACCTTGGACTTAACTTTCCCTTCTTTCCAAAGCGTATCTTTCCTTTCTAGAGAGATACCTTTAGAAATACATACGAGCCTACATCAAACTCTTGGTTTACTCGATGCAAATCCGCAAACTTCTTCTGTCTGTCTTGAGCTGCTACTAGACGCATTCGTATCAGCTTGACTATATCCACTGTTTACTGCACCAATTCAAGTCCTAGTATTCGGCGTTTTCCCACTTCGTCCCAACACAATGGTGTTCTGTACTTCCTTCCGTACAAAGCTTCGTATGCTCGCATGATAAATGTTGTTATACGCAAACTCTACTACTGGTAGGTGATCATCCCAACTACCCTTGAAATCCATGACGCAAGATTTCAACATATCTTCTAGCATCTGAATTTTCCTTTCACTCTGTCCCTCGGTTTGTGGATGATATGTTGTACTTAACTTCAACTGTGTTCCCAACTATTCTTGTAGACTTCTCCAAAAGTTCGATGTGAATTGTGGGTCACGATCTGACACTATCGAAACTGGTACTCCATGTCTGCAAATAATTTCCTTAACATAAAGTTTAGCTAATTGATCTAAGTTATACTTGATTTTATTAGCAAAAAATGAGCTGACTTCGTTAATCAGTCCACTATTACCTAAATACTGTCGTACCCTTTCTGTGTAATCGAAAGTCCCACCATAAAATCCATCATGATATGCTCCCACTTCCACTCCGAAATCTCCAATGACTGTAACAATACACTTGGTCATTGATGTTCAGCCTTAACTTTTTGACAAGTTAAGCACCTACTCACATATTCTGCTATCTCCCTCTTCATGTTCGGCCACCAAAAACTCTGTCGAAGGTCTTGATACATCTTAGTACTACTAGGATGAATCGAGTACCTCGAACTATGAGCTTCTTATAACACTTCCTCCTTTAATTTTTTCTCATTCGGAACCCAAACTCTTCCTTTAAATCTTAATAACCCCTCGTTATCAAGACTATACTTTATATCTTTTTCCTTTGCTAGTCGCTTCTTCATCTGGTCACACTCATCAGTTCTGAGTTGTACCTCTTTGACTCTTTCTATAATGGTAGATCGAATCTCCGTTGTAAACAATCTCTGTCCCGATTCGCTCGGTAACTTCACCTCCAACTCCATTCTAGCCATCTCTGTTATTAACTCAGTTTGAGCCATTAACATAGACAACTTTTCCTGACCCTTCCTACTTAAGGCATCGGCCACTACATTGGCTTTTCTGGGGTGATACAGGATATCACAGTCGTAATCTTTTATCAACTCTAGCCATCTCCTTTGTCTCATATTTAAATCTTTTTGTGTGAAGATATATTTTAGACTCTTATGGTCTGTGTATATCTCACATTTCTCTCAGTAAAGATAATATCTCCATATCTGTAAAGCAAATACTATCGCGGCCAGTTCTAGATCATGAGAGGGTAAACTTTCTCATAATCCTTTAACTATTGTGATGCATACCCAATGACCTTGTCATGCTGCATGAGTGTGCAACCAAGCCCTCTATGCGAAGCATCGCTATAAACTACAAAATTTCATATATCATCGGGTAATGACAATATAAGTGCTTCACTCAACTTTTTCTTCAGTTCTTGAAAACTGTCTTCACACTTCTCAGTCCACACGTACTTCACTGTCTTTCTTGTCAAATTAGTCAACGGAGTAGCTATCTTAGAAAAATCTTGGATGAATCTTCGATAGTATCCTGCTAACCCGAGGAAATTCCGCACCTCAGCCAGCGTTTTCGGTTGTTCCCAATTAATCACTGCTTCCACCTTCGCTGGATCCACTAAAATTTCATCCCGGTCGATAATATGTCCTAAAAACTGTACCCTTTCTAGCAAAAATTCACATTTAGTGAATTTCACATACAACTTCTCCTTCATTAGTGTCTCCAACACTATCCTTAGGTGTTCAGCGCGATCTTCTGGCGTCTTAGAATAGACTAGAATATCATCGATAAACACTACGACGAACTTGTCCAAATATTGTTTGAACACTCTGTTCATCATATCCATAAATTCAGCTGGTGTATTTTTCAACCCAAATGACATCACCAAAAACTCGTAATGGCCATAACGAGTCCTAAATGTCGTCTTAGGCACATCCTCTTTCCTAACCTTCAACTAATGATACCCTGTTCACAAATCTATCTTAGAAAAATACTTTTCCCCTTTCAACTGATCAAAAAGATCATCGATAATGGGCAATGGGTATTTATTCTTTATCGTTAACTTGTTCAACTCTCAGTAGTCGATACAAAGTCTCGACGATCCATCCTTCTTCAAAAATAGTACCAGTGCTCCCCATGGTGAAACACTCGGTTGAATGTACTTTCTGTCCAATAGTTCTTGTAATTGAACCATCAGCTCCTTCATCTCTATTGGCGCCATACGATACAGTGCCCTTTAAACTGGTGCCACTCCTGGCACAATATCTATTACGAATTCGATCTCCCTATCTGGCGGAAGACCTGGTAATTCGCTTGGAAATACATCCACGAATTCTTTGACTATAGGTATTTGTTCCATGGTTGCTCCCACTCTCTGGATATCAACAACATGACACAAATAACCTACACATCCCTTTCTTAACAATTTTCTAGTTTGTGTCATAGTAAGAAAACACAAACGTCTCGGCGATTTATTACCGTAAAACACTATATGAGGTTGTCTCGGCGTTCTAATATTTACACATTTCTTTTGGCAATATATAATTGCACCATGGTTAAACAACCAATCCATCCCAAGAATTACATCGAATTTTCCTAACTTTATCGGTATCAAATCTACCGATAATTTACAACCTCGTATATCTACACAATAACTCTTATGAATGCTTTTAACAGGAATTATTTCTTCGTTTGCTACCTTGATAATCAAAGGTACAGGAAATCTTTCGGGAAGTAATTTTAATCGTTTAGCAAAGTCACATGCTATAAAAGAACAAGTAGCACCCGAATCAAACAACACATAAGCATTTATATCGTTGATCGGGATAATACATGCAACTACATCCTCTGATGCAACTGCATCTTGGATCGTCATGTTAAAGGTACGGGCCATCAGCCTACCCGTCTGAGCTGGACCACTAATAGCTAACTTACCACTATTAGTGCCCTTATTTCCGTCCGTCGCCTTCTTTGGGCAGTTTTTCGCTATGTGGTCAGTTGATCCACATACAAAGCATCCATGGTTTTTCTTCGAACTTAGACAATTAGGCAAAATATGCCCCTCCTATCCACAATTGTAACACACCGACTTTCCCTTGAGACAGACTCCTAAATGAGTCTTCCCACAGTTCTTGCACGCCTCCATCCTCTTCTTAGGATCTCCTTGCTTTACTCTGGTATTCCCACAGTTAAAACCCTTCTTCTTCTGGCCATTACCACTACCACTGGGTCCCTCAATTTTCACTCCCCCTTCTACCTTATTCTTGTTTTTCTTCTCTCTATGGTAATGTCTTAAAGCCTCATTCCCCCCCCCCCTCGGTGATTATTGCCTTCTCCAGAATGGTTCCAAAAGAAGTACTTTGGAACACTGATATCCAGCTATAGATCCAGGGTTTCAAGCCCTGCTCGAATCTCCTAGCCTTCCTCACCTCCGTGTCCACTTGGTGTGGAGAAAACCTCGCCAGTTCATTAAACATGGCATCATATTGGGGAACAGTCATCTCCCATTGTTTCAACTCTAGAAACCTCAACTCCATCCTCCCCTGTATACTCATGGGAAAGTAGTTCTCGAAGAAAATCTCCTTTAACCGCGTCCACGTTAAGTTATCTATCTCAGCCCTAGCCTAGTTTGCCTCCCACTAGAAGTTGGCCCCTCCTTTCATCATATAGGTAGCAAAAGCAACCTTTTGCCCCTCATCGACATTTGCAATAACAAATTCCTTCTCTATTTCTTTTACCCACGCTTAGGCCTCTATAGGGTCCAAAGTTCCTTTGAACTCCAGTGGACCTACACTTTTAAAATCCTTAAACGTAGTAGCACGTATTACCACAGGATTTATGGGTACATTCATCCTATTCTGGTTAAAGGCAGCTGTGACGCCCCCAAAATAGGTATACATCACCCATTCTGAGTCGCCAAATACATGGTACAGAAACAACTACAACTTCATTAATACAATTGTCGTGCAAAATACGACAACACATAAACTGTGAGTTTAAATACAAATATTGTCTTCTAGACAATATCCACACTTAGATAAATTCCTCAATAAAATTATTGACAAACTATTTTACAAAAATAGTGAGGACTGCTAAAACCACTGTCTAGGACCATCACTCTATACCCCGACTGGTTCCTGCTATATTCTCGCTTCCTGAGAAAAAAAATGGAACAAAAAGGAAAAGGGAGAGCTCAACTAGCCCAGTAAAGAATATTATGACTAAGATAATATACAAAAAATTATCCTTAGTCTTCAACGGGGAAAAATCTTATTGAATATAATAGACAAAAAGTTTTAGATCAATAACTGTAGCAGAAATAACAATTCATTAGAAGAGTTAAATAGAGAATGAAATCTACTGTCATCTATGAATTTAAAATTCTATCATCAATATTTTATCCCTGTAACATCAATCAATATACATCTTGCATCAAATATTCATCTTTACACTACGGGCCAAAGATATTCATCATGTAATCATTCATCTTTGCACTACAGGCCAAAGATATTCATCAAGTATCACCATTAAGGACTGAGGATGATGAAAAACATTTTAGAGAACGAATCTAGTGAGATAAAAGGACAAAGATTAAACATTTGTACTTTAGATAATTCACGTTTAAAAATACACCATAATAAACTATAATAGAGTAAAATTCAATAATGAAGATCAAAACATGGATACAATCAAAGATAGTAACCATAATAGACATTTGGGACAAAGAAGAGAAAATTTTATTTTTCGGTGAATAATGTCGTATTTGTGAATAGTGTCGTATACGTGAATAGTAACCCCGACACAAAAAGGTAGAAATTCCACAATAAAATTCATATCAATATTTCAGCATAATGATATTGAAAGAAATAATATCATTTACGAAGAAAATAACATCCCTTACCTCAAAAGAACAATATTTCTAAATGGAATATCAGATATGATACTGAAAGAAACTTGCACTGAATAGCAACTCTCAAAGTATCTAAATACTCACAAAATACGCTCGATAATATAGAGAGAAAGAAAAAACTTATTTCTGGTGTGATTTTTAATTCTAACTAAACACCATATTTATAGGAAAATGCTAGAACGTCAAAAGACACTAAATTAATAAAATAATATTATTATTTTTCTTCCTTCTACGCATGCCAGCCATCCAAGACCAGCCATCACATTTGAAAAAATTTCCAGTACATGTTTTCAAAAAAAAACAAAAGTGGGTCCCACCCATAATTTTAATAAAAATATTTAATTTCTGAAACTTCAATAATTCACAATAAATAGCCCTTTTATCAGAAAAATACGAATTTTATATCCATTCCATAGAAAATCGAATTCTCTACAACTTTGTAGATTTAAGTTTTTCCAAATTCCAAACGAAAAATGCCCAAAATCCACATACGGACGATTTTTAATACCTCCATTCCGACAAAATACTGATAAAACACCTCAGCATTAATTCCTTTATTTATATCCACATAAAATAAATATTTTCCTATCCGTCATTTATGTCCACATAAAATAAATATTTCCTTATCATATAAATCAATAATTAATTATTCATAAATAATATTACAGAATCGCAATTATGACAATTAGGTCGTTCCCAGGAAAGAGGGGGCTTTCTGATAAGGATTTCTCCTTACTGGCGCGCAATTAGGTGACTAAACCCCTTTCCTAGACAGAACTTCCTTAGAAATTGCCAATAATGCTATCTAATAATATTATTCAAATAATATGGATTATTACTCTGATAATGGGAAATACTGTGCAATGATAATTATTGAAACAACAATAATATAAAATATCAACGCAAAGAATTATTGAATCAATAAAATAAAATATTAAATAAAGAATTACAGTAACAATTATTGAGTAGTGCCTTCGTATGTAAGAATCAATAATTCAAAATAATGTGCAATCTGGTATGCTAACGCATGCAACAACGCGTATCAGTATTTTAACCACCAGGTAATCCAACAATGTTAACGGTAACAATTACGCCGTTATTTATAAAAATTCATACTTGTCGTTTTCTTCATCCGGTTATTCTCATTATGGGGGCCCGCAAATGGTCATGCGCCATCGCATTTAATATTCCCAAACGGCATGAATATTCCACGACGAAATGAATATTCCCCGACAAAATGAATATTTTATAACCACTTGTTTATTTTGCAAAATTTGCACATTTCACCCATAACCAAAGCATTATATCAAATTAACTTATTATTTCAAGATAATGAATAGAGGAAATTTAATTTTATTTATAATAAGTTGGGGTCTTACAGCAGCCGTTAATAAATTAACGAACTCTTGCATCGGATTAACCGGTCCCCCCTCCGGTTGATTCACATTCGCTCCTTGATTTCTTTGTCTTCTTCTTGGCGGCATCTTTCTATTAAAATAAATAACACTTCATTATTATTTCTTTCTTGTTATTAGTTATTATTCATTATTAAACAATAACTCATACTCATTGCACAACATATTCCATAAAAGAAAAGTTATATTGATTCGTTCTTCCTTGTAGTATAATACTACATCGTTCAACATTAAACAGCCTAAGCTGATTACATTACTTTCCCACCATTGCTTTCCAAAAATTGGGATTTACAAAAGACTACCCTTTGAGGGTTTTACGTCACTACAAAGATACAACATATTTACATATCTATTCTACTCTAACTACTAGCTAGATTATATCTGCTTTATGGCATTCTCATAGTCGACATTGGCAAGACTGGCTATAATATCTTGGCTGATATTATGCCGAGTCTGCCCCGCCTCCACAGAATACTCAGCTACTTACCGCTGAAAAGCCCCATGCAAACTCCTATGTATATAGGGCATTCTGCTAACAGAACTTCTTGGTCTTTAGCTCCTGCCTGAGCTCAAAGACCTCGTGTTTAAGCTCATGGAGCTTGTCCTTGGCTAACACCTTCTCATCATGCTCTTCCTCCTACATAGACACCATACTCTTCTTATCCTCCAAGATAGCATGGAGCTCCTCCTTCAATTCCTTCACCTCCTTCCCATAATGGATGTTTCTATCCAATAAAGTCATGAACAATAATTTCATTAACTCCCCCTAAGTCATCTCTTCTGCAGGTGCTATGGTGTTAAATGACACCACCTCCACCTCCTCTTCCGACATGTCATCAAACAAAGACATGAGGTCTAAGTTTTCCAAGTCTCCAGACTCAACAACCACCACTTCTGGCTCTTCAGCTATAGGGTTCGGTAAAATCTCTACTTGATTCACCGACTCTTCACTAATGACATGTATATCCCTATACATAACGTTATTTTCTAACATCTACAATAAAACAAATTAGTTTGATTAGTACACATCATTAGGATAATAAAAACACATATCACATTTAATGCATTTTTTAGGGTTAACTTCATCTTTTACTTCTTTAACTCTTCTTAAGGTTATAACTTAAGGTTCTTTTTCCCCCCTTAAGTTTTATAACCTATGGCTTTGATACCAACCTCTGACGCCCCCAAATTTGGGTATCTTCCAACCCGACAGATGGTGCTACATGGTACTACCATTCAAACATACATTCAATTGAAATTACTCAAAAGAGTGAATATGTCTTATTTATATTCCAAAACAATATTCCCTTTCCCAGGTTCTTTATAACCATTACATATGTTTCTTGTCATAATATCAAATAATTATAACATTAAACATATACTATTACATAGACAGTTCAGTGGTCTGCCTTAGCCTTTCCTTTATCCTTATTCGATCCTTCAGCTCGTTCAATCTTAGCTGCATTCATATGGTTCAAGCAAGAGTGAGCATAACTAGCTCAGCAAGTATGACAATTTCATTAACAACATGCTTGAATCATACAAATCGTATATCTTCTATAACTGAAGCAATAGTTATGAAGTACTATAGATAAATCAAAATAGCACTTCTTTTCCTTTAAAACATTTCACAATGAACCATATTCATTAAATATCAATTTTGGTCCAAGACCTTGAGAATTTCGTTCTTTCTTTGAAAAGGACAACCCAACACTAAGTCCGTAATTCCAATATTACTTGCGAGCACGTCTAGGTCATCAGCTTATAGTACTCTATGTTGTACAACACTTCTTCTTTAAATGTATTTACGTTTAAGTTTTGGAAACCTCACGTGCCTGTTGTTTGACGACAAAACGTTTGTTTATTCATACTCATTCTTTCTTTGAAATCCACACCAAAACAGTTTGGCAAAAGATAGCAACTTTGATAAAATTTCGATAGATTATAAGAAATCCAATGAATAAATTAAGTCTAGTCGAAGGAATTGGCTTCGACCTTATCATACATTAACTTATGCGTAAGAGACATGAATCACAAAGCTTGTCCAGAATGAACATAGACAAGGGTCATAACACTTGCCTTTAGCGTCTTCTACAGATTAAATACTTTTCCTTTTGAGTCTTTAAGGATTCTACAATGCATAACCATGTAACATACCACATTAGGTCAGAATCAATCACGTATGGTTCCTAATGTATCTTACCCTTCTTCTCAATCTAATCATTCATTAGATTATTTAACATTCATTATAGTTTACCGTATTACATTGTTTTTACGTTTAAGTAATCTTTCATTAACCTTTAGTTGTAATTCTTAAGGTTATTAACATCTTCAATGATGTTACTTTAGGTATATTAAGTATATAATTCACCATCAATCAACTGATATTTCTTTTGTGTTCATGAGCTTTCTTTACTATCTTTTTTCTAGTCTTGGCGCAAGTGCTAGCTTTCCTTCTTGGACTCAAGTACTGTGGCGTGAGTTAGCAAGCGTCTCATCATGCCTTGACCTTGGTATTGCAAATCACTCCACTCCTCATCTTAATGTCCACGCTGTGGCGCCATTCTCTAGTAGGTTTTGGGCACGGCTCGGTGTTGCGGCACCAACTTTAAATCCTTGCGTCGGCCCTGTGCTTGAGAAAAATTTAATAGTTTTCTTGCTTAGTGAGATTCCCGAACTCATAAATTGTTCATTTTAAGTCCGAATTGGCTCGTTCAAAAGCCATTAGCTCACAAATCACATAAACCAAGTGTTAGTATAAGAATTTTATATTTTTGAATTTGTTAACACAGAATTCACTGTTTAAGTCTGATATTACAAAAACGATAAACGTTTGTGAATGTTCATAGCTCGTTTCTTCGTTCTAAGTCAGAATTTTACCATTTTCGAGTCCGCAACTCTAAAATGCAAACTTAGACTATTCTCCATCGAAAACCAATGTTTTTGTGTTAAATGCTAACTTTTGACTTTCATTCCGAGAATTTCACGATTTCGACGATTATCGTCTAATCTAGTAAATTTTTCCATAACTTCGTTACTTAAGATTTTTACACCGTTTCAAATAGATTCATTCCATTATCACAAAATATACTATCTAAGTCTACAAATGATGGTTTTAAACTTGTCCATCAACAACAATATTATAATTCTTCAGTGTCTTTCAATGGTTATGTGACGCCCCCAAAATTAGGTATACGTCACCCATCTTGGGTCGCCACTTACATGGTACATAAATTCAAATACAACTTACTAACCTATCTGTCGTGTACAATACGACATAAACTGTGAGTTTGAATACAAATATTGTCTACTAGATATTATACAAACTCAAAAGGAGTCCTCATTACAACTATTATCACACTATTTCACAGAATAGTGAGGACTACTAATGCTATCCTCTGGACCATTACTCCGCTCCCAGACTTCGTCCCAATATATTTCTCATTTCACAAGAGAACGGTGAAAGAAAGGGTGAGCTCAACTAGCCCATTAAGAAATATTATGACTAAGATAATGCGTAATAAATTATCATTAGCCTTCAATGATGTTAAACCGATAAAATACAATAAACAACCGGTTTAATCTGCAGTGAATATATGATCCATTAAAAGAGTCAAGTAGAGAATAAAATCTACTATATTTTAGGTTTTAAAAGGTTTCATCAATTTTTTATCGCCGAGACTCGACAATAAATAAACCACCACATCTAATCATCCCCATACCCACCGGTCCAAGGATTTTCATCAAATTATCAATGGTCATGACTATACTTAAATCACCCCGTCATAATCATACCAAAAACTATCCATCACCGCATTACAGGCCACCGAGGTCTTTTATCACATCATTTATAACAAGCCATGATTATACCAATGATCCTCGGTCATAATCATACTAAGTTCATCTATGCACGTAAGCCAAAGATAACATAATATATCATGAGGATGATGACAATGACATAATAATTCAATAAAACAAGTTCAAGAATTATTTTATCCGAGAATTAGTAACGTCCCAAATTGTCAACAAGATCTTTGTTTTGTAGAGTAAAATTCAAGAATGATCGAAAGAATATTTCCATGAAAAGATCTTTGGATGAAACGCAAATATCAAGGATATTCTACTAATTTCATGGAGTATAGAAGTCAAAGTTTTAACCAACCGGGTATAATAAAGAATGGAATAACAAAAGAAATCACCTTGCATGCGGTACTTTACAGTAGGCCGGAGTTATTCAACAATGTAATAATAATAATCTTGGAACCGTGTCGTGAAATTCACAAGCAGGATGATCCAATGTAATAATAAATGTTTGAATAATAAACAATGGAACCAGTCCTGTAAAACACACGATGACGGATATTCCAAATGTAATAATAAATGCAGAATAATAAACAATGGAACCCAGTCCTGTAAAAAACACGCATGTGATATTCCAAATGAATAATAAAGAATGGAATAATGTAAGAAGATCACCAAGTATAGGGGATTCGCGTATACTGAGTTATTCCAATGTAATAAATAAGGATGGAATAACATAAGGATTTCACCAAGTATAGGGTATGCGCATATACAAAGTTATGTATAGGGTATACCACTTTTACGAGTTATTCCAAGAATAATAATGAATGGAATAACGAAGTTCTCTTCATGAATAAGAAAGAATAACACCCATTACGGTACAAAAAAAATACCCCTTACCGTAAAAGACACCGGATATCAAAGTAGTGAAGTACCGTAATACTCTTCTTCTTTCTCTCTATAGATTTTCTCTCTATAGCTTCTCTCTATAATTTCTCTCTAGAGTTTCAAAGAATTAAATAAGAAAATAATGAAGGAATGAGCTTCTATTTATAGGAAAATAGAATGCATAGTAATTAATCCATGAATCAGGCCTAGATTGATTTACTTTAATCGACGGTCCATATTTAAAGCAAAATCTTTTAAATAAAATATAATATATTCTATTTATATAAAAACATTTTACTACGCAAATACTTATGCAAAAAATACTATGCAACACTATGCATAATAAAATATAATATATTCTATTTATAGAATAACTTTAATAAAGTATTCTTTTAATATAAAAAGATGTTTCGCTTTTTATTACGTTAATAATACTGAATAAAACAAAACGTCATTATCGCTTATAATAATTCATATTATTAATCGGTGATAATGGAATCAAACCGAGTGACTTCTCACATAAGCATCAATAATCAATACCGTATTGCTACTATGCAACCACACGACATCTTGTACTTTTACTACCGAAAGTAGTTCAACAATGTCAACGGTAAAACTTCCGTCGTTATTTCAATAAAATATTTTTGTCGTTTTCTCAATCCGACAATAATTACATTGTAGGGTCCACCAGGATTGAGTAGTTGTACGAATATTCCCTCGCTAAACCGAATATTTCCCAGACCAATCGAATATAATATAACCACTTGCATACTTTGAAAAATTTATAAATATTACCCACAACTATAATATTATCTCAAATTCACACCAAAATATTAAAAATTATTTCGACAAAATTTAAATCTTTATTGATAAAATCTGGGGTCTCACAATCTCCCTCCTTATGGAATTTCGCCCTCGAAATTAGGGTGCGATACTGGTATGATAAAGAGGTGAGGATACCTTGAATACCTTTATCGTTGAAAACATTAAATTCATCTTTGCAATCCTACCCGAAGATATTTATTAACAATTCATCTTTTGCACTACTGTGCCAAAGATATACAAATCAGAAAACCAATAATCATCGAGACTCGACTTAATAGTATCACAACCATGAATTATTCATGCACCATCTTGGCTAAGGATATTCGTGTTTTTTCAATTACTGGTCATGATTATACCGAATAATCCGTGGTCATAATCATACCAAGTCTATCAATGCACTACTGAAAGATGACTTTTTACCACATCCATGAATTAATATTTCATTCTTTGAGACTCGATTTCAATAATTAATCCATATCATCGAATCATCCCCGCACTACGTGCCAAGGATATTCATTAGTATCACGACCACGAATTATCCATGCACTTTCTGACCCAAAGATAATCGTGTATTCATTAGTATCACGACCACAAATTATCCATGCACTACTACGAAAGATAATCGTGTATTCATTAGTATCACGACCACAATTATCCATGCACTACTACGAAGATAATCGTGTATTCATTAGTATCACGATCACAAATTATCCATGCACTACGGCCAAAGATAATCGTGTTTTCATTAGTATCACGACCACAAATTATCCATGCACTACTACGACCCGAAGATAATCGTGTATTCATTAGTATCACGACCATAAATTATCCATGCACTACTACCAAAGATAATTGTGTATTCATTAGTATCACGACCATAAATTATCCATGCACTACTACCAAAGATAATTGTGTTTTCAATTACGGTTATGATTATACTTAACAATCCACGGTCATAATCATACCAAGTCCATCTATGCTCTACAGGCCACGATTGACTTTAAAAAAATATAAACATGAGGATAATGATATAAAGAATCAATCAAATGAGATAAATGATAAATATTAAACATTTATAATATAATTTATCCAGATTCGAATATCCCCATGTTATCAATCACTTAATAATCTCATAATCTAATATCATTAATATTATAACAATATTTTAATCACTTCTTAAATTTATAAACAATTTATCTTAATTGTTTACGCTTTACCATATAATGCATTTAATCATTCAAAAATGCCATACTCATAAGATATCATCACCAATTATCAAATCTCTCAAAAAATATGCATATACTCTATATAGGATTCTCTAGCCATAAAATCCTATTTTCAACTTTGTTACTTCCCATAACATATTTAACTCATATGTTCGTAACTAAACTATTTTCATGAAAAATACCAAATTAGTCCCAAAAATATTTCTTTTCTGGGATTTAGCATAATATAGTCCCATAATGAAAATATATTTTTCTCGGAATTTTTTAAAATTCATTTACTATTTTTCAAAAATCAATTTCTAATTAATTTCTTAAGAAATTAGCTACCTCAAGTTTAACTCCAAAAATTCCCAAATCTTGGCAGGACCTTACACATGTTAACGTGAGCTTCTAGTTTAAATTTCATGGTCATCGGAGTTATAGAACTCCAGTTATAGCGTTTTTTGTCGGAAAAATCTAAATATTGAAATAGTCATAACTTGCTCATTTTAAGTCAGAATGAGCTCATTTTTGGGCAGGAGGTACTTTATACCATATACATTCATATCCCAAAAGGCCAGAATTTTTCTCATAATTTAAGTGGCCGAAACAGCCCTTCTAAAATCATGGCAGCAACTTTTTCGGTTTTTGCAGCTTTGCACTCCTTTGCTAAAATCAGTCCACACAAAAATCTACAACACCTTTTCCAGTAATTCCACTTGGATTAGTTAGGTAACTCATAGATCTAACTCTTTGACTTGACCACACTCAAAAATTCAAAGTATAATAGGAGATATGGTCAATTGAATTTCATGTTACGTTTTTACCAAAATCTGATTTTTCAACCCTTTGTGATTTCTAAGAAACTTTCACATAATAACCACATAACTCATCATAACACTTACTAATACTTCATATACCCATGATTTTCATTAGTCCAATACTTTTATTATGACTTTCATCGTAATCCTCGTAAACAGATCCTTTTAGTTGATGAAATATTTGAGGGTTTAAGAAATGGGTTTTGTCTTTGAATTCAATACAAAATTCGATTTCACGCTCTAATTAGGCTAAGAAGTCTTCATGAATCGCCAGGAAATTTATTAATAATAGAAATATCATTCAAAATCTGTGACTCTCATCCAAGACTTGGATAGTCGTCACATTGATACCAACTGTGACTTCTATCCCTTAACTTTAGATAGCACCTCACAATGATACCTATAAACTTGCCATCTTCATTCACGATGTAAGCCTCTGAAAAGTCCGGCTTGGTGCATTCCACACAAGGAAGTCAACAACGAAAGGTTCGGGGCTCTTTACTTATGGCTTGATATGACAATAATTGACTTTAGTAGTTTGGTTACTTGAATTACGCACAACAAGTTGGTTATGAATATAAAAGCTAACAACCTTACGAAAAGAATGATGAGTAGTTAACCAATTGATTCCTAAAATCCCATCAAAGGCAAATATTTTCAAAAGATAAGATCGACGAGTAACGTGAAAATGTTTATTTGAACCAAACAAGATTTAAAAATAGTAGTGGTAACGAAGGCTCCTACTAACGAAGTTTTAACGAATAAGTCAAAGTTTAACTTCTTGAGTCAAATTTAAACGTTGAACACAACTAGGTGAAATAAAAGAGTGGGTAGAATCGGTATCTAACACGGTATAGACTTCGCAAGAGCTAATGATTAACTTACACCGTGATAATTTTATTCAGTTCCTCGTCACAAGAAAAAACGCTTTCTCTTAAACTCTAGGCTTTGGTTTATGCAGGGAATGACCTTTGGTGCCTCCATCCTAGTTGAATTTGTCTTGATGAAATGACAAAATCGAGCTAAGTGACCTTCTCTTCCACAATTATAACATGCTTTGGATGGCATGGCGCGATTCGGACCGATGTGTCCCTCTCCTCGCATTTGAAGCATATGATAGGTGGTCTTTCTCCTTCCTTAACAACGGGTCTTTGGTCTTTGGCGTCTTTCCATCATTATTGAATCTCCTTTTCTTGAAATGTCCATTCTTATTGCTTTGACCACGATTACCACCGAAGTGGTTACCATATCGGCTTTGTTGATTCCCTCCACGCTTGTTGTCACCCTTGATGACTACTCTCATTTGGTATTATAATTTTCTTTGTTTTGCTCTCTTTTAGTTAAGGCGTTGACTCATTATCGCGCTCCACTAATCGAGCCCTATTTACAACATCTGAATACAAACACGGTTTATGAAAATAAGATGTTGACGTATCTCCGACTTCAAACTCTTAAAACATTCGCGCCATTCTCTCTTCATTATCCACCAAGTGGGACGCGAATCGTGATAACTCATGAAATTTTGCCTCGTGTTGCGACACGGTCATATTGTTTTGTTCCAACTTGATAAACTCCACCTCCTTCATGTGGCGAATACTTTCGGAAAGTATTTGTCGTTGAATGACTCTGGATCTTCTCCCAAGATATCTTCGATCTGACGAGGTTGAGTACGTTTTACTGATTCCCACCAAGATGTCTGCCTCTCCATGCAAACATAAAAGGCGTGAAGGGAACCTTTTGCTCCTCGGAGCATCCTAAGACATCAAATATCTTGGTAATCTGCTTTATCCATGCTTCCGCCGAAGTGGTTTTGGCTCTCCCTTAAACTCCGGTGGTCCCAGCTCCTTGAATTGTTTAGCGGTGACCGCAGAGAGTTTTCCGTGTTTCCACCAACGTTTTAGAGCGAGTCGCTTTACCGATGTTGCATGAATTCTAAAACCTTTTAAGCGTCTGGTCATTCATCAATTGATTAGTGTTGTTGTTTACAGGAGGATTATCGCCATCCTGTTGCACATTGTCACGATTATTGATCTGTGGAGAATCAATAGTCTCCTGTGATCCATTGTTATTCTCAACATTCTCGGATGCCATTTTCAAACACCGCCACAAAATAAGGGTTAATTGACGTGCAACATATTATCACTATACTCGTGAGACCAATCAAATACCAAATAAACTTAGGTAGGTCATACTACTAGCGAAGAATTCCCGTCTCTCCCTCCTAGTTCTTATCTCGCATCTTAGCGGGATCATATCCTAAGCTCGATACCAACCGTGGCGCCCCCAAAATTAGGTATCGTCACCCATCTTGGGTCGCCACTTACATGGTACATAAATTCAAATACAACTTACTAACCTATATCGTCGTGTACAATACGACATAAAGCGTGAGTTTGAATACAAATATTGTCTACTAGATATTATACAAACTCAAAAGGTCCTCATTACAACTATTATCACACTATTTCACGAATAGTGAGGACTACTAATGCTATCCTCTGGACCATTACTCCGCTCCCAGACTCGTCCCGGCTATGTTCTCATTTCACGAAGAACGGTGAAAAAAAGGGTGAGCTCAACTAGCCCATTAAAAATATTATGACTAAGATAATGCGAAATAAATTATCATTAGCCTTCAATGATGTTAAACGATAAAATACAATAGACAACCGGTTTAAGCTGCGGTGAATATGCAATCCATTAAAAGAGTCAAGTAGAGAATAAAATCTACTATCTTTTAGGTTTTAAAAGGTTTTCATCAATTTTTTTATCGCCAGAGACTCACTTTTAATAAATAAACCACCACATCTAATCATCCACCATACCACGGTCGAGGATTTTCATCAAATTATCAATGGTCATGACTATACTTAATCACCCCCAGTCATAATCATACCAAAAACTATCCATCAACGCATTACAGACCAATGAGGTCTTTTATCACATCATTTATAACAAGCCGTGATTATACTTAGAATGATCCTGGTCATAATCATACTAAGTTCATCTATGCACGTAAGCGAAAGATAACATAATATATCATGAGGATGATGACAATGACATAATAATTCAATAAAACAAGTTCAAGAATTATTTTATCCGAGAATTAATAACGTCCAAATTGTCAACAAGATCTTTGTTTTGTAGAGTAAAATTCAAGAATGATCGGAAGAATATTTCCATGAAAAGATCTTTGGATGAAACGCAAATATCGAGGATATTCTACTAATTTCATGGAGTATAGAAGTCAAAGTTTTAACCAATTGGGTATAATAAAGAATGGAATAACAAAAGAAATCACCTTGCATGCGATTGCTTGCATGAGGCAGTTATTCCAACGAGAATAATAATAACGGAACCAGTCGGTGAAATTCACACCGGCGTGGATGATCCAACGTAATAATAAATCTTTGAATAATAAACAATGGAACCGAGTCCGGGTGTAAAACACACGACGGGATATTCCAAATGAATAATAAATGCGAGAATAATAAACAATGGAACCGGTGGGTCCTTGTAAAACACACGAGACGGGATATTCCAACGAATAATAAAGAATGGAATAACGAAGAAGATCACCAAGTATAGGGGATTCAGCGTATCTGAGTTATTCCAATGTAATAAATAAGGATGGAATAACATAAGGATTTCACCAAGTATAGGGTATCTGCATATACGAGTTATGTATAGGGTATACCACTTTTACAGGAGTTATTCAATGTAATAATAATGAATGGAATAACGAAGTTCTCTTCATGAATAAGAAAGAATAACACCCATTACGGTACACAAAAAATAATACCCTTTACTAGTAAAAGACACTTTGGATATCAAAGTAGTGAAGTACCGAATACTCTTCTTCTTTCTCTCTATAGATTTTCTCTATAAACTTCTCTTTATAATTTCTCTCTCTAGAGTTTCAAAGTGAATTAAATAAGAAAATAATGAAGGAATGAGCTTCTTTTATAGGAAAATAGAATGCATAGTAATTAATCCATGAACGGTCCAGATTGATTTACTTTAATCGTGGTCCATATTTAAAGAAAAATTTTTTAAATAAAATATAATATATTCTATTTATATAAAAACATTTTACTATCAAACAACTATGCAACACTATGCAAAAACACTTTATCTGAACATTATGCATAATAAAATATAATATATTCTATTTATAGAATAACTTTAATAAAGTATTACATTTTATATAAAAGATGTTTCGTTTTATTACGTTAATAATACGAATAAAACAAAACGTCATTATCATTATAATAATTCATATTATTAATCGTGATAATGGAATCAAACCGGTGACTTCTCACATAAGCATCGATAATCAATACTGGTAATATTTCTATGCAACCACACGTATTCATTTTACTTTTACTCTTGAGTAGTTCAACAAGTATCAACGGTAAAACTTCCGTCGTTATTTCAATAAAATATTTTTGTCGTTTTCTCGATCAAATGATAATTACATTATTAGGGGTCCACCAATGATTGAGTCGTTATCTGAATATTCCCTGCTAAACCAAGAATATTCCCCGACCCAATCGAATATAATATAACCACTTGCATACTTTGCAAAATTTATAAATACTACCCACAACTATAATATTATCTCAAATTCACACCATAATATTAAAAATTATTTCGACAAAATTTAAATCTTTATTGATAAAATCTGGGGTCTCACAGGTTATAACTTTTATACTTATGATTCCACTTAGATATGGTTTATTAAAGTTTACTTCCATTACTAACCATCCTTATACTCCTTATGAAGCATGCACCACCAATACTCACTTCTCTATCAAAATAATGATGAAGAGATGGAGATTAATGGTTTAGAATTCTTACCCTTGATGATCAAGCTTTCTATTTTCTTCTTCTTGAGTTAGGAAAATCTAGCTCTTACTTCTCTCAATATATAAGCTCTAAGTTTGTTGGTGGAAAATGAACAAGGCAAATGACCAACAAAGCTCTTTTATTTATAGGATTGGCAAGGTTAGGGCAATTAGGTAACTTAGGCCATCCCCACCTCCTTTCTTCCACCTCCTTACTATTCCATCCTTGGTCACCAAGATGGTTGCCATGTGATCCATGGGACTCACATGGGTTGCCCCATTGTTTTTCTTACCCATTTACCCATTGGTTCGATCCATGGATTTGGTTCTTATTTTGGGCTTAAGTTTTAATAACTTTAACTTAACCTTTGGGCTTGCATTATCAAACATTGGGCTTTAACATTATTTCCTTTGGGCTTGTACAATTCCTACACAAATCCAATACTATTGGCCTAAAGCTTATAACGTATTGTCTACGTATTCTTCTCATGCGCTAATTCGTATACTCATTCATCATATACGATATACCATCATTCATACACACTCGTATAATACATCGTATCATACTCGTATTTATTACTTCATACAATACTTACGTATCATACGATCATCGTTTATTCATTAACATTTCACTTTCCCTAACATTCTCGATCTTAGTACACAGGCGAAAAACTGTGTTTGTCATACTTGAATTATTATTACATAATCCATCATTCCTCGTTATTCTATCGTTACGTATTTTTCGGAAGTTCAAAAATAATTTCCGAGCAGATATTGATGAATAGTATTTTTCAAAAAAATTCTCGAAAAACTTTTATTTTCATCTTGAAAATTCAAACACTTTAATTCTACCACGTAGCCAAAATACTACAATATTCCAACATGTTTAGGTTATAGAATAACATTCATCTTGCTTACTCATTATAATATAATTTTATTCATTATTTAATCAAATAAAATTATTTTACAATTAATCCGATTTTCTCGGTTGTTACAGTGGCAAAACCCTAGGTTTGTGTCTCCTTCGATTCTCTTTGTTCATTCTTGCTTATTTTGTTCATTTCTCATTCTTTCGTCACAATTCTTGGCTCTTTCAATAGTTTTTCATATCATGAAAACTTGAAGGAGATCAACCCTAGGTCCCCATGTATTCATTGCCTCCTTCCTTTGGCTCCAATCTTTTCGATTTGTCGTCGCCCAAACCAAACCTTAATTGTTGATCATTGTGAAACTTGTAATGGAGTGTGAACCCTAAGGGTGGGTGAACTAGGGGGGTGAACCTTAGGGTACACCCTCAAACATCTCTTTTTCTTTTGTTCAACTTTTTTCCGATCTTGTCCTTGTTTCGTTTGGTAGTTTATCCTGTATTAAAAAAGGATCATTTATCTGCATCATTTGGAGAGGTTGAACCCTAGGGGGCCAAGCCCTTGGGGGTCTTCCTTTCCTTTGTTCTTTTTTACATTTTATCGTTTTTCATTTGCTTGCAAACTCAAATTGAATCAAGAAGATATTATCAGTCGGACCTAGTTAAGGAGGTTCATCCCCTTGGGAACCAAACTTTAGGAGGGCCAAACCTATGGGCAATCCCCCTAAGCAGGCTATATTCTTTCGCTTGATTTGTTCATTTTATTTTCATTTCGCTTAATAATTCAAATCAAGACAAGAAAACATTTTTGATCAAACCAAATTAAGAGATTGAACCCCTGGGGTGGGGGCAACCCTAAGGGGTCTTTCAACATTAGTCATTTTTTGTCGATCTTGTCTAAACTTTACTCGAAATACTTTCGATAATCTAATCAAAACCAAATAGAAAGTTAAACTTCTAGGGAGTAGAACCCTACACTAGTCCATTTTTTTGACTTTTTCGTTCCGAATTATCTTGTCAATTGAGTCATTAGTTCCGTTCATTGAACACACGCCCTTCTTTCTGTTGTACGCGCCCATCATCTATTATATTTAAGGGATCACATAATATAATTTAACATGATTGATCAAATACTTTTCAAGTAATAGTCCAAGTATTGATGAAGCTGATTTAGTTAGTAATATACATTTTAATTTCATTGTAGTACTTTTTCCTTATGAAAATGTAAAACCATTGATTCAGTTGTGATTTTTTGAAGTTAAATTAATACATTTTCAAATTTAAAAGTAATAACTCTTTTAGTTTTATTTAATACAATAATAAATTAATATAGTAGGATTTTTCATTCTAAGATTTACTCATTATAATTTTTATGAATCATCTTAGTTTTAATTTTATAAAATTTTCGAATTGACTTTTAAAAGTTTATAATGATGTTAAGAGTTTGAAACAGAAAGAATAAGACATTTTATCTTCTGTTGAATTGCCAATAATTATATTCTTATATAAGTTAGTTGGTAATAAGTATCTCTCTTTTATTCTATAAATTGCCAATAATTATATTCGTATATAAGTTAGTTGGTAATTTAGATATCCTCTCAAGTATCTCCCTTTTATTCTATATAAAAAAATCATGATGTTTAACTTTGTCAAATTTAGCGGTAAATGTGTGCAGCTCGAGTTCAGTTTGGAGTTGTACTACTGAGAAATATTGCTTCAACCTCTTTACATTATGATGATGATTTTTTTCTCAATTTCCAAATTATGTTTTTTTAATTTTCGAAACATAAAAGATGTTCACTTGTCAGTTTCAAAGTTAATTACATAACATGGTATAAGTATGAATTTTTGGAGAGGTACATAATTATACCGAACAATTTATTGACTAAATCATGTGGACTACATGTGTGCATGAACCAAATCAAATAACCCAACAAAACCTAATTAAACCAGTCAATTTTGCTCGGGTTATATAACTTAACTAGTAATTGTCCGTGACTGAAGGCACGGTGTAACGAAAAATTAGATTAAAATTCGAAAAAAACTTTATTACCTAAAGACTCTTTGCAACTTAAAATCAGACATAATAATTATCATAATTAACCACACTACCACAATAATTAATTTTCCTTTAAAAATAGATATTCAGAAAAAATTAAACTTGTCTACAAAACTTACAATTATCAATAAAAATTATCATAATTCACCACACAACCACAATAATTATTATTATTATTATTATTATTATTATTATTATTATTGTTGTTATTGTTGTTGTTGTTGTTATTATTACTATTATTATTATAATTTTAATTATAATTATTAATATTAATATTAATATTAATTTTATTATAATTATTATTACTTTATTACTATTATTATTACTATTATAATAATATTATTATTATAATATAATTATTATTATTTTGAATTAAAATTAGAATGAATCTGAGAACTGCATCTTGTCTTTCCTTTCCAAATCAATTAGAATGAATCGAGAATCTTTATTATTATTATTATTATTATTATTATTATTATTATTATTACTATTACTATTATAATAATAATAATTATTATTATTATTACTATTATTAGTACTATTATAATTATTATTAGTACTGTTATTATTATTATTATATTTATTTTTAGTACTATTATTATTTGTTTTTTTGTGTGTGTGTGAAGAAGAAAGAGAGAAAAGATTTAGGTGTGTGAACATGAGAGAGAGTATGATGTATGAGTGAATTTGATTTGGGCGGGAAGAAATATGAGCCTTTAGATTAAGTTGGAAAAATTAAGTTAAAATTAATCTGAACCGTTCTTGTGCTTTGTCAAATGAAAAATTCAAAATGAGTTCTGTTTTATTATATAGATTTATTTTTAGTACTATTATTATTTGTTTTTGTGTGTGTGTGTGAAGAAGAGAGGAGAGAGAAAGATTTTGTGTGTGAACATGAGAGAGAGTATGGTGTATGAGTGAATTTGATTTGGGCGGGAAGAAATATGAGCCTTTAGATTAAGTTGGAAAAATTAAGTTAGAATGAATCTGAACCGTCCTTGTGCTTTGTCAAATGAAATATTCAAAATGGGTTCTGTTTTTTTATATAGATTTGTTCGGTTTGATACTTCTCTAAACCGATCATTATTTTATCGATGTCATGTTTATTTGTAAGAATTATAATTTCAAAATTATATTTTTATATATTATAATCTCAAAACTATCCTATAATCCCAAGACTATCCTAAAAATAAATAATCATAGTCACATGTTTATTTTGTATAAAATTATTTATTTGATAATTTAAAATAATCATAGTATGTTTATTTTGTCCAAGATTATTTAAATAATTGGATAAAAATTTACTGTTTGGACTATCATGCCCTTACTACTAATAACAAAATATCACATTCTTATTAATTTAAATATAGATAAATATGATAAGATATATCAGTCTTTTTAAACAAAATTGAAGGTAAATTTTATCTACAAATTTTTAATGCCAACATGATATTAAATAGTCTATAAGTCTACTTTTAAAAACAAACAGGACTTGAAATTAATAGTCAAATCTCAAGTATAATATTTGCAAACAAACATAGCCTTAATAAACAATAAATTGACTAAATCATGTGAAATTGTGAACTAAGAATATTAGTATACATTATCGAACTGCGATAAATGATTTATAATACAACCGAAAATCATATTATAAAATTGATGGGATTACCTGCTCAAATGAGGGGATTTTTCAAGCTAACTACAACATTGTACATAATAATTACAAGCAGCATACCTGAAAAATTAATTCACACTTATATTTGCAGGAAGGCAGACATTAGCAGCTTGCTCTTCCACAAGAAGCCCTTCAAGGGCAACTAGCTTTACAATAGACCGACTAGTGAGATGGTGCTTTTGTAGGGCTTCCACAAAGCTTCTCTGCACAATTTGTTGGACCCATTCCTCAACTGCTCGATTATTGCTCGACAACCAAGCTGCCGCAAGAATTTGCACCATTACTTCTTCATCAATCTCCAGCAGGATATCAGATCCAACGGTTTTCCTGAAGCTTTTTTCGATTTCCTTCAATATTTTCTCGGCTAGTGCATCGAAATTAAAAGGCTTGAAGGCGACTTTTTGATCCCCTTGGTCCAAGAAATCTTCCAACCAACCATCTGAAGGCTCAGAACTAGAGTCGCTCTCACAGATTCCGTAATCATTTCCATCTTCCATCTCCTCTACAGGGAGATTGAGATCAATGCAGGTCCTTGACACCTTTTGCACGCGTTTTGGTATTGCCAGCGAGTTTTTGCTGTCAATTGCCTTTCTTTTATTCACAGAAGTTCCTTTCATCGGCATTAGCAACACATTGGAGCCCTTAGTTCTGGTCATATCCCCTGCAACACTCTCAACTACAATTTTCATTTGCAAGCCTTTTGCTTCCAGTATTCTTTCCTCTGAAAATTTTGGGGTTCCTTCTACAGAAAGGAAAGTACTGTCATTACTTGAAGTGGTCACAAAGATAACATTGTTTATACTAATTTCCCGCCCATTTGAGTCTGGAAATCTGCCGGTTTTAATAGCCTGAGTCAAGCTATGCTGAGTTGGAAAATCGGCTTTATCAATATTTTCAAGGAGCACTACTGAATGAGGTTTCCTGCTCAACTTCTCGGCAATATCTCCAACAATGGTCTTTCCCCTAAACTTTACACTGCAACTGTTTAAACATTGACGGTCAAATATGGAGTCTGAGGGGGTGAAGAAATTAACGGGGTTCAGATCCACAGACAACAATTCTCCCCTGCTAATCTCAGCAAGTGCACTAGCTATTCTCCTCTTTCCGACTTTGTCGGGTCCAAGAAAACTGAGCCAAATATCTCCTTTGTGAGTTTGACCACGAAGCCTCCCGTGTCCATTTCTGCAACTGGATACAGTTTCACTGATAGCACAAATGGCTTCGTCTTGCCAGCTGACCTTATCAGCAAGAACTCTCCAGAGGTGCTTGAAATCTATCTCATTCATTTGCCCTCCTACCTTGGGACTGGAGTAGGAAGAAGTTTGGGCAATATGATTTGCTGAAGGATTCTTGCTAACCCCATCAATATCAGAAGAAACAGACCCTGAAACTTTTAGAAGATGGTTTTTAGGATCTTGAAATTTGGGTGATCTGTTCTCTTGCTCAGAAGATGCATAAAGAGTTCCTAGTCCCAGGTCCGTGGTCACGGAAGTAACAGATGAGTATGATGTAATATCAGAATGGGGCCTCAAACAGCAGAAAGGGTAAGATGGATAACTACGCTTCTTCATCTCTAGATGCTGGATTTTTGAAATTTCAACCGATACATTTTGTTGAAAAGTGGGAATCTCAGCTTTTGAAGTAACTTGTATTTCTATGTTTTGTCTTTGGGGAGAAACTGTTGGCAAGTTCAAGGGCATGCAGGAACTAAGATCCGTACATGTGCTTTCATTCGGTATATAACCTTTACCATTACTTTCTGTCCTATTGGCATCAAAACAAAAACTTCCAACACCAGGAACTGGGGACCCAATCTGTGATTTATCTTGCTGTAATGACTGCTGATGATGAAGACGCTGGCAGATATCATTCCATTTTCTTTCCAGCCCCATCAATCGTGCATTCAGTACACCACCATCTCTGGCCTGCACTGAAATGATTGAGTGCTTGTTTACACATATGTTTGACGCATTAAATGAATCAAAGAACTTATAAAAAGTTCAAAAACGTTACACACCTCTGCTGGAACCGCACTGTTGCATGTGTCAGTTTCATCCTTCTGTAACCAAGAAGATAAACTAGGTAGGTGCTGATCAGCAACTGAAATTGTGGATCCTCCCTTCAGAATAACAGAAGCTTCTTGGTCATACTTCTCATTGCACAGGTCGCAACGAGATATGGATTTATTTTTGCTGCTCAATAGATTTTTGAACTCGGATGGTGTTGGAAAGAAGCCACCAAATGGTACAAATGACCCCATCAAGCTGTAAGTATATCATGAGCAGGGAACTGTGAGATCCAATGGGCAAAGATAGTCAGAGGCTAAAATGTACATATTGATGCATAAATGGATTCTATTGGCATAAACAAATTCTGGAACATCCATAGCTCTAGAAGGTTAAAAACATAAGAAAATGTTACATATGTAAGGGGAAATCAAACAGAAGTAGCATAAAACTAAAGACAAAGTCCTAATGTTCTTAGTATACAATATTATAACACTTGGTGCTTCCTTGATTGACCAACCTTTTTAGCAAAAAAAATCCCGGACATGAACTTGAATAAACCATAGATAGACCAAGAGCAAAATCAAGTAACCTAACAAAAGCAGAGTAAACGTTTAAGTCACTTGACCTCCATCAAATTATCAAGGAAATATAGATGCGCCAAAAAAAAAATTAATAGAGCGAATGGACAGCAAGACAAGGGTTTAAAAAACGAAGAAAACTAAGAATATCTCCCTCCCCTTCGTTTAGGATTTCACGCATTGCAGTAATTCTCATACTTAGATGGCTCATGGAAAATCTCTCTTGGTTTCAAAATATCCAAATATTCAGTGTACTGCATTTTGGGGTTAATCCAATGTTACCTGAATAGTTGTTTGATACAGTATGTGGAACAAAAACAAGAACTAGAAAACATCACTTTGCGTGGTACAGAGTAAGGTTGGGGTAGATTTTATCGAATTGCATAGTTGTTATGAAATATGCACCCTGAACTTGTTATGTCGGGAATAACTTTCTTAAATGTTATAGTTAAAACTGGTTGAAATGTTTTTAAGTGAAATGTTATAACATATGCATTTTCAAGGAGGCTACACCATGCCACTGCTTGCTAAATGTCCATTAGGCACGTTTGGCTACCGTAATTGGTATTCCCCATAATTTTCTTATATAATTTATTAAAGTGTTCTAGATTGACCCATGTGATAACTATTAATATTCAAATTTTAGATATTTTAGAGGACATAGTCGACTAACTCTACATTAAAAAAATTGATCCTAGCCATTGGTTCTATGGCCTAAGGACTACATAAAAGGATGCCCTTCATTTGTAAATCATAAAACAAAGTTGTCATCACCTTGTGCAATAGAAGTTCATTGGGATCATCAAATTTAGGAGTTCGAAATGAAAGTGTACAATGTTTTTGAATGTTTGTACCAAAACTGAATTCGTTACCATGTTAACGTGTTTTTCAGTAACCATGAGTTAATTTCAATATTGAACTTAAGTTAGCCAACACTACTTTAGACACAACCTTAGCAAGGTTTATGGTGCAACCTACAACTACTCTTCCACAGTAACAAAGTATCAAGCTACAACATATTCAATACTTAGAGAAGACGATCAACTCACTGGGGTTTAGTGTCAACTGGAGTGACAGTTTAGGTTAATAGGTACTTGTTCCATTAAACTTATAAATACTTTTTAAAGAATTATTTTTTTAATATTAAGAAATGGAAATTTGTTTCTTTCTCGATCATATGTATGATTTAGATCTATAATATTAATTTACTAAATTTAGCAAAAATAATTATTAATTTACTAAAACAAACTTCAACATGACATGTATAATTTATTAGCAATTGGATTGCTAGAAATTTAGAAGTTTAGTTTGGTGCTTGTGAACTATGGAGAAGTGACTTGAAAGTAAATTGGAATGGCCTGAAGGTAAATTTCATATCTCTAGTTCCTTACAAAGGCAAACTAAATTCTCAGTTCGTTTCCTAGAACTTTTCATATACAATAAAGTCATTTTAGTGCTTTGTCCCACTAACAAGAGCCCATCCATTTTAAATTCATTGTTTATATGTGTCAAAAAAAACAACCAACACATCAAACTCCACACTTGGAAAAAGAAAATAATCGAAAACTAGTACTAAATACAACAAGGGACACTCACCTGGATTTCGAGTACGATCCCCCATTAGGTGGTGTTGATGTAGTAATGGGCAGCAGATGCAAATCCCAGTCCTTCTCAATCGAAGGAAATCGAGCAAGGAACTTCAAGAAAGTCTCATAACTCCCAGCTGATCCAATCAACCACAATTTTTCACCATGAACATTTATCAAATCACTCAATCTAGAAACCACATAGTTCACAGCATCAACAGAACTTCCATTAACAAGCACATCCAATTCCCCAAAATTAACAACAATACCACACCCTGTACATTTCTCAACAACATCACCCAACACCTTAAATTTCAAACCCATCATTTCTTCACTCCCATCATTAGAAACAAATTCCGAAATCTCCGTCCCGATACAATTAACACTAACTCCATCAATTTCAGCTGGTAAACCCCCACCTTTCCCTTTTTCTACAATATCTGTAAACCAATTAAGAGCTTCTTTAGCACAAAATCCAATTAACAACGGATTTTTCATCTTTTTCTTTACTAAAACTTCCCCAATTCTCCTACAATTTTCATCCCCATTTTCGACCACAAAAGGGAAATTGAAACCATACCCTTTCGGGTCCGAATCAGGTAAATTACAGAGAAATAAAGGCGGTGGATACCTATTTTTGTTGAATCTAGAAATGGGTGGAGGTGGATGAAGAATCGCAAGCTTGATATCGGTGCTCTGGAAACCCGCTTCACCAAATACCCGACTCACAATCGGGTCATCAAGAATCGATAAAATAAAGTGTTTGAGCTCTACTTTAACGGAGGAGAGAGAAAATTGGTTCTGGGCTTGCTGGTACAAATGAAACGTTTCGGGGTGTCTCCTTTGATTGGCTTGTGACCGTTTAATCGCCGCCATCAGGGAATTCGAAATCGGCGGCGGAGGCTCGTCGTCTAGGGATTTCGCCGACGGCAATCGGTCCATCGAAACGCCGACGGAGAGCTCCAGCGCCCGGAACTGGAGGCGCGGCGAGTACGCACAGCTCCGGGCGCGCGTGCAGGCCTCACGAAGCGTGGAGGTGGGGAGAGACAAGAGCGCCAAGACTGCGTGGAGAGAGGTGGTTTGGGAATGGCTCCGGCGGCGAGCGACGGTGACGGCGTCGTCGAGAGCACGTGCCGCTTCATCCGTCAAGCATTCCCTTGCTGTACTCACCGGCGTCGGCATCGCCGGCTGGCATATATATGTATGTATATATGTGCGGGAGTGTGTATATCAACCAACAACTTCGAAACTAATTAAAAAATTGGAGTGTAAACTTCATTACCTTTTGAATTATTTATTGGGAGAGAAAGAGAAAGTGAGAGTATTTTTGTTCTTGTTGGTGAAGTGGGACATACTTAATACAAATGGTGAGCATAGATTCTGTTAAAACAATCGGATCAAAATTCAAAAGGAACAGAAAATATCTTTCTTTTTTTTTCCTTTTTTTTCTTCAATAAATACTGAACATCCTTTAAAAAAAAATCGCTATTTTCACAATAAGAAAGTTAAAAGTGAGACTCATTTATTATTTATTTAAGACAATTGATATTTTTATATTAATATTTGATTATTCACATATTAATTAATATATTAAATTTTTATTAATTAGTATGTGGGTCATATGTGTTAAAATATCAAATATTAATGTGAAAATAGTATTTTCCTTTATTTAAAGAGATGTTTTAAACTATCACTTTATGTGTGAAAAATATTAATTCCTTTTTAGAGTTATAAATATATTTTAGGATATGGGGTATCTCTAAGGTATTCAAGTCTAATTTAATAAATTAATTTTATATTAATTTTTAGAGAAATTTAAATGTACGAATAAAAAAATCATGTAAAATATTAGTTTATATACATTTTTATTTAATTTGAAGTTGTGTATGTTTAAATAAATATATTTTTTGATGGTTTAGACTTGTTGAACTTTCATAATATGAAGTCATTGATAGACATCCCTAAATTACATGAAAATTGACATATTTAAATATTTTCGTATTTATATTCGTTCGTCAAAAACCTCTTAAGATGGACATTTAACGCTATTAAGTATACTACTATATAAAAATTATTACTATTAGTAATATATAAATTTGGAATTATTTTAAAATTTTAGAAATTAAGTTAAAAAGTATATTTATCTGTAGTTTTAGAACAATTGAAGTACAGTTTATTTAGATGGAGAAAGAGTAATAATGTGTATTTTAGATTGAGAAAGGGAAAAGAATGGGAAAAAGGTGGTAGGGAAGAGGAGATTACAGACTACCAGTGGGGAGATGCCGTGTCCACTAGATAACCAAATGGCCCAAATTAACAATTCCACTTGAGTTACAGTCTTCTTTTCGAGCCTAATAAAAATTACAGCTTTTTAGAGAGAGAAAGAAAAAAGAGGAAACAGAGTGAAAAAGGTCTATTTCCAAATCAAAGATTATATTATTTTTAAAGATTTGCAGCGATAAGGTTCCAACTCCAAGCAATAGGGAGGAGGACCAAGATTGGTATTAAATTAGGGGTAATTACATATTTTATTATATTTTTAAAAATAATTACAACAATAATGTACTCATAAAATATTTACACAATTAATACAATTTATATTTATTTACAATATTAGTGCAATTAGGATTCATTAATTTAAGGAATTAGTATGCAATTAAGATAGGTTCATTTAGGTATTAGTTATCCCCATGACTTCTTCTATCTCCTCATCTAAAACAACTGCATCATCATTCTTCTTCATTCCACGTATTATTTCTTTCTATATATATATATATATATATATATATATATATATAAAGAGAGAGAGACCTTCCCTTTTACACGGCTTCTGAAGAAGGGGAGTCTACTGATTCTTCAAAGAAATCTCAGCAAGTAAACTTCATTACTGCAATTAGTCATCAACAATATGTTGTTTCTTACGAAGATACACAGCGACAACACGAGGACTGAAACATACTGAAAATGGAGGCGCCAAAGGATTGGACAACAGTTGTTGTCTACTCATGAGAATCAACATTAACTGGAAATGGGTGGGATCTACTTAGATGGGTGGTGTCTGTCAATGGTAAGTTTCCAACAACTAATAGACGCCTTTGATAATGAACAGAGTCGCCTTTCTAATAGGGATATGATTTGGCGACTCTGGTGGACATCACAAGATTTAAGGTTTGGTGATGTCTCTGACGAGGTCTCCAATGATAATTCAATGATAAATGATTTTGTGGCAGAGGCGCAGTTTATTTTTTATGAATATTTGATTACCCACAAAAATTAAAATTGTTACCTTTGTACGAAGATTTGGCTACCAACTGCACCATATTCATAATAATTTTATTTTTAAAATGTTATTCATAAGTTGGTAGCCAAACCTTCATAAAAAGGTAACCAATTCAGTTTTATTAGGTTACCAATTAATAAAAAAAATAATTTAAGAACAGTTTCCAAATATTACGTATAGATGGTATCCGAAATGTCATGTCTAAGTTTCCATTTATGTAGTTATTAGTTACTTTTAAATAAACTTTTAAAAATAAAATTATTTTGAATATGGTGCAGTTGGTAGCCAAACCTTCATACAAATGTAACCATTTTTGTTTTTGTGGGTAACCAAATATTCATAAAAAAAATTTGTTCATGATTTCTTCTTTGTTCGGCTACTCCGAATTCGTTTTAGATCTGTTCTTGCTGGTTTGGTAACTTTAACTTCTTCTTCTTTGATTTGTTTTGGTAACTCCGACTTCTTCTTCTTCTTCTTCTTCTTCTTGTTTTGTTTTGGTTGTTCGTGTTTTGTCTGGCTATTTAGCATATGGTGATTGCGAATAGTTGCTAATTCTATTACATTGGTTGCAGAATGTGAAAAAGTCTTTCATATATCAATACGCAAATCAAGTATTGGAGAGAAATTTGAAGTTATTTTAGAGAATGAAAGATGCAGATTCAGATCTGCTACACATACACCATGAATGAGCTAGATGGAATTTCTTAGTTACAAAGGAGAGAGAAAATATGGAAAGGGAGATGAAGATTTGAATTTGAATATTTAAATTTGAATTATTATTTTGAATTTGAATTTGTTTTTGTTGTAAGATCCTAAATATTTGAATTTGAATTATTAATTATGGCAGTTATTTCTCCTTGATTTTAAGTTTTTTTATTAATGTGAATTGTACTATTTTTGTAATATGGGTCCTAATTACACTTTTTTTGTAATTATTTTGTTGATGCACTAATGGTGTAATTACTTTCTAATTGTTGTATATTTCTGTAAAGAACTCATTAAATTATGGTTAATATGATATACTAGAGAGTGATTCGCAATTTATAAATAGTGTTTACAATCATGTGTTAATCTTGTATTGGTCGATTAATTAATTTATTATGAAATTAATTTCATAATAATCGAGATCTATATTAGTTATGATTGATTCTATAAGAAATAATAATTTTTAAAATTATTTGATTAGACAAAAAATGGCAAGATTTTGAGATGTTTTTAGAGATATATAAGCGTTAATATTTTTATATATTTATCTTCATAATCTTAATATATATATATATATATATATATATATATGCTATAATTCTTCCATGCTATAATTCTTCCATGCTAAAATAAAAGAGTTGTTTTGATTATTTAAATTTAATTTGAAAAAGAATACAATAAAAAAACTAATATAAATTTATTTAATTTTTGTCTACAATTTTGAATAATTATAAACTATTTAAAGTACTTGTTAATGCCAAGATCCGTCTACGCGCTTAATCACCGAACAACGCGTCAAATTCTGCACAAAAACATAATCACACTGAAGAAGTTGACGGGCTGAGCCGCCGTGGAATAGCTCCGGTGTGAGAATAACTACAGGCTAGAGAAGGTACAAAATATCTTTAGTGTTTATGTGAGACAGAGCTATTATTATTGTTACATGTTAATTAGGGTATATCTGTGTATTTATAGCTTATCACAACTCCTTATCACCATATCCTTGAGTTAGAATAAGACTCCTTATCAAGGTAGTTACCATACTCGGATAGAAGTCAATCTCCTTAAAGAAAGGAAGTCGAAACTAATTCGGATTGTTTCCTTAAAAGTTGGAAGTCAAATAAGACTAGGATTAAAGTCCTCATAAAAGTCAAACTCTTGATTGAAATATTCTGCCACGTGGGAAAGATCCGCCACTTGATAGGTCCCACCAAATCTATCAGGCCCGCAAAACCATGCCCAAACATTGGCTTCCACTCTCTTGTTATAATGGGCCATATAACAAGAGAATATAGAATTCAATTATCCTAATAATTAATTAATAAACGAGGAAACGCAGTTACCGAAGCCAGAAAGGCACTTCCATATTTCACACACCTAATTAGACCCCACCATCATTAATATCAGCCGCAGTTTGGGAGTCGTGTGAACACGAAAGGTCACATCAAAAACCCATTCCCCCCAAAAAAGAATCGCCACATTTTACTTCAAATCTAGAATTTTCAAAAGAGTTGATTTCTCTATTCTTCCCTCTACAACAATCTTTTCTTGCTAAAATCCATCAGAATCCAATAAACTCTGATAAAAAATGACAAATAACACTACTCAAGCTACTACCTCCACCGTTAAACCCACTGCTAAACCTAGCCCCACTTCTACTCCATCCCATACTAAAACCCTAACTGAAACTTCCCTCACCATTGCAACTATTACCCAAAACCTAGAAACACAACAAACCCTAAACACCACCACCATCACCGTTGTCCCCCAAACTACAACCTTTTCTTTTGCCACCGAAAATTCCCCATCCCCAATTCGAACCAAAGATAAAATTCTCTACTAAAAATGCAAGAGGAATACTCCTCGGAGAAATCCTACTCCCAAATCAACACCCGGTCCACCATTAACAAACAAGCCCTCTAAAATATATGCCAACAATACCTAATCTCGGACACATATGAACTCCGAGCGCCAAAACACTAAGAGAGGATGTACTGTCGACCCGATGGCTGGACCGCTGTTCCACTTTATGCTTGAAAATATGGGGTTAGATTCCCCCTTCATGAATTCAACTCTATTTTCCTTGGCTTTGTCAGAATCGGGTTCGCACAACTGGTGTCGAACTATTACATTCATCTCATCTGCTTTATCATATTCTGCCATGAGTGTGGCATCGCACCTCGTATGGATTTCTTCATTGCCATGTTTTCCCTGGGCAGATCCAAAAAATTGGGGTTCTGACAATTAAACAAGCACCCAAAAAATCAAACCTAGATGAGAACCCCATCCAACAACAAGGGATGGCACTTCCATTGGTTCTTCATCAAGGGTCCAAACACTCACCTTCTCCCGAACTACGCTGAATCATCAAAGGCTAACTTAGTGATCAATAAATTCCCTGAGAAGTGGATCAAGGAATTCAAACCTTTTGCCTCTAAAATGTTGATAGAGGAATGGAGCATAAACCTTCTAAACGATCAATCCTGGTTGTACAATCATAAGTGTAAGCCGAACACATTTCCTTTATAGAAAATATACAAACAGTCATTATTTTCCATTAACTTTCCCCTATCCACGGTGTCCCTGCTCGAACCTATGACACCCCCAAATCCAAGTACTCAAACTTTCCTCAGATTTGGTGTTCACTCAACAAAATAATTAACATCTAACTACCCATAATAATGATAAAAATAAAATTGAAATAGAAATCCTCCCAGTATAGGGTTACAACAACTTAAACGAATAAATCCTAGGTTATCTAACCTTAATACATCAAATGAGGAAAACATCATAAACAAATAAGTCTTAAATATCACATCATAAGTCTTAGCATAATAGTTCTAAAATAATAATAACAAGTCTTCATCGCTTGCTTGCCTTGCCTTTGCCCTTACTTGTGGATGACTAATCAACTCTTTCAATCTTAGCTGCAATGTTATTATGTAAGAGTGAGCAACAATTGCCTACAAGTTTACCAATAAAATAATAATAACATGCGAATAAATAATGGATACTGAACCAAAAGAAGTTTCGGCTTTCGAATCAAGATTAGAACAGGAATCAAAAGTACATCTGAGGGTCACAAGACCATGAACTATGTCCCAGGTTATCAAGTATTTCTACTTTAAACCTTTAACAGTCGTAAGACTATATGGACCTAACTTCTCGTACTTAGGGGGATCAACCCTATGTACCATGTATGTGAATAATATCTTAACGCTATCGCGTAATATAATCCCCTGTAGCAGGGTTGTTCATCTCAGCTTTGACATTAGAGTCTGCACCAAAGGAAGTTTTGTTTGGATTGACCTCAAGGATAATTTAGAGCTCAATTATCATCAACTAAAGATTAGTTGAATCAATGAGGATTTAATAATCATTCATGAGTTCGTTAATCAACGTAATATTATAAAGGAATACAATAACAATGATAGAATACCGTTAATTCATAAGTGGATAGGCATTATATATAAAGTCATGGTTTCATTAAGGAATAGTTGGCTTAACCAAAACATAGGCATTGAATAGTATAAGAAACCTTGCTTGAATAATAATAAGCTAAGGTTAAACTTGCTCAATAAAGTAGAGTTTGAAAAGCTTGTATAGCTATAATCAAGTTAGAGATAAGGAACTTGCTCAATGATGATATAATGTAAAATAACAATTTGCTCAATGTAGAATTAGGGTTTAGAAATTTGCTCAAATAAAGTTTAGGGATTAGAAAACTTGCTCAACATAAGAGTAGGGTTCAGAAACATGTCTCGTGCGTAGGTGTAACAACCCGGGTCAAATCCCGAGTTCGGAATAAATCTTGGGTCAAATCCCAAGTCCGAATCGAATCAAATCCATCAAAATAAGGCCTCAAACTACTGTTCCAATAGTATCTTCTTGGGCCTACTTATCCCACCACAGGCTCACCCAAAAGGTCATGACTTGAAGGTACTATTGGTAGTAACTTATTTTCTTATATGCAGACAAATTTTTCCCCTATCTTTCGATGTGGGACTAGGGTGTTACAAACTCCCCCACTTAAATTTCTAACGTCCTCGTCAGAACCGATCACACACATAGCCCAAAGATCTTTGCCTCTCTAGCCATTATGGGATAATACCGACTGGCTTCGTGTCCCCACCTCCGGACCTCCATCTCTCCATTGTGGGATAATACCACCAGCCTTCGTGTCCCCACCTCCGGCAACCCGATCGGATGACCCGACCCGAGCTTTCGAGAGTCGGCTCTGATACCATATGTAACAACCCGGGTCAAATCCCGAGTCCGGAATAAATCTTGGGTCAAATCCCAAGTTCGAATCGAATCAAATCCATCAAAATAAGGCCTCAAACTATTGGCCCAATAGTATCTTCTTGGGTCAACTTAGCCCACTACAGGCTCACCCAAAAGGTCATGACTTGAAGGTACTATTGGTAGTAACTTATTTTCTTATATGCAAAAAAAAATTTCCCCTATCTTTCAATATGGGACTGGGGTGTTACAGTAGGCTAAATGATTACCACTCACGTTCACCACAAGTCCTACACACATACCATATGTATTCACAACATTCATCAGTTACATTAATATTAACTTTATAAGTTCAGTTCCCACTTTCAGTATAACTTGTTAACTTAGTTTAAGTTTTGCTCACTACCATAAATCACACATTACAAGACCGAGGTCTCAAATCTTAAGTTTAAATGACATCATGTTTTCTCATAGACATCACATTTAGTCCTTATATAACTTATCAAATTATCATGCGATTTGTCACTTATATGATAATAATATGATATAACATCTTATTACCTGTCCAATACACTATCATGTTCATTAGACTAGGTTAGACTAGCATGTAATGGACTATACACAACGAAAACTAAAACTGCCCAGTTCTGCTACCGACTTCCGAAATCTCGGCTTCTGAAGTAATGACATTTCTTCAAAAGAAGTTCACCATAACCGAAGTCATGATGCCATCCGGAGCCGAACTTCGACCGAAGCCGAACTCTGACCCCGAATGTGACGCCCCCAAAATAGGTATACATCACCCATTCTGAGTCGCCAAATACATGCTACAGAAATAACTACAACTTCATTAATACAATTGTCGTGCAAAATACGATAACACATAAACCGTGAGTTTAAATACAAATATTGTCTTCTAGACAATATCCACACTCAGATAAAGTCCTCATTACAACTATTGACACACTATTTTACAAAAATAGTGAGGACTGCTAAAACCAATTTGCCTTCAGACCATCACTTACATACCCCGACTAGTTCCTGCTATATTCTCACTTTCTGAGAAGAAAAATAGAACAAAAAGGAAAAGGGTGAGCTCAACTAGCCCAGTAAAGAACATTATGACTAAGATAATATACAACAAATTATCCTTAGTCTTCAACAGGGAAAAATCTGACAGAATATAATTGACAACAAGTTTTAGATCAACAACTGCAGCGGAAACAACAATTCATTAGAAGAGTCAAGTAGAGAATGAAATCTACTATCATCTATGAATTTAAAAGTCCAACATCAATATTTTATCCCTATAACATCAATCAATATACATCTTTCATCAAATATTCATCTTTTACACTACTGCAAAAAGATATTCATTCAGATCACCAAATTAATCATGTTCATCTCAACACTGCTCATCTTTTGCACTACGGCCAAAGATATTCATCAGGTAATCATTCATTTTTGCACTACAAGCCAAAGATATTCTTCAAGTATCACCATTAAGAACTGAGAATGATGAAAAATATTTTAGAGAACGAATCTAGTGAGATAAAAGGACAAAGATTAGAGATTCGTACTTTAGATAATTCATGTTTAAAAATACTCCATAATAAATCATAATGGAGTAAAATTTAAGAATGAAGATCAAAACATGGATACAATCAAAGATAGTAACCATAATAAACATCTGGGAAAAAGAAGAGAAAATTTTAATTTTTGGTGAATAATGTAATAAGTATTTGTGAATAAAGTATCGATATCGTGAATAATTATCGTATATCGTGAATAAGTAAGCTTACACAAGAAAGGTAGAAATTCCACAATAAAATTCATATCAATATTTCAGCATAATGATATTGAAAGAAATAATATCATTTACGAAGAAAAAAACATCCCTTACCTCAAAAGAACAGTATTTCTGAATGGAATATCGAATATAATGCTGAAGGAAACTTGCACTGAATAACAACTCTCAAAGTATCTAAATACTCACAAAATACGCTCGCTAATATAGAGAGAAAGAGAAAACTTGTTTCTGGTGTGATTTTCAATTCTAACTAAGCACTCTATTTATAGGAAAATGCTAGAACGCCAAAGGAGACTAAATTAATAAAATAATAATATTATTTTTCTTCCTTCTACGCATGCCAGCCATTCAAGACCAGCCATCATATTTGAAAAAATTTCCAGCACATGTTTTTAAAAAAAACAAAAGTGGGTCCCACCCATAATTTTAATAAAAATATTTAATTTCTAAAACTTTAATAATTCATAATAAATAGCTCTTTTATCATAAAAATACGAATTTTATGTCTATTCCATAGGAAATCAAATTCTCTACAACTTTGTAGCTTTAAGTTTTTCTAAATTCCAAACGAAAAATGCCCGAAATCCACACACGGACAATTTTTAATACCTCCATTCCTATAAAATACTGATAAAACACCTCAGCATTAATTCCTTCATTTATATCCACACAAAATAAATATTTTTCTATCCATCATTTATGTCCACATAAAATAAATATTTCCTTATCATATAAATCAATAATTAATTATTCACAAATAATATTACGTAATCACAATTATGATAACGGATCGTTCCTCGTGAAAGAGGGAGCTTTCGATAAGGATTTCTCCTTCTTTGATGCGAAATTAGGTGACCAAACCCTTTCCTGATGTAACTTCCTTAGACATTGCCAATAATGCTATCTAATAATATTATTCAAATAATATGGATTATTGATCTGATAATGGGAAATATTGTGCAATGATAATTATTGAAATAACAATAATATAAAATATACACGCAATAATTATTGAATCAATAAAATACAATATTGAATAGTAATTACTATAACAATTATTGAGTAGTGCCTTCTTACGTAAGAATCAATAATTCAAAAATACTTATGCAATCTTCGCGCTATCTTGCAACCACACGTATTACTATATTTTAACCACCAGGTAATCCAACAGTGTTAACGGTAACAATTACGACGTTATTTATAAAAACTCAAACTTGTCGTTTTCTTCATCCGACGGTTATTTTGTTATGGGGCCCACAATGGGTCGTCTTGATTGCATTTAATATTCTCAAATGACAAAGAATATTCCACGACCAAATGAATATTCCCCGACAAAATGAATATTTTATAACCACTTGTTTATTTTGCAAAATTTTCACATTTCACCCATAACCAAAGCATTATATCAAATTAATTCCTTATTATTTCAAGATAATGAATAGAGGAAATTTAATTTTATTTATAATAAGTTGGGGTCTTACAACCTCCCCTCCTTATGAAATTTCATCCTCGAAATTGACGTACGTACCTGGTGTTTCGAAAAGGTGAGGGTACCTCGCTTTCATTTCCGATTCCAACTCCCAGGTCATTTCCTCAATAGCATGGTTCCTCCATAAAACTTTGACTTGTGGTATAACCTTTGTGCGTAGAACATGCTCCTTCCTATCCAAGATCTTGACAGGTACCTCCTCGTACGTTAAATCTTTGGCTATCTCGTCTGGTTCTAACGCAATAATGTTGTTTGGGTCTTTCACATATTTACGAAGCATAGATATATGAAAAACATTATGAACACGAGACATGCTTGGAGGTAATGCGAGTCTATAGGCCACATTTCCTATTCGGTCAAGAATCTCAAATGGACCAACAAATCGTGGGTTAAGCTTTCCTCTCTTCCCGAATCTTGTAACTCCCTTCCATGGAGAAATACGTAACAGTACATGATCTCCAATATTAAATTTTATGTCATTTTAATGAAGATCAACATAACTCTTTTGTCGATCTTGTGAGGTCTTTATACGTTGCCAGATCATTTGAATCTTTTCTGTAGTCATGCGTACCAATTCTGGTCCCAACAACGTTGCTTCACCCACCTCATCCCAATATACTGGAGAACGACACTTTCGTCCATACAACGCCTCGAATGAAGCCATGCCTATACTTGCTTGATAACTGTTGTTGTAGGAGAATTCCACCAATGGTAAGTACTTATCCAAAATTCCTTTGAAATCTAGGACACAGAATTTTAATAGATCTTCAAGAGTTTGAATAGTCCTTTCTGATTGCCCGTCTGTTTAAGGATGGTATGCCAAACTGAATCCTAAATCCGTGCCCATAGCTTTCTGCAAACTAACCCAAAATCGTGAAGTGAATCTTGGGTCACGATTCGAAACTATGGATACTGGTATGCCATGCAATCTCACATTCTCATTTACGTATATACGATCAAGATTATCAAGGGAATAAGTCTCACGTATAGGCAAGAAATGAGAAGACTTAGTTAATCTATCAACAATAACCCAAATCGCATATATGCCTTGAGAAACCTTGGGAAGACCCGTAATGAAATCCATAGTAATGTGTTCCCACTTCCATTTAAGAATCTCAAGTGGTTGCAATGGACCCTTTGGCACTTGATGCTCTGCCTTTACACGTTGACAGGTTAAACACCTCGAGATAAACTCTGCGATCTCTCTCTTCATATTGCTCCACCAAAATGTATGTCGAAGATCATGATACATTTTGGTACTCCCAGGATGGATTGCAAATGGTGTGTTGTGTGTGAAAGTAATATGCACACAAGCCAATCATGTTTGATGATAAAGCATATACTTTGTAACAATCTTATTCATTTATTAATAAAAAGTATTAATTTATTAAAGGCTTTTAATTATCTACACGATCTTTGTTTTATAATATGTGATAAACCCATAGTTTTAAGCAATGCTTTTAGAATAATGATGATGATCATTCTAATGAGATCTAAATTCTTAGAAAGCTTAAAACTAAAATAGTTCCCAATCATTGGATTACTAAATTGGGGATTAGTGAATCCAGATAGATTGGTACATCGTTGCTTTCTTTCATTGGATGAGGATGATTGATCTCATGATCATTTGTGTGGAGACACTAAAGCAAGTATGTAGGTGCTTATTAGAGAATAAGTTTATCGAACGTGGATTGCTAAGGAATACCTAATGGAGTTTTACTTGCTCTGTTAATAGGAATTCTGTAGTGATAGTAAAGACAAGTGATCCTTGGACTTGAGATCATCATAGTATCTTGTGTATGATGAGTTATACTTTGACTTATTCCTTAAGACCCTTAGGGTATATCAAAGGGTATGCTTGGGTATAATAAGTTGTATACATGGAGATAATGTATGATCGATAAAGAATCTACCACTTCTAATAAAAGAAGAGAAATGTCCTATGTGATTCGATAAATGACAACCCAAGAGTCCTTGGCGGCGTAAATGAAATTAGAAAGGAGTTTCTAATTTGCATTATTTGGAGTTGTGCATTTAAGGATCGAAATACATATAATTAAATAAAATAAGACTTGACAGTAATTCCATGTCATATATTTAATTGGGACATTATATGGTGGAAGGATTGAATTGTACGGTAACTATTTACTCAAAGGTTCTTTTATGATTAATGTTGAAATCTATATTATCTCGAAAAGTCGTTGATCGCTAGGGAGGCTTATCCCTATTGTAGAATAAATATTATTTATTTAAATAAATTAATTGTTTAATTTATTTATTTAAATAAGATTAGAATTGTTCTAATTGATTTATTCACAACTCGGTTTAATATGGAGAACCTAAAGGGTCACACCATAAAAGGAAGAATAATTATTTAAGAAGTTAATGGCATAATCGTAATAATATAGTTAAGTATATTTAATTTAATCTATGGTGATAGAATAAATTAAATAACTTAATATTTATTATTTAATATTTTAGAAATATTAAATATAAATTAATAAGAGGAGTCTTATTAATATTATTACAATTATTATTATTTTAATTTCTAAAAGAGTTTAGGAATTAATTTAATATAAGTACTCTCATTTATTCCTAATTGGATTAGGAAGGAAAATTAATTAAAGGAGTTTAATTAATTATCCCTAATAAGATTAGGGAGCTTAATTAATTAAAAGAATTTAATTAATTAAATAAAACCCAATTCCTTAATTGTTAAGGTGGGTTGCCTACATCTATAAATAAGAGGAGTCTTATTATGGGTGGCGGGGGTTGGTTGACTTCTACAACTCTGACATAATTCCAATTTGTTGGAGAGTACGCCCTTTTTCTATACAGATAGAAAAACTAGGGTTTGAGCCAATACCCCTTCTTCTTGAATTCTTATTCTTCCTTGGTGGATCACCTCTAGAGGCCAAACATATGGGTGGCTAACGTTGATCAAAGGAAGGAACAAAACTCCGGTGGATTCAAGTTGAACGCGAAAGGATTTGGAGGTGAACTTGTACCTGAGGAAGCTCGATCTTCAAGGGTATGATTTTATTCTTTATCTTTTCGTTTAATTAATAATTATGCATAAAAGGTGATCCGGGTATATGGTTTGTAAAATTTTTAAACTCTGATTTTTACTCGCTTTCGCTAATTAATGCAATTTGATTGCGTTCTTGAATATTACAAACCGAACAGTGGCATCAGAGCCAAACCTTTATGTAAATTATTAATTGTTTTAATTTAATATCTATATTGATATGTGTTTAGAACAATTTAATTGGGCATAATTTTATTGTATAAAATTTATATAAAAAAAAAAAACTGTTTTATTTTTTTTTATCCGTAATTTCGCTGTATCACGTGAAACAAAACATAAAAAAAAAAGATCAGGAGCTTCCAACCAGTATCACGTGACATTAGGGAGCCCATTAAAAGAACTTTTCAAGTTCGGTAAAACATGGAGTATATATATATATATATATATATATATCCTAATAACGCTTTTGGTATCTTTTATTATATATATATATATATATATATTCTATATATATATATATATATTATAATATTAGGTATTATTATTATTATATATATTTATTTTCATTTATTTTATAATTAAAATAAAAAGTTTATTTTAATTTTAAAATAAAGATTTATTTTAATATTAAAATAAAAGAGTTTATTTTAATCTTAAAATTAAATTTCATGCTAACTAATTAGAGTTGGAATTGGATTCCATGATAACTAATTGGAGTTAAAATTGGATTTTATTTTTCCTAAAATAAAGGAGTTTATTTGTGAATAGGGAAGTAAATCCATATTTCCTTAAATAAAGGAGTTTATTTAAATATGAAATAAGATTTCATATTATTCAAAATAAAGGAGTTTATTTGTGAATAGGAAAGAATATCCGTGTTTCCTTTAATAAAAGTTTTTTTTACATGGAATTGATTTATAATTAATTAAAATAAAAGAGTTTATTTTAATTAAAGATTTTTTTTATTACATGGAATTGGATTCCATAATTAATTAAAATAAAGGAGTTTATTTTGATTAAAGATTTTGATTAAAATAAAATAGTTTATTTTATTCAAAATTGTATAAATTAAAATAAAATAGTTTTATTTTGATTTAAATTTGGATTAAAATAAAGGAGTTTATTTTGATTCAAAATTAGATTTTATACTAACTAAATTTGCCCATTAAATGATATCAATATATATATTAAATGTTTATTATTCATAAGATGAATGTTATTTATTGATGCATATGATGATGTGTATGATAATAAATGGGATTGATTATGGACTATTGACCAATGTGATTGGATTTTATTTTAGTTGGATGCATGAATGTATGGGTATTATTAAATGGGGTCTATAGCGTACCTCGCCTTCTCTAATTTTTTCTTAATGTAAATTCTATCTCCTCCTATGTACTTCCCTCGATCACGATCAAGGTTTCTATTTATTTTAAATTGTTTTGTAATAGGAATAGTTAGAATTAATTTTGAAGAATTAGAGATTCGAGAACAAGGAGCTTGAAGACCCGTTTGTAATGGAGCCCGGGTTTAAATGTAATAGTTATATTTAAATATTATTTCTTGCACCCCTAGGGTTTGACCTTTTGGTTCACTTGGTGGCTCTAGTGAACCAAACTAGAATAAAAGTCCATAATCAATTCGGATAGAATATAGTATTCTATATGTGCATGTTTATACTATATATATTATATATTATGCAAACATGCTTCGCATGTTCATTAATATGACGCGTATTTTATATATATATGTGCATGCGCGCTAAACAAGATGAGATAATTAATAACAAACCCCTCAATTTTTTTTTATATTAAGTCATAAGCGTTCAAAGATATTTGGAATATCGAACGTCGCCTTCTAGCATGATAAAATTAATAGAGTATTAAATATTTAATATGAGTTTGTTGTGTCACCACAAGGCAAGTATTAAGTATTTAAGAAGTTAATTTATCACATTTGATGCTTATAAAGAAAATTGAACAATATTGTTTTGTTGTGTCACCACAAGGATGATATTTTTCTTTTTTTTTTGAATATATGGAGTGTTAGGTCGAACTTAACTTGGATAATTTTGATTCGGATGTGCCGCCACTTGATCAAAATAATCTAAGAGGCAAAAGAAAAGGAGTTGCATAGTTGATGTAATTGACAAAAGTTGTCTACCTATTTATTTATATATAGTTTGTTGTGTCACCACAAGGCTATATACATTTGAAATGGGATCCTTATTCTCACTAGCAAATCTTTAATTAGATTTTGCCGAACTATATAATTGAGGGTAATATAGTTTGAAGAAAATAGTGGGAGATACCAATTTAAAACAAGACCTAAATTATTTTGGTAATTAATAAAAGAATGTATGTTAAAATGTTGTTAATTACAAATTCATTTACGAGAATTTACAATGTCTAAATTACTATCATCGCGAAGCATATTAGATGCTAAATTAATCGAGGCCATCAATTAAACGGATTGGTTAAGGAATTTGAGAATAGTTCTCATAATGAAAAGCTATCTTATGTCCTTAATACGCCTATCCTCGCAATGGTTGGTTGCGCATAATGCCTCTGAGGAAGACATTGCTACTTTTAGAAAATAGCAAGATGATGCACAATTGGCTCAATGCATCATGCTCGCATCCATGAGTAACGAGCTTCAGCCACAAGACGTGAAACTATGGATGCTCTACTATATTCCCGCACATCAAGTAGTTGATGGTGAGGAATGTAGGACTGATAGATATCAGATATCTAAGGAGCTCTTCCGATCTAGAATGGCCAATGGCACTATAGTACAGACAAAAAGTTCTTAACATAATTAATTTGATTGATTAAATTAGGACAACTGGTTTTGTCATGGATGGAGAGTTGAGCCAAGATTTGATCTTGCACTCACTTCCGGACTCCTCTCACAATTGTTGTGAATTTTTCATATGAACAAGGTAGATATCAGCCTCGCTGATTTTCTTAACATGTTGAAAAATGTTGAGAGTCACTTTCCAACCAAGAAAGACCAAGTCTTACTGGTAGGGGCCAAAGGATCTTCTAAAAAGAAGAACGATTCAAAGAAGGTAAATAGAAAGGCAAAATAAAGGATAATAAGAACAAAACTGATTTGGATAACAAAGGAGTTTGCTTCCACTGCAATAAGCCTGGACACTGGAAGGAAACTGCGAGAAGCATCTTGCAGAGGCTAACCAAAGAAGCTTAGTGAAGTTTCGGTTAGAATACAGTTTTTGTTCATGATTGAAATAATTTTTCCTTTAAGTCAAGGTTCTACTTGGGTATTGGATACCAACTTTGGTTATCATAAATATAGATTTATGAAGGGACCAAGCAGAAGTAGAAAGCTAAACAAATATAAGTAATCCTATGTGCGGGAAATGTAGCAAAGGTTGCCATATTAGCCATAGAAACTTATAATTTAACAATGCCTACGGGCAAATCTATTAAGTCAATAAGTTGTTATTGTATTCCAGTTCTTGTTAAAAAATATTATTTCCATTTTATTGTTGGACAATGAAATCTTTGGTATTATAATTAAGAACAATTGTTGTTCTATTTATAATAATAATGTTTTGTATAGAACTGGAATATTACTTAATAAATTTTATATACTTGACTTACATGAAAATAATTTTGCATATTGAACAAATTAGTATAAGAAAAGGAGATGATCATTCAAAGAGTTGAATATATGTATTTGTTGAAATACAAGTGTGAATTATTTGAAAGGTTCAAAGAATTCAGAAGTGAAACAAATTGGCAAAGTATTAAGATTCTTTGATTAGATCAAGAAATAAATACTTGTGCAATAAGTTTCTAGATCATCTCAAATGGTTTTCTCATAATGGACACATCCTGATACGCAATAATTGATTGATGTATCTGAATGAAAAATCGTACCTTGTTGGACATGGTGCGGTCCATAATGATTTTACCGACATTCCAAAGATCCTTCCGGGATAATGTCCTAGAAATGGTGCGATATCTCTGAAAATGGTAACCTCAAAATCATTTGAGACTCCATAAAAGTTATGGATGTGGAGGATTCCTAATCTTAAGTATATTAAGATAAGGAGTTGTCCAACTTATGTGAAAAGGTTTCAAAGGATAAGCTTGGGACAAAATTTGACATGTACAGATTTGTGAGACATCCTAAAGTAAGTTTAGGGCATATGTTCTATAATCCTACATAGCAAAAGGTGTTTATTATGAAACACCACGCCTTTCTAAGATAAAGGTGTTTATCATTAAAGGGGCTAGTGGGAGGATAATAGATCTTGAAGAATTCATGAACCACAAAATACTATAAGTCAAATAAGAGGAACTTATAGATAGACCTATTGTACCACAACCGAATCGTAAGTCTGGAATAGTACCGAAGATACCTAGGAGGTATGGGTTCATCATGGATGATGATGATGAGGTACGATCATAGAAGATGATGATCCGAGTTACATACGATGAGGTAAGAGTTCTAGTGTGTACAAAAGGGTCGGTGGGAGCGCGTGACATTCCTAGTATTATATGTTGATATACTACGGATAAGGAATGACATACCAATGCTACAATCAAGAAAAGATAAAGTTGTCTAAACATTCCTCCATGAATGATTTGGAAGAGTATCTTAATTGGGGATATAAATCTATATAAATAGATTTAAGAGGATGCTCGACTTAACCCAAGGAACGATATTCATTTGATGCTAAAGTCGTTTAGCATGGCAAACTCCAAGAGATGTCTCATGTTGATGAGCCATGGAGTGTATCTCTTAATAGTCCCCATAGACTCCAAAGAAGAGAGATTGCATGAGTGACAATCATGTATGCAATGAAATGTACAAGACCGATGTTGATCACTCATATTCGAGAAGATCACCAGTAAGATGTGAAAACATCTTAAAGTTCTTAACCCAAGCACTAAGGATGTGAGCATACATGGTGGGTCCGAATTAAAACTAGAGGGCTTTACAGACTCAAGTTTTTCGCATGCCAAAGACGACAAAAAATCCACTTTAAGGTAAAGTGTTACCTTGAACAATGGTGTAGTGAATTGGAAAGGTTCCAAACAAAGAAAGAGTTGCCGGTTTAGTAATAAAGACAAAGTATATAGCTATAAATGAAGTCGCAAGTTGATTGTTTGGATTAAAAGTTCATTACGTAACTAGAAATAGTTCCTAAGTCTCATCTTGGATCTAAACATGTGTTGTGGCACTTTCATTTGATTATTAGAATCATTGAAGATGGGAAATCACTATAGAGATAGTGGACTCTCATGAACAACATTACATATCCATTAACTAAAGCTTATCCAACAAACAGGATAATCGCCACTTAGAGAAGAAGAGTATAAGATACAATGGCGATTGGCTTTAGTGCAAGTGGGAGATTGAAAGTAATATGCACACAAGCCAATCATGTTTGATGATAAAGCATATACTTTGTAACAATCTTATTCATTTATTAATAAAAGTATTAATTTATTAAAGGCTTTTAATTATCTACATGATCTTTGTTTTATAATATGTGATAAACCCATAGTTTTAAGCAATGCTTTTAGAATAATGATGATGATCATTCTAATGAGATCTAAATTCTTAGAAAGCTTAAAACTAAAATAGTTCCCAATCATTGGATTACTAAATTGGGGATTAGTGAATCCGGATAGATTGGTACATACGTTGCTTCTTTCTTCATGGATGAGGATGATTGATCTCACGATCATTTGTGAAGACACACTAAAGCAAGTATGTAGGTGCTTATTAGAGAATAAGTTCACTAAACGTGGCTCGCTAAGGAATACCTAATGGAGTTTTATTTGCTGTCAATAGGAATTCTGTAGTGATAGTAAGACAAGTAATCCTTGGACTTGAGATCATCATAGTATCTTGTGTATGATGAGTTATACTTTGACTTATTCCTTAAGACCCTTAGGGTATATCAAAGGGTATGCTTGGGTATAATAAGTTGTATATGGAGATAATGTATGATCAATAAAAAGAATCTACCACTTCTAATAAAAGAAGAGAAATGTCCTATGTGATTCGATAAATGACAACCCAAGAGTCCTTGGCAAGGCGTAATGAAATTAGAAAGGAGTTTCTAATTTGCATTATTTGAAGTTGTGCGTTTTAAGGATCGAAATACATATAATTAAATAAAATAAGACTTGACAAGAATTCCATGTCTTATATTTAATTGGGACATTGTATGGTGGAAGGATTGAATTGTTTGTAACTATTTACTCAAAGGTTCTTTTATGATTAATGTTGAAATCTATATTATCCGAAAAGTCGTTGATCGCTAGGGGAGGCTTATCCCTATTGTAGAATAAATATTATTTATTTAAATAAATTAATTGTTTAATTTATTTATTTAAATAAGATTAGAATTGTTCTAATTGATTTATTCACAACCTAGGTTTGATATGGAGAACCTAAAGGGTCACACCATAAAAGGAAGAATAATTATTTAAGAAGTTAATGGCATAATCGTAATAATATATTAAGTATATTTAATTTAATCTATGGTGATAGAATAAATTAAATAACTTAATATTTATTATTTAATATTTTAGAAATATTAAATATAAATTAATAAGAGGAGTCTTATTAATATTATTACAATTATTATTATTTTAATTTCTAAAAGAGTTTAGGAATTAATTTAATATAAGTACTCTCATTTATTCCTAATTAGATTAGGAATGAAAATTAATTAAAGGAGTTTAATTAATTATCCCTAATAAGATTAGGGAGCTTAATTAATTAAAAGAATTTAATTAATTAAATAAAACCCAATTCCTTAATTGTTAAGGTGGGTTGCCCACATCTATAAATAAGAGGAGTCTTATTATGGGTGGCGGGGTTGGTTGACTTTACAACTACGACATAATTCCAATTTGTTGGAGAGTACGCCCTTTTTCTATACAGATAGAAAAACTAGGGTTTGAGCCAATACCCCTTCTTCTTGAATTCTTATTCTTCCTTGGTGGATCACCTCTAGAGGCCAAACATATGGGTGGCTAACGTTGATCAAAGGAAGGAACAAAACCCCGGTGGATTCAAGTTGAACGCGAAAGGATTTGGAGGTGAACTTGTACTTGAGGAAGCTCGATCTTCAAGGGTATGATTTTATTCTTTATCTTTTCGTTTAATTAATAATTATGCATAAAGGGTGATCCGGGTATATGGTTTGTAAAATTTTTAAACTCTGATTTTTACTCGCTTTCGCTAATTAATGCAATTTGATTGCGCCCATGAATATTACAAACCTAACAGTGTGCCTCCATCATGATTCTATCCTTCAAGTCAGAATCGTTAGGAATGCAAAGACTGGAGTTGACTCGAAGTATTCATTCTTCATCAATTCTTATTTCTGGAATAACACCTTCTTGTACTTTCTTCTTCATACGTATCATCTCTGGGTCTGTGGCTTGAGTAACTTTAACTTTATCGATTAAAGTCAGTTCTACTCGTATGTTTGATATCATCACGTGGGTACTTGGAGCCTTTAACTCTATCTCCATCCTTTGCAAGTCATATAAAATAGGCCTTTGTGTTAACAATATTGCACTCGTACTCGCATATGATCTTTTACTCAATGCGTCAACTACAACGTTTGCTTTTCTAGGATGATATTGAATGATATGGTCGTAATCTTTCAACAGCTTGAGCTAACGTCGTTGCCGCATGTTGAGTTTCTTTTGGGTGAAGAAATATTTGAGGCTTTTATGATCTGTATAAATCTCCACTTTCTCCCCAAACAGGTAGTGTCTCCAAATTTTCAACGCAAAAACGACTGCTGCCAACTCCAAATCATGAGTAGGATAATTCCTCTCATATTCTTTGAGTTGTCGCGAGCCATAGACTATGACTTTCCCATGTTGCATGAGAACACATCCTAACCCTTTGCTTGAAGCATCGCTGTAAATAACTGAAAGTAGTATGCATACAAGCCAATCATGTTTGATGATAAAGCATATACTTTGTAACAATCTTATTCATTTATTAATAAAAAGTATTAATTTATTAAAGGCTTTTAATTATCTACATGATTCTGTTTTATAATATGTGATGAACCCATAGTTTTAAGCAATGCTTTTAGAATAATGATGATGATCATTCTAATGAGATCTAAATTCTTAGAAAGCTTAAAACTAAAATAGTTCCCAATCATTGGATTACTAAATTGGGGATTAGTGAATACGAATAGATTGGTACATACGCGTTTTGCTCATTGGATGAGGATGATTGATCTCACGATCATTTGTGTGGAGACACTAAAGCAAGTATGTAGGTGCTTATTAGAGAATAAGTTCACCGAACGTGGCTCGCTAAGAAATACCTAATGGAGTTTTACTTGCTGTCAATAGGAATTCACAGTGATAGTAGTACAAGTAATCCTTGGACTTGAGATCATCATAGTGTAAATCGTATGATGAGTTATACTTTGACTTATTCCTTAAGATCCTTAGGGTATATAAAAGGGTATGCTTGGGTATAACAAGTTGTACATGGAGATAATATATGATCAATAAAGAATCTACCACTTCTAATAAAAGAAGAGAAATGTCTTATGTGATTCGATAAATGACAACCCAAAGAGTCCTTGGCGGCGAATGAAATTAGAAAGGAGTTTTTAATTTGCATTATTTGGAGTTGTGCATTTAAGGATCGAAATACATATAATTAAATAAAATAAGACTTGACAAAGAATTCCATGTCTTATATTTAATTGGTACATTGTATGGTGGAAGGATTGAATTGTGCGGTAACTATTTACTCAAAGGTTCTTTTATGATTAATGTTGAAATCTATATTATCCGGAAAGTCGCTGATCGCTAGGGAGGCTTATCCCTATTGTAGAATAAATATTATTTATTTAAATAAATTAATTGTTTAATTTATTTATTTAAATAAGATTAGAATTGTTCTAATTGATTTATTCACAACCTGGTTTAATATGGAGAACCTAAAGGGTCACACCATAAAAGGAAGAATAATTATTTAAGAAGTTAATGGTATAATCGTAATAATATATGTTATGTATATTTAATTTAATCTATGGTGATAGAATAAATTAAATAGCTTAATATTTATTATTTAATATTTTAGAAATATTAAATATAAATTAATAAGAGGAGTCTTATTAATATTATTACAATTATTATTATTATTTTAATTTCTAAAAGAGTTTAGGAATTAATTTAATATAAGTACTCTCATTTATTCCTAATTGGATTAGGAATGAAAATTAGTTAAAGGAGTTTAATTAATTATCCCTAATAAGATTAAGGAGCTTAATTAATTAAAAGAATTTAATTAATTAAATAAAACCCAATTCCTTAATTGTTAAGGTGGGTTTGCCCACATCTATAAATAAGAGGAGTCTTATTATGGGTGAGGGGTTTTGTTGACTTTTACAACATACGTTATTCCAAGAGTTGGAGAGTACGCTCTTTTTCTATAGAGATAGAAAAATTAGGGTTTAGCCAACCACCCATTTTCTTGAATCTTTATTATTCCTTGGTGGATCACCTCTAGAGGTCAAACACTTGGGTGGCTAACGTTGATCAAAGGAAGGAACCAAACCCGGTGGATTCAAGTTGAACGCGAAAAGAATTGGAGGTGAACTTGTACCTAAGGAAGCTCGGATCTTCAAGGGTATGATTCTTGTTCTTCAATTTTTCGTTTAATTAATAATTGTGCATAAAGGGTGATCCGGGTATATGGTTTGTAAAAATTTTAAACTCTGATTTTTACACGTTTCCGCTTATTTATGCAATTTGATTGCGTTCTTGAATATTACAAACCTAACAATGGCATCAGAGCCAAACCTTTAAGTAAATTATTAATTTTTAATTTAATATGTATATTGATATGTGTTTAGAACAATTTAATTGAGCATAATTTTATTGTATAAAATTTATTAAAATATAAATAAATAAAAAAAATGGTACAATTTTTTTTTCTCGCCGGATCGGTGATTCGCGGTTAATCAGTATATTGATTCACGGCCTGTTTTGAAAAAGTTACTAAGTTTTTTTTTTTTTAAGGTGGCAGGATCTAGTAATCATATTTATATATATATATATATATATATATATATATAAGTATTATTAGTATATACTGTACTTATATATAAAATGTGATTAACGGTATTATATATATATTATATACGGTATATGATATATATGATATTATATATATATAATATTCTTAATAATTTTATTATTAAAATAAAAGTTTATTTTAATTTTAAAATAAAATTTTTATTTTAATATTAAAATATAAAGTTTATTTTAATTTTAAAATTAAATTTCATGCTAACTAATTAGAGTTGGAATTGGATTCCATGATAACTAATTGGAGTTGAAATTGGATTCTATTTTTCCTTAAATAAAGGAGTTTATTTTGATATGAAATTAGATTTCATATTATTCAAAATAAAAAGTTTATTTGTGAATAGGAAAAAGAATCAGTCTTTCTTTAAATAAAGGAGTTTATTTAGATATGAAATAAGATTTCATATTATTCAAAATAAAGGAGTTTATTTGTGAATAGAAAAAGATAATCCGTGTTTCCTTTAATAATTTTTTTTTTATATATGGAATTGGATCCATAATTAATTAAAATAAAGGAGTTTATTTTGATTAAAATTTTGATTAAAATAAAATAGTTTATTTTATTCAAAATTGGATAAATTAAAATAAAATAGTTTTATTTTGATTTAAATTTGGATTAAAATAAAGGAGTTTATTTTGATTCAAAAATAGATTTATACTAACTAAATTTGCCCATTAAATAATATCAATATATATATTGAATGTTTATTATTCATGATATGAATGTTATTTATTGATGCATATGGTGATGTGTATGATAATAAATGGGATTGATTATGACTATCATTGACCAATGTGATTGGATTTTATTTTAGTTGGATGCATGAATGTATGGGTTATATTAAATGGGGTCTCATGTACTTCGCCTTCTTTAATTTTTTCTTAATGTAAATTCTAACTCCTCCTATGTACTTCCCTCGATCACGATCAAGGTTTCTATTTATTTTAAATAGTTTTGTAATAGGAATAGTTAGAATTAATTTTGAAAAATTGGAGATCAAGGAGCAAGGAGCTTGGAGACCTGCGTTTGTAATGGAGCCCGTGTGGCGCCCCCAAAATAGGTATGCATCACCCATTCTCGAGTTTGTCAATACATGGTACGTAAACAACTACAACTTTATTATTACAACAAGAAACTGTGAGTTTGAATACAAATATTATCTTCTAGACAATATCTATACTCAAATAAATCCTCATCACATTTATTGATACATTATTTTACAAAATGGTGAGGACTACTAAACAACTCTCTCTAGAACTTTCATTCCATACCCCAGGCTAAGTACTCGCTATATTCTCGCCTCCTAAGAAGAAAAATGGAACAAAAAGGAAAAGGGTGAGCACAACTAGCCCAGTAAAGAATATTATGACTAAGACAATATACAACAAATTATCATTAGTCTTCAACAGGGGAAAAATCTAATAGAATACAATAGACAACAAATTTTAAATCAATATTCGCAATGAAATAATAATTCATTAGAAGAGTTAAGTAGAGAATGCAAACTACTATCTTCTATGTATGAATTTAAAAGTTCATCGCTCATCTTTTATCCTCGTAACATCAATCAATATACATCCGAATCAAATATTCATCTTTGCACTACTGAGCCAAAGATATTCATCACCGGTCATGTTCATCTAAACACTGCTCATCTTTGCACTACGGGCCAAAAGATTTAATCATCGGTCATGTTCATCTCAACACTGCTCATCTTTGCACTACTGAGCCAAAGATATTCATCAAGAAATCATTCATCTTTTACTACAGCCAAAGATATTCAATAATATCATCATTTAAGATCAAGATGATGAAAATATTTTTAAAGAAACGAATCCAAAGAAAACAAAATGACAAGGATTAAGGATTAAGGATTCGTACTTTGTTTTATCCACGTCCAAAAATACCTCAAAAATAATCATAGTGGTGTAAAATTCAAGAATGATCAAAACATGGATACAATCAATCCTAGTATCCAAAATAGATATTTTGGACAAAAAGAAGAAATTTTATTTTTCGGTGAATAGTGTCGTATACGTGAATAGTGCCGTATACGTGAATAGTAACTCCGACACCAAAAGATAGAAATTCCACAAAAACATCTTTAATATGACACGTATTTTATATATATATGTGCATGCGCGCTAAACAAGATGAGACAAATTAATAATAAACCCCTCAATTTTTTATATTAAGTCCTAAGCGTTCAAAGATATTTGGAATATCGAACGTCGCCTTCTAGCATGATAAAATTAATAGAGTATTAAATATTTAATATGAGTTTGTTGTGTCACCACAAGGCAAGTATTAAGTATTCAAGATGTTAATTTATCACATTTGATGCTTATAAAGAAAATTGAACAATATTGTTTTGTTGTGTCACCACAAGGATGATATTTTTCTTTTTGAATATATGGAGTGCTAGGTTGGACTTAACTTGGATAATTTTGATTCGATGTGCCACCACTGATCAAAATAATCTAAGAGGCAAAAGAAAAGGAGTTGCATAGTTGATGTAATTGACAAAAGTTGTCTACCTATTTATTTATATATAGTTTGTTGTGTCACCACAAGGCTATATACATTTGAAATGGGATCCTTATTCTCACTAGCAAATCTTTAATTAGATATTGTCAAACTATATATATTGAGGGTAATATAGTTTGAAGAAAATAGTGGGAGATACCAATTTAAAACAAGACCTAAATTATTTTGGTAATTAATAAAAGAATGTATGTTAAAATGTTGTTAATTACAAATTCATTTACGAAATTTTACAATGTCTAAATTACTATCATCCGAAGCATATTAGATGCTATTTAATCTGAATAGAATTAAACGGATTAGTTAAGGAAATTGAGAATAGTTCTCACGGCTAAAAAGCTATCTTATATCCTTAATATGCCTATCCTCGCAATGGTTGTAGGTAATGCCTCCGAGGAAGAGATTGCTACTTTTAAAAGTGGCAAGATGATGCACACGCTTAGCTCTCAATGCATCATGCTCAGTATCCATGAGTAACAAGCTTCAGCGTCGACCAAACTATGGATACTTCTACTATACTCCCCGCACGTCAAGTAGTTGATGGTGAGGAAAGTAGGGTGATAGATATCGAGATATCTAAGGAGCTCTTCCGATCTAGAATGGCCAATGGCACTATAAACGCATAAAAAAGTTCTTAACATAATCAATTTGATTGATCAATTAGACAACCGGTTTTGTCATGGATGGAGAGTTGAGCCAAGATTTGATCTTGCACTCACTCCCTAACTCCTTTCACAATTGTTGTGAATTTTTCATATAAACAAGCTAGATATCGCCTTCATTGATTTTCTTAACATGTTGAAAATGATGAGAGTCACTTTCCAACCAAGAAAGACCATGTCTTCTTGGTAGGGGCCAAAGGATCTTCCGAAAAAGAAGAACGATTCAAAGAAGGTATATAGAAAGGCATAAACAAAGGATAATAAGAACAAAATCGATCACGGATAGCAAAGGAGTTTGCTTCCACCGCAATAAGCCCGACAATCGAAAAGAAATCTGCGAGAAGCGTCTTGCAGAGGCTAACCAAAGAAGCTTAGTGAAGTTTCTATTATAAATACAAATTTGTTCATGATTTAAAATAAATTTTTCTTTAAGTCAAGGTTCTACTTGGGTATTGGATACCGACTTTGGTTATCATAAATATAGATTTATGAAGGACCAAGCGAAGTAGAAAAGCTAACAAATATAAGTAATCCTATATGCGGGAAATATAACAAAGGTTGCCATATTAGCCATAGAAACTTATAGTTTAGCAATGCCTACGGCAAATCTATTAAGTCAATAAGTTGTTATTGTATTCCGCTTCTTGTTAAAAATATTATTTCCATTTTATTGTTGGATGTTGAAATCTTTGGTATTATAATTAAGAACAATTGTTGTTCTATTTATAATAATAATGTTTTGTATAAAACTGAAAGATTACTTAATGGATTTTGTATACTTGACTTACGTGAAAAATTATTTTGTAAATTGAACAAACTAGTATAAGAAAAGGAGATGATCATTCAAAGAGTTGAATGTATGTATTTGTTGAATACAAGTGTGAATTATTTGAAAGGTTCAAAGAATTCAGAAGTGAAACAAATTGGCAAAGTATTAAGATTCTTTGATTAGATCAAGGAATAAATACTTGTGCAATGAGTTTCTAGATCATCTCAAATGGTTTTTCTCATAATGGACACCTCATGATACGAAATAATTGATTGATGTATCTGAAAGAAAAAATCATACCTTGTTGAACATGGTACGATCTAAAATGATTTTACCGACATTCTAGTATCCTTCTAGGATCATGTCCTAGAAATGGCTGCATATCTACGAAAAGGTAACCTCAAAATCCAAAATTTCAAGACTCCATAAAAGTTATGGATAGGGAGGATCCTAATCTTAAGTATGTTAAGATAAGGGGTTGTCCAACTTATGTGAAAAGGTTTCAAAGGATAAGTTTGGGACAAGATTTTATAAGTGTCAATTTGTGGGACAACCTAAAGTAAGTTTAGGGTATATGTTCTATAATCTTAGTTAGCAAAAGGTGTTTGTTGCAAAATACGCGCTTTCTAAGATAAAGATGTTTATCATTGAAGGGGGCTAGTGGGAGGATTATAGATCTTGAAGAGTTCATGATCCACAAAACACTATAAGTCAAATAAGAGGAACACAGAGATAGACCTATTGTACCTTAACAAATCCTAATCATAAATCGAATAAGCACCAAGATACCTAGGAGGTATGGATTCATCATGGATGATGATGATGAGGTACGCATCATAGAAGATGATGATCCGAGTTACATACGATGAGGTAAGAGTTCTAGTGTGTACAAAAGGGGTCGATGGGAGCGTCGTGAAATTTCTAGTATTATATGTTGATATACTACGGATGAGGAATAACATACCAATGCTACAATCAAGAAAGATAAAGTTGTCTAAACATTCCTCCACGAATGATTTGGGAAGAGTATCTTAATTGGGGATAAAATCTATATAGATAGATTCAAGAGGATGCTCGACTTAACCCAAGGAATGTATATTCATTTGATGCTAAAGTCGCTTAGCATGGCAAGCTCCAAGAGATGTTTCATGTTGATGAGCCATGGAGTGTATCTCTCTTAATAGTCCCCACAAACTCCTGAAAAGAGAGATCGCATGAGTGACAATCATGTATGTAATGAAATATACGAGACCTGATGTTGATCAGTCATATATACGGAGAAGATCAACAGAAAAAAGCGAAAAACATCTTAAAGTGCTTAACCTAAGCACTAAGGATGTGATCATATTTATGGTGGGTCTAAATTAAAACTAGAGGGCTTAACAATGACTCAAGTTTTTCGATGCACCAAGATGACGAAAATCCACTTTAAGGTAAAGCGTTATCTTGAATAGTGGTGCAGTGAATTGGAATGGTTCCAAACAGCAAAGAGTTGATAGTTTAGTAAAAAAGACAAAGTATATAGCTATAAATGAAGCTACAAGTTGATTGTTTGGATGAAGAGTTCATTACAGAACTAGGAATAGTTCCTAAGTCTCATCTTGGATCTAAACATGTGTTGTGGCACTTTCACTTGATTATAGGAATCATTGAAAGATGAGAAACCACTATAGATATAGTGGACCCTCAAGAACAACATTACATATCCATTAACTAAAGCTTATCCAGCAGTAGGATAATCGTCACTTAGAGAAGAAGAGTATGAGATACCATGGTGATTTGCTTTAGTGCAAGTGGGAGATTGAAAGTAGTATGCATACAAGCCAATCATGTTTGATGATAAAGCATATACTTTGTAACAATCTTATTCATTTATTAATAAAAAGTATTAATTTATTAAAGGCTTTTAATTATCTACATGATGCTGTTTTATAATATGTGATAAACCCATAGTTTTAAGCAATGCTTTTAGAATAATGATGATGATCATTCTAATGAGATCTAAATTCTTAGAAAGCTTAAAACTAAAATAGTTCCCAATCATTGGATTACTAAATTGGGGATTAGTGAATCCAGATAGATTGGTACATACGCTGTTTGCTTCATTGGATGAGGATGATTGATCTCATGATCATTTGTGTGGAGACACTAAAGCAAGTATGTAGGTGCTTATTAGAGAATAAGTTCACTGAACGTGGCTCGCTAAGGAATACCTAATGGAGTTTTACTTGCATGTCAATAGGAATTCCTGTAGTGATAGTAGTACAAGTAATCCTTGGACTTGAGATCATCATAGTGTCTTGTGTATGATGAGTTATACTTTGACTTATTCCTTAAGACCCTTAGGGTATATCAAAGGGTATGCTTGGGTATAACAAGTTGTATATGGAGATAATATATGATCAATAAAGAATCTACCACTTAATAAAGAAGAAATGTCCTATGTGATTCGATAAATGACAACCCAAAGAGTCCTTGGCCAAGCGCGTAATTAAAGTAGAAAGGAGTTTCTAATTTGCATTATTTAGAGTTGTGCATTTAAGGATCGAAATATATATAATTAAATAAAATAAGACTTGACAAAGAATTCCATGTCTTATATTTAATTGGGACATCAGATGGTGGAAGGATTGAATTGATCTGGTAACTATTTACTCAAATGTTCTTTATGATTAATGTTGAAATCTATATTATCTGGAAAGTCGTTGATCGCTAGGAGGCTTATCCCTATTGTAGAATAAATATTATTTATTTAAATAAATTAATTGTTTAATTTATTTATTTAAATAAGATTAGAATTGTTCTAATTGATTTATTCACAACCGGTTTTAATATGAAGAACCTAAAGGGTCACACCATAAAAGGAAGAATAATTATTTAAGAAGTTAATGGCATAATCGTAATAATATAGTTATATATTTAATTTAATCTATGGTGATAGAATAAATTAAATAGCTTAATATTTATTATTTAATATTTTAAAATATTAAATATAAATTAATAAGAGGAGTCTTATTAATATTATTACAATTATTATTATTATTTTAATTTCTAAAGAGTTTAGGAATTAATTTAATATAATTACTCTCATTTATTCCTAATTGGATTAGGAATGAAAATTAGTTAAAGGAGTTTAATTAATTATCCCTAATAAGATTAGGGAGCTTAATTAATTAAAAAAATTTAATTAATTAAATAAAACCCAATTCCTTAATTGTTAAGGTGGGTTGCCCACATCTATAAATAAGAGGAGTCTTATTATGGGTGAGGGTTTTGTTGACTTTTTACAACATACGTTATTCCAAGTTTGAGAGTACGCTTTTTCTATAGAGATAGAAAAACTAGGGTTTAGCCAACCACCCATTTTCTTGAATCTTTATTATTCCTTGGTGGATCATCTCAAGAGGCCAAACACTTGGGTGGCTAACGTTGATCAAAGGAAGGAACCAAACCCGGTGGATTCAAGTTGAACGCGAAAAGAATTGGAGGTGAACTTGTACCTAAGGAAGCTCGGATCTTCAAGGGTATGATTCTTGTTCTTCAATTTTTCGTTTAATTAATAATTGTGCATAAAGGGTGATCCGGGTATATGGTTTGTAAAAATTTTAAACTCTGATTTTTACACGTTTCCGCTTATTTATGCAATTTGATTGCGTTCTTGAATATTACAAACCTAACAGTGGCATCAGAGCCAAACCTTTAAGCAAATTATTAAATTATTAATTATTAATTTAATATGTATATTGATATGTGTTTAGAACAATTTAATTGGGCATAATTTTATTGTATAAAATTTATTAAAAATAAATATAATAAAAAATTGGTACAATTTTTTTTTCTCATTTGAATCGGTGATTCGCGGTTAATCAATATATTGATTCACTACTGCTTTGAAAAAAAGTTACTAAGTTTTTTTTTTTTTTTTGTATGAGATCTAGTAATCATATATATATATATATATATATATATATATATATATATATATATATATGTATAAAGTATTATTAGTATATACTGTACTTTATATATAAATGTGATTAACTAGATTATATATATATTATATACTATATATATGATATATGATATTATATATATATAATATTCTTAATAATTTTATTATTAAAATAAAAGTTTATTTTAATTTTAAAATAAATTTTTATTTTAATATTAAAATATAAAGTTTATTTTAATTTTAAAATTAAATTTCATGCTAACTAATTAGAGTTGGAATTGGATTCCATGATAACTAATTGGAGTTGAAATTGGATTCTATTTTCCTTAAATAAAGGAGTTTATTTTGATATGAAATTAGATTTCATATTATTCAAAATAAAAAGTTTATTTGTGAATAGGAAAAAGAATCGGTCTTTCTTTAAATAAAGGAGTTTATTTAGATATGAAATAAGATTTCATATTATTCAAAATAAAGGAGTTTATTTGTGAATAGAAAAGATAATCCGTGTTTCCTTTAATAATTTTTTTTATATATGGAATTGGATCCATAATTAATTAAAATAAAGGAGTTTATTTTGATTAAAATTTTGATTAAAATAAAATAGTTTATTTTATTCAAAATTGGATAAATTAAAATAAAATAGTTTTATTTTGATTTAAATTTGGATTAAAATAAAGGAGTTTATTTTGATTCAAAAATAGATTTATACTAACTAAATTTGCCCATTAAATAATATCAATATATATATTGAATGTTTATTATTCATGATATGAATGTTATTTATTGATGCATATGGTGATGTGTATGATAATAAATGGGATTGATTATGGACTATTGACCAATGTGATTGGATTTTATTTTAGTTGGATGCATGAATGTATGGGTTATATTAAATGGGGTCTCGTACCTCGCCTTTCTTTAATTTTTCTTAATGTAAATTCTAACTCCCTCCTATGTACTTCCCTCGATCACGATCAAGGTTTCTATTTATTTTAAATAGTTTTGTAATAGGAATAGTTAGAATTAATTTTGAAAAATTGGAGATCAAGGAGCAAGGAGCGCTTGGAGACCCGTTTGTAATGGAGCCCGTGTGACGCCCCCAAAATAGGTATGCATCACCCATTCTGAGTTGTCAATACATGGTACGTAAACAACTACAACTTTATTATTACAACAAGAAAAGCTGTGAGTTTGAATACAAATATTATCTTCTGACAATATCTATACTCAAATGAATCCTCATCACATTTATTGATACATTATTTTACAAAAATGGTGAGGACTACTAAACAACTCTCTCTAGAACTTTCATTCCATACCCCACCTAAATACTTCGCTATATTCTCGCCTCCTAAGAAGAAAAATGGAACAAAAAGGAAAAGGGTGAGCACAACTAGCCCGAGAAAGAATATTATGACTAAGACATATATACAACAAATTATCATTAGTCTTCAATGGGGAAAATCTAATAGAATACAATAGACAACAAATTTTAAATCAATATTCGCAATGAAATAATAATTCATTAGAAGAGTTAAGTAGAGAATGCAAACTACTATCTTCTATGTATGAATTTAAAAGTTCATCGCTCTATCTTTTATCCATGTAACATCAATCAATATACATCCGAATCAAATATTCATCTTTTGCACTACAGGGCCAAAGATATTCATCATTAGGTCATGTTCATCTAAACACTGCTCATCTTTGCACTACGGGCCAAAGATATTAATCGATCCAATCATGTTCATCTCAACACTGCTCATCTTTGCACTACGGGCCAAAGATATTCATCAAGAAATCATTCATCTTTTGCACTACTGTGCCAAAGATATTCAATAATATCATCATTTAAGACCAAGATGATGAAAAATATTTTTAAAGAAACGAATCCAAATGAAACAAAATGACAAGGATTAAGGATTAAGGATTCGTACTTTGTTTTATCCACGTCCAAAAATACCTCAAAAATAATCATAGTGGTGTAAAATTCAAGAATGATCAAAACATGGATACAATCAATCCTAGTATCCAAAATAGATATTTTGGACAAAAAGAAGAAATTTTATTTTTCGGTGAATAGTGTCGTATACGTGAATAGTGCCGTATACGTGAATAGTAACTCCGACACCAAAAGATAGAAATTCCACAAAAATATCTTCACGCTTCATGAATAGTACTCGTGAATAGTAACTCGTGAATAGTAACTCATGAATAGTAACTCATGAATAATAACTCATGAATAGTAACCCCGACATGAAAAAGTTCCAAATTTGATAAAAAGTTCCAACCAATATTTCAGCATAATGATATTGAAGAAATAATATTATTTGAGAAGAAAATAACATCCCTTACCTCGAAAGATTAGTACTTCTAATCGGAATATCGGGTATATAGTCTTTGAAGGAACTTCACACCGTCTAACAATACTCAAAGTACACTCAAAATACTCACAAGAATACTCGATAATATAGAGAGAGAAAACTTCGATTTACGGTGTGATTTTCAATTCTAACCAAAGCACCTATTTATAGAAAATGCTTAGAACACCAAAGCGCGAAAAATTTAATATAATATTAATATATATATTAAGATTTCTACGCCCACCTTCCTAGATCTGATCTCAGCTCATTATGCACATGTTGTAGCCCACAAAATAAACAAAAAACGTTTTTATTATTTAAAATATTTTAAACTTCCAAAAATCAATTATTTCGGAGCTTCGGAACTTCAATAATTCATAATAAATAGCCCTTTTATCAGAAAAATCGAATCTTACGAGTTTTATAGGAAATTCAATTATCTACAACTTTGCAGAAGAAAGTTTTTCCGAATTCCAAACAAAAATTAACCGAAATCCACAAACGGGCAATTTTACAAGCTATAATCAAATTTCAGTCAATAAATAGGGTCCACCGACATGTTTAACATGTTTTAAACATTTATTGCAACAAAAATACTCTTCCTCCTCGTATACTCATATATCCCACATTCGTTGTAAAAATATCACCATTATTATATTATTAAAATATAATAATATATTTAAATGAATTATTTTATCAGAAAAAGATAAAATTTCAATTTTCAACAATTGTCACATTAAAAATTTTCTCCATTTATATCCACATAAAATTAATATTTTCCTCATCATATGGAATCAATAATTAATTATTCACAAATAATATTACAGACTCACAATATTGACAACCAGGCAGTTCCCAGGAAAGAGGGGGCTTTCCAATAAGAATTTCTCCTTACTGGCGCGCAATTAGGTGACCAAACCTCTCCTTAGACAGAACTTTCTAGACATTACCAATAATGTTATCCAATAATATTATTCAGATAATATGAATTATTGCTCCGATAATGGAAAATCTACCGTGTAATGACAATTTATTGAAACAACAATAATATAAAATATCAATGCAAAGAATTATTGAATCAATAAAATAAAATGAGCAAAGTAATTACAGTAACTATTATTAAGTAGTGCCTTCTTACGTAAGAATCAATAATTGGTGCAATCTGCACGGTAATCATCGTGTTTTAACCACCAAGTATTTTAACAAGATTAATCTGTGAATAACTACTGTTGTTATTTTTAAACAACTTATATTTGTCGTTTTCTTCATCCAATCGCTTTTTCAGTTATGGGGCCCACACATGGTCTGTACCGTCAATTTAATATTCCCAAGCAATACGAATATTCCACGACCAAACGAATATTCCCCGACAACAATGAATATTTTATAACCACTTGCTTATTTTGAAATATTTGCGTATTTTACCTAACTATCCACATTAATCACATCAACCCTTACTATTTCAAAATAATAAATAGAAAATTAAATTTCATTAATAATAAGTTGGGGTCTTACAACCTCCCTCCTTATGACATTTCGTCCTCGAAATTGACGTCGTATACACAGTGTTTGAAAAGGTGAGGATACCTCACTTTCATTTCCGCTTTCCAATTCCTGTGTCATTTCCTCTATAGCATGATTCCTCCACGAAACTTTAACTTGTGATATGACCTTTGTAAGTAGGACATGCTCCTTCTATCCAAAATCTTGACAGTACCTCCTCATACGTTAAGTCTTGGCTATTTCGTCCCGGTTCTAATTCTATAACGTGGTTCGGGTCTTTCACATATTTACTGAAGTACGATATGTGAAACACATTATGAACACGAGACATACTTGGAGGTAACGCAAGTCTATAGGCTACATTTCCTACTCGGTCAAGAATTTGAAATGGACCAATAAATCGTGGATTGAGCTTTCCTCTCTTCCCAAATCTTGTAACTCCTTCCATGGAGCAACTTCATGAACAATACATGATCCCCTACACTAAATTCCACGTCCTTTCGATGAAGATCCGCATAACTCTTTTGTCGATCTTGTGCTGGTTTGTATCGTTGTCGAATCATTTGAATCTTTTCGGTGTCATACGTACTAACTTTCGGGTCCCAACAATGTTGCTTCACCCACCTCATCCCAACATATTGAGAACGACATTTTCGTCCATATAATGCTTGAATGGAGCCACACCTATACTTGCTCGATAAGCTGTTGTTGTAGGAGAATTCCACCAATGGTAAATACTTATCCCAACTGCCCTTGAAGTCTAGGACACAGAGTCTTAATAAATCTTCAAGAGTTTGAATAGTCCTTTCTGATTGTCCATCCGTTTGAGGATGGTATGCCAAACTAAATCGTAAATCCGTGCCCATAGCTTTTTGCAAGCTAACCCAAAATCTTGAAGTGAATCTTGGGTCACGATCCGAAACTATGGATACTGGCATGCCATGCAACCTCACAATCTCATTCACGTACATACTAGCAAGACGTTCAAGGAATAAGTCTTTCGATATCGGCAAGAAATGAGCAGACTTGGTTAATCTATCAACAATAACCCAAATAGCATTGATGCCTTGAGAAACCGTAGGAAGACCCGTAATGAAATCCATGGTAATGTGTTCCCACTTCCATTTCGGAATCTCAAGTGGTTGCAACGGACCCTTAGGTACCAGATGCTCCGCCTTTACACGTTGACAAGTTAAACACATTGAGATAAACTTTGCAATCTCTCTCTTCATATTGTTCCACCAAAATGTATGTCGAAGATCACGATACATTTTGGTACTTCCAGGATGGATTGCAAACAGTGTATTGTGTGCCTCAATCATGATCTTGTTCTTTAAATCAGAGTCGTTAGGAACAAAAAGTCTGGAGTGGACTCGAAGTATTCCTTCCTCATAGGTTCTTGCTTCTGGAATAGCACTTTCTTGTACTTTCTTCTTCATACGCATCAGCTCCGAGTCTGTGGCTTGAGAAACTTTAACTTTTTCGATTAAAGTTGGTTCTATGCGTATACTTGACATCATCGCACTCGTTCCTGCATATGATCTTCTACTCAACGCGTCAGCTACCACATTTGCTTTTCCAGGATGGTATTGAATGGTGTGGTCATAATATTCTAATAGCTCGAGCCAACGTCGTTTTCGCATGTTGAGTTTCTTTTGGGTGAAGATATATTTAAGGCTTTTATGGTTTGAATATATCTCCACTTTCTCCCCATACAGATAGTGCCTCCAGATCTTTAGCGCAAAAACGACTGCTGCCAACTCAAGATAATGAGTAGGATATTCCTCTCATATTCTTTAAGTTGTCGCGAGGCATAGGCTATGAATTTCCCATGTTGCATGAGAACACATCCTAACCCTTTGCCTGAAGCATCACTGTAGATAACAAATCCATCCGAACCAGATGGTATTGTTAGAACAGTCTTAAAATAAGTCTCCTCTTAAGCTCTTGGAAACTCTTCTCGCATTCTTCACTCCAAACGAATTTTGTATCCTTCCAAGTTAGCTAAGTTAATGGAGTAGCGATTCGAGAAAACCCTTCCACGAATCTCCGATAATAACCAGCTAAGCCCAAAAAGCTACGTGACTTGATCCACCGACTTTCTATTGCTCCCAACTTTGTATTGCTTCAATCTTCACCGGATCAACAGATACTCCATGTTTCGACACCACGTGCCCCAAGGAATGCTACTTCCTCAAGCCGAACTCGCATTTCTTCAATTTGGCATATAGTTTGTTTTCACGAAGCCTTTGGAGTACCAAATTTCAAATGGTGCTCATGATCTTCATGACTTTTGGAATATATAAGGATGTCATCAATAAAGACAACAACGAATCGATCCAAATATTCCTTGAATACTCGGTTCATCATATTCATGAAAAAGCATAGGAGCATTAGTTAGTCCGAAAGACATGACTAAGAATTCATAATGCCCATACCGAGTTACGAAGGCGCCTTTGGAATATCCTCGCCTCTAATCTTCACCGATGATATCCGAATCGAAGATCGATTTTTGAAAAGAATTGTGCCCCTTGCAATCGGTCAAACAAGTCATCAATACGAGGTAGAGGATACCTATTCTTGATGGTGACATGGTTCAATTCCCCGATAGTCAATACAAAAGTCGCATACTCCGCCTTTTCTTCTTTACAAATAAAACAGGAGGACCCCAAGGAGATGTACTTAGGGGCGAATGAAACCGATGTCCAACAATTCCTCGTAGTTGGACCTTTAACTCTGAAGTTCAATAGAGCCATTCGATATGGGGTTTTAGAAATGGGCTTTGTACCAGTTTCAAGATCAATAAAGAATTCAACTTCACGTTCGGGGTAGACCGGAAGTTCTTCTAGAAATACGTCGGAAAGTCAATAACAACGGAATATTATTCAAATTTGGCGTGTCTTTATTCAAATCCATAACATGGGCTAAGAAAGCTTGACATCCGCTTTTTCAATAAACGAATAGCTTTATGATTAGATATGATGGTGATTGATTTTAATGGTTTAGTTGCTTGAATTCGCATACAATAGGTTGGTTAGGAATATGAAAACTAACAACCTTACGAAAACAATCAATTTTGGCATGATGAGTAGTTAACCAATCAATCCCTAAAATCACATCAAAAGCAAGTATCTTTAAAGAGATAAGGTCAATGTGTAAGGTAATGGTGCCAACTTGAATCAAACAAGATTTATAAACAATGGATGTGATGAAAGTTTCTCCCAACTGAGTTTCCACAGATAGGTCAAAGTCTAATTTCTCCTGAGTCAAGTTTAAACGTTGAGCACAAGCGGAGAGATAAATGAATGGGTAGCACCTATCAAGTAAGGTATAAACTTCGCAAGAATTTATAAATAGCTTACCCGTGATCACCTCGTTTGGGTTCCTCGATTTTTGACCAATCACAACAAACGCTTCTTCCGGAATCGTTGACTTTGACTTTTTTGGGACGATCTTTTGAGTCACCGTCCCCATTGAACTAGGTTTCACTACTGCATAAATCTTGAGCGATATGTCCTTCCTTTCAACAATTATAGCATACCTTGAACTATTGTGGGCAGCTTTGACCGATATGTCCCTCTTTCCGCATTTATAGCATACGACCGGTGGTCGTTCTCCTCCTTAGAACCCGATTCTTCTTAACCTTTATCGTCTTCATATAATTCGTTGTTAAATCTCCTCTTTTAAAATCTCCTCCCCGACTCGCTTCTTCCATTTTTCATGGCCATGATTACCGCTTGAGTGGTTACCATTTTGTCCGTCTGTTTCTTTCTCCGCCGGTTATCATTATTCATTGGATCGCTATCTCGGTACGATCCTCGGTTGTGGTCCTCAATTGGCGTATTACTCGTTATCTCGCTCTAATAATTGAGCCTCATTTACAACATCCTGAATAGAGAGAAAGTTTATGAGAAATGAGATATTGGCGTATGCCGTGGGTTTCAAACCTCTAAGAAACATCCGCGTCATCGTTCCTCATTCTCCACCAAATGAGGTGCAAACATGGATAACTCTGCCAAACTTTGCCTCGTCTTCGAGACACCGCCATGTTGTTTTGCTTCTAATTTGATGAACTCCACTTCCTTCATATAGACGAACACTTTCGTGAAAGTATTTGTCATTAAATAGTTTCAAACGTTTCCCAAGACATCTTTGAGTCTTGGTTTGGATGGGTACACTTCACAGATCTCCACCAAAGAGTCTCGCCTCACCACGGAACATAAAGGTGGCGAATGGAACCTTCTATTCTCCGTGCATCCCAAGACATCGAATATCTTGGTAATTTGTTTGACCCATGTTTTCGCCGCATGATCGGATCCGCTTTCCCTTAAATTCGGTGGTCCCAACTCTTTGACTCGCATTGTGACAACAACCCGTGAATTGCTATCATTTCCTCCTGTATTTTGAACACAAGTCTCCTCGTCGATTTTGCATGAACTGCAAAAAGCTTCTAAACATCCCTCGCTCATCATCTCGCTTTCGGTGGTGTTGTTCACAGGAGGAACATTGCCACTTGCTGCACGCTTCTCCTCGTTGGTGAGTACAAAGCGTCTCCACGGTCTCATTTCCATTGTTAATATTCTCGATCGACATTCTTAAATATCACATAAAATAAGGGTTAATTAAGGAAATCAATATATCACATAATATCCCTATATATCTTGACCAACTAAAAAATAAGCTTAGTAGGACACACTAGCGAAGGGATTTACTCGCCTCTCCTCCTAGTTCTATTCCCGATCTCCGCCAGAGATCATATCCCTAAGCTCGATACCAACCGTGGCGCCCCAAAATAGGTATACATCACCCATTCGAGTTGTCAATACATGGTATGCAAAACAACTACAACTTTATTATTACAACAAGAAAAGCTGTGAGTTTGAATACAAATATTATCTTCAGATAATATCTATACTCAAATAAATCCTCATCACATTTATTGATACATTATTTTACAAAATGGTGAGGACTACTAAACAACTCTCTCTAGAACTTTCATTCCATACCCGACTTGCATACTCGCTTATATTCTCGCCTCCTAAGAAGAAAAATGGAACAAAAAGAAAAAGGGTGAGCTCAACTAGCCCATAAAAAGAATATTATGACTAAGATAATATACAACAAATTATCATTAGTCTTCAACAGGAAAAATCTAATAGAATACAATAGACAACAAATTTTAAATCAATATTCGCAGATGAAATAATAATTCATTAGAAGAGTTAAGTAGAGAATGCAAACTACTATCTTCTATGTATGAATTTAAAAGTTCATCGCTCTATCTTTTATCCTGTAACATCAATCAATATACATCTGAATCAAATATTCATCTTTGCACTACGAGCCAAAGATATTCATCGATTAGTCATGTTCATCTAAACACTGCTCATCTTTGCACTACGGCCAAAGATATTAATCGATCATCGTGTTCATCTCAACACTGCTCATCTTTTACTACGGGCCAAAGATATTCATCAAGAAATCATTCATCTTTTACACTACGTGCCAAAGATATTCAATAATATCATCATTTAAGACTCAAGATGATGAAAAATATTTTTAAAGAAACGAATCCAAAGGAAACAAAATGACAAGGATTAAGGATTAAGGATTCAGTACTTTGTTTTATCCACGTCCAAAAATACCTCAAAAATAATCATAGTGGTGTAAAATTCAAGAATGATCAAAACATGGATACAATCAAAGCTAGTATCCGAATAGATATTTTGGACAAAAGAAGAAATTTTATTTTTCTATGAATAGTAATAGTATCGTGAATAGTAACTCCTCATACCAAAAGATAGAAATTCCACAAAAACATCTTTACGCTTACGTAATAGTACTAAAGATGAATAAGAACTCGTGAATAGTAACTCATGAATAGTAACTCGTGAATAGTAACTCATGAATAGTAACGCTTGAGCATGAAAAAGTTCCAAATTTGATAAAAAGTTCCAACCAATATTTCAGCATAATGATATTGAAGAAATAATATCATTTGAGAAGAAATTAACATCCCTTACCTCGAAAGATTAGTACTTCTAGTTTGGAATATCGGATATATAGTCTTTGAAGGAACTTGCACCGTCTAACAATACTCAAAGTATACTCAAAATACTCACAAGAATACGCTCGATAATATAGAGAGAGAAAACTTCAGTTTCTGGTGTGATTTTCAATTCTAACCTAAGCACCCTATTTATAGAAAAATGCTTAGAACACCAAAGCAGAAAATTTAATATAATATTAATATATATATTAAGATTTCTACGCCCACCTTCCTAGATCTGATCTCAGCTCATTATGCACATGTTGTAGCCCACAAAACAAACAAAAAACGTTTTTATTATTTAAAATATTTTAAACTTCCAAAATCAATTATTTTGAGCTTGAACTTCAATAATTCATAATAAATAGCCCTTTTATCAGAAAAATTCAATCTCACGAGTTTTTATAGGAAATTCAATTCTCTACAACTTTGCGTAAGAAAGTTTTTCCAATTTCCAAACAAAAATTGACCAAATCCACAAACGGCAATTTTACAAGCTATAATCAAATTTCGACCGATAAATAGGGTCCACCGATTTATTTTAACATGTTTTAAACATTTATTGCAACAAAAATACTCTTCCTCCTCGTATACTCATATATCCCACATTCGTTGTAAAAATATCACCATTATTATATTATTAAAATATAATAATATATTTAAATGAATTATTTTATCGAGAAAAGATAAAATTTCAATTTTCAACAATTGTCACAATAAAATTTTCTCCATCTATATCCACATAAAATTAATATTTTCCTCATCATATGAATCAATAATTAATTATTCACAAATAATATTACAGACTCACAATATCGACAACCGTGGCGGGTTCTGGAAGAGGGGCTTTCCAATAAGAATTTCTCCTTCTTGGTAGTAATTAGGTGACCAAACCTCTCCTTAGATGTAACTTTCTAGACATTGCCAATAATGTTATCCAATAATATTATTCAGATAATATGAATTATTGTCTCGATAATGGAAAATACTGTGTAATGACAATTTATCAAACAACAATAATATAAAATATCAATGCAAAGTGATTATTGAATCAATAAAATAATCGAATAATAATTATCGTAACCATTATTAAGTAGTGCCTTCTTACGTAAGAATCAATAATTGGTGCAATACCGCAAGGTGCTACCGTTTTTTTTAACCACCGAGTATTTTTTAAGATAATTTGATAATAACTACTGTTTATTATTTTTAAACAACTTATATTTGTCGCTTTCTTCATCCAATCGTTTTTCGTTATGGGGCCCACACATGGTCGCTACTGTCGCATTTAATATTCCCCGACAAGCATTTAATATTCCACGACCAAACGAATATTCCCGAATAACAATGAATATTTTATAACCACTTGCTTATTTTGAAATATTTGCATTATTTTACCCCTAACTATCCACATTAATCACATCAACCCTTACTATTTCAAAATAATAAATAGAGAAAATTAAATTTCATTAATAATAAGTTGGGGTCTTACAAATGGTTTAAATGTAATAGTTATATTTAAATATTATTTCTTGCACCCCTGGGGGTTTGACCTTTTGGTTCACTTGGTGGCTCTAGTGAACCAAACTAGAATAAAAGTCCATAATCAATTCGGGTAGAATATAGTATTCTATATGTGCATGCTTATACTATATATATTATATATTATGCAAACATGCTTCGCATGTTCATTAATATGACACGATTTATTTTATATATATATATGTAAATGCGTCTTAAAACAAGATGAGACAAATTAATAATAAACCCTCAATTTTTTATATTAAGTCCTAAGCGTTCAAAGACATTTGGAATATCGAACGTCGCCTTCTAGCATGATAAAATTAATAGAGTATTAAATATTTAATATGAGTTTGTTGTGTCACCACAAGGCAAGTATTAAGTATTCAAGATGTTAATTTATCACATTTGATGCTTATAAAGAAAATTGAACAATATTGTTTTGTTGTGTCACCACAAGGATGATATTTTTCTTTTTTGAATATATGGAGTGCTAGGTTGGACTTAACTTGGATAATTTTGATTCGGATATGCCACGACTTGATCAAAATAATCTAAGAGGCAAAAGAAAAGGAGTTGCATAGTTGATGTAATTGACAAAAGTTGTCTACCTATTTATTTATATATAGTTTGTTGTGTCACCACAAGGCTATATACATTTGAAATGGGATCCTTATTCTCACTAGCAAATCTTTAATTAGATATTCTTGCGAACTATATATATTGAGGGTAATATAGTTTGAAGAAAATAGTGGGAGATACTGAATTTAAAACAAGACCTAATTTATTTTGGTAATTAATAAAAGAATGTATGTTAAAATGTTGTTAATTACAAATTCATTTACGTAATTTTACAATGTCTAAATTACTATCATCTGCGAAGCATATTAGATGCTATTTAATCTGAATCAATTAAACGGATTGGTTAAGGAAATTGAGAATAGTTCTCACGGCTAAAAAGCTATCTTTTATCCTTAATATGCCTATCCCTGCAATGGTTGTAGATAATGCCTCTGAGGAAGAGATTGCTACTTTTAGAAAGTGGCAAGATGATGCATAGTTGGCTCAATGCATCATGCTCAGTATCCATGAGTAACAAGCTTCAAATCGACTGAAACTATGGATACTTCTACTATACTCTTGCACGTCAAGTAGTTGATGGTGAGGAAAGTAGGACTGATAGATATCAGATATCTAAGGAGCTCTTCCGATCTAGAATGGCCAATGGCACTATAGTACATACAAAAAGTTCTTAACATAATCAATTTGATTGATCAATTAGGACAACTGGTTTTGTCATGGATGGAGAGTTGAGCCAAGATTTGATCTTGCACTCACTCCCGGACTCCTTTCACAATTGTTGTGAATTTTTCATATAAACAAGCTAGATATCAGCTTCGTTGATTTGCTTAACATGTTGAAAAATGATGAGAGTCACTTTCCAACCAAGAAAGACCATGTCTTCTTGGTAGGGGGCCAAAGGATCTTCCTCGAAAGAAGAACGATTCAAAGAAGGTATATAAAAAGCATAAACAAAGGATAATAAGAACAAAACTCGATCACGGATAGCAAAGGAGTTTGCTTCCCACCGCAATAAGCCCGACATCGGAAAGAAATCTGCGAGAAGCGTCTTGCGAGAGCTAACCAAAGAAGCTTAGTGAAGTTTCGGTTATAAATACAAATTTGTTCATGATTTAAAATAAATTTTTCTTTAAGTCAAGGTTCTACTTGGGTATTGGATACCGACTTTGGTTATCATAAATATAGATTTATGAAGGACCAAGCGTAAGTAGAAAGCTAAACAAATATAAGTAATCCCATAAAGCGGAAATGTAACAAAGGTTGCCATATTAGCCATAGAAACTTATAGTTTAGCAATGCCTACGGGCAAATCTATTAAGTCAATAAGTTGTTATTGTATTCCAGTTCTAGATGGGTAGAACCAGTATCTAGTAAGGCATAAACTTCACAAGAGTTCAAGATTAGACTACTCGTGATCACCTCATTCAGGTTTCTCGCGTTTTGGCCAGTCACGACAAACGCCCTCCCTTGAACCACCGACTTTATTTTGTCCGTAGTCGCCTTTGGTGCCGCCGTCCCAGTTGGACTTGACTTCTCTGCCGGAAAAAATCAGGCTATATGAGCATCTTTTCCATAATTTAAACACACCTTAGAAGGCTGTGAACAGTTTGGACTTATGTGTCCCTCCTCTCCGCATCTATAGCATCTAACTGGCGGTCGTTCTCCTCCCCTAGAATTTATTGTTGGTGCTGGTTTTGCTGCTGATGTCTTCCCGTCATTGTTGAATCTCCTCTTCTTGAAATTTCCACTTGACTCCCCTCTCCTATTATCATGGCCACGATTACCACCCGAGTGGTTACCACTTTTGTCCGTATTTTTCCTCCTCATTGGTTATCATCGCTCCAGATGATTCACACACCAGATGGCCCTGGTTATGGTCCCTCGGTTGAACATACTCATTATCTCGCTCTAATAATCGAGTTCTGTTGACAACATCTGAATATAGAGAAAATTTGTTAAAGATAAGGTATTGACGAATCTCGGGTTTTAGACCTCTCAGAAACATTCGCGTCATATGTTCCTCATTCTCTACCAAATGAGGTGCAAACCTGGATAACTCCGCGACCTTCACCTCGTATTGGGACACCGTCATGTTGTTCTGTTCCAGTCTAATAAACTCTACCTCCTTCATATGACAAATACTTTCAGGAAAGTACTTGTCATTGAAAAGTTTCTCAAATCTTTCCCAAGATATGTTGAGTGCGGCTGGTTGGGTACGCTTCACAGATTCCCACCAGTAATCTGCCTCACCACGGAACATAAAGGTGGCGAATGGAACCTTCTATTCTTCCGTGCATCCCAAGACATCGAATATCTTTATAATTTGCTTGACCCACATTTCTGCCTTAATCGGATCCAGCTTTCCCCAGAAATCTGGTGGTCCCAACTCCTTGAACTGGTTGGCTGTGACAAACCGCGCGTTGCTATCATTTCCACCCATATTTTGTACACGAGTCTCCCTCGTCTAATTTTGCATGAACTACAAAAAGCTTCTAAACATCCCAAAATTCATCGTTTGCTCGGTAGTGTTGTTTACAGGAGGAATATTGACTTCCTGTTGCACGTTCTCCTGGTTGGTGATTGAAGGTTGTTCCACGGTCTCATACACTCTATTGTTAACGTTCTCAGCTGCCATTCTTAAAAACTGCCATAAAACAAGGGTTAATTAAACAAATTAACATATCACATAATATCTCTATATTATGACCGGCCAACAAATAAGCTTAGGTAGGACACACTAGCGAAGGATTTACCCGTCTCTCCCCTTCTAGTTCTATTCCCCGATCTCCGCCAGTGACCATATCCCTAAGCTCTGATACCAACTGTGATGTCCCCAAAATAGGTATACATCACCCATTTTGAGTCGCCAAATACATGGTACAGAAACAACTACAACTTCATTAATACAATTGTCGTGCAAAATACGACAACACATAAACTGTGAGTTTAAATAAAAATAATGTCTTCTAGACAATATCCACACTCAGATAAAGTCCTCATTACAATTATTGATACACTATTTTACAAAAATAGTGAGGACTGCTAAAACCACTGTCTAGGACCATCACTCTATACCCCGACTAGTTCCTGCTATCTTCTCGCTTCCTGAGAAGAAAAATGGAACAAAAAGGAAAAGGGTGAGCTCAACTAGCCCAATAAAGAATATTATGACTAAGATAATATACAAAAAATTATCCTTGGTCTTCAACAGGGAAAAATCTGATAGAATATAATAGACAACAAGTTTTAGATCAACAACTGCAGCGGAAACAACAATTCGTTAGAAGAGTTAAGTAGAGAATGAAATATACTGTCATCTATGAATTCAAAAGTCCATCATCAATATTTTATCCCTGTAACATCAATCAATATACATCTTGCATCAAATATTCATCTTTGCACTACACGGCCAAAGATATTCATTTAGATCAACAATTAATCATGTTCATCTCAACACATGTTCATCTTTGCACTACGGCCAAAGATATTCATCGTAATCATCATTCATCTTTGCACTATGTGCCAAATATATTCATCAAGTATCACCATTAAGGACTGAGGATGATGAAAAACATTTTAGAGAACGAATCTAGTGAGATAAAAGGACAAAGATTAGAGATTCGTACTTTAGATAATTTACGTTTAAAAATACTCCATAATAAACCATAATGGAGTAAAAATTAAGAATGAAGATCAAAACATGGATACAATCAAAGATAGTAACCATAATAGACATCTGGGACAAAGAAGAGAAAATTTTATTTTTCAAATTGAATAGTCTCAGATATCGTGAATAAAGTCAGATATCGTAAATAGTAACCCCTAACACAAAAAGGTTAAAATTCCATAATAAAATTCATATCAATATTTTAGCATAATGATATTGAAAGAGATAATATCATTTACGAAGAAAATAACATCCCTTACCTCAAAAGAACAGTATTTCTGAATAAAATATCGGATATGATGCTGAAGGAAACTTGCACTGAATAGTAACTCTCAAAGTATCTAAATACTCACAAAATACGCTCGATAATATAGAGAGAAAGAGAAAATTTGTTTCTGGTGTGATTTTCAATTCTAACTAAACACCCTATTTATAGGAAAATGCTAGAACGCCAAAGGAGACTAAATTAATAAAATAATAATATTATTTTTCTTCCATCTACGCATGCCAGCCATCCAAGACCAGCCATCACATTTGAAAAAATTTCCAGCACATGTTTTCAAAAAAAAAAAACAAAAGTGGGTCCCACCTATAATTTTAATAAAAACATTTAATTTCTAAAACTTCAATAATTCATAATAAATAGCCCTTTATCAGAAAAATACGAATTTATGTCCATTCCATCGGAAATCAAATTCTCTACAACTTTGTAGATTTAAGTTTTTCCAAATTCCAAACAAAAAATGCCCGAAATTCACATACGGACGATTTTTAATACCTCCATTCCGATAAAATGCTGATAAAACACCTCAGTATTAATTCCTTCATTTATATCCACACAAATAAATATTTTTCTATCCATCATTTATGTCCACATAAAATAAATATTTCCTTATCATATAAATCAATAATTAATTATTCATAAATAATATTACAGAATCACAATTATGACAACCAGGTCGTTCCCAAAAAGGAGGGGGCTTTCCGATAAGGATTTCTTCTTACTGGCGCGCAATTAGGTGACCAAACCCCTTTCCTAGACAAAACTTCCTTAGACATTGCCAATAATGCTATCTAATAATATTATTAAAATAATATGGATTATTGATCTGATAATGAAAAATATTGTGCAATGATAATTATTGAAACAACAATAATATAAAATATTAACGCAGCAATTATGGAATCAATAAAATAAAATATTGAACAGTAATTACTGTAACAATTATTGAGTAGTGCATTCTTACGTAAGAATCAATAATTCAAAAATACTGTGCAATACCGTGTGCTACTGTGTAACCACGCGTATTACTGTATTTTAACCACCAGGTAATCCAACAGTGTTAATGGTAACAATTACGACGTTATTTATAAAAACTCAAACTTGTCGTTTTCTTCATCCGACAGTTATTCTGTTATGGGGTTCACAAATTGATGCGCCGTCGTATGAATATTCCCCGACAGCAAGAATATTCCACGACCAAACGAATATTCTCCGACAAAATGAATATTTTATTACCACTTGTTTATTTTGTAAAATTTACACATTTCACCCATAACCAAAGCATTATATCAAATTAACTCCTTATTATTTCAAGATAATGAATAGATGAAATTTAATTTTATTTATAATAAATTGGGATCTTACACCGAAGACACATGAAGCCATCCGAAGTCGAATTCCGACCAAAGCCGAACTCTGACTTCGAAGACACATGACGTCATCCGGAGCTGAACTTCGACCGAAGCCTAACTCTAACCCCGAAAACACATGATGTAAGACACCGAATTTTATGAAATAAAAGTATTCGATTTTTCTATTTAGTAAATGGTTAATTGATAAAAGGTTAAAGTTAAGGGTGATATTTGAAATTTTTGCAAAGTAAGCAAGTTATCATAAAATATTCGTTTGGTCGGGGAATATTCTTTTTATCGGGGAATATCCGTACGATGGCGTAATCATTGGTGGACCACATAACAGAATAACTGTCGGATATAGAATGCGACAAAAATAACCTTTTTATAAAAATAACGGCAAGACTTTTACCGTTAAACTGTTGAAATATCTGTTGATAAAAGAACAGTAATATGCGTTATTGCACAGTAGCACACCACTACACCAAAAATGACCTTTAGTGAAGGACAAATCCTTCACAAGACATACTATATCACTCACAAGTGATTTATTGCGAAAAAATATTTCCTTCATACGATTGCTCGCATTAGACCTCTTCGCAATTGGGTATCATTCGCTAAGTAGTAACTAAATATTTTTTGTGAAGGATATATTGTGAATACCTTTTTTATTCACAAATTGTATTTGGTAATAGAATATTTTTATTTAGTGAGAAATTGGTTTCCTTCACAAATAATATTTTAAGGACTATTTGAAATTAGTGAATAACTTTATTCCCTCACAAATAATATATTATGAAGAACAAATTTATTTAATGAGAGAAAATTGTCCTTCACTAATTATAAATTGAGAATGTATCTTCAAATTAGTGAGGGAAATAATCCTTCACTGATGACTAACTAATTAACTAAAAAAAAATTTAGTGAGGAAAGTAATCCTTCATTAATGTCCATTTCTCAAGTAAAATCCTTCACAAATTATAAATTTGTAAATAAAAATTAATTGATAAATAACCAAAATTCATTGCAAATTATAATTAATTTTCAAATTAGTAATTTCATATTTATTATTATTATTATTATTAATTACTATAATATATTAAATTTAGTATTTCAAGTTCATATAAATGCCATACTTTTTTTTTTTGCTAAATTTAAACTTTATTAAAAAAAGAGAAAATGTACAAATTTCAAGGGGCATGCCATAACCATCATAGTACATGCCCTATAATGGGAAAAGTATACCAGAAGCATAAGGCTAAATATCAAGCATGATACTTGATATAAAGAAGCACAAGGCAAGACTATACATCAGACCCAATAGCAAATACAAAAGGAGACCAATAGCCCAAAACCAAGAGGCTGCTTGACAGTGACAGCAGCAGACAGCCGCAAAGCCAGCAATCTAGTCCAGCAACAAAATCAGCAATTCTCCAGTAATCAACATTTGCTTCGATATACCTGTAACAATAATCAGTCAGAAATTAAATCACTATGAACATGGTAACGTCCTATCACAGCGTCATAAATGTGTCGTCCTCAATTATAAAGATAAAAAAAACTAAACTAGATAAGAGGATTGAGTTAAAATATGATACAATTGCTTTCTGTATACAAATTACATCTTTTGGAGTTGAAGTAGGATATGAGAAGAACAATCATTTATCTTTTGTTTTTGTATTTATGTTTTAGCGGTTCTTTAATGAAATGTAGTTAATGTTATCTTCTCCCAATGAATAAATGAATGAACCGTTAATTAGCTACATAGTCACTACCCTTTCCCCTTTCCGTAATGTCTTGAGACTTTAATTTTTAAACCAGACCTATAATTTTCAAAACAAAATAATTTTGTCTAAGTTTAATTTTGTATACACTACAAGAATGCAAAGTTATAAAATTAGTAAAGTATTATGTTCATGTGTATTTTTAATACACGTGAACATAATACTTAAATATCACATTATAGGTGAGATCTATATTATTCATGTTAGCAGTGGAGTAGAGACTACCTCATCTGCTAACTTATGAAGGCTCCTCAAAAACATGGTGAGATGCATCTGCCTGGATAACAGTTCTCTCCTTCCAAAAAAATCTGTTCTGTAGAGAGCAGTTGCACTGTTTAAAACATCATAAGTGCAAACCTATGCAACCAAAATGTGTACAATAATTAGTTAGCATCTGCAATGTAAACTCCAATATTATGAAGGTACAATATTCCAGAAATAAATTCATATATATAACTGGATGTTGCGAGCTTGCAAGAACAATTATAACTTCCTGACTATTCAACTGGAACGAATAGGATTTCAATTGGATCCGTTTGTGAATATTCCTTAGATCATGAAGGGAACGACAACATTGGGTGGCAAAATAAGGCGTTGAAAGACTAGTAGTAGAGGAAATGGAAATATTGTTTTCTCATGGAATGGCATTAACATGGCATGGTGGAATTGAGCTAGAATGAAGATTGCATAACTAGACCTGAGCAGGTGAGGAGGATCAATGAATTGGGAAATGAAGAAAAGAAGAAATGAAGAAGTAGTAGAAAACAGCAACAACAAAAAGCAGCAGAAGACACAGTGCAGCAGCAGCGCGGCCGCGCTGCCTGTACAGTTACACATGGCGCGCCCGCGTCTCAGGCAAGACAGAGGCAGATCAGGCATCGTGCGACCGCGCTTCAACAAGGAAGGACCATGGCGCGCCTGCGCCCTCACAGCAGCGCCAGCGCGTACGTGACACACTACAATTCATGCCGGCGCATGAGTCTTCTTCAGTTAATTTTGCTGACTTTTTGTAATTTGAATTTGAGCGTGTTTTGCTCAACTGAGACGATATGATTGGCACCATACATGGTTTTTTAGTTATTATCATTACTGTTCTTAGGTTTTAGCTACAGTAGAGAGGGTTTGAGCATTTGATGATACATTTAACTCCTCTCTTTATCTAGAGTATTCAATAATTATAGTTTACATTTTCTGGAGATTTTGGTGATTTGGAACAAGCTTCGAATAGACTTTGCAACAGAGATTATCAGATTTGCTCTATCATTTCTCTTATATCTATTGATTGCATTTCATAATTCCATGTTTTGCTTCAATCCCATAATGGCTTTTGGTTCATAAATGAACTAAATTCCATTATGGGATTCTAATGGATTTTGATGCATAGTTCAAATATGTGTATCTGATTGTATTGTTGTATATTTATCATTGGAATACCCATTATGGTTATGCTTAATATTTGAATGCTTGATCACCATTCACACTAATTGCTTGTATGGATTTGGAAAATAAAATATAAGTACATATTAGACCATGATGGCATATGTTCGTGAAGCTTACGTGTATTAGGCTTTGTGATTTGTGACCCGAATAGGCATATACCGGTTTACCATATGTAGTCATTAAGAGAGCTTGCACTTTAAATCATTTTTGCTGCAAATTAACATAAACATATAGTTTGTTTGGTAATTGTGATGCTTACATGATTTCTATCAAATGTGGATTTATGTAAATTGGTCATAGTTCATTGAAAAATGATTATATTCCACTTTTGTGCTCTTGACTAGCTTTCCATGATAATTAATTAAACATTACATGAGAGTTGCAATTTAGATGAAACATTAAATGATATTAGAATCCCATTTTTCTCCAATTTGATTACATCACTTTAGTAATTATAATTTTTGTTTTATTAACTAATTTAGAATTCAATCTAATTATGAGTTTATCGTTTAAGCATATAAAAATAGTGATTAAGTTGTTGCATGATAAATTAGATTTAACACCTTTCTCTGTGGATCGATACTTTTTTTACTCTGTACTACTTGTTGACACATGTATACTTGCATGAGTTAGAGTCCTTTTTGTTAAACTAAAAAGGCGGCAACAAGTTTTTGGCGCCGTTGCCGGGAAAAGGCGTTTAAATTTTAATATTGTCGTCATCAACTAAAGCTAAAATTTGTGTGACTTAGACAATTCTATTCTTATCTTATTTCTATTTTGTTTTTATTTGTATTTCAGGTACTTGTACACATTTTATGCACACGCGATCGTCAAATTCCGAGTTGACACCTGCGCAGGATAATATTAACGGCAGAGGTTGGAAGTCGAAAGCGCGGCGGAATATACAAGTAGATTTTGAGAATACATCATCCAGCATGGCAGCAAAAGAGCAAAGGGAAGAACATCGGGCCTTAAGAGATTACTCGATGCCAAAGATTAATGGGTTACAGTCAAGCATAGTGAGGCCAGCTATATCAGCCAACACTTTTGAGATAAAGCCGGACACTATTCAAATGGTGCAGAATTCAGTACAGTTTGGGGGTGCTGCTACAGATGATCCGAATGAGCACTTACTGAGCTTCATAGAGATATGTGACACTTTCAAATACAATAGGGTGTCTGAAGATGCAATCAGGCTCAGGCTGTTTCCATTCTCTTTACGGAACAAGGCTAGAAGTTGGCTCCACTCTTTACCATTAGGATCTATTACCACTTGGGAGGATTTAGCACAAAAATTCTTTGCCAAATTTTTTCCAATGGCTAAGACTGCTAAAATGAGGTCAACAATTTCCCAATTTGAGCAACAACAGGGTGAATCACTATATGAAGCATGAGAGAGATATAAAGAGATGCTAAGGAAGTGTCCCCATCATGGTATGCCGGATTGAATGGTGATAAATACATTTTATAATGAATTGGGATGGCAATCAAGGCCAATTGTAGATACAACTGCAGGAGCTTTATGGGCTAAAAGTTATGAAGAGGCTTACAATCTTATAGAGACTATGGCAACTAATGACTTTCAAAATCCTACGGCCAGAATGCCACAGCCCAAAGTTACAAGAATGTTGGAGGTAGATGCTATCACACAGTTGTCAGCTCAGATGGCATCTATGACAAATAAGATTGATTCGTTGGCAGAGAGTAAAGTTAAGTCAGTTGCTTTCGTGTGTGAGATATGTGCGAGTTCTCATTTAACTGATCAATGTGCTATAAGTTCAGAGTCTGTACAGTATGTGAGCAACTATCAAAAAAGTCAGAATCAGTTCCAGAATTCCTATAACCCCAACAACCGCAATCATCTAAATTTTAGTTGGTCAAATAATCAAAATCAACAAAATCAATAGTTTTAACCACAACATCAGTTTTAGTCACAGTCATCTCATTAACAGTATGCCCTGAAACCACCTTACCATCCAGGATTTCAATAGCAGCAACAACATCATCCACCACCTGTACCTCAACAAGAGAAGAAATCAGAAATGGAGGAGATGATGATGAAGTACATGGCGAATACCGAGGTGATGATTAAGAGCCAAGCAGTGGCTATCAAAATTTGGAGACACAGATGGGTCAGATGGCTAGTATGCTCAATAACAGACCACAAGGTACATTGCTTAGTACAACAGAAGCAAATCCAAGAAGAGAGGGTAAAGAACAATGCCAGGCCATCACCTTAAGATCAGGGAAGCAGACTGCAAGATTGCAGCATGGCGCGCCCGCGCCACTTTTACAAGAGGAAACCGCGTGGCCGCGCGGTAATGAAAATAGTTCTGATAATAGTTTGGTTCAAGAAGGTTCAGAGCAAGGGGAAGTGGAAAAGAAGAGTAAAGAGTTAACTGAGAAACCAGTGACTAAGCCATTAGTTGTTCATCCCCCTGTTCCATATCCACAAAGACTGTAGAAGCAAAGGGAGGATAAACAGTTTAACAAGTTTTTGGAGGAAGAAGCTACAAATCAATATAACTTTCACTGAGGCATTGAAACAGATGTCAAGTTATGCAAAGTTCATGATGGGTATCTTGTCAAGGAAGAAAAGGTTAGAAGATTTTGAGACAGTAGCTTTGACCAAATAATGTAGTGCAGTACTTCAACGCAAATTACCTCCGAAGTTGAAAGACCCAGGAAGCTTCACGATACCTTGTTTAATCGGAAAGATGAGTTTCAACAAATGCTTATGCGATCTAGGGGAGAGTATCAACTTGATGCCACTATCAGTGTTCAATCAGTTGGGATTGCTGGCTCCAAGGCCGACAAACATTTCATTGTAGCTTGCTGACTGGTCCATTACCTACCCACGGGGTATTGTGGAAGATGTATTGATTAAAGTAGAAAAATTTATTTTCCTAGCGGATTTCATCATATTGGACTATGAAGAAGACAGAAGTATACCGATCATTCTTGGAAGACCGTTCTTAGCCACAGGAAGAACTTTAATAGATGTTCAGAAAGGTGAATTAACAATGCGAGTTCATGATCAAGAAGTCACCTTCAACATGTTCAAGGCTATGGAATTTCTTACTGACGAAGAGGGAATGTTTCAGGATTGATATGGTGGACAAGATGTTGAATGATGAAGTAGGGCATTTGGTGGATAATGAACCTTTATAGAGTGCTATTCTGGGTAATTCTGAGACAGAAGATGATGAGATTACTGAGTTTGTTCAAATACTTGACACAACACCACAGTTCAAAAAATTTAAGACTCCTGTCGAGCCATTAAAGATTGCTGGAGAGACATCAGTGAAATTAAAGCCATCTCTTGAGATGCCTCCAGAACTTGAGTTGAAACCACTTCCAGACCATTTGAGGTATGCATTTTTAAATGATAATTCAAAATTACCTGTTATTATTTCTTCTGCACTAACATCTGTCCAGGAAGAAAAGCTGCTAAGAGTTTTGAGAGAGTTCAAATCAGCTATTGGATGGACCATAACAGATATCAAAGGGATTAGCCCATCGTTTTGTATGCGCAAGATCCTACTAGAAGATGATAGTAAACCTTCAGTGGAACAACAAAGGAGACTTAATCCAATTATGAAGGTAGTGGTCAAGAAGAAAGTGTTGAAATGGCTGGACGCAGGAATTATATATCCGATCTCAGACAACTCGTGGGTGAGCCCGGTATATAGTGTGCCGAAGAAAGGGGGAATAACTGTAGCCTCCAATGAGAATAATGAATTGATACCGACGAGGACAGTAACAGGGTGGAGAGTCTGCATGGACTATCGCAGACTTAATAAAGCTACAAGGAAAGATCGCTTCCCACTACCATATATTGATCAGATGTTGGATAGACTAGCAGGTCATGAATTTTATTGCCTTCTGGATGGATATTTAGGCTACAATCAGATTGTTATAGCTCCAGAAGACCAAGAAAAGACAACTTTGACATGTCCATATGGAACATTTGCTTTCAGAAGGATGTCTTTCGGGTTATGCAATGCCCCGGCCACATTCCAAAGGTGTATAATGGCAATTTTTTCGGATATGGTGGAGCATAATGTGGAAGTGTTTATGGATGATTTTTCAGTGTTTGGAGATTCTTTTGATTTGTGTTTAGAAAACTTAGTGATGGTATTGAGGAGATGTGTTGAAACGAATTTGGTTTTAAATTGAAAAAAGTGTCATTTTATGGTACAAGAAGGAATCGTCTTGGGACATAAGGTGTCGAAGAAAGGATTAGAGGTGGACAGATCTAAATTAGAGACCATTGAGAATTTACCTCCACCAATTTCTGTAAAAGGTGTTCGCAGTTTTTTAGGGCATGCAGGCTTCTACAGGAGGTTTATTAAAGACTTCTCCATGATCACAAAGCCACTATGCAGCTTATTGGGGAAGGATGCACAGTTCAAGTTCGATGAAGATTGCTTGTCTGCATTTGGGCATTTAAAGAGGAAGTTAACTACAACACTAATGATCATAGCACCAGATTGGGACTTACCATTTGAATTGATGTGTGACGCCAGTGACTATGCTGTGGGGGCTGTTTTGGGCCAAAGAAGGAAAACGATCTTTCATGTGATATATTATGCGAGCAAGACCCTTACTGATGCTCAGTTAAATTACACCACCACAGAGAAGGAACTTTTGGCAGTTGTGTATGATTTTGACAAATTTTGAGCCTATTTGATTGGGACAAGGTTGATAGTGTATACAAATCATGTAGCAATTCGATACTTGGTGGCAAAGAAAGATGCAAAGCCTCGACTAATCAGGTGGATACTTCTGTTGCAAGAATTTGATTTGGAGATCAAGGACAGAAAGGGAACTGAGAATCAAGTGGCGGAGCACTTATCTGGACTGGAGAATCCGGGAAGGGATGTAGATGACAAGGTTGTGATTAATGAATCTTTCCCAGATGAACAATTATTTGTGGTGAAAGGTGAAGTGCCCTGGTTCGCAGACTATGCTAACTATTTGGTGAGCAAGATCATTCCTGCAGACTTGATTGGTTATCAAAAGAAGAAGTTTTTGCATGATGTGAAGTGGTTTATATGGGATGAACCATACTTGTTTAAGCAATATGCCGATCAGATGATAAGGAGATGTATCCCAAATAGTGAGACAGAGGGAATTTTGCAAGATTGCCACGCGTCTTTGTATGGAGGTCATTATGGTGGAGAAAGGACAACGGCTAGAGTGTTGCAAGCAGGATTCTACTTCCCGACAATTTTTAAAGATGCTTACAGTTTTGTCCAAAAGTGTGATAGATGTCAGAGAGTTGGAAATATATCTAAGAGAAATGAGATGCCTTTGAACACAATCCTCGAGGTTGAAATTTTTGATGTGGGGGGGATGGACTTCATGGGGCCTTTCATTTTTTCATATGGGAATCTGTATATCTTTTGGCGGTTGACTATGTTTCTAAGTGGGTGGAAGTGGCGGCTCTTCTAACTAATGATGCTAAGGTGGTCATAAGATTTTTACAAAGAAGTATTTTTACAAGATTTGGGACTCCACAGGCCATCATTAGTGATGAGGGCAGCCATTTCTATAATCGAAAGTTCACAGCTTTGTTGGCTAAGTATGGGGTGAGTCATCGTATTGCTACAGCTCACCATCCCCAGACTAATGTCCAAGCAGAGGTTTTGAAACGTGAAGTAAAGAGAATTCTTAAGAAAATTGTGAACCCCACAAGAAAGGACTGGTCATTGAAGTTAGATGATGCTGTATGGGCCTACAGGACTGTGTATAAGACACCATTGGGAATGTCACCGTTTCAGCTTGTATATGGAAAGGCTTGTCACCTTCCCATGGAGCTCGAGCACAAGCCGTATTGGGTAATCAGGAAGTCAAATTTTGACTTAAAGGCTGCATGAGAAAAACGACTACTCCAACTCAATGAGTTGGATAAATTCAGATTGTAAGCCTACAAGAACTCCAAGTTATACAAGAAAAAGGTGAAGAGATGGCATGACCGCAAGATTATGGAAAGAGTGTTTGAATCGGGGCATAAAGTTCTATTTTTCAATTCAAGACTTAAACTCTTCCCAGGGAAACTCAAGTCAACGTGGTCGGGGCCATTTACTGTGAAGACAGTTTATCCACATGGTGCGGTCAAGATATTCGATAAATTCCCAGACAAGCCGTTCAAGGTTAATGGACAACGACTTAAGCACTATTATGGTGGTGAGGTTGACAGGCAGAAGGTCACCTCAATTCTTTCCTCTACATGATTTAATCAGAGATAGTCAAGCTAATTGACTATAACTTAACGCTCAATGGGAGGCACCCCATTATTTATATCCTTACCTCTTGTTTAATTCTGTTTAGATAATGTTTATTTCTCATTTTCATGTTTAGTTTTTCTTGATAGCGTATCAATTATTGATGTAAGTTTTGAAGGAGCTGAATGTGCATATTATGTTGGTTAGGAGTACCATATAGAGTATTCTTTTGGGATATTCATTCATGCATGTTAATTATGTCATGTTTTTATCTTGGAGAATTGATATATCTCATACTAGTACTAGCTGTATGTGCAGGTGAACTGCAGATTATCAGTAGCCACTTTCTTCTACTTAAAGATTCAACTCAATTTGTTTTCCAATGGATTGACGAGGTCCCTAGCCGAGGCATTTGCACAACAAGGAACCATGCTTGAGTGGTCACAATTTGGGACAACCGTGCCATTTCCACCGCTAGATTCATCACCCGAGGGTGGTACAACTGATAATTAGGGGAGTTCCTTAAAACCCTTTACCTTCATTCATTAGGGGATAATGAAAATTTAAGTTTGGGAGTATTGAGTGTTTAATAGTGTAGAGCATTTAGTTAATTGCATGTAGTTTAAATTTACATCATATTATGCATGTTTAGTTTAATTTTTGCTTGTTTATGTGTTTAGTTAATAATTGCAGAAATTTTTTGCATTTTAGTGATTAGTATATGTTTTAGTTACATATCCCAAGTATCTAGTTTTATGGAATTTTAATTTAGCCAATGATGAATATGAATTTGATGGATTTTGGAATTTAGTGGATAACATGAGCTTGATTATAATATTCTACATGATTTGGTTCACGCTTGTTGTTTAGATGCTATCGGTTAGCACATAGGTGTTCATATATGCTTGTTGGTATAAGAATAGCATGTTTTGTTTGCTAAGTAGAAAATTTTGTTTCTAAAGATAGAATAGTATAGAAAGTGGACTTAGACTGTGAAAACACTGATAATCAAACTTTGGGAACACCTGGGTATGCTTGCTATTGGGACGAAATGGAGTGTAAAATGCACTTGTTTAAATGGAAATGAAAAGTGAGATGGAGCGTAAAACGCACTCGCTATGTATATAAAATAATAATAATAATAATAATCAATAAACATTGCGAAAAAGTGCGAAAATCGCCCTCGTGAGTAAAAATAAAGCAAAATAAACCCATTGTTGAACCTTAATTTGTATTGATGTGTTGGAGTAGTTTTTGTTTCATTATTATATGTAATTCTTGATTTAAACTTTAATTTTCTGTCTTTAGCGGTATAACATGTGTAATCTTTGCCTTGGTCAAGCTTATTTATGAACACATCACACACACATCTTTATAGTAAGTTTGGATTATTTGATTGTATGATGTTATGTCTATAGCTTAGTTTGATATTTTATTCTTGAATCTGGATAATTCTCTAAGGCACACTTAATTGGAATTCCATTTTAGCTGGAAATCTTAGGACTCACTCACATCATACTGTAGTTTTCATAGCATGTAGTTGCATTATTCATTTTATTTTCGTATGCATTGCTTAAGGGCAAGTAATAGTTCAAGTTTGGGGGTATTTGATAAGTAGGTTTTATACCTACTTATTGGGTGCCAACTCACTGAAATTGTGCTCATCTCAAGTAGTTTTTATTATGTTTTATTTGCATTTTATATTTATTTTACAGTATTTGTAGCTGGAACTCCTATAACAACTGAAGGCAAGGAAAGGCATGGAAAAGCAAGAAATGGCATTAACATGGCATGGTTGAATTGAGCTAGAATGAAGATTGCATAACTGGACCTGAGCAGGTGAGGAGGATCAATGAATTAGGAAATGAAGAAAAGAAGAAATGAAGAAGAAGTAGAAGAAAACAACAATAACAAAAAGCGTGAAGAAGAAAGCAGTCTGACAATGACCTTGGCCACAATACTGTGATACTGATTACATGTAAGCGCGCCTACGCTTAAGGCAAGACAAAGGCGTGATCGTGCATCACGCGGCCAGTGTGCTTCAACAAGGAAGGACCATGGCACGCCCGCGCCAAGCACTCGGCAGATAACCTCATAACGCGCCCGCGCCCGTATTGCACTACAATTCCGCGCAGCCGCGCGAGTCTTCTTCAGTTAATTTTGCCGACTTTTTGTAATTTGAATTTGAGCGTGTTTTGCTCAACTGAGATGATATGGTTGGCACCAGACGTGGTTTTTCAGTTATTATCATTACTGTTCTTAGATTTTAGCTACACTAGAGAGGGTTTGAGTATTGGATGATACATTTAACTCCTCTCTTTATCTAGATTATTCAATAATTATAGTTTATATTTTTTGGAGATTTTGGTGATTTGGAACAAGCTTGGAACATACTTTGCAACAGAAATTATCATATTTGCTCTATCATTTCTCTTACATCTATTGATTGCATTTCTTAATTCCATGTTTTGCTTCAATCCCATAATGGCTTTTGGTTCAAAAATGAACTAAATTCCATTATGGGATTCTAATGGATTTTGATGCGTAGTTCAAATATGTGTATCTAATTGTATTGTTGTATATTTATCATTGGAATACCCATTATGGTTATGCTTAATATTTGAATGCTTAATCACCATTCACACTAATTGCTTATATGGATTTGGAAAATGAAATATAAGTACAGATTAGACCATGATGACATATGTTCGTGAAGCTTACGTGTATTAGGCTTTGTGATTTGTGACCCGGATAGGCATATACCGGTTTACCATATGTAGTCATTAAGAGAGCTTGCACTTTAAATCATTTTTGCTGCAAATTCACAGAGACATATAGTGAGTTTAGTAATTGTGATGCTTACATATTTCTATCAAATGTGGATTTTATGTAAATTGGTCATAGTTCATTAAAAAATGATTATGTTCCACTTTTTTGCTCTTGACTAGCTTTCCATGATAATTAATTAAACATTACATGAGGGATGCAGTTTAGATGAAACATTAAATGATATTAGAATCCCATTTTTCTCCAATTTGATTACATCACTTTAGTAATTATAATTTTTGTTTTATTAACTAATTTAGAATTCAATCTAATTGATCGTTTAAGCATATAAAAATAGTGATTAAGTTGTTGCATGATAAATTAGATTTAACACCTTTCTCTGTGGATCGATATTTTTTTTACTCTGTACTACTTGTTGACCCATGTATACTTACATGAGTTAGAGTCCTTTTTGTTAAACTAAAAAGGAGGCAACAAGATTGCCGTCTCGAAGGCCTGGGACTGGGAGCTTAGCCATGCCATGAGTGTGTGTATGTATGTATATATGATATAGCCTTTTATCTTTACTCTTTCCCACCGTCCTTCCACCCAATCTAATATATATAACCTCTCTCTTTGCTCTCCTGAACAACTACTCTACTAGCAGAAGAATGAATACAAGTTATTATGCATTACTTGGAGTTGGAGCAGACATGGTTCACATTAGCCGGGAACAGAATGCAAAGAATAAGATAGTTGTTGTTATGCTCTACAAGATTGGCCAACCTAATGTTTTTCTATCAATGGTAATTAATCTTCTAAAAAGTCTCATCCCTTGCCCGAGTCCAGTAATTCTTTCTTTCCCAAATATGTATTTCCATCACTTCTAAAATTTTCACAAATATGTAATATTGTGACAAATAACTAAGGAGAGACTAATATCAGTCAAAAGGAGGAGAGGAATATGGGGACAATCAATCCCAGAGAAAAAGAAATGGTAAGTAGCAAAGTACAAGTATACATGGGTCTCCTTCCTCCATGTACTGAAAGTGTTATTTGGACCAATGATGAAGATTTGAAAAGGTAATGTTTAATTAAGGCCTTAATTATATTTAATTAAGACCTCAATTATATTAAGTGTATAGTGCTTAATTTGTTTTCAACTGGGATCTTAAATTTCAATTCTATTGTCCTCAGCTTGCAACTATTTCAACATAAAAGTGAAGTTACTGCACAATACAGTTCATGATGTAAGTAATGATATAAACATGCAATTTTGTTGATTTTATTGGTACGAAGCTTGCACCAAACCGAGTACCAAACCAGTATCCTATATAGGTAATTCAGTGCTCTACTTGTTCTGCATTTCCTTGTATTTTTGGTTATTTATTGTCATTTCTGCTCCGATTGGTATTTTACCAATAAGCAACCCTAGTAACTTCTAAACAAATTGTGTAAATAAATGATTAAGAACTTCTATCAAATTTCAACTCATTTTAAACAACTACTTTGTTTGGTTACCAAGATAAAAATGTCAATAAACATACACTTCAGCAAGAGAAAGTGGACAAAATCACAATACTGAACCTGTTTCAATAACTATATTTAGGCTAATAAAGCAAGTTCTATACAATTCAACAGCATAGCAAGACTTAAAAATCATAATATTATATTTCCCTATTTCCACTAAGTTATCAGTAATGCAATGAAATGAATTCAGTAAGTCATCAGTAAATTATACTTGAGCAATAAGAAAAGTAATGCAAATAACTTAATAAAACGATAAACATTTTTTGCACCAAATCACAACATCCACTACAAAAATCGGCATGTGACAAAAATTGACATGTGGTTGTCAAAAGAAAACATTTTTCAGTCACTCCTACAATGCTAAGGCTGATTATGCCAAGGCTAATTACCTTCGTATGGAGATTGTGTCGGACCAAGAACCATGATGCTAAAGTAGCGCATATTGTCTTCCGACGGCGAAGCACTTATTCCCAAAGTTGCACCATCAGATCAAAAGAAAATTTACATATCATAATTTACCAATTAAAATACTCTTTTTCAAGAAAAAACACAAAAAAATTAAAATTTATAAAGATTAGATATCCCAGAAATCAGTAACTAAGAAAATGAACACCAATACAAAGCAAAATTTCATATTCTAAAGCTCACAAGAAAAAGCAGCCGTAGCACATAGCTACTCCAAATAAAGCAAATGCAAGAACGCAAAGCAAACAACCACTATTAAAATTACGATTCTTTAAGCTCAAGCTTAAAGCAATCAAAAATTGAATATACATATATATACATAAATTTATGTATGTGTGACATATAAAGCTGTACAGAGACATAAATAAATAAATAACACATATACATATATAAAGATTACCTGGTTCGCTGAGGAGACGCTAATTTTCCTGTTAGATTTTTTAAGGGAAAAAAAATAAACCAAGCTAAAACATCATAATCTACTAAAAATATAAAAACAGCAACTTGACGAAGAAAAATCAATAGCAAAAAAATAATTTCGAAATGGAAACTGAGGAAGGGATCGAAAATTAAGAAAAGAGGAATATCAGTCGTCTTACTTTTATTATTCTTCGAGGTAGATTTCTATTCGCCATTGAAGAAGCTTTGAATAAGAATTACGCTAATAAGGGTTTCAGAGAGGGAAAATGTGATGGCTTTGGGACTCACTCGAAATCTATGTGAATGTTTTTTTTCGATCGATTATGAGTTAAATAAATATTTATTTAAAATTATTTACATTCACCACAATTAATTTTAAAAAATTATTTAGAACAAAATAGCTATCGATTTTATCTTTCACAAAAAAAAAACTCTGAACAATAATATATAGTGAGTAATAATTCCTTCAGTAATAAATATATAAATTGTGAATGATGTTTCTTTCGCTAATAACTATATTATCACTATATTTTTTTCCTTCATTGTTCCTTCGCTAAAAAACTCCTCATGTAAAGGAATAAATTTCTTCACAAAATTTTCTTCGCTACATCCCTAATTTCTTGTAGTGCACGGTAATGCACAATATCTCTGATTATTGATGCTTACGTAAGAAGTCACTTAATTTTGTTCAATTATTATCACATTATCATCTGCATAATATTTTATATTTTTAAATTAATAATTGAGATGGCATAATTATTCACATTATTATTTGCATTATTGACAATGTCTAAAAAGTTCTGTCGAAGAAAGTGGTTTGGTTATTTAATTGTGTTCCAGTAAGGAGAAATCCTTATCAGAAAGCCACTCTTTCCTGGGAACGATCTGGTTGTCAATATTATGAGTTATAATATTAAATGATGAATAATTGTTGAAAGATTAAAAATGTGTTGTGGTAATTATTTATTCAATTTTTGATGATATAAATAGAAGGGTTTGTCATGTGGCGTTTGTTGTAAGTTCGACTTATTATTCCATGGGGAGATATGCTAATTTTTCAGACCGTCAATTGAAGTTATAATAATGAATCAATATGGACCGTTGGTTGAAGTTATAATAGTAAATCAATATAAACCATTGGTTGAAGTTATAATAGTAAATCAATATGGACCATCAGTTGAAGTTTTAATAGTAAATCAATATGGACCGTCCGTTTTAATAATAAATTAATCTGGACCGTTTGTGAATTAGTTACTATTTAGTCCATTATCCTATAAATAGAAGCTCATTCCTTTATTATTTCTTACGAATTCATTAAAATTCTAGAGAGAGAAACTATGGAGAGATAATAAGAGAGAAAGAAGAAGAGTATTCTGTTGCTACACTATTGCAATATCCAATCTTCTACTAAGGTAAGAGATATTACTTTTATATTCGTAAGAGGTATTATTTCTTTCGTATTCATTTTTTATTAATCTGTGGGAGTAACCTGTCTACGCGGATTACCGCATGCATGGTGAATGACCCTTCATATTCATTCTTTATTAATCATGGGAGTAACTTTTTCTACGGGATTCTGCATGATGTGGTGAATGACCCATCGTATTCATTCATTATTAAATTATGGAAAAGATCTGTCTACGTGGATTACCGCATGACGGGTGAAAATCCAGTTACAGTTTCGTATATTCTTTTATACTCATATGAGATGTCATTTCTTTTGTACTCATCAAGGAATATCGTATTCTTTCATATTTTTCATTTATGGGAACTATTCATACTGGAGTACTATTCATTCGCGTATTTTGCATGACGGGTACTATTCACTCAGGTACTATTTACTTAGGATACTTTGCATGACGAGGTACTATTCATTTGGGATACTATTCACGAGGTATTATTCATGAAAAAAATTAGTTTCTTTTATGTCCAAATTATTTTTGATACATGAATATCATTATTAAATTGTACTCCATAATTAATTATCATATTGACAATTTGGATATTCTTGAACTCTAGATAAATTAAATTATAAATATTTAATATTTATCCTTGATCTCACTTGATTGATTCTTTTTATCATTGTTATCATTCTCATGCTTATATTGTGTTGAAAGTCATCCTTGACCCGTAGTGCAAAGATGGACTGTTGATTATTGGTTTTATAGTTGTATATCTTTGGCCTGTAGTGTAAAGATGGACTGTTGATTATTGGTTTTCAGTTGTATGTCTTTAGCCCGTAGTGCAAAGATGATTATTGACTTTACAGTTGAGTTAAAATAGGTCGTAGTACAAAGATGAACTCTTGATTGATAACTTTGGCCCGTAGTGCATTTTGGGCGCGGTCGCGCCAATTCCTGGACCAAAAAAATGCCATCCGCTACTTGAGCGCGAGCGCGCCTAACTCCAGGCCATTCTCAGCGCGGCCGCGACACTTTAGAAGTTGACTAGAGCTGACTTTTTCACTAAAAAATGGAATTGGAGCATAATTTGGAGGCGGGTTCAATTATGGCTTATATATAGAAGAGATATCAGTATGTAAAAGTAGATTCTACCCTTGGGGGATCAATCTAGATTATATATGCTCTTTTCTTCTCTTTCTTGGTTAGATTAGATTAGAACCCTAGATTAGATTAGAGTTGAAGATTGAAGCAATTAGAGAGCATAGGAAATTCTGAATTGGAGTAAGAGAGATCATATTTGCATTCCTAATTCCCTAACTTCTCTTTACTTCTATCTTTATTTCTCAATGTATAATCAATTGTGGATTATGGATTTTGATTCTATGATGAGCTAAACTCTATTTTGAGATTACAATGGAATCTATTACCTACTTTATTTCGATATACTTCATTATTAGTCTTATTTATTGTTATGAGATTGTCTATTAAGATTACTGCTTATTTTCTTAGTTGATTGGCCATCAATTACTATGATAATCCATATGAACTTGAAAGACGAAGTATGAGTTTAGATTTGATCTTGATAGCTTGTGTTTGTATGTTCTACATGGTGATGGAATGTATGATTCGTGCTTAGGATAGACATATACTGAAGTATCACTCGTAGTCGATTAAGGACTTGGGCTTAAACCCTAATTATTTGTAAATCACATAAACATATAGTGGTTTAGGTAATGTGGGTGTTCACGTGTATTCTATCAATTCTGAACTATATATGATATGGATATGGTACATCGAGAGATGGCCATGTTTCACTTTCGTGTTCTCGACTAACAATTCGGTATAATTAATTTGGCTTAACAGGAAGTGTGTTGATTTAAGTAATTCAATTGGTGAAATTGTAATCTCAAGTCTTCATTATCTAGTCTCACTCTAGGGATAATTAGGCTTATTCAATTTCATTGTTTGAATATATAGGTATCAAATCAATCGTTTAAATAAGACTGAAATGGTTATGGGCTAGTGCTTGGTGAACTTTATTAGTTAATTCTCCGTGGGAACGATACTTTACTTACTCTTTATTACTTGTTGACCGTGTATACTTGCACGCATATATTGATCTCGATTACGACCAACAAGTTTTTGGCACCGTTGCCGGGGAAATATTTTAATAATTTTTGCCAACATTAATTTCAATCAAATTAGTCTTAATTTAAACATTTTATTTTATTTTATTTTAATCCTCTTCTTATATTTCTCTCTTTTTAGGTACCATAGATGACTTTGCTTATCAATGACCATATGCGAACATGACTCAACCAAGGGACACAGGAGTTGATGGACTCAATGCATTTTTTGCATTGTTAGCACAAATTGAAACACTTTTTAAGAGGTTGGATGTTCTTACAGCCCAACGTACTCGAGAGATAGTAGTTACATGTGAATATTGTGCTGGAGAGCATCCGAGTTATCAGTGTAACATCAGTGTTGGACAAGTACAATATAGGGATGATTACCTCAACAACTATGCTTATCCCAATTATCATCATGGTTGGGAGTATCACCCAAATTCTTCATGGAGCTATAATTATGAAGACCAATACTGCGCTCCAAATCCAACATACACGCCAGATTTCTCATATCCACCTCCAATGCGACAAGAAGAAAATTCAAAGTTGAAGGAATTCATGTCGAAGATCATAGTAGACCAGGAAGAGATGATGATGAGTCAGGAGTTATCAACCCAAAATCTTAATAGACAGATGAAACAACTCATTAATCCCTCAATGAATGGTCTTCAATACATGGATTTCCAAACTGAAAAAGATAATTCAAGATTGGAGGATTTGTGGTTCAAGTTTATAGCGTCAATTGAGGAGAAGATGATTGAGCAAGAGATGTCAATTCAAAATCTTCAGAATTAGATGGATCGAATGCTCAAAGCCTTGAACAATTGCCCTCAAAACAATTGGTGTTATGACATGGATGATGAAACTGATGGAGAGCCAGAAATGTACATGCCACTGGATGAACTGAAAGAAGTGGACACTGAGGAGACAACTGGGGATATGGAAAATGAATATTATGAGCTGGCTTTTATAATACCCCAAGTGCTTTCTCAGCCAGAGTTAAAAAATCTAGTGAACTTTGCACACCCATGTCCCCTTGGTAGTCACATCCACGACAAAGATCTCTATGATAATGAGGCATTTTACAAACCATAGTGGGCTGAGGAGGGGAAAATAGAAGAAGAAAGGCCCGTTGTATTTTTCATGCCTCAATGCAGAAATCTATTCACAAATACAACGGAAGAAGCACCTAGCTATGCAATGGAAATAGGGACATCATGTACAAGAAATATGCTAGGTGGCTTCAATTTGAAGACTCTCATGATGGGGGACCTACCAACGCACACTGCAGTTCTAATGGATGGAGGGTTCCTAGCTTATCATAAAGGAATCAAATAGCGGTGTCAAGAAAAGAGTCCAGCTAACGGACTATAAACCGAGCGCTAGATGGGAGGAACCCCATCCAATCTTTCTCCCTTCTTGTTTAATTCTTATTTACATTTCCATTTACTTCTTCTGCTATATTTAATTCTTCATACTTTCCATATTTCGTAGATGTTTGATATTTGTAAGTCTTAATAATAGTTTGATTGTTTCTCCTCTCAGGTTCAATCCAATTGCTATAAGCATTCAGGATCAAACAGAAGTCAAAAATACTGAAGCTGCCAGGGTACAGGGTAGCGTGGCCGCGCCCAACTACAAGCCAAACACAGCACGACCGTGCCATATCTCAGTCATAGAAAATAAACACTGCTGAATTTTTATAATTTCTGACTCAAGCATTCGGAAAGTTAGAAGTCCACACTCAGTTTCCAACTTTAGATTAACTCAAACTTATCCATCGCCTGATATACCATTGGATCTTGAGGAGGCGAACGGAGATGACATTACCACTTAGGGGAGTATTCTTTCACTTTTAATTACAATGAGGGCATTATTCGTTTTAAGTTTGGGGGTATTGGGTTTAGTCAGTAGTTTAGAGTATGTAGTGTAATTGCATCATATAGAGTAATTTTATGTTACATATAGTTAATTGCATGTTAGTAGTTATTAGTTTAATTTTGCAGTAATTTTTTTTCTTTTTGTTTGCTTAATATCTATTTAGTTACATAACTTTGCATAATCCCAGGTTTTTAGTTAATTGAATTCTAATTTGGCCAATGATGACTTAGAAATTTGATAGACTCTTGAGCTTGGTTGATATCTTGAGCTGAGTTATAATTTTATACATGATATAATTTATGCCTATTGTTTAGATGCTACTGGGTAGCACGTCAGTGTTCATATTTGCTTGTTAGATAAGATTAACTTGCTTGTATGTTGAGAGGTAAACGTTGTTTTTAATGATAGAATTGTGTAGGAAGTGAGTAATGATTGCTAGACACTAAAACTCAAGTTTTGGGAATGCATGGGTATACTTGCTCTTTAAAAAAAAAAAAAACCGTGGCTAGTCTTGTTTCGGGGATTTTGTTACTTGAGTAAGTACGCCCGAGGGGATTGTCTCTACACCTAGCACCCTAAAGCCTGAATGGTTTGGGAGTAATTGGTTGAAAGCTCGCTAAGGGGTAGCACTGTTAGCCTAATGGAATGAGACATTGCACAGTCATCGAAAATAGAAAAAATCAATAAACACCACGGGAAAGTGCTAAAATCGCCCTCATGAGTAAAAATAAATCAGAATAAACCCGTTACTGAACCTTAGCTTGTACTGATGTGTTTGAGTAGTTATTGTTTCATTTTTATGCATAGCTCTTAATTTGAAACCTCAGTTTTTTGTCTTAAACAGTATGGCATGTGTTATCTTCACCTTTGTCAAGCTTATCTGTGAACACAACACATACGCACAACATCTTTATAACATTTTGGGATTATCTGATTGTATGTCATTATGCCTTTAGCTTAGTTTGATGCCTTGTTCTTGGATCTTGATATTTTTCTGAGGCATATCTTGTTGGAATTCTTAACATAGCTAGAAATCTGGGGATTCAATTTCATGATAGTGTATTCGCATAGCATGTAGTTTGCATTTCTTAGTTCGTATTGTGTTTATTGTTTGAGGGCAAGCAATAGTTCAAGTTTGGGAGTATTTGATAAGTAGGTTTATACCTACTTATCCGGTATCTATTACTTGAATTAGTTGCTTAAACTCATGTTTCTTAGTTACTTTTCATGCATTTTGTGTTCATTTTGTAGATTATATGCTTGGGAGCTGTGTGAGCGACTATTGGTATGAAAATGAAAGGAAAAACAATCCGGACATCGTTTGAGCTTTCATGTTCATTTCATGTTCTTGGCTTGGAACTTCGATTATGTTGTATAGCTTCTTCTTAGCTTTTTGGAACATCTTGAATCATTCCAATCGGAGTTCAAATGCAAGAATTATAACCTTTGTACCAACGAATGTTGAACTTCAATGTTTTGGGTGGCCTTTTGTATATCAATCACTTCCAACCAAATTTCGACCTTCATATTTCCATTATTTCTCAATTCTCAAAGAATGAAAGTTGTAAAGCTCGTCGAGATCTTCAATTTGATAGGTGATAGGCCCCGTAAATCCTCCCAGATCAAAAGTTATGGCTGTTTTACTAGAGGACACTACAACAGAAAATCCTTGGCGCAGGCGCGCGAAATTCTAGCGCATTTTGGGTGCGGCCACGCCAGTCCCTGGACCAAAAAAATGCCATCTACTACTTGAGCGCGGGCGTGCCTAACTCCAGGCCATTCCCAGCGCGGCCGCGCCACTTTGGAAGTTGACTAGAGCTGACTTTTTCACTAAAAAGTGGAATTGGAGCGTAACTTGGAGGAGGGGCCAATTAGGGCTTATATATAGAAGAGATATCAGTATGTAAAAATGGATTCAACCCTTGGGGGATCAATCTAGATTACATATTCTCTTTTCTTCTCTTTCTTGGTTAGATTAGATTAGAACCCTATATTAGATTAGAGTTGAAGATTGAAGCAATCGGAGAGCATAATAAATTCAGAATTGGAGCAGAAGAGATCATATTTGCATTCCCAATTCCCTAACTTCTCTTTACTTCTATCTTTATTTCTCAATGTATAATCAATTGTGGATTATAGATTTTGATTTTATGATGAGCTAAACTCTATTTTGAGATTACAATGGAATCTATTGCCTAGTTTATTTCGATATACTTCATTGTTAGTCTTATTTATTGTTATGAGATTGTCTATTAAGATTCATGCTTATTTGCTTAGTTTATTGGCCATCAATTTCTGTGATAATCCATATGAACTTGAAAGATGAAGTATAGGTTTAGATCTGATCTTGATAGCTTGTGTTTGTATGTTCTACATGGTGATGGAATGTATGATTCATGCTTAGGATAGACATATACCGAAGCATCACTCGTAGTCGATTGAGGACTTGGGCTTAAACCCTAATTATTTGTAAATCACATAGACATATAGTGGTTTAGGTAATGTGGGTGTTCATGTGTATTCTATCAATTGTGGACTATATATTATATGGATATGGTACATCGAGAGATGGCCATGTTTCACTTTCGTGTTCTTGACTAACAATTCGGTACAATTAATTTAGCTTAACAGGAAGTGTGTTGATTTAAGTGATTCAATAGGTGAAATTATAATCTCAAGTCTTCATTATCTAGTCTCAGTCTAGGGATAGTTAGGCTTATTTAATTTCATAGTTTGAATATATAGGTATCAAATCAATCGTTTAAATAAGACTGAAATGGTTATGGGCTAGTGCTTGGTGAACTTTATTAGTTAATTCTCCGTTGGAACGATACTTTACTTACTCTTTATTATTTGTTGACCGTGTATACTTTCATGCATATATTGATCGGGATTACGACAAATAGTAAATACATACCCCGAAACAGATTTACTATCTACTTGGTCTGTTTGAAAACTCGAGTCTATGTAGCCCTCTAATTTCAATTCTGACCCACCGTAGACAAGAAACACATCCTTAGTTCTTCTTAAATACTTTAGGATGTTTTTCACTGCCTTCCAGTGCTCTTCTCTATTATTCGAATGATATATGCTTGTTGCACTAAGTGCATAAGTGACATCCAGTCTAGTACATATCATACCTTACACGATAGATCCTATTACTGAAGCATAATGAATTTTACTCATACAGTCTCTCTTCTCAGGTGTCTTAGGGGCCTGTTTCTTGGAGAGATGTATTTCATGGCTCATCGACATGAGACATCTCTTGGAATCTTCCATGCTAAACTTCTTTAGCATCAAGTCAATGTACGTTCTTTGGGACAAGCCAAACATCCTTTTAGATCTATCTCTATAGATCTTTATCCCCAAAATATAGGATGTCTTACCCAAGTCCTTCATGGAGAAGTGTTTAGATAACCAGATTTTGATCGATTATAACATAAGAATATAATTCCCTATCAGTAATATATCATCAATACAATCTTAAATATGGATCTGACAAGAGATACTTGAGTTTTAATACAAATATTGTCTTACAGACATATCCACTCTCCCAGAATAAGTCCTCATTACATTTATTATCACAAGTTTATTTAATAAATAGTGAGGACTACTAATACTATCATCTGGCAGGATTTTCATGATTACTCGTGTTCCCCAAAATAGTCCACCTATTCGATTACATGTTCTCATTTCATTTCTGAAGAGAAACGAGTGAAAGAAAGGGTGAGCTCAACTAGCCCGATAAAAATATTTATGACTAAGATAATGCGATCGAATAAATTATCATTAGTCTTGAAACAATGTTAAGCGATAAAATATGATAGACATCAAGTTTAAGCTGCGATGAAACATAAAATACAATAGATCCATTAAAAAGAATTCCAGTAGAGAATAAAATCTACTATCTTTTATGATTTAAAGGTTTTCATCACTTTTATCGGCGGGACTTAGACAATAAATAATCCACATCATCCACCTTTTCTACTGACGAGGATATTCATTAGTATCACAACCACAAATTATCCATGCACTACGGGCGAGGATATTCGTGTATTCATCGATGGTCATGATCATGCCAACAAGCGTCCATCAATGCACTACGGGCGATGAGGACTTTTACCACATCATTTGTAACATTACGGTCGTGATTACACAAGAATAATCCACAGTCGTAATCATACCAAGTCCATCCATCATGCACTTTCTACAGCCCCACGGATGACTTTCAACAAAATATAAATATGAGGATGATGACAATGATATAAGAATTCAATAAAACAAGTTCAAGAATTAATTTATTAGAGGAACTAATAACGTCAAATTATCGACATGATACTTCTTTGTAGAGTAAAATTCAAGAATGCTCGGAAGAATATTTCCATGAAAAGATCTTTGGATGAAGCGCAAAATATCGAGGATATTCCACTAATTTCATGGAGTATAAAAGTTAAAACTTTAACCAATTGAGTATAATAAAGAATGGAATAACAAAAGAAATCACCATGCATGCGGTGCTTAGCATGAGCGAGGTTATTCAACGAATAATAATAAATAACGGAACCGGGTCGAGGCGTAATTCATACGCAAGCGGGATATTCAACGAATAATAAAGAATGGAATAACAACGAAATCACCATGCATGCGGTACTTAGCGATGAACAGGTTATTCAACAAAATAATAAATAACGGAATCGGTCCGTAAGTAAAATGCACAACGGATATTCAGCGAGAATAATAAAAAGCGGGAACCGGTCCGTAAAAAAAAGCATGAACGAGGATATTCAACGAAATAATAAAGAATGGAACCGAATTCCACCGTATAACGCCTTGCAGACGAGGATGTTCAACGAGAATAATAAATAATGGAATAACAAAAAATTTCACCAAGTATAGGGTGAAGCCAGCGTATCTGAGTTATTCAATGAGAATAATAAAGAATGGAATAACGAAGTTCTCTTCATGAATATGAAAAAAAAAATACCCTCCCTTACCTTATAAAGAAGAGTACTCAGATGGTAGAGGCGGGGATATACTTGAAGAAACTTGCACTACGCTCAAAAGCTTTCTTAAGCGCTAAAGAAATACGCTCGAATATAAGAATAATTCTCTCTACGGTTTCTCTCTAGAGTTTAAATGAATTAAGTAAGAAATAATGAAGGAATGAGCTTATTTATAGAAGAATGGGTGAATAGTAACCAATCCATGAGCAGTCGAGATCGATTTACTTTAAGCGGATGATCCAGTTGGTTTTACAATAAAATATAATATATTATATTTATAATCTAATAAAAAGCGAATAACTTTTAAAAAGATTTTACTATCTGAAACACTATATACAGGCACTATGCAAACACTATGCATAATAAAATATAATATATTCTAATTATTATTGTCTAATAAAACGAATAACTTTATAAAAGTATTACATTTTATATAAAAAGATTTTACTATTAGCCTAATAAAGCGAATAACTTTATAAAAGTATTACATTTTATATAAAAAGCTTTTACATTTTTATTACATTAATAATACTAATAAAACAAAAACTTCATCATCATTATTATTATTCACACTATTAATCGACCGGTCGTTCCCGGAAGAGGGGGCTTTCGATAAAGATTTCTCCTTATTGGCGCAGCGATTAGGTGACCAAACCTCTCCTTGGCGAACTTTTAGACATCGTTAATAATGCGAATAATAATATTAATAACTCTGTCATCTCAATTATTGATTTAATAATATATAAAATATCTACAATAATTGAATAAAATAACGAATGACTTCTCACGTAATTCTTGAGCATCAATAATTGAACAAAAGCGATGACTTCTCACGTAAGCATCGATAATCAATACTGGTATTACTTCTTATGAACCACGCGTATTCACATACTTTTAACACTTGGGTGTTTCAACGATTAACGGTAAAACTTCCGCCGTTATTTTCATAAAAATATTTTTTTTATCGTTTTCTCGATCAAATGATAATTACATTTTGTGGGGTCCACCAATGATGATTGTCTTGGTCGTCGTGCGAATATTCCTGTTAAAATGAATATTCCCAGAGCCAATCGAATATTATATAACAACTTGCGTACTTTGCAAAATTTATAAATATTACCCACAACTATAACATTATATCAAATTCATTCATAATATTAAAAATGATAATTATAGAAAATTCATCTTTATTCATAAAAGTTGGGGTCTTACAATCTCCCTTCTTATGAAATTTAAGCCCTCGAAATTAGAGTGCGTTACACAGTATGTCGAAGAGGTAAGGATACCTTGATTTCATTTGATTCTAACTCCCGGTCATTTCCTCAACATCGTGGTTCCTCCATAAAACTTTGACTTGAGGTATAACCTTGGGCGTAGAATATGTTCCTTCTTATCAAGATTTGAGCAGGAACTCTCTTAATACGTTAAATCTTCGCTATTTATTTCGTCGGGTTCTAACTTCGATAATGTGGTTGGGTCTTTCACATATTTACGTAACATGGATATATGAAAAATGTTATGAACACGAGACATACTTGGCGGTAAAAGCGAGTACATATAGGCTACGATCCTACTCGATCGAGGATTAAAAATGGGCGATGAATCGAGGATTGAGCTTTCCTCTCTTTCCAAATCTCGTAACTCCTTTCCATGGAGCAACACGTAACAACACATGATCTCTCGATATCGAATTCCACGTCCTTTCGATGAAGATCGGCATAACTCTTTTATCGATCTTGTGAGGTTTTTATCGTTGTCGGATCGTTTGAATCTTTTTTCGTAGTCATACGTACTAACTCGGGTCCCAACAACGTTGCTTCACCCACCTCATCCCGGCATCTTTGGAGAGCGACACTTTCTTCCATCTGGCGCTTGAATGGAGCCATACCGATACTTGCTTGATAAGCTGTTGTTGTAGGAAAAAACTCCACGATGGTAAGAACTTGTCCCTTCCCTTGAGTCGAGGACACGAGTCTTAATAAATCTTGAAGTTTGAATAGTCCTCTCTCGATTGTCCGTCCAGTTTGAGGATGATATCTTATCGAACTAAATCGTAAATCCGTGCCCATAGCTTTTTGCAAACTAACCCAAAATCGTGAAGTGAATCTTGGGTCTCGATCGAAAACTATGGATCTTGGCATACCATGCAATCTTACAACCTCGTTTATGTACATCTGACGAAGGCGTTCAAGTGTATAAGTTTCTCGTATAGGTAAGAAATGAAGCGGACTTGGTCGATCTATCAACAATGACCCAAATTGCATCTATACCTTGAGAAACCTTGGGAAGACCGATAACTTGAAATCCATGGTAATGTGCTCCCACTTCCATTACGGAATTTCAAGTGGTTCTGATGGACCTTTTGGTACTTGATGCTCACTTGCCTTCGTTGACAAGTTAGACACCTTGAGATAAACAACGCTATCTCTCTCTTCATATTGCCCCACCAAAATGTATGTCGAAGATCATGATACATTTTGGTACTCCCGATGGATTACAAGCGGTGTGTTGTGCGCCTCCATCATGATTTTATACTTTAAATTAGAGGTCGTTAGGAACACTGAAAGTGCAGAGTTGACTCAAGTATTCCTTCTTCATCGATTCTTGCTTAGGCGTAGCACCTTCTTGTACTTTCTTCCTCATATGCATCGACTCCAGTGCAGTAGCTTGAAGCGACTTTAACTTTATCGATTAAAAGTCGGTTCTACTCATATTATTCGCCATCATCACGTGGGTCCACTGGTCTTTATCTCTATCTCCATCCTTTGCAAGTCATACAAAAATGGGCCTTTGCGTTGACAATATCGCTTTTTCGTATGCGCGCGTATGATCTTACTCTCGTCGTCGGCTACCACGTTTGCTTTTTCGGGATGGTATTGGATGGTATGATCATAATCTTTCAACAGTTCAAGCCAGCGTCATTTGTCGCGTGTTGAGTTCCTTTTGAGTGAAGAAATATTTGAGGCTTTTATGATCAGTAAAGATCTCCACTTTCTCCCCATCTGAGTAATGCCTCCAAATTTTAAGTGCGAAGACAACAATTTACCCAACTCTAGATCATGAGTAGGATAATTCCTCTCATATTCTTTGAGTTGTCGAGAGGCATAAACTATGACTTTCCCATGTTGCATGAGAACACATCCTAACCCTTTGCACGAAGCATCACTTTGTAGATGACAAATCCTCAAGGCGGATGGTATTGTCGAGCAGTCTTTGAAATGAGTCTTCTCTTGAGTTCTTGAAAACTCTTCTCACATTCCTCACTCAATAGAATTTTGTATCTTTTGAGTCGGTTTGAGTTAATGGAGTAGCGATTAGAAAAACCCTTCTACGAATCTCCGATAATAACCGACTAAAGCAAAAAAAGCTACGTGCTTGATCATTGATTTAGGTTGCTCCCGACTTTGAATAACTTGATCTTTCTTTGGGTCAGCGGATATTCCATGACTTGATACCACGTGCCCAAGGAATGCTACTTCCTCGAAGCGAACTTCGCATTTCTTGAACTTGGCATAAAGCTTATATTCACGAAGCTTTTGGAGTATCGACCTCAAGTGTTGCTCATGATCTTCACGGCTTTTGGAATAAATAAGGATGTCATCAATAAAGGCGACCACAAAGTGATCCAAATATTCCTTGAATACTCGGTTCATCATATCCATGAAGGCGGCGAGGAGCATTAGTCGATCAAAAAACATGACTAGAAATTCATAATGCCGTCTGCAGGAGTTACGGCCGTCTTTGGAATGTCATCGATTCTAATCTTCAATTGGTGATATCGAGCGAAGATCGATCTTTGAAAAAAATTTGGCGCCTTACTGGTCGGTCAAACAGGTCATCAATACGTGGCAATGGGTACCTATTTTTGATGGTGACATGATTGACTCCAGATAATCAATACAAAAATCGCATACTCCCATCTTTCTTCTTCACGAATAGAATAGGAGCACCCCGAGGAGAAATCTTAGACGCGAATAAAGCGATGTCTAACAATTCCTGCGATTGGGTCTTTAACTCCACGAAGTTCAATAGAGCCATTCGATATGGGGCTTTGGAAATGGGTTTTGTCTGGGGTTCAAGGTCGATACAAAATTCAATTTCACGCTCTACGGGGTAGGCGGGAAGTTCTTCTTGGAATCGTCGGAAAAATTCATTAACAATAGAAATATCATTCAAAATTGGCGTATTTTTGTTTAGATCAGTGACATGAGCTAAGAAAGCTTGACATCCATTTTTCAATAAGCGAATAGCTTTATGGCTTGAGATGATGATGATTGATTTTAATGGTTTGGTTTGCTTGAATTAGCATAATAGGTTGATTAGGAATATGAAAGCTAACACCTTACGAAAATAATCAATTTTTGCATGATGAGTAGTTAACCAATCAATCCACAAATTACGTCAAATGCAAGTATTTTCAATGAAATAAGATCGACGGGTAATGTGAGGTGCTGGATTTGAACCAAACAAGACTTATAAGCGATGGATGTAATGAAGGTTTCTCCCAGCGGAGTTTCAACGAGATAAGTCAAAGTCTAATTTCTCGGTCAAATTTAAGCGTTGGCGCCAAGTAGGAGAAATAAAAAGAATGGGTAGAACCGGTATCAAATAAGGTATATACTTATTTAGAGTTTATGATAAGCTTACCGTGATGACCTCATTTGGGTTCCTTGCTTTACGGGAGGTCACGACAAACGCTCTCCTTGCCTTTACTTGGCTTTGACTTTTTTGGGGGCGTCCTTTGGTGCCTCCATCCTAAATTGAACTTGTCTTGATGAATGACAAAATCGGGCTAGGTGACCTTCTCTTCCATAATTATAACATGCTTTGGAAGGCATCGCGCGTTTGGGTGATGTGTCCCTCCCTCGCATTTGAAGCATATGATAGGTGGTGGTTCTCCTTCCTTAACAACGGTCTTTGATCTTGGCGTCTTTCCATCATTGTTGAATCTCCTCTTCTTGAAATGTCCATTCTTATTGCTTTGGCCATGATTACCACAAAGTGGTTACCATTTACGGCATGTTGATTCCCTCCACGCTTATTGTCATAGCTTGATGATTGTTATCCTTTGGTATTATCATTTTGTTTTGTTGCTCTCTTTGGTTGGGTTGACTCGTTATCGCGCTCTCGATAAGCGAGCCCTATTAACAACATCATCGAATACAAACACGGTTTATGAGAGATAAGATATTGGCGTATCTCGGGTTTGAACCTCTTAGAAACATTAGCGTCATTCTCTCTCTCATTATCAACCAAATGGGACCTGAATCCAGGACAACTTCGGCAAACTTGGCTTCGTCTTTGCGACACGGTCGTGTTGTTTTGCTCGACTTTAATGAACTCTACCTCTTTCATGTGATGAATACTTTTGGGAAAGTACTTGTCGTTGAACAATTCTTGGAACTTCTCCCAAGACATCTTGATCGGCGGCGGTTGATCGCTTTCTGATTCCCACCCAATCTGTCTGCCTCTCTGCCTGCACTTGACATGAAGGTGGCAAAGGAACCTTTTGCTCCTCGGAGCATCCCAAGACATCAAATATCTTGTTGATCTGCTTTATCCACGTCTCACTTTAAAGTGGTTTGGCTCTCAAAAAACTCCGGTGGTCCCGGCTCCTTGAAGCTATTTTGCGGTGGCCGTCAAGAGAGTTGCCGGTGTTTCCACTGCATTTTGGGCGGGAGCCGCTCTTTGCTGATGTTGCATGAATTGCATAAAATCCTCTGAACATTCCATCGTTCATCATTTGGTCGGTGTTGTTGTTTGCATGAGGATTATCGCCTTCCTTCGATGCACATTATCACGATTATTGATATGTGGAGACTCAGCGGTCTCACATGTGCTCGATTGATGTTCTCAACATTCTGGATGCCATTTTCAAATCTTTGCACAAAAAAGGGTTAATTAACATATCACATATAATCCTATACTCGACCAACCAATTAAATATCAAATAAACTTAGGTAGGTCATACTAGCGAAGAAATTCCCGTCTCTCCCCTCTAGTTCTTGTCTCACATCTTAGCCGGGGATCATATCCTAAGCTTTGATACCAAGCTGGCGGCGCCCCCAAAATAGGTATACATCACCTATTACGAGTCGCCAAATACATGATGCAAAATCTGAAATACTGAATCTTAAATATCTGACAAGAGAGGCTGTGAGTTTTAATACAAAATATTGTCTTCTGAGACAATATCCACTCTCGAAATAAGTCCTCATTACATTTATTAACACATTATTTAACGAGAATAGTGAGGACTACTAATACTATCATCTGGGACCGTCACTCCAGTTCCCCGAGCTAGTCCAGATTACGTTCTCATTTCTGAAGAGAACACTGAAAAAGAAAGGGTGAGCTCAACTAGCCCGATAAAAATATTATGACTAAGATAATGCGAGAATAAATTATCATTAGTCTTCAACAATGATAAAGCGATAAAATACAATAGACATCAAGTTTAAGCTGCGGTGAACATCTGATCCATTAAAAGAGTCAGTAGAGAATAAAATCTACTATCTTTTATGATTTAAAAGGTTTTTCATCACTTTTATCATTTGGGACTCGACAATAAATAATCCACATCATCCACACACTTCTGACGAGGATATTCATTAGTATCACAACCACAAATTATCCATGCACTACGGGCGAGGATATTTGTGTATTCATCGATAATCATGATCATGCCAACAATCGTCCATCGATGCACTACTGGGACGATGAGGACTTTTACCACATCATTTGTAACATTACGGTCGTGATTACACCTTAATAATCCACAGTCATAATCATACCAGAAGTCCATCTATGCACTACTGACCCACAGATGACTTTTAACAAAAAAATATAAATATGAGGATGATGACAATGATATAAGAATTCAATAAAACAAGTTCAAAATTAATTTATTAGGAACTAATAACGTCCAATTATCGACATGATACTTCTTTGTAGAGTAAAATTCAAGAATGCTCGAAGAATATTTCCATGAAAAGATCTTTGGATGAAGCGTAAATATCGAGGATATTCCACTAATTTCATGGAGTATAAAAGTCAAACTTTAACCAATTGAGTATAATAAAGAATGGAATAACAAAAGAAATCACCATGCATGCGGTACTTACGTGACAGAGGTTATTCAACAAAATAATATAACGGAACGGTCAATAAATAATGGAACAAGGATATTCCAATGTAATAATAAAAATGGAATAACAACGAAATCACCATGCATGCGGTACTTGGTTGCGGAGTATTCAACAATAATAATAAATAATGGAATCAGTCCGGCAAAAATGCAACGTGATATTCCAATGTAATAATAAAGATTTTAACCCGGTCCCATGATAACGCATGTTGTTGTTCCAATGAATAATAACGAATGAAATAACAAATGAAATCACCAAGTATAGGGTGATCATGCGTAGCGTGTTCAGGTTTTCTTTTATATAATAATAAAAATGGAATAATAAACTACTACAAAATACTAAATAGACAATGATTTAAAACCACAACGCTTTTTATAAAAACGCGTTGTTTTATTCTACAACATTTTTTAAAAAAACGTTGTAGATATATATGCAAAAAAATTTATCTATTTAAAAGGGCATTTTTTTTTAGTTTTAACTAGATAATTTTTTTTTTTTAAAAACGTTGTCTATCAAGTAAAACACGGAGCTAAAAAAATAGGTGGTTAAATGAAAACTTAAAACTCTCTTTCGCATTTCTCACTGGGTGTATTCATCTCTCATCTCTATGTTTAGCCTCTTTTCATTCCATCAAACCCTAAATTTCCAGTGGAGGAGGGAAACTATGCACAATCCTTTAGTATGCACAAATATAAGGCTTCTTTTAGTCTGTTTCTGGGGGATTTTGGCGAATCGTTACGGTTTCGAGTTTCAGTAAAACCTGGTGGTGGTTTTAATGGCTTGATTTTACCGCTGTCAAAAAGCTCGTCGGCAGAGAGAGAAGGTCTCTCCAGCTTTCCGCTGAAATCGAAGGCAAATTCGGTGTCATCGTGCTAATAATTGTACTGGGTGTTGTGTTTTGATTTTGGGGTTCCGGGTTTTTCTTCCCAGTTGAAGGGTATTGTGGATGATGGGCCGGTGTCGGTGGAGGGAGGGAAATCGTGGTATAAGGTGGCGGCGCGTGTGGGGCTGGTAGGGGCGCTAAAGAAGTAGTTGCCGAAGCGTGGTGGGCTTGAAGGGGCACTCACATACAGAGAAGTGCATGCGCTGTCAAAGTTGAACTCACCGCCGGCCGGTGACGGTATCATCCTTTTATGCACAATCCTTTTATTTGTAACTTCTACACGAAAGGTAAATTCTGACAATGGTTTCTCCTTTTATTCTAGTTACTCATTAGAGTTAATCTGATTTTTCTGAGCTCAAATTCTGCTTCTTTTTTTTGTAGATTGTTAAGGTAGTAGTGGTTAGTATTTTGTCTTCATGGTTTCTCTCTGTCTGATCTAAGTTTCTGATTTCTGTCGAGTTTATTTTAGTTGTTGATTTAGATTTCTGGCCATTTTAATTTTGCAAGCGCCTTTAATTCTGTAGGGGGCTAGATTTCTGGCCATTTTAATTTCATACATATTACAGATTTAGAGAAACAGAATGATGATGGAAATTTGGGGTAGTCATGCACCAATTTGACTGTCAGCCATAAGTCCAATGGTGAAGGTCATATAAACCATTCAACTCTACCTCCTTTATGTGATCTTGATATGGGAGTGATAGAGAGTCTTCCTCGCAACCTCCTTTTGGAAATTAATGATTTGTATGGCGGAATGTTAATTAGTTTAATGTCAAAACATAAAGGCAAAAGTGCTGATATTGGTAGTTTGTGGCCCACATCTTTCGGAAGTGGTGGAGGTAAATTTTGAACCTACTTTTTGTTCACTAACAGATTGTATGCTCTTTATACCAGTGTGTAATACATGTTTGTTTTTGATGTAGGTGTAACATATGAAGAAAAGGTAACTCTTCTCACTTCTCTGGCCCCTTCGAGACAATGCACTGTAGATAACATGGTATGCTTTTTTATTTTGTCTCTGTAGCTAGCTTTTCCCCGCATTCTTTTTATGCTCCTCTTTTTGTGTTATCTTATTTTTTTCATAAGAAGCTGTCACTAAATACAGATGGAAGAGTGCAACTATGTTTATATGTGGCATATTTTCATATTTTTTTAAAAATTATTCATTCTATTGCTTTTAAGGAGAAGCTGATTTATGGTTATATTGGTGCTTAATACTAGTTTTTGAAAATTAGGTTTCTTAATGAAAGTTTAGATTATCAATCAATCACAACTACCTCAAAATACACAAGTACAAAAGAATACGAATGGAAAATGTGTGTTTTATATTGCAACCTCCTATTACTGGAATGAAATGTGTTTACTGAACAGGAACAGTGCCATATTGAGAGTGCCATCAAAAAGGCACTCAGAGACACTTGTCCATCTCCCTCACTGCTACTTCGTAAATGATTATAAGCAGGTTAGTATCTCAATCTCAAATTCTTATTTTGAGAAATTTGTCCCAAATTAGGTTCAATACAGTATAATATAGTAGTATCTAATGGATGAATGAGTGATTAATTCATTCATTCATGGCAGCAGATTAGCATGACAACACATCTTCGAATGATATAGAGCTTAGCCCTTTGCTGTCTAAGGACTCCTCCAAGTCCTCTGCTTGCAATCCTTCTCTTGGATCCTCCCATGCTGCTACCACTGCTCATCATCTTCATTATATTTTATTTATTTTCTTAAAAAAATAAAGTATAGAGAAAAACAGTAGAGTTTTTTGGGCTTGAGCTTGTAAATGATCAAAGTTGAATTGAAGGGGAAATAAGTGTTTCTAGGTGTTGTACATCACATCTTTCACTAACGCGCTGCTTCATTTTCTTTGTTGTAACTTCTTGGGAGGAGCAGTTGATTTCATATGGCATCAACTTATCGGCCGTGTACGAAAGGTCTTTGGCATCATCTCATTGATTCATTTCTAGTTTCTACAATGCTATGTAACATGTTCATTTATATTTATATTGAAAAGTGAATTTGAGATGCATATATGGATAGTTTGGTATATATTGTGGATGTAGTAATGTGAAACTGTAAACGAATGATATTTATTGGGATGTATTTTGAATGGTTGATACATTTTGGCTTTAAATTTAATTGATAATTTAGACCTTTTAGCTATATATCATGGCATTAGCATATTGCAGGTGCATTGGTAATGTAGGTGAATCACAATATTTTTTTTTCTTTTTCTTTTTTAATCTACAACATTTTAAAAACGTTGTGTAAATGTGCCTAAACGTTGTCTGATATATTAAACAATAATATTTTTATCCAAAAAACGTTGTGGAATCATACCTTCTACAACGTTTTTAAGCATCTGCTAATTTTTGAAAAACAAATCTACAACGTTTTTCCCTAAAAAAAAGCAGTGTATTATCTTTAACTACAACGTTTTAAAAACGTCGTGTAAGGGTGTCAAATAGATGACACCCTTAACCACGACGTTTTTCTGACTAAAACCACAACGTTTTTTTCGCGTTATCTATTTACTATTTTGTAGTAGTGAATTCTCTCTACAGTTTATCTCTCTAGTTTCAGTGAATTCATAAGAAATAATGAAGGAATGAACTTCTATTTATAGAAGAATGGACTGAATAGTAACCAATCCATGAATGGTCCAGATCGATTGACTTTAAACGGACCATTCAAGTTGGTTTATAATAAAATATAATATATTCTATTTATAATCTAATAAAACGAATAACTTTTAAAAAGATTTTACTATCTGAACACTATGCATAATAAAATATAATATATTCTAATTATCGTCTAATAAAATGAATAACTTTATAAAAGTATTCGCTTTTATATAAAAAGATTTTACTTATTAGCCTAATAAAACGAATAACTTTATAAAAGTATTACATTTTTATATAAAAAGCTTTTCTTTTTATTACATTAATAATACTAATAAAACAAAACTTCATCATCATTATTATTATTCACACTATTAATCGTCCACTGCGTCGCTCCTGGAAAGAGGGAACTTTCCAATAAGGATTTCTCCTTATTGAGTGCGCAATTAGGTGACCAAACCTCTCCTCGGCGTAACTTCTGACATCGTTAATAATGCAAATAATAATATTAATAACTCTGTCATCTCAATTATTGATTTAATAATATATAAAATATCGAAAATAATTGAATAAAACTGAATGACTTCTCACGGAAGCATCAATAATCAATACCGTGTGCTACTATGCAACCACGCGTATTCCTGTACTTTTAACACTGGGTGTTTCAACAGTTAACGGTAAAACTTCCGCCGTTATTTTCATAAAATATTTTGTCATTTTCTTAATCCGACAATAATTCCGTAGTGGGGTCCACCAATGATTGTGCCGTCGTACGAATATTCCCTGTTATGGTGAATATTCCCCGACCAATCGAATATTATATAACAACTTGCGTACTTTGTAAAATTTATAAATATTACCCACAACTATAACATTATATCAAATTTATTCAAAAATGATAATTATAGAAAATTCATCTTTATTCATAAAAGTTGGGGTCTTACATTTTACAAATAATTTTTTTTTATTATTATAGTATTGATAATTATTTTGAGCATACGTGGTATGAATTCAACAGGCTAGTCAATTTATTTATTAACTAAGCAGTGCAAAGAAGGTAATAATGAATACCTGATCAAAATTCTAATTTGAATAGGGCGCTCGTTAATAACACAACTATTATTATAATTGTAGTTCAGAATATGTGGTTTATGTAATTAATCTTAAGTACTGATCAGTTAAGGTGTAACATTAATAAATCCTAATGATCAGTTAAGAAACTCTAATGTTAATTAGGAAATCCTAATTCTAGATTTGGTAACCCTAAACCATGATAAGAAACTGTAACCCTAATTAAGGTTATAAATAGGAATTTATGACTTAATATACTGAAGATTATGTAGTGGATACTAGATATGATTATATAGGAATAAATTTAGGAAAATTTTATCAAGGAAACCCAAGTTGAGGATTAGGAAACCCTAACCTTGAATATTAAACCCTAATTTCAATTTAGAAACCTTAAATTCTAATCAGGGAACCCTAATACTGATTAACAAACCCTAAGGATTTAATATTTAAGGGAAGCATGTGAAAAGACTAGAATAACCCTAAAGTTAATTAGGAAATTACCAAATTACGCTTAGTAAAGGTAAAAAGGCCAAAATGCCCTTGAACTTATCCTTTAACAAAAGATAGGAACAAATCTTGGTGACTCATAACCCAAGATTTGCCCGTGTGCTTAAATTCACCACACCAACTCCGAATTGAAACTTAACACCAATAGATCAAGCACAATTGTCAAGAAGATGGAATAAAGACCACTTTACCCTCACTTGAATTCTTATATACAAGCTAAGCTTTCCATAAGTAAATTCACAAATTCTATACTTCATACACTTCATATAATAGTCCTTAAACAGTGCATTGCAAGTCTAGATCAGAATCAGAAAGTAAAGATCAAAGATTGTTTTAAAAAGGTAAGAACCCTAATCCATGTTATATCCTAAAAGCTTCATTGGATTTTATGTTTTAATGTTTAAAATGTTAAACGTAATGTTATTTAGTGATTTGGGTTGATTTAAGTTGACTCCCTAATCCAGGATGCAAGTTATTTAAGCAACAATACCGTTGAATGACAATGACTTTCATTTCTGGAAAACCCAGAAATGCAAGAACAGTCTTAGGTGCTTGATTAAATCCTTAATATCTTTTGATTGTGGCATAGTTTAACACCAAAATTGTTATAGGCTTGTACTACTACATCAAGGCTACAAATTGATTACACTGATAAACCCAGAAACATAACAGATTGTAAATTAATCCTGGTTATAGTAGGGGGTAAAGGTTGTTCATCAGACCTCAAGAACACATTTAACTACACTTTTTGTCGCTATAACCTTTAGCGACAGTTTTTAATAAAAATTAATAATAATTAAAATAATAGAATAAATAAAAATAAATACTAAATAATTATTAATAATTAATAATTAAGTTTTAAAATTCATTTTTAGTTATACTAAATAATTTTTTAATATTTTGACATAAAATTTCATTAATATTTAATTTATTTAAATATTAGTGATAATAAAAATATTTAATAATGTTATTAAATAAATTAGTTAAAATGATATTAATGTTTTAAAAATCATTATACATGATAATAAATTATTTAAAATGATACTAATGATTTAAAAATATTATCAATTATAATAAATTATTTAAAAATAATATTTATGATTTAAAATTCATTATGGATGATCAATGATTATTTAAAAATAATATTAATGATTCTAAAATCATTTTAATTGATAATAAATTAGTTAAAATTGATATTAATCATTAAGAAATTTTTTTGAGCTTATAGAAATTATTATAAACAATATTTAAACTATCCAAAGTGATATTTAAACTTTTAAATAAAGTTTATTGAAAAAAAATAACTCGATAATTAGCTGATAAAACTATAAAATACCGAATAGATATCGAAATCAACCTAGATTCTAATAATTTGATTAGATATTAGTTATTATTCTTTCTAATAACTGCGATGGATATATTTAGGTTACGTAGACAGTTTTGAATATCATACATTAGCTGATTGTCGTGCAGGCAAGTTTTCTACACTAATTGCAAACTTTATATTTCAAATGCAAGTTTTTCATTACATTTAATTTTTGTATTAAATGTAATTCTTATATTAATGCCATGTGAACTTGTTTTAAACATCGTTCGTGATATTTGTTATGAAAATAGGGTTATTTCTTCTTGTTCAAGCATGACTAAGCTATATGAACTATTGTTTGCGTAAAATGTATTTGATTTGATATCAAAACATAGATTGTGAGAAACCAATGTTGTTTGGTACAAACATATATATTGAAACTATTATGAACAACAGTTATATACTGATCGTGGTTAATTTATGACCGACTTTTATTGTAATGACAGAGGTTTATTTATGATCGACATTTGTAGTAATGACCGAGGGTTATTTGGATAGGATGATATTCATACTCTTAGGTTGTTTGGTTGAACGAATCAACTCGAGTTGATAAGTCTATATGACTGATAGAAACTCGTAATGTGCGGGGTTTGATAGATAAACCTTAGTGTATATATATATGTTGAAAAACTCTGAACTTTATGTTCATTCAATTTAGATTCAGTATGAGTATAATTATTACTTGTTCAAAACTTGTTGAGCTTTGTGTAGCTCATCCTTGCAAATATTTTTCCTTTGCAGATATAAATGATGTGTCCGACAGTTCCAGTATTTGTGGATAGAAAGTCTTAAGACATGGTTATTCTTTTTGAGGACTATGATGTAATAGTTAACTACATTTAGTGTTTATGTGATGATATGTTAAGTTGTGTAATGTATTATTAGTTTCCATTGCTTAGTTTTACATTTCTAAAGAAATTAGAAAAGATTATAATATCTATATGAACTATACTTCTGAATGATAGTATTGACAGATCTTGGGAGTTCTCTGATGCACTGAGTTAGCGCTTCTCAATTCCAAGAACAACCCTAGCATTAATACTGTGAATGTCAGGTAGATAGGAATCATTGATATGGAAGAAATATCTATAAGATGGGTGAGGGTACTCAATACAGTAATTATTCTGACGAGAACTACTATCTGCCACAAGTACTGTGAATCTTAGATTAATAGGAATTATTATCTTACGCAATGTTTATGTGAGCACCAAATTTGCTACAAGGAATGTAGAGAATTTGGGGACATCACAATTTGGTATCAGAGCAGTAGGTTATAGATCTAGGGTAGGAATACCTTAAGATATGACCTGAGAGAACGTAGTGAAGGCAACAAGGAGATAAACTTAGATATGGTTTCAAGAAATGAGTTGAGATACTCGTTGTAAGGAAGTATATTGGAGGTGTTAGTTAAGATTGATCAAGGAATGTCTAGAATAGATAAAGAGAAGTTGTAAGAGATGAAGAGATTATTTTGATAAAATGTATTGAAATGGATAGAGACAATTAAGGTTATAGGAAATGATATAGTGATAGATCTAGGAAGTGACTTGGAAGGGTTAGACTTGAAGTTGGGTATGGTAAAAAGTTTAGAGCCTAGTGTAAAGAAAATAAGAAATTGTTGATCAAATTTAGTATTAAGGAATGAAGAGCATGATAGGTTAGGAAATCAAATGGCAGTAGTTATAAGAGGAACTTTAGTTTGTAATAGTATAGTGTTCCTAATGAAGGAATTCTTTGGGGAAACTAATGAAAATATATAAATCATTAGTCGGTCAAGTATTTTTATTTGAGTATATAGAATATATATAGTTGAATATATATAACTCTCTACATGTGAAATACACATTGTTGTTTTTCAAATTGAATTGATTATTATACTTATACTTAGTTATTTGTTATCTTTAGATAAATGACCTCACAAGGAAGATCACAAATAGAGATCGACGGGGACCAATTAGAGACAAACCCAACCCAACAGTTGGTAAACATGTTGCTAGGAGCTTTACAAGGGAGGTCCGAGAATCTACCACAAGTTGAACCCAATAATCTAAGGATTACCTTAGACTTTAAATTAGCGGGACCACCGGAGTTGAAGGGGACCGATGAATCAGGGAATGAAGCATTAAGGAAATGTCAAATGAAGAAGAATCATAATAGGAAAAGGAATGTCATTTCTCCAAATAACTCTGGGAAAGAGGGAAATAATAACACTAGTCAAAGGGGTGAAGGTTGTAGTACTTGTGGGAAGAAGCACGGAGGGGTATGTATTTTTAGGGGGACTCAATGTTTTCCTTGTGGAAACATTGGGCATTACTCAAATAGCTTCCTACAGAAGAAGCGTGGTAGGAATAATAAGATCAACAAGATTAAATGTTTCAATTGCAGGGTGGAGGAACACATTGCTAAATTTTGTCCAAAACCCAGAAATCTTAACATAGGGGGAAACCAAAACCTCAAATCCAAATTAGCAGGTGAAGGAAGTGGAAATGTATAAAATAAAAGTTGGATTTTGAAATATTTGTAATAGTAAGAATGTTAGGATAATATCTTGAAAAGTATATGTGAATACATATATATATATATATATGTACGATATAAGTTACAACGTTTGTATAAGTTTGGGAATGATAGTAGATTCCATCTTTTAGTCTATGTTAAAGGGATATGTATATTATATAGCAATAGTGGTAAGATGAATTGAAATGTAATCAGAAAACATGTTAATATATAATAAATATATTCTAAATTAGGAATGTATTTGCAAAGTGTAAAATGTGTTAAAGAAAGGGAATAATTATGCACTAAATATGTTGAATTATGGTATGACTTGGGTTAACGATAAGTTTAAAGTATTTTAAAAGATACTGTAAAAGATTCGAGTAAAGATTTATTCCTTAATAATAATAATAAAGGATGGTGTTAAGATAGAAGAAAAATAAGAAGAAGATGAAGTTAAATTTAATCTAATATGAAGGAATTATTGGTAAATATAGGGCAAAAATTAAATTGGAGAAGATAGTAAACTATAGGGTTTTAAAGAAGTAAAAGATGATGTTTGGTGATCATATTCTTTTGGTCAAAAAAATTGGTGAAGGATAGAAAGTCTGTTAGGAAAGGAAGTGAAGATGATTGAGGTTAATTTATATCCAAAGTATGAAATTAGCAGTAGGTTAAATAATCATGGTAGAAGAAATTATTCAAAAAAAAAACATTAGGATCAATGATATGAAGTGAAGAAAGTTAGGTATAAATTTGAGAAGTAAGAAAATGATATAAAGATATCATTATTACTAGTCGTGGTGAAGTAGTTCAAGATGAGAAATGAATTAGCTGTATCCAGAAATATGTTGAATGAAGAGTTAAAATGGTATAATTGATTACAATAAGTAAAGATAGTATCTTGGTTTGAGACATATAAATATCAGGAGGAAACATTTAGCAATAATATTAAAAGTCAAATGAAACAACGAGGTACTGATAAAAGATTTTAATAAATTTGAGGTTGAGGTAAGAGTTTCAACTAACTCTATCTAGAAGCTATTAGTTATAGGGAAAGACCAGAAGAAGGGTGAAAAATAAAGCTGAGATAACTCATGAATGAAATTATAGATAGAGATGGGGTATTAAGATATAAAGAAAGAATTCGATGAGAATTAATAAGAGGGGGTACCAAAGTCAGACTCTCTGTAAGGGACGTCAGTTGGGTCGATGGTAAATTAGGAAGGTACCATTGTGAAGTGCTATGGTTAAAATACCATAAGTCACAAGATGGTATCAGAATTGAAGGATGAAGAAGGCATAGTACCAAGGATATAAAATATAAGGCAATGAGTCAAAGAGTGTTAAAGTTAAAGAGGGACAAGATTAAAAAAAATAAAATTAATTAATATTGAAAGGGAAATTTGAGTTCAATTAAGTTAAGATAATGATAAACAATTATTGAGTTTTAACTTGATAAATAGTTGAGGTTAAACGATAAATAAGGAAATGGATAAGTAAATGTTTTATGTATTTAACGATTATAATTAAACACAATAGTTAAGTGTGTTGATTCAATTTTTTATAATTTTTTGAGTAAAGAATGGATCAAGACTCATAATATAGAATATTATATGGAGGGGAGGATATAATAATTTAATTTTTTATTATATAATTTTGTATTAAATGAGTGAATACGAAATTATGTTCCCTATAGAAATTTTGAGCCATGACAAGTCAAATAAGAATTAGGCTGAGCAAAGAATTTGTTTTTATTCCTGAAAGGAATTAGGAATGGAATAAAGGTCGAACAATAGACATAAATTAAGCATTAAGTAATGATGAGTCTGAGGACGGAATCCTTATAAGGAGGGGAGAATGTAAAGCCAGGGAATTTTACATGATTAAATATTTTACGAATATTTTTTTTAATTATTATAATATTGATAATTTTTTAGAGCATGCGTGGTATGAATTCAACAGGCTAGTCAATTTATTTATTGACTAAGCAATGTAAAGAAGGTAATAATGAATACCTGATAAAAATTCTAATTTGATAGGGCTTTAGATAATAACACAGTTGTTATTATAATTATAATTCAGAATATGTGATTTATGTAATTAATGTTAAGTACTGATCAGATAAGGTGTAACATTAGTAAATTGTGACGACCCGAAAATTCAGATCGTCCAGAAATTAAGTTTAAAAAATTAGTTATTAATAAAATGAATTTTTTATTAATAATATCATGTGCTATGTGTTTATTAATCGTTCTAGAACCTAGGATGATTATAAGTCGGGAGGATTCTGGCTACGAGCTAGACTGAATGAGTAATAATTTTCAAGACAAAAATGAAAAATTTCCAGGGACAAAAATATTTTTGAGGAAAAAGACGAAGTAGGCACTATTCACCCAACGAAATATAAGGGTTAGGGTTTGAATAACCTAAGCCTTTCTGAGAGTTCGGTATGTCGAAATGACATTCCGTTAAAAGATTTGACGATAATATGTTGTGAAAAGTTAAGTAAGCAGATAAAATTTTTTCTTAAAAAATGTGCAGAAATTGGACTAAATAAAAACAACGAAAAGTACTGCTATGTACTTTTCATTCGTTTAGCTACGTTAGGGGAAAACGTGAAGGAAAACAATTAACACCAAAAAGTGTTTTTCAATTTTTTGGAGATCCGAAGAATACGTAAAAGTTAATTGGTAAAGGAAAGACGAAATATCCAAAAAATATTTAGATTCCGAGAATCGCAGTTTTTGGACTGTAAAGTGCTTATGCTTAAGAGCTAAGTAAAGGATAAGTTACTTAATGAGTAAGTAAACTTATAGGCTAAGTAAACTTAAGGGTTAAGCAAACTTAAGGGCTAAGATAACTTAGTCCTTAAGCCATGAATAGTAAGGAGGTTAAGGGGGGTGAAATGACTAAAATACCCTTAGCTTGGATTTTTTATAAATAGGAAGCTAACTTTCATTTAAATGGGATTTTTGAAAATCCTATATCTTGAGAGAGAGAGAGAGAAGGTTCGGATGAAGAGGGAGAAGGAAGAGCTTGAGCATGAATGATCGGATCGAAAGTGTTTGTGAAATAGAAAAGCTTGTGAATCGCTGTTTTTGTCTAGCGGAAGAAAAATAAGGAAGGAAGGTATTAAAATCTAACTTTTAGGTTAGATTTTATTTAAGTTTTATATGTTGAAAACAAATCTTAATGAGAATAAGAAGTAAATGATGTTAGGAATGATTTCATATGGTTGAAATCATAAGAAAATGAAGAAATAAGAATTAAAAGTTTAGTTTATAAATTTTTTAAGGAAGTATAAGATTCGTAATGAATTAGAACGATCCGAGTGGATTATATGAAGGAGTAGGTGAAATAAGTAAGGAATGATGTTCTATAACATCAAATTCCAATAAAAAGTGAAATTATAATCCAAAATATCGATTAAAATGAAGAACGAATGAAGAACACGAAGAACACGCGAAGAACACGAAGAACGTTGTTGATGGACAAATTTAAAACCATTGTAGGATAATTGTTGTTGATGGACAAGTTTTAAACCATCGTGTATAAGTTAGATGCTTATTGCTTGGTTAGGAACGGTAGAAACGTTCATGAAGAACGTATTAAAACTTAGCTATAACGAAGTTATGACAAAAATTTTGTAAAAGACAAACAAGAATTAGAAAGTTAGTAAATGAACCCGAACGTATAGGGTTTCATAAGAATGTGAGAGAACATAGAAAACGTGAGTCTTGGACACAAGAATGAATGAATTCCAAGTTCGAATGACCAAATTACGGACGAATAAACGAAGAACGTTAAAAACGTAAAACGAATGAAGGGCGAAGATCAAGACAATCGAATGACACGTTAATGAATTCAGAACGAAGTTCTATCCAGGGGGTATTGAAGTACGTAAGATAAAGAAGAGAATGGCTTTGGAACAACCTCGTTCCGAGTTATAATGAATAAGTTATGAAAGCGGGAAGTAAGAGTCTCAAATTGAATTTAACACTTAGAAAAATTTTCTAGGGTTAGGGCTTGGCGCCACGGCGCCAGTCATGTCTTGTAAGGTGGCACTGCAGCACTGCACTGAGGAGTTTGAGATCAGCCAAACTCAAGCCATGATGCGAGAGAGAAAAAAGAGAGAGTGGCGCCGGAGCGCCAAGGTGTAGGAAAAAGCCGGAGAAGAGCTTTTAACTCCTCAACTCTTGGGAAAACATAAGGAAAGATAAAGAACATAATGTTCAACTAATGTAACCCTTAATCAAGTGTTTTAAACCTTTAATGAAGGTTGAATGAAAAGATTAAATGAGAGTAAAAGATAAAGAATATAAATGCGGATTACGGAACCGATATCCGGGGACCGTAGTTACGATAAACGAACGTGGAGGATTGCTATGGTTGTGATTCCTTAGACGTTGAGCGACGAGGGTAATGACTAACATTTTGATGTTATGTCATGATAATGAGAGATAAGTGTGAAGCGTATAAACTCTGTGTACGCAACGCTGTTGCGATAAACGAGCGGTCTTAACATATAAAGAACGGTATGGCTTGGACATTAAGAATGACTAATGAACATGGGGTTCAGGTAATGGATAACAAAAGTATTGAGTAAGATAAAAATGGTAACAAGAAAGCCATAACAAAAATGGTGAAGAAGCTGAATTAAAGATAAGTACGCATAATGTAATGAAGCCGAGTTAACGATTAACTTGAATGATCGCTATGAGTATATAAAAGACTGTATGACTTGGAAGATAAAAAAATGAATCCCGAGGTATGGCATTTAGTTGCCAAAAAGCCATAAGAAATAAGAATTGGACTTAACGAATATTATAGTTTAATAGTTCAGATAAGTTAAGATAAGTTAGGTTATGGTGCAATCGTAACCTTTGATGGTTGACATATGGGAGCTGGGCTAAACAATTCCTTCAGAGAGCGAAGGTATATATGAAACTGACAACCGATCTAACTCACTATGATGGCAGTGTAGACGAGACGGGAACTTATTTGTTAGTTGTTTGTGGGAAACCACTCAGAGTACCATATGGACTATTAGCAGAGGAACGATGTGTGCTGAGTCCTAGGGAAGTTATAAGAAGAAGATAAGAATATAAAACATCAAAGATGATAAACGTATAAGTAAGACATCTTCGTATGTCATGAAGCCGTAGAACGATAATGAAAGTGGTCGTGTAAACTTAGGTTGCAAGAATGCAAACCCTAAGAAGTAAAGTTAAGTAAACTAATGCATAAGTCAAAGATGTATGACTAATTGGTGTATGTGGTGTTTTCTTATATGTTATATAGGAATTGAAATGAGCAGTTCAGCGTAAGCTGTAGCTGGACGTAAGGCAATTTTCCTAACTTCATTCATATTTTAAATGAATGCTAGTTTCTTAAACTTCTCAGATGTTGAACTTGAGAAGTTCTGTCTATGTGTTAATGTGCGATATTTGTGCAAGATGGTAGAACATATGAGGCCTTGTGCCACAATGTGAACACTTCGGTGTTTCTATGAGATGAACTGTTCTGTGATTTAACTGTTCAATAAGAGAATGCTCTGTTTATACATGATCCGTTATTATTAAGTCTGTATGCTAATGATTTTAGCCGATGATGTAATGTGTATGAAAAAGGTAGAAGACTGAAAGTATTTTAAAATGAAAGTGAATATTGTTTTAAAATGATAGGAATCGAGATTATTCCTATTATTCAAGCTGCTTCATAACCTTTATTCGGTTATCGAAGTTCTAAAGGAACGTTTAAACTCTTGAAGTTGTTTGTTTAACTACTATAACTTGCTGAGCAATTGAATGCTCAAACTTATTTTAAATGGAAAAACATTTTCAGCGTACGATGTTAGAAGAACTTAAGGATCTCGTAAAGATCAAGCTGATGGTACCTAGATGAAGTGCCATTTAGAATGTGGATGAGCGAGAAGATCGAGCGAAGACTTGTAATATAAAATAAGTTAAATGAACTTTAGATTAGTTTAATGAACTATTATGTATCCTTAGTGGCGGAAGAAAGTCACTCGTGTAAGATGTAAAGGATAATGTAATTATCGTTATTTGTAATGAAAGGAGTTATAAGGTTTTAGAACCTGGAAATTTAGAATGTATATTGTTATATTTCAGTATATACTGATCTATGTTTGGAAGAAGATGGGATTGTGACGTACGGAATCCGGATGAGAAAATAGACCGGATTTCGGGGCGTTACATAAATCCTAATGATCAATTAGGCCCTAATGTTGATTAGGAAATCTTAATTCTAGATTTGGTAACCCTAAACCAAGATAATAAACTATAACCCTAATTAAGGTTATAAATAGGAAGTTATGAATTAATGTACTAAAGATTATGTAGTGGATACTAGATATGATTATATAGGAATAAATTTAGGAAAATTTTATCAGGGAAACCCAAGTTGAGGATTAGGAAACCCTAACTCTGAATATCAAACCCTAATTATAATTTTTAAACAGTAATTTTAATTTAGAAACCCTAAATTCGAATTGGGAACCCTAACACTGATTAAGAAACCCTAATGATTTAATATTTAAGGAAAGCATGTAAAAAGACTAAAATAACCATAAAATTAATTAGTAAATTACCAAATTACCCTTAGTAAGGGTAAAAAGACCAAAATGCCCTTGAACTTATCCTTTAACAAAAGATAGGAACAAATCTTGGTGACTCATCACCTAAGATTTGCCCATGTGCTTAAATTCACCACACCAACTCCCAATTGACACTTAACACCAATAGATCAAGCACACTTGTCAAGATGATGGAATAAAGTCCATTTTACCTTTACTTGAATTCTTATATACAAGCTAAGCTTTCCATAAGTAAATTCACAAATTCTATACTTCACACACTTCATATAATAGTTCTCAAACAGTGCATAGGAAGTCTAGATCATAATCAAAAAGTAAAGATCAAAGATTGGTTTAAAAAGGTAAGAACCCTAATCCAGGCTAGATCCTGAAAGCTTTATTGTATTTTAATTTTAATGTTTAAAGATGTTAAACATAATGTTATTTAGTGATTTAGGTTGATTAAAGTTGAATCCATAACATTTAAATGCATAAAAATGAGAAATTAAACAAACTGTCCAAACCCTAAAAAGATGGTCTGATAGCCGAATGTCAGGCTTTATAAATCTAAATCTGTTAATGGTTTGAGATGTTAGGTGTATCTGGGTTGTACTTTGCCATGAGGAGAGTAACTTGGAAATGGAATCACATCTATAGGATTAATAGATTTTAAGTTATAGCTGGTCAAACTGCGTTGATCGATCACAGGAAATGGTTTTCTAGAATTTTGAGAAAACTGAAGAACATGGTCTGACAGCCGTTTGACCGGCTTGGATCTCTTAAGTGATAAACAGATAAGGTGTTAAGTTGTAGCTAGATTATACTCTGATATGAGTACTATAAGGCTAAAACACTCTAATACATTGAACATGTCTGGTTTGAAAATTATTAACGGTCAAACTAGGTTGATTAACCACAAAAGATTTTTGGGTAACCCAAAAATTGAACAGAGACCTGACAAGTTTTTTTTATGCCCAGATCTTTCTATTATAATGTTGTTAAACCCTATATGTGTTACCATTTTGTACATTGACATATAGTCTACAAAATCATGGCCTTAAATCACCAAAAGGTTTAGCAGGATGTAAGTTATTTAAGCAACAATACTGTTGACTGACCATGACTTTCATTTCTAGAAAACCCAAAAATGCAAGAATAATCTTAGGTGCTTGATTAAATCCTTAATATCTTTTGATTGTGGCATAGTTTAACACCAAAATTGTTATAGGCTTGTACTACTACTTCAAGGCTACAAATTGATTACACTGACAAACCCAGAAACATAACAGATTGTAAATTAATCCTGGTTATAGTAGGGGGTAAAGGCTGTTCATCAGACCTCAAGAACACATTTAGCTACACTTTTTATCTCTATAACCTTTAGCGATAGCTTTTAATAAAAATTAAAAATAATTAAAATAATAGAATAAATAAAAATAAAAACTAAATAATTATTAACAATTAATAATTAAGTTTTAAAATTCCTTTTTAGTTATACTAAATAATTTTTTAATATTTTAACATAAAATCTCATTAATATTTAATTTATTTAAATATTAGTGATAATAAAATTATTTAATAATGTTATTAAAAATTAGTTAAAAATAATATTAATGTTTTAAAAATCATTATACATGATAATAAATAATTAAAATGATACTAATGATTTAAAAATATTATCAATAATAATAAATTATTTAAAAATAATATTTATGATTTAAAAATCATTATGGATGATTAATAAGTATTTAAAAATAATATTAATGATTCTAAAATCATTTTAATTGATAATAAATTAGTTAAAATTGATATTAATCATTAAGAAGTTTTTTTGAGCTTATAGAAATTATTATAAAAAATATTTAAACTATCCAAAGTGATATTTAAACTTTTAAATAAAGTTTATTGGAAAAAAATAACTCGATAATTAGCCGATAAAGTTATAAAATACCGAATAGATATCGAAATCATCCCAGATGCTAATAATTTGATTAGATATTAGCTATTATTTTTTTTAATAACTGCGATGGATATATTTAGGTTACGTTGACAGTTTTGAATATCATACATTAGCTGATCGTCGAGCAGGCAAGTTTTCTGCACTAAGTGCGAACTTTATATTTCAAATGCAAGTTTTTCATTACATTTAATTTTTGTATTAAATGTAATTCTTATATGTGAACTTGTTTTAAACATCGTTCGTGATATCTGTTATTAAAAGAGGGTTATTTCTTCTTGTTCAAGCATAACTAAGCCATACGAACTATTGTTTGCGTAAAATGTATTTTATTTGATATCAAAACATAGATTGTGAGAAACCAATGTTGCTTGGTATAAACAAATATATATATATATATATACTGACACTATTATGACCGACAGTTATATTCTGACCGAGGTTTATTTATGATCGGCATTTAAAGTAATGATCGGGGTTTATTTATGACTGACATTTGTAGTAATGACCGGGGGTTATTTGGATAAGATGATATGCATACTCCTAGGTTGTTTGGTTGAACGAATCAACTTAGGTTGCTAAGTCTATATGACTGATAGAAACTCGTAATGTGCGGGGTTTGGCAGATAAACCTCTCTCTCTCTATATATATATATATATATATATATATATATATATATATATATATATACTATATCGGATCTTAGACTACTTTTATCCAACTCACCCGGGCTCACCCCCTTTAGCGACGGACCTAATGACGGTTCGGTCATACAACCGTCGTCTATACTTTTAGCGATGCTATATGTTGTCCGTCGCTAAAAGTATAGACAACGGTTGTTATATCGAACCATCGCTCAATCCGTCGCTAAAGGGGGGTGAGCTCGGGTGAGTTGGATAAGGGGTGAGCTTAAGATCCGGACTCTCTCTCTCTCTCTTTATATATATATATGTTGAAAAACTCCAAACTTTATGTTCATTCAATTCAGATTCAGTGTGAGTATAATTATTACTTGTTCAAAACTTACTGAGCTTTTTGTAGCTCATCCTTGAAAATCTTTTTCATTTGCAGATAGAAATGATTTGTCCGGCATTTCCAGTATTTATGGATAGAAAGGCTTAAGACATGGTTATTCTTTTTGAGGACTATGATGTAATAGTTAACTACATTTTGAGTTTATGTGATTATATGTTAAGTTGTGTAATGTATTATTAGTTTCCATTGCTTAGTTTTATATTTCTAAAGAAATTAGAAAAGAGTAAAATATCTATATGAACAATACATCTGAATGATAATATTGATAGATCTTTGGAGTTCTCTGATGCACTGATATAGCGCTTCTCAGTTCCAAGAATAACCCTAGCATTAATACTGTGAATGTCAGATATATAGTAATTATTGATATAGAAGAAATATCTGTAAGATACTAAACCTATACATCCAAGTGAGGGTATTCAATACAGTAATTATTCTGACAAGAACTACTATCTGCCATGAGTACTGTGAATCTTGGATTAATAGGAATTATTATCTTAAGGAATGTTTACGTGAGTACCAAATTTGCTACAGGGAATGTAGAGAATTTGGGGGCGTCACATTTGAGAAGCTTTCATCATAGATTTTTTTTGTGTGAAACCTTTTCTAAGCAGTCGGGCCTTATAGGTCTTTACCTTGTCGTCCGCTCCAATCTTTCTTTTAAAGACCCATTTGGACCCAATAAGCTTAATGCCTTTAGGTTATGAAACCAAATTTCATACTTGGTTCTCATACATGGAGTAAATCTCGGATTTCATGGCTTCTAGCCATTTCTCTAAGTCTTTACTACTCATAGCCTGTTCTTAATTTAATGGATCATCATCATTCATGATGTTTACCTCATCGTCATCCTCTGTGACGAATCCATACCTCTCAGGTATCTTCGGTACTCTTCTAGATTTAAGAATAGATTGTGGTACAGTAGGTTCTTCCACTTGGTCAGGTACCTGACTTTGATCCGTAGTAATTTGTGGTTCTTGAATTTCTTCAAGATATATCTTACTCCCATTGACCCTTTCAAGGATAAACTTATTTTCTAAGAAGGCAACATGTTTCGCAACAAACACCTTTTGATAAGTTAGATGATAGAAATAATACCCTGATGTGCCTTTAGAGTATACCACAAATCTACACTTATCAGATCTAGTCAGAAGCTTATCATTCTCAAACTTTTTGACATATACTGGACAACCCCAAGTCTTAACATGCTTAAGATTTGGTTTTCTCACTGTCCATATCTCATATGGAGTCTTTGGGACAGATTTGATAGATACCTTGTTATGTAGGTATGCAGTCGATTCTAGGGCATAACCCCAGAAAGAAACTGGAAGATCAATAAAACTTATCATAGAAGGAATCATGTCCAACAATGTTTATTTTCTCCTTTCGAATACACCATTAAACCGTGGTGTCCCTGGTGGAGTCCATTGTGAGATTATAACATTTTCTTTGAGACAATTGAGAAACTCACTACTTAAGTGTTCACTACCTCGATCCGATCTAAGAATCATAATACTCTTGCCAGTTTGTTTCTGTACTTCACTTCTGAACTCTTTAAATTTTCAAATTATTCAGATTTGTATTTCATTAAATACGCATATCCAAATCTTGAGTGATCATCAGTGAAAGTAATAAAATAAGAATACCCTCCTCGTACAGTCGTTGTCATAGGTTCACATAAATCTATGTGAACCAGTACTAACAACTCTGTAACTTATGAATTATTGTCCATGAGATAAGATTCATAAGTTGGATATGATTCATAATCAGATAGCTCTAAGAGCCCATCTTTATGTAACTTGGATAATCTTGTTTCATTAATATGACCGAGTCTACAATGCCAGATTAAGGTATAATTAACTCCGTTTCTTTTCCTTTTCTTAGTTTGTTCAATTTGAAATATATTTTCATACAAGTCAAGTACGTAAAGTCCATTCAGTAATTAACAAACGACATATAAAACATTCTTATTATAAATAAAACATCTATTGTTCTTTATTATAATATCAAAATCATCCATATCCAATACAGAAATTGAAATAATATTTCTAATTAGTGTTAGAACAAAATACAAATTATTTAAACTAATGGACTTACCCGTAGGTAGTGCTAAACAATAAGTCCCTACAACTAATGCAGTAACCTTTGCTCCATTTCCCACTCCTAGGACGACCTCATCCTTGTTCAACTTTCTATTTATGCCCAGTCCCTTCATATTATTACATATATGAGAACCACAGTCGGTATTCAATACCCAAGTAGAATTTTGACTTTTAGAAAAATTAATTTTAATCATAAACAAACCTTGATTAGGAGTCAAAGATTTTCCAAGCTTTTACTTTTTTTCCTCAAGAAACTCTTTGCAGTTCCTCTTTTAGTGACCCAGCTTGTTACAATGGTAGCATATTCCTTTGCTAGCTGGATCAGGGTTCTTTTAATCCTTCACTTTCGCCTTGCCTTTAGCCTTCTTGGATTTCTTCTTTTCAGAAGATACCTCGGTCCTCTTCCTTTTCTTGGAAGAATCATCCACCCTTAAGACATGGTCCTTCTTGGATGGGAAATAATGTAATGACCGTGAATTTTAAAACTCCTTATTAACTAAATATGTGATTTAATTTTTAATGAGTTAGTTTTGTGAGTCTATTTAACCATTATGTGGTTATGTGAATTTATGAAATGATTAAATTGAGTCACTAATAGTTAATTTAAATTAGTGGACTCACCCTAAGAGTTTGATATCAAAGAATTGATAGGATTCTTAATAATTAAATATTCAATTTATATGAATATAGTAATAGGATTTGAACATATTGATTCATTTCAATTATGAGTATATCACCACTATAGAAGTTAAATTATATCATATAGAACTTGCGTGGTGATAAAATTTGGAACTGACTTGAAGCTAAACCATTTTGGCATCGCCGAGGACCCAAGTAATTGCTTTACCCAAAGAAGATACAAAATGGTGCAAATGTCTTGAATGTCCAATCTGTTAAGAAATTAGTTTTATACTGTAGAAAATGAAATGGAACATTAATGTAAGGTGTGACATGAATAAAATCATATGATAAGAATATATTCTAATGATATGAAGTATCAAGTAGTGCAATAAAATCATAAGTGATTTTAATACAGAAATAATTAAATATTTGTGTATTCCAGAAATTGGGAAGAGAAATTATGTGTGTACAATGGATAGATAATATTAATTAATGTGATAAAGTGGTTATGTGAGTAGTAAAATATAATTATGGAGATACCCGAACAATAATACTTGACTGTGTTATTTTAATTGCGTGTACATGGATTATATGACGTGAGTGCCTAAATAATCCCTAAATTTCCCAATATGGTAATAATTGTACATTAATATTATATCTTTGGGAGTTAAGGTAACTGAACTAAACTTATTGCTGAGATTTGCTCTTGTCCCAAATTGAGTGACATAATAGTACATGAACAGTGGCCTAAAACTAAAATACGTAACTTCCAAGTCTGTGATCATTGGCTAGGAAGATAGCTGATGGTGGGTGGTTGAGCAAACCCTTGTGAACCAGTGTATTCTCCTTCTACATTCCAGTCTCAACCTTTCATGCAAAGCTAATTCCCAGTCCAAAGTTCTTCTATAAAGAGTAGTCCAATTCTCAAAGTTTATGTTGCTTTTTGTTTTGTCCATGGAACCTCTGATAAATTGAAAATTGAGAGAGTTGTGATCTAAAGAAGAGATTAGTAAGTTCAGAAGGAGGAAACTAAGTTTATTAATCTTCAAGAGGTATAAACTACAAACTTTTGTTCTTGAATTGGGTTTTTCTAAATTCTTAAAATTTCTTGAAATCCTCTGTCAATCAAAGTGAATTAGCATGTTATAATGTGTTTATGAAGTAGGTTTACATGTATGAACTCCTTAATCATAGATTGGAACATGTTTAAGCTAAAAAGAATCAAAGTGGTTTGATGCTCTGTAAAAAAGAGCAAGTTACTACTTCTACTCCAGGCATGGTGCAGTTGCGCCCTATTTATACTAGGGTGCAGCGCAGCTACACCGTACCCCAAAATCAGTTTCTCGATTCTATTGTGTTGTATTGTTTCTGATATGGTATTATGACATATGTATACATGAAAAATAGGTATAACATGTGTTATAGAGCTTCCTTATGAGTTATGACGTGACTAACATGACTTTAGTAGAAAATTGTAGAAAATTTAAAGTTTTGAAAACAAACCTTGTGGAAACTTATGTTTACAAGTTCTGAACTTAGTGGCTCATATGAATGACTGATTTCAAAATTAAATGAGCATGATATATAATGTATAGTGTCTTTATCATGATTAAACTTGTTAGCTTGTTGTTAGAAATTATTTTAAAAGAAAAGCTTAGTATAATAAGCTAATGGACATGAATGCTACAAGATATAGTTTCTTATCTTGAAAAGACGTTATCATAACTTAGTTACTTTTGTTAAAAGTTTTAGATTTATCTTGCATGTGTTGGATTGCATCATTCAAGCTAAAATGATTTTAAAGGCAAACTTGAACATGTTTTCAAACTTAAGTTGCATAATATATGAGTACTTAGATGTTAACAATTTAAGAGGTCATGTTATTTTTATTATATCTCCAAACATGATTCATATGTGTTGGACACAATGATAATTTAATCTAAAATGAGTGTAAAGCATGTTTCGAAGTGCTAAACGATGCTAAATATGAATTGATGATATGAACACTATGAGCATGTGTATTAACGGATTATGTGATCTCTATATAGACATATGGCAAGAGTTGTAAAGCATGAGGTTTACATAATCTTTTTATGTTTTAATGATATGTAAATTGTAAGTTAAACTTGTGGTAATGAACTCAAGAATAATCATATGCTATGTGAGACCTCTAGCATATATGTATGTTAATGTATAAGTGTATTGGTATGTTAGAGAGTCTGATTTGAAAGCGGAGAGCGAAGCTCAACCCCAGTCTAGCCGAGGAATCACAGCAGCTCACCCAGTCCCTAAGCTGAGACCGAGCACAGCTACACCATCCTGCAGTCTTATCAAAGTGTCTATTTTTGATCTAAAGTTCATGGCAAGCTTATATGATTTCTTTACCTTGAAATGTATGACCAATATGCTATGTAATGTGTTAAGAAACATGCTATGTGATGACTTGATTCTTGTAAGTGTAGACTCATATTAGTTTACACATACTAATTGAAAAGACCGACTTGTTAATGTTAGGTCGTTTTAACGCAAGTTAATTAAAGCTAGAATTAAATTGTAGCCGAGTAAGCAGGCAAGTTCCCTAATCTTACTCAAATTTACATTGAGCAAGTCTCCGAACTTCACTTTTTGGTTGTGCAAGTGGGAGCTGTCGTTTACACTCCTAAATTAACCTCACTTTCACTTTACAAATTCAAACAATTAGCACAGTAGTAAGCAAGGATCGATCCCACAGAGAGTGATTTGTTTTATATTTATTCTATTATTTTGATAAAAAATAAAGATTGAGGATTTTTTGAAAATTGTTTTGAAACAAAGAAAACAAGAATTAATGACGAAGTTAACCAAAAATGTAAAAACTTCAGTTCCGCAGTTCAGTTTCACCAAGTACATCAATCAATTAATCAAGTTATTATTATTTTCCCTTCAATGAAACTATTAGCCCTAGATAACAATAAGCTCTGCTATTAGAAATTTTCCTTAGATTATCATTGTATGAAACAAGCTCTCCACCAGATTCTAACTAGCATACAACCTAGAATAAGCTCTCTAGATTTAATATGATAGAAGCATTAAGAAATAGAGAATTAGGATAATCCAAGAAACAAAACATAAGCTCGATTTGTTTAACTTGTTTTCTAATAATCTTAGCAATACACAAAAGCTTGTCCACAATTAGTATTACCAAGTTGCTACTTGTGATGAAGAAAGATATCAATTACATGTAATACCAATCTTAATCTAGCAGATGATAATGATCAAATTAACTCAATTGGCCATATCAAATCAATTAGATCAATTAGCATGCAATCAATGAAAATAGATTATCAAAAGAAATTTCATACAAGAAGGAATAAATAATAATACTCAATTACTTATAACAAGGATTCACCTCCCTTTAGAACTGAATGAAAAGAACTAGCCTGACATGCTCTTGAGTTTGCACTCCAATAGATGATAGTTGATAGTTGAATGAATAAAACCCCGCCTCTCATTCTCTATTTTTAGTGCTAGACAAAGTCCTAAATCCTATAGGAAGTAGAAATCCAAATCCTAAAAGGAATTACAAATTATAACTAGTTTTCATAAAAAAATAGAATTCAATTTGGAAATAAATCTTAGTATAAAGGAAATCCTAAAGCTAATAGAAATATCAATCCAATTCCATGTAAAAGTCTGCCAAAATTTGCATTTTGAAACTTTCCAAAAACTCAAGATTTCCCCATTTTCCCGCTCAAATTCGCTGGGACGAATTTTCATTTCCTGTTGCGACGTCCTTTGGTAAAACTAGCATAACTTTTGATCCGGGAGGCGTTAAGGGGCCTTTTACCTATCAAAACGAAGATATTGACAAGATCTACAACTTTCATTCTTTGAAATTGGACAGGTTCTGAGTGTATCAAGGTCGAAAGTAGGCTCCAAGGGATTGCTGTGTAAATCGCAACTTCCAAACTTTGAGGTTCAACGTCCGTTTAGTAAAAAGATCATAACTTTGTCATATGAACTTCGATCGGGACGATTCAAGATGTTCCTGAAAGTTAAGGAAAAACTCTACAATAAAATCCAAGTCCAAAGCCAATACCATGCATCAAACTTAATGTTAAAAACCCTGCAACATTCCTTTTTTTCTCATTTCAGCTCCAATATTTCCTGAAATCATTAAACACCTTAATAATCTCATATACACATGGAACATGCAATAAAACTAAAAATAAAGGAATCAAAATAAATGAATAATATGCACTCATCACATTCCCCCACACTTAGCCTTTACACGTCCTCGTGTAAACTAAAAGTTTGATTTCAAAAAAAATTCTATTCAACCATTATGTCAGAAGATTTCAAGATACAAATCATTACTTTTAACACTAAACTCATAGAAATTGTGACGCCCCCAAATCCGGGTATCTTCCAACCCGACAGATGGTGCTACATGGTACTCACAATTGTACATTCATTCTATTGAAACGACATCAAAATGTGTGTGTCAACGACATTCTTATTACATTAATAATATTACATCCCGTTCCCAGGTTCTAAAACCATTACATTCTTTGTTCATCATACTATAATATATACAACTTACTAGTTTATTACAAGGTAAACTAATCGTTCATCTTCGTCTTGCCTTTATTCTTGTCAGATCCCTTGGTTCGTTCTGTCCTAACTGCATTCATATGGTTCAAGCAAGAGTGAACATAACAGGCTCAGCAAGTACAAAATTTTTTTTTTAAACGATATGCTTGAAACATAGGAATCGTATATCTCCAGTAACTGAACAATAGTTACAAAGTACTATCAATAATTCAAAATAGCATTTTTTTTCCTTCAAAATGTTTTACAAGGACAATATTCAATAAAAATTTATCCTGGTCAAAGACCATGAGCATTTCATAATTTCTTTGAAAAGGACAACCCGACACTAAGTCCGTAAGTTCGATATATCTTACGAGCACTTCTGGGTGATCAGCCCATAGTACTCTATGTTGATCAACACTATATCCATTAAACGTATGTATGTTTAAGTTTTGGCAACCTCGCGTGCCCATCGAATAATCGATGAAAAATACATTTGTTTATTCATACTTAGGCTTACCTTGAATCCGTACCAAACAATTGGCATAGGATAGCGTTATCAATTCTATATTAAAAGACTTATAAATAAATCAATCAATCTTCAAGATTAGTCTAGCTGAGTTAAAACTGGCATCGACATTTTCATAAAATAATTCATGCATCTCATAACATGAATCACAGAAAACTTAGCTAACACGAAGGTTAGACAAGCGTTTAAGAAAAACTTGCCTTCAGCGTCTGCTACATTAAAATAACTTTTCCTTTCAGTCTTTACGGTCTCTACAATACATAACCACATAACATACCACATTTGGTCATGAATGATCATACAAGGTTCCTAATGAATCTTACCCTTCTTCTCAATCTAATCCTGTATTAGATTTGTTATTATTGGTTCCGAATTATCATTATAACTTACATCATTCTTACAAACTTCATTCTCTTCTATAACTTAATTGAAATTATTTCATTAATACAACTCGTTTTGAGTTAATCATCCTTCTTCACGGCTTACTAACATTCCTACGTTATTCGAAACTTGATCGTCATTTGTTAAGTACACTTTATTGCATTCCATTTACGTTCACGTAATATTTAACAACATTTAGTTATAACTCTCAACGTTATAGTCATTATCATTATTGAATACAGTCACGTTCCTTATACTTTACGTTCGTCGTTTAACTACTCATTAAACAACATTAAATTCCTAAAGTCATCACTATAACATTGATTTAGGAAAGGTCTTATCATGTTCATTAAGTAATTACATAACCCATACTGGTATTGCAAACCATTGGATTCATAATCAACTTGGTCAACAAATTTCTACAGCCGGCTTAGCACATTACGTTGTTCTCATTATGTTCATCTTCAATTGATTATTAACCTTTAATCATCATACATTAAGTGTCTAACAATGCTTTAACAATGTTATATTTACACCTTAGTTCATTACTAATGAATTATCTTTCATTCTATACAGAAACATTCTTGTGCATGTCAAAACTCTAGGATCGTAATATGGCTTCACATAGCTCTTCATCTCGCATCATATGGCCAGCCAGATTAGTAGTATGCCTCGACACTATTACGGTATTTCTGCTTTCTACCATTTGGCCTTGGGTTGGCGCCATGCAATACTTGACTTTTTTGTTCTCAAATAGTTTGCAAAATTTGAAAATTTTACGAAACTCCCGGATTAATAACTTATTCGTTATAAGTCCGAATTGGCTCGTTCAAAAGCCTACGGTGCACAAATTACATACTCTACACGTTCATGCAAGGATTTTATCTATTTGACTTCGTTTGCTAAAAATTCACCTATTAGTTCATTTTTAACGAAAACGATAAACGTTCGTGAACGTTCAACGCTCGTTTCTTCGTTCTAAGTCGGAATTCGGTCATTCTCGAGTCTGCAACTCTATAGTGCCAAATAAGACTTGTTTCCATTGAAAATTAATGTTTCCAAGCTCAATATAAAAATTCAACTTCCATTCCGAGAATTTCACGAATTCGACGATTCACGTCCAATCGTGTGAATTCCGGCATAACTTCATTTCTTATGATTTGTTCATCGTTTCAAATGGATTCAATCCATCATACTAACATCTTGACATACATACTTCATTAACTTATTGACATGATAAGTTCTTACTTTTTCTTCATTAGTCTATGACTTGTAAAATTATGAACTACTTATGAATTCACCTTGCATGACTTATCATAGCTTAAATCTTTTTACCATCATCCTTACTTCTTATTATCATACAACCTTATTATTTCACATAAAACAAGTTCCTACAAGTTCTTCCTTGTTTCATAACTTATATGATTACGAATAGCTTATTCATGACTTATACGGCTTATTAAGACTTAAGCTCTTTGATTACTCTTTCCTATCATTCCTTAGCATAAATGTTCTACCACTACCCATCTCCCTACCAATGGAAGAGAAAGAGATTCATGGTTTAAGTTCTTACCCTTGAATATCACTTGGCTAAGCTTTAATCTCCTTCTTGCTTCTTGAAAATCTCATAACGGAAGTTTAACTTATAAGTGCTTATTCTCTCTAACCAATAAGTTGCTTAACTTGAGAGGAGTTGGGAGAAATTTTAATCAAGCCATCAAATGAATTGAGAGCTCTCTATTTATAGGCAACCCAAAGTGAGGGCATTTTAGTCCAAAGCCAATCCCACCTCCTTAATCACCTCCTTACTATTCCTAGCTTAAGTACTAAGTTAACTTGGCCACCACACTCTTTGCTTGGCCATCACAACATCTATCCAATACTTGGGAATCACATATACTTAACCATTAAGTATACTTGCTAATCACATAACTTAGCCTTTAAGTTTACTTGTTAATCACCTAGCTTATCCTTTGCTTGTTGATCATAACTTTTACTTGTTCACCACACATAAACACTTTACTTGCTTATCGCATTAATTACTTGCTCATTAATTTGGATCACCCATGGGTTTAAACCATCCAATAACCCATAAGTTCATACTTTGGGCTTTTAGCTTAACTTATACTTGGGCTTGCATTAATAATTCTTTGGGCTTTACCATTAGCTTGCATTGGGCTTACATATTAATTCCTATTGGACTTACCCATTTCTACACTTGGGCCTTATCAATTCTTATTGGACATTACAATCTCCTACACATTTCTACAAATTCAATACATTTGGCTTAAAGTCTTATAACGTATAATCTACGTATAATTCTCGTATTCCCACTCGTATACTTATTCATATACGACATACTATGCTTCATTCATACTCGTATAACACCTCGTATCATACTCGTATTCATTACTTCGTACAATACCTACGTATTATACAATCATTACTTTAATTCATTACACGCATTAAAATTCCTTCTCGGAATTCATTTTCCCTAATCGTTAGATTTTAAGTCCGCAGGCGAAAAACTTCATTTTCCATAACTGAAATATTATTGGATATTCCATCTCACCTCGATATTCTATCATTACGTATTTCTCGGAAGTTCAAAAATAATTCCCGAGAAGAAATGCGTGAATAGTATTTTTCAGAAAATTTCTCAGAAAGTTTTTATTTTCGTCTTGGAAATTCAAACACTTTAATTCTATCACGTAGCCAAAATACTACGACGTTCCAATATGTCTAGGTCATAGAACGACCCTCAAATAGCTTACTCCCATAAATAATGGATTAAATTCATTTAATCTAGATAATAAAAACAAAAATTTAATTCTCAAAAATCCAAATTTTCTGGGGTGTTACAGAAATCTAATCAATGCCTCATCAGTTAACTCACAATGAAAAACCTTACCATTTTACCAACAAATTTCATTAAACCAACCTATAACCACAAAAGAAACTTTCCTACGGTCCACATACTTACTCAACTTGGTTATTATGGAACAAAAACCGTGCACACTGACTCATAACCAAGAACAAACTTTTTCTTGCTTTTTAATTTTTTTTATAGAACCTTCTTTGTAGCACAGATGAATGTATTTTCATGCTATTTTCTCATATTTTTTTTCTTGACATATGCAATGTCTCTTTTTCTTAGGCTTTTCAGAGTTACCCATTAGTGAACTTTCCACCAACGACTCCCAAACCAGATGATCTTAGGGCGCTAGGTGTAGAGGCACCCCTAGGGCTTACTTATTCAAGTAACAAAGGCCACAAAAGTCGACTAGTCAAGCTGCTTTTATCCATCACACTTTTCAGCGCGAATACTGATGCTTCCCGAGGCTTAGATACCCAGTTATTTTACACAATGGACATTGAAGCAGATTTTTAATTTTCATTTTTTTCCTTTTCTTTTTTTCTTTTTTTCATTCATCATTTTTTTCGCATGGTTCTGTAACAACATAAGCAAGTTAAACAGTTCTAAGTCATGAAATCAGTGCACAAAGACAACTCCACAAATAACTTAGCTAAATAAACATGCTTTCCATATTCAAGTACTCATGTATAACAAATTCAATTCAAATCAATTACTATGGATCATGGCTTACTTGTCATCATTCATTAATAAATTAAGCATCAAACAGATTCTGAATTTTAGCATGAATTTTAAAGTTTTGACTTTAACCTTCGAACACATAGGAAAATAGAATCATGGAATCCAAGTTTTCAAAAAAATTTAGAATGTTTTTTTAACTTCCCATCAAAATTGGATTATTATTCTCACATAAAATTAAACCTAAATCTCCCCCCACACTCAAACCTTAAATTGTCCCCAATGTAAGGAAGTCATGCAAAGAAGAAAATACTACTAGCTAACATGTAATAAAAAAACTAAAAAGTAAAGGGATAGAAAAATCAAATCTGAGATCCTGGGTTGCCTCCCAAGCAGCTGCCCTTGTTTAATGTCATTGGCTTGACATCATCCTTCTCATTCTATGTAATTGGGCTTGTGTACTTCAAGTGGACTGGTAATAGTTTCAATTTATTAGAAGCATCCTTTAGATCATGATTTTGCTCCATTCTAGCCCTCAAATCTTCTTTGTATATTTGCTCAAGAGATTCCTGCACTATAGAGTGAACAACATCAGTAGAAAAAACAGAATTAATATTACCAAGATACCTTTTAACTTTATATATGTTGAGTTGGACAGGTGCCTCATCCAATTCCATAGTTAAGGTCCCATGGTATGTATTATGTAGTGTCTTTGTTGTTTGCATAGATGTATCATCTATATCCTCTTTGTAAAGATCTGCAGATCTTATCAAATTGTTCTCCTCTTCCTCTTGTTCATCTTTTTTCAGACTTTGAATACGTGATTTCTTCTTCAAATTTAGTAGTAGCCTCAAGCACTTCTAACTGGTTTCCACTATTGAAATCCTCATCATCTTTAAGTACTTGTTCCTTATTCGCCATTTCTTCCAGGAATTTTTCATTAGACTCTGTATACCACGTTAAATTCTTTCCAACTTTCTAATTCCTTGTTAGAACTTGGGAAAAAGTTAGTTTCGGTTCATAAGCTGAAAGAGGTTGAAATTTATGCTTGAGTACATCACTACTGCCTTTTTCACTATTGTCAGACTTGCTTTGTATTGAATTTCCTTGTTGTTGATCCTCTGCATCACATCTCAATGCTATGGCACTTACATTTTCAACAGTTTGAGAAAGTGACCTTCCTATTGTGGTTGCAAGATGACCAACTTGGTCCCTTAGATCTTGAACAGAAGTTCTTGTCTCCTGCTGGAATTGCTGTGTCTGACTCATGAACTGTTGTGTTTAGTTCATGAATGCCTTAAACATATCCTCCATAGATGTCCCATAATTGACAGGTACTTCTTGGTTCTCTGTGTGGTACTGAGGTGGAGCTTGCTGAAAACATTGCGTATTCCTTGCAACCATTTGTCGGACTATAGCATTTAATTTAGAAATTTGTTGCTCAATATTATAAGTGCTCACCTCTTTTACCCTTTGTGATGCATAAGTTATCCTAGTACCATACTGCTGTGACTTGGCTACCATGGTTGTAATTAAGTTCTTTGCAGCATCTGGAGTTTTGTCTACTAGTGCTCCTCCACTAGCCGCATCAATCATACTTCTTTCCATTGGTATCAACCCCTCATAGAAGTACTGGATCAAGTGATGGTCATCAATTCCGTGAGGTGGACAGCTGGAACACAACTTCTTGAACCTTTCCCAATACTCCTAGAGAGTTTCTCCATTGAAATGACTGATTCCATGTATCTCCTTCCTTGTATCGGAAAATCTTGATGCAGGGAAATACCTCTCCAAGAATAACCTTTGCATATCAGTCCATGATCGTATTGATCCTGATGGTAGATAGTATAACCAGTCTTTAGCCAAATCCGCTAAGGAGAATGGAAAAAGTCTAAGCTTGATCTGCTCCTCTATCACTCCTTATGATTTCATCGTGGAACACACCACACGGAACTCCTTTAGATGCTTATATGGATTTTCACCTATAAGACCACGAAAAATAGGCAAAAGACGAATTAGTGTGGAGTTAAGTTCAAAAGCAACATCTAAAGTAGGATACTCAATACAAAAAGATGGTTGAGTCAGATCAGGAGTAACTAGTTCTTTCAAAGTTCTGTTATTGTGTGGCACCACTATCTCTTCCACTTCAAGTGATGGAACAAGAGCTTATTTTGTATCTACAGTTTTCTCTATCTGTTAATCAAAATTTAAGTCAATAAAGTTAGAGGATTGAGTCATAAAACAAAAACAAAAAGAAAATAATAAAAATAAACAAAAACAAAGAATAAACAAAAACAAATAACGCGCCTCAACAACGACGCCAAAATTTGGGAGCTGTCGTTTACACTCCTAAATTAACTTCACTTTCACTTTACAAATTCAAACAATTAGCACAACAGTAAGCAATGATCGATCCCACAGAGAATGATTTTTTTTATATTTATTCTATTATTTTGATAGAAAATAAAGATTGGGGATTTTTTAAAAATTGTTTTGAAACTAAGAAAACAAGAATTAATGATGAAGTTAACCAAAAATGTAAAAACTTCAGTTCTACAGTTCAATTTCATCAAGTACAGTAATCAATTAATCAAGTTAAGCTCTGCTATTAGAAATTTTCCTTAGATTATCATTGTATGAAACAAGCTCTCCACCAGATTCTAACTAGCACACAACCTAGAATAAGCTCTCTAGAATTAATATGATAGAAGCATGAAGAAATAGAGAATTAGGATAATCCAAGCAACAAAACATAAGCTCGATTTGTTTAACTTGTTTTCTAATAATCTTAGCAATACACAAAAGCTTGTCCACAATTAGTATTACCAAGTTGCTACTTGTGTTGAAGAAAGATATCAATTACACATAATACCAATCTTAATCTAGCAGATGATAATGATCAAATTAACTCAATTGGCCATATCAAATCAATTAGATCAATTAGCATGCAATCAATGAAAATAGATTATCAGAAGAAATTTCATACAAGAAGGAATAAATAATAATACTCAATTAATCAATTACTTATAACAAGGATTCACCTCCCTTTAGAACTGAATGAAAAGAACTAGCCTGTCATGCTCTTGAGTTTGTACTCCAATAGATGATAGTTAATAGTTGAATGAATAAAACCCTGACTCCCATTCTCTATTTATAGTGCTATACAAAGTCCTAAATCCTATAGGAAGTAGAAATCCAAATCCTAAAAAGAATTACAAATCATAACTAGTTTTCATAAAGAAATAGAATTCAATTTGGAAATAAATCTTAGTATAAAGGAAATCCTAAAGCTAATAGAAATATCAATCCAATTCCATGTAAAAGTCTGCCAAAATCTGCATTTAGAAACATTCCAAAAACCCAAGATTTCCCAATTTTCCCGCTCAAATTCGCTGGGGCGAATTTTCATTTCCTGTTACGATGTCCTTTGGTAAAACGAGCATAAATTTTGATCTGGGAGGAGTTAAGGGGTCTGGTATCTATCAAAACGAAGATATCAACGAGATCTACAACTTTTATTCTTTGAAATATGACACATTCTGACTGGATCAAGGTCAAAATCAGGCTCCAAGTGACTGTTGTGTAAATCGCAACTTCCAAACTTTGAGGTTTAACATCCGTTTAGTAAAAAGATCATAACTTTTTCACATGAACTCCGATCGGGATGATTCAAGATGTTTCAGAAAGTTAAGGAAAAGATCTACAATAAAATCTAAGTCTAAAGCTAAGACCATGCATCCAACTTAATGCTAAAAATCTTGCAATTTTCCCTTTTTCCTCATTTCAGCTCCAATTCTTCGTGAAATCATTAAACACCTTAATAATCTCATATACACATGGAACATGCAATAAAACTAATCATAAAGGAATCAAAATAAATGAATAATATGCACTCATCAACAAGTTCATTAATTCTTACTCTTTTACTTAAGCAAGTATTCGAACACTATTTTTATTGTGTTGCAAGTTCCTAACTTACAAAACTTTAAGTTTTGTGAGAGTTTCCTATCCTCCTCGTATTATATTGAGCAGGTTATTGTTGAATTGTAAGATATTTATTTAAGCTTGAACTTTATTTCCAAGCATGCCATTAAGTTGTTTAATTACTTTACAATTATTCCACATTGACATTATTGATATTCGCACTTAGTGCACTTGAGTTAGTACAGTCTTGCACTTGTACATCATTTAAAGTTCTATAATTCTTAAACTGTGTCAGATAAAGTCTGAACCCTTGTTCGGTCAGACAAGTGTATGAAGTTTTATAAAAGCTATCCAAACCAATTGATGGTAAGGATTCTTAGACTGAAAGAACACCCCTTTTATGATAAGGGAGTACCCCATGTATCTAAAATAAGATACAAATAGCAGATTTAAATGTTATGCATATACATGGTGTACGGGAGGCTAATCCCCTCAAGTACTTATTATGTAGCCAGTAACCAAAGGGTCAATCAGCTATTGATTCCATTGGAGTTTTATAGTTTAAAGTCTACTTGACTATCAGTTATTCAAAAAGTAATCATTATCTTTCCTTCTAATATTCATATTGTTGAATCCTTCAGATATTCATATTGTTGAATTCATTGTCAGATATTTTCCATTCATCATGATATATCCTTATTGTTTTATTTAAATTTGCTGAGCAAACTTGTTGCTCATCCTTGCTATATCATGAATTATATTGCAGCTAAGCCCGAGACCTCACGAAAGGACAAGGGTAAAGGAAAGATGTAGAATAGTTGCGAGGAGCAAACTTTACTTTATGCCTAGTTTAAATTACTGTTATGTAAAATGAACCCTAATGACTATTTTAGGGTATGTGTGTAAGATTGTATTAAGGTTATCAAATCTTGGGACTAGTAACACCTTTTGAATGAACGACGCACATTTATTATATTTTGCATTTTAGTTATCGTATGTTGTTTAGAGGTGGGTGTTTGTATTTTATCGTGATGACCGAACCGGGGTCAGAGGACCCGAATTCGGGGGTGTCACAGGTTGGTATCAGAGATGTAGGTTATAAACGTTAGGAATGCGAAACCTATGTTATAACCTTAGTAGAAAATTCAAGCAGAGTATGTAAGTGATGGGTTGAGGAAATCCATCGAGCTTTATTGTGATACTGAAGTTGTTTATTTAAATCAAAAATGATTGATAGACGTCTTAAACTTCTTAATGCTAACATGGATAACATATCACATAAAGCCTAATAGTTTTCTTCTTTTCCTTAGATCATGCCGCCTAGAAGATTACCGCAAAACCAGAGAGAGGAAGGATCCGTTAACAATGGTGGAGGGGAAAATGTTGATCCAATACAGAACTTCGTTAACCTGTTAACTAAGGCAATCCAAAATAGACCCCCGCCAGCAGCAGGGTAGCCAGGACAACACTTGGCTAGCTTTAAGGACTTTAAATTGGTAGGACCACCGGAGTTCCGGGGAACCTTGGACCCAATTGAAGCCCAAACATGGATAGAAGAAATGGAGAAGGTGTTTGAGGTCGCACGAGTGGCCGAAGCACAGAAGACGAGTTTTTCCACTTTTATGATGAAGGGCGAAGCTAACTATTGGTGGAAAGCCAATAAGGGACGAGCAGACGAAGGAGTTATTCCTTGAGACAGATTTAAGGAGTTATTCCTTGAGAATTACTTCTCGAAGAATACGCAACAGGACATGGAAGTTAAGTTTCTGGAACTGAAGTAAGGTAGTATGTCTTTCGCAGAGTACTCGGCAAAATTTAACGAGTTGGCTCAATTCGCTTCACATCAGGTTGGCACGGAGGCTAAGAAGGCAAGGAGGTTCGAATTAGAAATGAAACCGTGGGTGCAGAAAGCAGTGGTTATATTAAAGATTAAGACTTACTATGATCTATTGGAAAAAGCTATCATTGTCGAAGGAGGCAATGAAGCCATCGCTCGATTCAAACAAGAAAAGAAGACCGGTCAGGAAGAACAGAAAGGGGGATGCAACAAGGTAGCAACCCCAATAAGCGTAAATGGATGGAGAGCCAATCCTCTGGAGGTAATAAGTCCCAGGGGGGAGGCCAAGAAGAGTATGAAGTGCAACAACTATGGGAGGAATCACTTGGGAGAGTGCATGAAAGGAAAGAGTGTTTGTTATTATTGTGGACAACCGAGGCACATGCCTCCTCAGTGTCCGAATAAGCAGAAGGGAGGATGTTTCTTATGTGGAGCCGCGGACCATTAAATAAAGGACTACCCAAAGAGAAAGGGCGATGCAGCTAGCGGCAACCGCAACAACAACAACAATGGGCTGAACATTGGAGGGCCAACCAGTCAAGCCAACAGACCAATAGCACGAACGTTTAACATGATCGTACATGATGCAGTGGAGTCTAAGGATGTGGTGTCGGGTATCATTCTGCTCAATGATATAGATGCATACGTATTATTTGATTCGGGTGCTACCTGCTCTTTTGTTTCTAAATAATTTGCTAAACAGTTAGACTTACCCCGTGAGAGGTTTTAACACCCTATCAATGTAGAAGTAGCAAACAAGGAAATTATCCCCGTAGAATACATTCATAGGAATTGTTATATCGAATTTTGAGGATTTAAGCTCAAAGTGGATTTGATACTGATTTGTTTGGGGGAGTTCGATGTAATCCATGGAATGGATTGGTTATCGGTTCACGGAGTAGTTATAGGCTGTAAGAAGAAGTGTGTACACCTTAAGACTCTGAATAAGTCAAAGGTGGTATTTTATGGTAGTAAATCGCTGAGACAATCTCGTTGTCTAACGATGGTGCAAGAGCAGAGATTGCTTAGGAAGGGTTGTATAGGTTAGTTGGCTCACGTGGTTGATACTCGACGAGTCGAGGGTGAAATGAGTCAGATACCTATTGTAAGGGATTTCGTTGATGTCTTCCTAGATGAGATTCCAGGATTGCCATCGGATAGAGAGATTGAGTTTGTTATTGATTTGGCACCAGGGACAACACTGGTATACAAAGCGCCGTATCGTATGGCACCGGTAGAGATGAAAAAACTGATGGCTCAATTACAAGAGTTTTTAGATAAGGGATACATTCGACCAAGCGTATCACCGTGGAGAGCACCAGTCTTATTCGTAAAGAAGAAAGATGGGTCGCTAAGACTTTGTATCGACTATCGAGAGTTGAATAAGGTCACCATTAAGAACAAGTACCCGTTGCCCAGGATAGACGATTTGTTTGATCAGTTGAAGGGGGCGAATTACTTTTCGAAGATTGATTTGAGGACCGGTTATCACCAACTGAAAATGAGGCCAGAGGACATTCCAAAGACGACATTCAGAACTCGGTACGAACACTTTGAGTTTCTGGTAATGTCATTCGGATTGACGAATGCGCCTGCAACATTTATGGATTTGATGAACAGAGTGTTCAAATAATATTTGGATAAGTTTGTTATTGTATTCATCGATGACATTCTAGTGTATTCAGAGACTGAGGAAGAACACGTCGAGCATCTTCGAATAGTGTTAGGGACATTAAGGAGGGAAAATATGTATGCAAAATTCTCCAAGTGTGAGTTTTGGTTGCAGAGAGTGCAATTTTTAGGGCATGTTATCGACAAGAATGGTGTTTCGGTGGATCCAGCAAAGGTAGAAGCGATTATCATTTGGGAGAAACCAAAGACGCCGACAAAAATCAGGAGTTTCTTAGGATTGGTGGGATACTATCTAAGATTTATTCTGGATTTTTTAAAATTAGCATCGCCGTTGACCAATCTTACCAGAAAAATAATTAAGTTCGTTTGGACGGAGAAGTGTGAAGAATGTTTCCTAGAATTGAAGAAGAGGCTTAGTTAAGCACCTGGGTTGGCTTTACCGGACAACACATGAGGGTTTATAGTGTATAGTGATGCGTCACATCAGGGTCTTGGCTATGTACTAATGCAACACGGCAGGGTCAGCTGAAAGATTATGAGAAGGGATATTCGACTCATGACCTGGAGTTAGCAGCGGTAGTTTTTGCCATGAAGATTTGGAAGCATTATTTATATGGCAAGAAGTGTGAGATATATACAGATAACAAGAGTCTGAAGTATATCTTCACGCAGAAAGAGTTAAGCATGAGGCAGCGCCGATGGTTAGAATTGATCAAAGATTATGATTGTGAAATTCTGTACCATCCAGGCAAATCAAATGTAGTGGCCGATGCCTTGAGCAGAAAAGGCAGAGAGAAGTTATTGAAATTGACCATTCAAGAAGAATTGGTGAAAGATTTCGAATGACTAGACTTGGAGATTAGGTATCTGATGAAGACCAACGAATAATTATTTACAGTGACAGCAAGCCCGACTTTATTGGATAAGGTTAAAGAGGCACAAGAAAAGGACGAAGATTGCAATAACATTAAGAAGCGATTGACTGAAGGCGATGAATTAAAATTTAAGATTGATAGCATTGGACTGCTAAGATTTAAAGGACGAATTTGAGTACCATTAGTACCAGAACCGAGGGAAGAGATTTTGCAAGAAGCACACAGTATGAGATACTCGATACACTTAGGAAGCATGAAGATGTACCAGGAAACATGAAGAGAGAGATTGCGAAATGTGTAAGTAGATGTCTAACTTGTCAGAGAGTCAAGGCAGAGCACCAACGGCCAAGCGGGTTATTACAACCATTAGAAATTCTAGAATGAAAATGGGAGCACATCACAATGGACTTTGTGGTGGGACTTCCGGCAACGCAGAAAGGGCACAACACCATATAAGTGATAGTAAATCGTCTTACTAAGTTAGCTCACTTTTTGCCGATTAAGATTAAGTTTAGTTTGGACCAGTTCGCCAAATTATATGTCAAGGAAATTATCTCGAAGCATGGGATGTCAGTATCTATTGTATCAGATAGAGATCCGTAATTCATGTCAAAATTCTAGAACTGTCTTCAAGAAAGAATGGGGACAAAACTACGAATGAGAACCGCGTATCATCCGCAGACCGATGGGCAAAGCGAGAGAATGATTCAAACACTTGAAGACATGCTCCGAGCTTGTGTGATGGACTTCAAGGATAATTGGGAGGATCACCTCCCATTAGTAGAGTTTGCGTATAACAATAGTTATCACGCCAGTATTGGAATACCGCCGTACAAAGCACTATATAGGAGGAAATGTAGAACGCCCTTATGCTGGGACGAAGTTGGAGAACATCGACTGTTGGGACCAGAGTTGGTACAATAGACAGTAGAAATCATCAAGGTGATAAGAGCCCGACTAGTAGCAGCTCAAGATCGTCAGAAGAAGTATGCAGACCTACATCGCAAGAAGAAAGATTTTGAATTAGGAAGCTATGTATTTTTGAAAGTATCTCCATGGAAAGGGAAGATTCATTTTGGGAAGAAAAGCAAGTTGAGCCCTAGGTTCATAGTACCGTTCGAAATTCTGAGGCGAGTCGGTGAAGTGGCATACGAGGTAGCGTTATCTCCTGAACTTGAGCACATTTATAATGTGTTTCATGTGTCAGTATTGCGGCCGTATAAACCAGACAGCAAGCACGTTATCTCCTATGAACCAATCCAAGTCGAGAAAGACTTATCGTACGAGGAAGTTCCTATCCAGATACTAGATAGGAAGGAACAGAAGCTGAGGAATAAAATCATCCATTCCGTTAAGATTCTCTAGAGGAATCATGCAGGCGAAGAAGCTACGTGGGAACTAGAAGAGAAAATGAGAGCGAATTATCCGTTTTTATTTGAGTAACCTTATTTTTATAATTCAGAGGATGAAATTTTTATAGAGGGGGAGGGATGTAATGTGACGCCCCCAAAAAAGGTCCATTCCATCCAACCCATTCTGAGTCGCCAAATAATGGTGATACGTAAATAACTACAACTTTATTATTACAACATATAAATCGTGAGTTTAAATACGAGATATTGCCATCTAGACAATATCCACACGCAAATAAATCCCCATCATAATTATTGATACATTATTTTACAAAAATGGTGAGGACTACTAAACAACTCTCTCTAGAACCTTCATTCCATACCCCAGACTAGTACTACGCTACATTCTCGCCTCTTGAGAAGAAAAATGGAACAACAAGGAAAAGGGTGAGCTCAACTAGCCCAAGAAGAATATTATGACTAAGATAATATGCAACAAATTATCGTTAGTCTCCAACAGGAAAAATCTAATAGAATACAATAGACAACCGCTTTTAAATCAATCTTAGCGGCGAAATAATAATTCATTAGAAGAGTTAAGTAGAGAATGCAAACTACTATCTTCTATATATGAATTTAAAAGTCCATCGTCGATATTTTATCCTGTAACATCAATCAATATATATCTCGAATCAAATATTTATCTTTGCACTACAGCCAAAGATATTCATCGATTAGTCACGTTCATCTAAACACTGCTCATCTTTGCACTACTGGCCAAAGATATTAATCGATCGGTCATGTTCATCTCAACACCTATTCATCTTTGCACTACTGGGCCAAAGATATTTATCGATTAGTCATGTTCATTTAAACACTGCTCATCTTTGCACTACGGGCCAAAGATATTAATCGATTAATCATTTCATCTCAACACTGCTTCATCTTTGCACTCACGGGCCAAAGATATTAATCAAGAAATCATTCATCTTTGCACTACTGGCCAAAGATATTCGGTAATATCATCATTTAGGACCGAGGATGATGAAAAATATTTCAAAGAAAAGCGAATCCAAAGAAACAAAAGAACAAATATTAAGGATTAGTATTTTAAACAATCCAAGTTCAAAAATACTTCGTAAGTAATCGTAGTGGAGTAAAATTCAAGAATGATCAAAACATGGATACAATCAAAGCTAGTATCCGAATAGATATTTTGGACAAAAAGAAGAAATTTCATTTTTGGTGAATAGTGCTTGAGATACGTGAATAGTGCCGTATACATGAATAGTAACTCCGACACCAAAAGATAGAAATTTCCCAAAAAACATCATCACGCTTCGTGAATAGTACTCGTGAATAGTAACTCGTGAATAGTAACTCATGAATAGTAATTCATGAATAGTAACCCCGTCATGAAAAAGTTCCAAATTTGATAAAAATTTCCAACAAATATTTTGGCATAATGATATTAAAGAAATAATATCATTTTCGAATAAAATAACATCCCTTACCTCGAAAGACAGTACTTCTAGTTGAAACACCGGATATAGGCTATGACTTGAACTTGCACCGTATAACTATACTCAAAGTATACTCAAAATACTCACAAGAATACGCTCAAAATATCGAGAGAGAAATAGAGAGAAAACTTCAGTTTCTGGTGTAATTTTCAATTCTAACCTAAACTCCCTATTTATAGGAAAATGTTTAGAACACCAAAGTAGAAAATTTAATATAATATATTATAATTTTTCCACAACTTCATACGCACACTAACAATCTGAATTCAGCCTCCTAATCACATGTTAAATGAGTTTCAAAAATTAAAAAAACGTTTTTGTAATTAAAAATATTTTAAACTTCCAAAAATCAATTATTTCAGAACTTCAGAACTTCAATAATTCATAATAAATAGCCCTTTTATCAGAAAATTCGAATCTCGCGACTTTTTATAGGAAATTCAATTCTCTACAACTTTGCAGAAGAAAGTTTTCCAAATTCCAAACAAAAATTGACCGAAATCCATAAACAGGCGATTTTACAATTATAATCAAATTTCTATTCGATAATTGTGTCCACCAACACACAAAATATGTGTTAAACATTTAATGCCACAAAAATACTCTTCCTCCTCATATACTCATATATCCCACATTCATTATAAAAATATCACCATTAATATATTATTAAAATAATATATTTAAATGAATTATTTTATCGAGAAAATGATAAAATATTAATTTTCAACAATTGTCATTTTAAAAATTTCTCCATCTATATCCACATAAAATCAATATTTTCCTCATCATATAAATTAATAATTAATTATTCACAAATAATATTACGAATCACACAAGATCTTGGCAACCAGGTAGTTCTTGGAAAGAGGGGGCTTTCGAATAAGAATTTCTCCTTACTAAATAAGCATGAATTAGGTGACCAAACCTCTCCTTAAGATGAACTTTCTAGACATTGCGAATAATGTTATCTAATAATATTATTCAGATAATATGAATTATTGCTTCGATAATAGAAAATAATTTGTGTAATGACAATTTATTGAAACAACAATAATATAAAATATCAATGCAAAGAATTATTGAATCAATAAAATAAAATATTGAATAATAATTCATCGTAACAATTATTGAGTAGTGCCTTCTTACGTAAGAATCAATAATTGGTGCAATACTGCAGCACTTCTTGTTCAACAACGCGATATTAGTGTGTTTTAACCAATAGGGTATTCCAACAAGATAATTAGCAGTACGACTACTGCTGATTATTTATAAACAACTTATATTTGTCGTTTTCTTCATCCAATCGCTTTACATTATGGAGCCCACAAAAAAGATCTGCTTGTCAGTATTTAATATTCCCCAAGCGATCTGAATATTCCACGACCAAACGAATATTCCCAAACAATAATGAATATTTTATCACCACTTGCTTATTTAAAATATTTAAGCGCATTTTACCCATAACTAACCACATTAATCAAATCCACCCTTACTATTTCAAAATAATAAATAAAGGAAATTCCTTTTTATTTAAAAATTTCGGTCTTACAACCTCCCTCCTTATGAAATTTCATCCTCGAAATTGACGTCGTGCACAGTGTTTGAAAAGATGAGAATACCTCGCTTTCATTTCTGCTTTCCAACTCCCGTGTCATTTCCTCAATAGCATGGTTTCTCCACAAAACCTTAACTTGTGGTATAACGCTCGGTACATAGGACATGTTCTTTCCTATCCAAGATCTTGGCAGTACCTCCTCGTCGTTAAGTCTTGGCTATCTCGTCCGGTTACTAACTTTCAATGACATGGTTCGAATCGTCCCACATATTTACGTAACATCGATACGTGAAAACGTTATGAACACGCGTCATACTTGGCGATAAAAGCGAGTCTATAGGCCACGGTCCTATTCAATCGAGAATTTCAAATGGATTAATAAATCAAGGTTTGAGCTTTCCTCCCATTCTTGCTTTTGAAATAACTTCTTCTTGCACCTCCTTCTTCAAATTCATCACTCCGCTGTAGTAGCTTGAACGACTTTAACTTTATCGATTAAAGTTGATTATACTCGTATATCATCACGTGGGTACCTAGAGTTTTCATCTCCATCTCTATTATTTGTAAATTATACTGAAATGAGTCTTTGACAATATCGTACTCGTACTTGTATATCGATCTTCTACTCAACACGTCGGCTACCACGTTAAACTTTTCGAGGATGGCATGGTCGAACATGTCTTTGAAATGAGTCTCCTCTTGAGTTCTTGAAGCTCTTCCCACATTCCTTGCTCCATTCGAATTTTGTATCTCTACGAGTCAATTGCGTTAATGGAATAGCGATTTGAGAATATCCTTCAACGAATCTCGATAATAACCAACTAAGCCTGAAAGCTACGTATTTCGATTCTGACTTTAGGTTGTTCTCAATTTGTGACTCATATCCCAACCTTGGATAGCACGTTACAATGACACCTATCGGTTTACTATCGCATGCGAATATGGTGTCCCCCTACGAGATGCGGCTTGGTGTATTCCACAAAGGAAGTCACCGGATAAAAGCTCAGTACCAAATTCTATAGTTGAATTTTTAACTCCACGAAGTTCAATAGGAGCCATTCGATATGAGATTTTAGAAATGAGTTTTGTACCAGTTCAAAGTCGATACAAAATTTAATATCGAGGCTTTGGGAGTAAGCGAAGAAATTCTTGAGAATTACGTCGGGAAAATCAATAACAACAGGAATATTATTCAAATCGGCGTGTCTTTATTCAAATCCATAACATGGACTAAGAAAACTTGACATCCGTAATAAGCGAATGACTTCATGGCTTGATATGAAAATGTTTGACTACAATGGTTTGATTGCTTGAATTGAATAACGGGTTGCTTAGGAATATAAAACTAACAACCTTACGAAAGTAATCAATTTCGGCGTGATGAGTAGTTAACCTTAAAATCACATCAAAAGCAAATATCTCTATAGAAATAAGGTTAATAGGTAATGTGATAGTGCCAACTGAATCAAGCAAGATTTCTAAACAACGGATGTAATGAAAGTTTCTCTAACGGAGTCTCCATAAATAGGTCAAAGTCTAATTTCTCCGTAGTCAAGTTCAAGCGTTGAGCGCAAGCAAGAGAGATAAAAGAATGGGTAGAACCAGGATATCTAGTAAGGTATAAACTTACGCAAGAATTTATAATTAACTAACCCGTGCTAACCGTTCGGGTTCTCGCATTTTAATGGAAGTCACGATAAACGCTCTTCCAGAACCGTTGACTTTGACCTTTCTGGACATCCTTTTGAGTCACCATTCCCGCTTGACTGGGTTTCGATCTGCATCTGATCTCGAAGCGATATGTCCTTCTTTTCCACAATTATAGCATACCTTAAACTGTTGTGGGCGGTTTGGGTGATATGTCCCTCTTTCCGCATTTGTAACATATCGACCGGGTGGTCTTTCTCCTCCTTTGGAACCGATTACTCTTGGCGTTGAACTCTTCACATGGTCGTTGTTGAATCTCCTCTTTTAAAATCTCCTCCCACTCGCTTCTTCTATTTTCATGGCCACGATTACCACCAGAGTGTGGTTACCGCTTTGTCCGTATTCTTCTTTCTCCGCCGGTTATCGTTATTACGATGATCGCTATCTTGATATGATCCTGGTTTATGGTCCCTCGGTTGAGCGTACTCGTTATCTCGCTCTAACAACCGATCCTCATTGACAACATCTGAATAGAGAAAAAATTATGAAATGAGATCTTGGCGATATCTGGGTTTCAAACCTCTCGAAACATCCAGCGTCATCGTTCCTCATTCTCCACCAAATGAGGTGCAAACCTAGATAACTCCGCTGAACTTAGCCTCGTCTTTGGGACACCGCCATGTTATTCTCGCTCCAGCCTAATAAACTCCACTTCTTTCATATGACAAATACTTTCGTGGAAGTACTTGTCATTGAACTGCTTCTCTGAATGTCTCCCATGACATATTGAGTGCAAATTGGATGGGTACGCTTCACGATTCCCACGATGTCTGCCTCGTTCTGAACATAAAAGTAGCGAATGGAACTTTCATTCCTCCGCATCCCAAGACATCGAATATCTTGGTAATTTGTTTGACCCACGTTTCCACCTTAATCGGATCCGGCTTTCCCAGTCGTGGTCCCAACTCTTTGAATCGCTTGGTTGTGACCACCCGTGAATTGCTATCATTTCCTCCTCTGTATTTTGAACACGAGTCTCCTCGTTGCGATTTTGCATGAATCGCAAAAAGCTTCTAAACATCCCTCGTTCATCATATGCTCGATTGGTGTTGTTCACAGAGGTACATTGCCACTGTTGAGCGTTCTCCTCTTTGGTAAATACAGGCATCTCCACGGTCTCATTTACTCCATTGTTAATATTCTCGATTGAAATTCTCAAATCATCGTCATAAAACAGGGGTTAATTAAGAAATCAATATATCACATAATATCCCTATATACCGACCAACTAACAAATAAGCTTAGGTAGGACACACTAGCGAAGGATTTACTCGTCTCTCCCTCCTAGTTCTATTCCCCGATCTCATTGAAAGATCATATCCCTAAGCTCGATACCAACCGTGGGCGCCCCCAAAATTGGTCCATTCCATCCAACCCATTCTGAGTGCGCCAAATATATGGTACGAAATAACTACAACTTTATTATTACAACATATAAATCTGTGAGTTTAAATACGATATTGCCATCTAGACAATATCCACACGCAAATAAATCCCCATCATAATTATTGATACATTATTTTACAAAAATGGTGAGGACTACTAAACAACTCTCTCTAGAACCTTCATTCCATACCCCGACTAGTACTATTCTACATTCTCGCCTCCACGAGAAGAAAAATGGAACAACAAGGAAAATGGTGAGCTCAACTAGCCCGATGAACGAATATTATGACTAAGATAATATACAAAAAATTATCGTTAGTCTCCAACAAAGAAAAATCTAATAGAATACATAGACAACCGGTTTTAAATCAATCTTCGCAATGAAATAATAATTCATTAGAAGAGTTAAGTAGAGAATGCAATCTACTATCTTCTATATATGAATTTAAAAGTCCATTAATCGTTATTTTATCCTGTAACATCAATCAATATATATACGGAATCAAATATTCATCTTTGCACTACAGCCAAAGATATTCATCGATTAATCATGTTTATCTAAACACTGCTTCATCTTTGCACTACGGGCCAAAGATATTAATCGATCAATCATGTTCATCTCAACACTGCTCATCTTTGCACTACGGGCCAAAGATATTCATCGATTAATCATGTCATTTTATTTAAACACTGCTCATCTTTTCTACTGGCCCAAAGATATTAATCATTAATCATGTTCATCTCAACACTGCTCATCTTTGCACTACGGGCCAAAGATATTAATCAAGAAATCATTCATCTTTGCACTACAGCCAAAGATATTCATTAATATCATCATTTAGGATAGAGGATGATGAAAATATTTCAAAGAAAACGAATCTAGTGAAACAAAAGAACAAATATTAAGGATTCGTATTTTAAACAATCCAAGTTCAAAAATACTTCGTAAGTAATCAGAGTGGAGTAAAATTCAAGAATGATCAAAACATGGATACAATCAAAGCTAGTATCCGAATAGATATTTTGGACAAAAAAAAGAAATTTCATTTTTGGTGAATAGTGCAGTATTCGTGAATAGTGCTTGATCGTGAATAGTCTTGATATCGTGAAAGTAACTCAGACACCAAAAGATAGAAATTTCCCAAAAACATCATCACGCTTAAGTGAATAGTACTCGTGAATAGTAACTCGTGAATAGTAACTCATGAATAGTAACTCATGAATAGTAACCCCGCCGTGAAAAAAGTTCCATTTGATAAAATTTCTAACAAATATTTTGGCATAATGATATTGAAGAAATAATATCATTTTCGAATAAACTAACATCCCTTACCTCGAAAAGACAAGATTTCTTACAGTTGAAACACCAGATATAAAGGCTATGACTTGAACTTGCACCGTAGTATAGCTATACTCAAAGTATACTCAAAATACTCACAAGAATACGCTCAAAATATCGAGAGAGAAATAGAGAAAACTTCAGTTTCTGGTGTAATTTTCAATTCTAACCTAAGCTCCCTATTTATAGGAAAATGCTTAGAACACCAAAGTAGAAAATTTAATATAATATATTATAATTTTTCCACAACTTCATACTTTACTAACAATCTGAATTCAGCTTCCTAATCACATGTTAAATGAGTTTCAAAAATTAAAAAAACGTTTTTGTAATTAAAAATATTTTAAACTTCCAAAAATCAATTATTTCGGAACTTCGGAACTTCAATAATTCATAATAAATAGCCCTTTTATCAGAAAATTCGAATCTCGCGACTTTTTATAGGAAATTCAATTCTCTACAACTTTGCAGAAGAAAGTTTTTCCAAATTCCAAACAAAAATTGACCGAAATCCATAAACGGACGATTTTACAAGCTATAATCAAATTTCGGTCAATAATTATGTCTACCAACACACAAAATATGTGTTAAACATTTAATGCCACAAAAATACTCTTCCTCCTCATATACTCATATATCCCACATTCATTATAAAAATATCACCGTTAATATATTATTAAAATAATATATTTAAATGAATTATTTTATCAGAAAATGATAAAATATTAATTTTCAACAATTGTCATTTTAAAAAATTTCTCCATCTATATCCACATAAAATCAATATTTTCCTCATCATATAAATCAATAATTAATTATTCACAAATAATATTACAGAATCACATCTCTTGCAACCAGTAGTTCCTCAGAAAGAGGGGCTTTCGATAAGAATTTCTCTCTTCTTGGCGCAAGCAATTAGGTGACCAAACCTCTCCTTAGACAGAACTTTCTAGACATTGCCAATAATGTTATCTAATAATATTATTCAGATAATATGAATTATTGCTTCGATAATAGAAAATACTGTGTAATGATAATTTATTGAAACAACAGTAATATAAAATATCAATGCAGCAATTATTGAATCAATAAAATAAAATACTGAACAGTAATTACTGTAACAATTATTGAGTAGTGCCTTCTTACGTAAGAATCAATAATTGGTGCAATACTGTGTCTTCTCTTGTTCAACAACGCGTATTAGTGTGTTTTAACCACCGGGTATTCAACAAGATATTAATTGATAAACGACTACGCCAATTTATTTATAAACAACTTATATTTGTCGTTTTTCTTCATCCAATCGCTTTCAGTTATGGAGCCCACAAAAGATCTAGCTACCGTCATAAATTTAATATTCCCCGACGCATCTAATATTCCACGACCAAACGAATATTCCCCGACAATAATGAATATTTTATCACCACTTGCTTATTTAAAATATTTGCGCATTTTACCCATAACTAACCACATTAATCAAATCCACCCTTACTATTTCAAAATAATAAATAAAGGAAATTCCTTTTTATTTAAAAAATTTCGGGGTCTTACATGTAATGACCGTGAATTTTAAAACTCCTTATTAAATAAATATGTGATTTAATTTTTAATGAGTTAGTTTTGTGAGTCTATTTAAACTTTATGTGGTTATGTGAATTTATGAAATGATTAAAGGGAGTCACTAATAGTTTATTTAAATTAGTGGACTAACCCTAAGAGTTTGATATCAAAGAATTGATAGGATTCTTAATAATTAAATATTCAATTTATTTGAATATAGTAACAGGATTTTAACATATTGATTCATTTCAATTATGGGTATATCACCACTATAGAAGTTAAATTATATCATATAGAACTTGTGTGGTGATAGAATTTGGAACTGGCTTGAAGCTAAACCATTTTGGCACTGCCAGAGACCGACGCAGCTGTGCCCTCCCAGCAGTACAAAATGGCGCAGTTGTGCCAGTGTCCAATCTGGTAAGAAATTAGTTTTCTACTGTAGAAAATGAAATGGAACATTAATGTAAGGTGTGACATGAATAAAATCATATGATAAGAATATATTCTAATGATATGAAGTATCAAGTAGTGCAATAAAATCATAAGTGATTTTAATACAGAAATAATTTTGTCTATTCCAGAAATTGGGAAGAGAAATTATGTGTGTACACTGGATAGATAATATTAATTAATGTGATAAAGTGGTTATGTGAGTAGTAAAATATAATTATGGAGATACCCGAACAATAATACCTGACTGTGTTATTTTAATTGTGTGTACATGAATTATATGATTTGAGTACCTAAATAATCCCTAAATTTCCTAATATGGTAACAATTGTATATTAAGATTATATCTTTGGGAGTTAAGGTAACTGAACTAAAATTATTGCTAAGATTTGGTCTTGTCCCAAATTGAGTGACACAATAGTACATGAACAGTGGCCTAAAATAAAATACGTAACTTCCAAGTCTGTGATCATTGGCTAGGAAGATAGCTGATGGTGGGTGGTTGAGCAAACCCTTATGAACCAGTGTATTCTCCTTCTACATTCCAGTCTCAACCTTTCATGCAAAGCTAATTCCCAGTCCAAAGTTCTTCTATAAAGAGTAGTCCAATTCTCAGAGTTTATGTTAATTTTTGTTTTGTCTGTGAAACCTCTGATAAATTGAAAATTGAGAGAGTTGTGATCCAAAGAAGAGATTACTAAGTTCAGAAGGAGGAAACTAAGTTTATTAAGCTTCAAGAGGTATAAAATCCCAACTTTTGTTCTTGAATTAGGTTTTGCTAATCCTTGAAATTACTTGAAATCCTCTGTCAATCAAAGTGAATTAGCATGTTATAATGTGTTTATGAAGTAGGTTTATATGTATGAACTCCTTAATCATAGATTGGAACATGTTTAAGATAAAAAGAATCAAATTGGTTTGATGCTCTATAAAATAGAGCAAGTTATCTTTATACATTCGGGCATGGCGCAAAGAATGCCCTATTTATACTAGGTGCAGCCGCAAATTACTGCACCCTAAAATTAGTTTCTGGATTCTGTTGTGTTGTATTGTTGTTGATATGGTATTATAACATATGTATACATGAAAATTAGGTATAACATGTGTTATAGAGCTTCCTTTTGAGTTATGACGTGACTAACATGACTCTAGTAGGAAATTATAGAAAATTTAAAGTTTTGAAAACAAACCTTGTGGAAACTTATGTTTACAATTTCTGAACTTAGTGGCTCATATGCATGACTAATTTCAAAACTAAATGAGCATGATATATGATGTATAATGTCTTTATCATGATTAAATTTTTATCTTGGTGTTAGAAATTATTTTAAAAGAAAAGCTTAGTATAATAAGCTAATGGACATGAATGCTACAAGATATAGTTTCTGATCTTGAAAAGAGGTTATCATAACTTAGTTACTTATGCTAAAAGTTTTAGATTTATCTTTCATGTGTTGGATTGCATCATTCATGCTAAAATGATTTTAAAGGCAACCTTGAACATGTTTTCAAACTTAAGTTGCATAATATATGAGTACTTAGATGTTAACGATTTAAGATGTCATGTTATATTTATTATATCTCCAAACATGATTCATATGTATTGGACATAATGATAATTTAATCAAAAATGAGTGTAAAGTATGTTTCAAAGTGCTAAACGATGTTAAATATGAATTGATGATATGAACAATATGAGCATGTGTATTAATGGATTATGTGATCTCTATGTAGACATATGGCAACAGTTGTAAAGCATGAGGTTTACATGATCTTTTTATGTTTTAATGATATGTAAATTGTAAGTTAAACCTGTGGCAATGAACTCAAGAATAGTCATATGCTATGTGAGACCTCTAACATATATGTATGTTAATGTATAAGTGTATTGGTATGTTAGAGTCAGACTAAAAGCAGGAGAGCAGAAGCTCAACCCTAGTTCGTCTGTGGAGACAAATAAGTAATTTACCTCGTCAAGTAAGCTTCTAGACTTCGGTAGCAATTTGCCCATCCATGATCTTGTCAAAGTTTCTATTTTTGATCTGAAGTTCAAGGCAAGCTTATATGATTTTTTTACCTTGTAATGTATGACCAAAATGCTATGTAATGTGTTAAGAAGCATGCTATGTGATGACTTGATTCTTATAAGTGTAGACTTATATTAGTATACACATACTAATTGAAAAGACCGACTTGTTAACGTTAGGTCATTTTAACGCAAGTTAATTAAAGCTAGAATTAAATTATAGCTGAGCAAGCAGGCAAGTTCCCTAACATTACTCAAATTTATATTGAGCAAGTCTCCGAACTTCACTTTTTGGTTGTGCAAGTTCATTAATTCTTACTCTTTTATTTGAGCAATTATCCGAACACTATTTTTATTGTGTTGCAAGTTCCTAACTTACACAACTTTTAGTTTTGTGAGAGTTTCCTATCCTCCTCATATTGTATTGAGCAGGTTATTGTTGAATTGAAAGTTATTCATTTAATCTTGAACTTTATTTCTAAGCATGCCATTAAGTGGTTTAATTACTTTACAATTATTCCACATTGATATTATTGATATTCGCACTTGGTGCACTTGAGTTCGTCCAGTCTTGGACTTGTACATCATTTTAAGTTCTATAATTCTTAAACTGTGTCAGATAAAGTCGGAACCCTTGTTTGGTCAGACAAGTGTATGAAGTTTTATAAAATCTATCCAAACTAATTGATGGTAAGGATTCTTAGACTGAAAGAACACCCCTTTTATGATAGGGGAGTACCCCAGGTATCTAAAATAAGATACAAAGAGCATATTTAAATGTTATGTATATACATGGTTCGCAAGGCTGATCCCCTCAAGTACTTATTCTGTAGCTAGTAACCAAAGGGTCAATCAGCTATTGATTCCATTGGAGTTTTATAGTTCAAAGTCTACTTGACTATCAGTTATTCTAAAAGCAATCATTATCTTTGCTTCTAATATTCATAATGTTGAATCCTTCAGATATTCATGTTGTTGAATTCATTGTTAGATATTTTCCATTCATCATGATATATCCTTATTGTTGTATTTAAATTTGCTGAGCAAATTTGTTGCTCATCCTTGCTATATCATGAATTATATTGTAGCTAAGCCCGAGACCTCAGGAAAGGACAATGGTAAAGGAAAGATGTAGAATAGTTGCGAGGAGCAGACTTTACTTTATGCCTAGTTTAAATTACTGTTATGTAATATGAACCCTAATGACTATTTTAGGGTATGTTTGTAAGATTGTATTAAGGTTATCGAATCTTGGGACTAGTAACACCTTTTGAATGAACGACGTACGTTTATTATATTCCACATTTTAGTTATCTTATGTTGTTTAGAGGTTGGTGTTTGTATTTTATCGTGATGACCAGACCGGGGTCAGAGGACCTGTAATACCCGAAAATTTCCACGTATTATTAAATGAATATATTAATGAAAATAATATTTATGTGAATATAAGTGTTATTATTTTATGAGTCGATTAATTCAATTGATTCGCATTAGATCAATGCATATTAAGAAATGTGAATTGACAATGAGAATCGTGAAATGCCTTGTGTGGCATATTGTTAAATGCAACTTGATTAGTACTTCACCAGTACGCACTCCTCACACTATGTGTCCACTTATCTCACTATCGATACGCTTCTGTAATCCCTCACTTAGTACTCTAAATGAGTATTCTCTATCTCGCTCAGGGTTATAATCCTAGGGTTTTTCCCCACCCCACTTAAGTTTTATAACCTACAACTTTGATACCAACCTGTGACACCCCCAAATCCAGGTTACCTGACCCCCAAATTTGGTGTTCACGATCCACAATATAATACCATCTAACTACCCATTTTAATATAAATAGGAATACATAACTCATTAACATAGATTGTTAATACATAAGTCCCAGGTCTACTAACCTTAACATTATAGACATACCCCTTTAGATATACAAAAAGGGTTTACCATATAATACAACATAATAATAATATTGTTCATCATAACTAATTCATAACTATTCCTTTTCCTTTGTTCTTCTTCGCAACACCTTCTGCAACTTCGTCCCTAGCTGAAAAGTTTTATTTATAGCAAAGGTGATCAACAATTTTGCCCCGCAAGTTAAGAGATACAATAAAGATATATAATTCAATATCAAACATTCTCACATTCTACACAACAATAAGTCGATAATGAATGAGTACAACGCTTTCAAGGTTTTCTACGATATTCAAATGAATAATCAAGAATTAATTCTACGAAATAGCAAAGTGGAATGTTTTCCAGTTTTATGCTGAGCGATCCATTGGATCTTGAACTTCTCTTCTCGAGTAACTATCAAAGATATACTTTGATATACCCAGGTGTATCAGATAACCATAAAGATTAAATCATACCCCTCTGCAAGTATATAAAGTGATCAGCTTTAGTATATCCTATATTATGCATAATACTTAATCACGCGCAAAGGCCGAATACTCGACCGATAAAATATTCCCTTTATATAAAAGGTTGTTCTTCTCAGTCTTAGAATCAAGATTTTGATTTTACAACTAAATCATCGTGATTTCAAATTTATTTACTTCTCGATCTAGCCAAAATAATTGGCATCGATCCATCAATAATAATTTAATTCTCTTCTCGAACCTATCAAGTTCTAACAAATGTTCGCTCAACCGTAATAATTGGCTAAGACATTTCTCAACATAATTCTATATAAATGCAGAATTATCTATACTTTATCGATTCTAGCTTCTACGGATATGTATATCCAACAACAGTTATTCTACGAATGTATATATTCCGAATTAGTAATTCACTTTGAATTATTAAACATGCACTAACTGCGAATAATCGACAATAAATCCCTGGACGTGGTCTAATTAGCAATAATTAACCACCAATAATAATTAAACAATATTAACTTAAGGTTGAGTTAGGGAACTTGCCTCTTGCGCTGATTGCAGCTACACAATAAACTTATCTGCGCTCGTAAGACCTATAACCAATAATATCAGTCTCACAATTAGCACAATAATTTATAACACATAACACTTTAATTCACAGTCAAACTTCTCCTAGGCACATTACCACATAGCCACATCAGTGTTTATAACCTAGATAAACACTTGTCAAGTTTAACTATTTCTATTCATTTGGACTTCTATCATTCTCTGATGATCTGGTCACCCTATCCGTGATTAACACAACTATTGTCAATTAAACTTGGTCTCTAAGCTTCAATATTATATTAGATAAGTCAAATATCATTTATAATATTTTTCGGAAGCTTTAATAATTTACAAGCAATTATTATAATTTATAATAATTTTTCAAACATCTAAATCATTTTAAATGATTTAATTATCAAATAATCTTATCATTATTAATATTTAATAATATAAAAATATTAATAACATACTTGTCAAAATATTAAAGTTATTATCAATAACGTAAAATATTTTAAATCATCAATATTCTACTTAAATGATTTTTGAAATCATTTTAAATCATCACCATTAATATTTAAATATTAATGAAATTATCATAAAATATTAAAAGTCATTAATTATAATTTAAAATATTTTTAAATCAATAAAATCATTTTAAAATAATTTTAAATCAATAAAATCATTTTTAATTAATTTATTTAATATAATAATTAAATAAATCTAATATCATTAATATTAATTTATTAATGAAAATTCTCCAAAAAAGTTACATTTTATAACTCAAAATATTTTTAAATACATTATTCTTATTTAAAATAATTTTTCATAATATTAAATCATTTTTCTCTAATTTATTTAATACACTAATTAAATAAATTAAATACCTTTAATATTTAAATAGTTATAAATATTATAGAAAAATATTCCAAATAGTCAGAAATTATTTTTCATAATTTAAAATAATTTTTAAAACCATTTTTGGTAATTTCTATAATTTATTTTTATTTTTAATTATTTTCAGGAAAAATCAGAAAATAAAAATAATTAAACCGTCGCTATAGCCTATAGCGACACTTATCTGTCGTCTTAGGTGTTCTTGGCCTCAAGAACACTGACAATCTCAGTGTTCGAGGGGCACTGTTTGTCCGGCTTTTAATCTCAGACAAAATGGTTTCTGGGCTAGGTTGAAGTGTGATCGTGTAGTGTTTATGTAATACTACAACACACAACCAACATCTTGATTAAACAACAAACATACGAGGAGATATGTGTAATCAAACTCGTTGTCAGAGTGCACCTGGGTTTTTAAGAAACCCAGGCAGTTCAAGTGACCTTCTTGCATTCCAAATTTCTAAACGTTCTGGTCTTGGTTTAAGTGATATTATGGTTCCAAAATGTAGCCCATATGTCAGCGAACAATTATACATCAACAGATCGGCCTAACATCAACAAGATCAAAACTTACAGCATGGTCAAAAGGTGTCAAAAACTTTGCTCATAAAATTTTTGGGTTTTTCCAGAAATGAAAAACGTGATCAACTGATCATGTTTGACCGTTCACTACAATTAACTTGTTGATGATTTAAGGTATTTAAAGGCCCAAAACTATAGTCCACCTAACCAGCTACATGTATGCTACAACAACAACAACATAACACCAAAAACATGACATATCTGGGCTACGAAATATGTTGTCAGACACAGTTTAAACATTTTTGGGTTGCCCAAATTTGTGCTTGGTCAACGTTGGTCAATGGGTTTTGACCTTAAATAACTTCGAATCCAGACATCTAATCGCTATAAAACCACTTGCAGATTAAAGACAACCTAACAAGCTACCAATCTAACACATAAAACATTACAAAACATGAACATGATAAGATCTACGGTCACTGACATTTCTTGTCAGACCATCATTCAAACTTAAGAACAGTTTATGAAAAACTCAACTTTTACCCACTTTGATGTTATGGATCCATCATGGATCAACATAGATCAACTAAAAACACCCTATAACACACATATAAACACTTAAACACAATTATTTTCTTAGCATACAAGATCTAGGTTGAGTTTGGGTTTTACCTTCTCTTGTCCAATCTTTGATCCTTGCTCTCCAAATCTGATCTAGGTGTTCTAAGAGGTTAAAGAGTGACTGAATCACTTAACAAAATCGTAGCTTTGGATGATAGAGAAAGTTGGGTAGTGTTAGATAGCCAATTAGCTTGATATGTGAACTTTCTCTCTCCTAGATCTCTTATATCAAAGATGTAATGAATCCAAGTGTGCAAGTTGGCAAGATATGGATAAGATTTGATATAGAATTTAAGCACATGGGATAATCTCAAGTGATGACTCACTAGATCTTGCAAATCTTCTAACTAAATATCTAAGTAAAGGGGTATTTTGGACTTTGTACATGAAATTTTAATGGCATACAAGGAATTTACCAAACCCTTAGGGTTTAACTCTTAGGGTTTGACCCTTAGGGTTTAACCCTAAGGTTCTAACCCTAAAGTTTTACAACTTTAGCTTCTAGGATTTTCTAAATTAGGATCTTTAAAATAGAAAATTAAGATTTTCAAAAATATAATTAGTGTTCCCTAATTATATTAAAGGTAACTAATCACATTAAAGTATACTAATCACTTTAGAGCTTACTAATTAGGATTAGGGTTTCCTAATTAGGGTTTAGGATTCCCAACTTAAAAATTAGGGTTTCCCAGCTTTCAATTAGGGTTCCTAACTACGTGTTAGGGTTTCAAATCTTGAGATTAGAGTTTCCAATCCCTTATTAGGGTTTATAAATATTATACCCTACCCGACCAATCATTGATCAACATTCTATATATTACAAACACGTACTCATCAGTATAATTATTTCAATTATATTTTTAATCGAATCCCTATCCGGACTTAGGGTTAGGGTTTCTATTCTCCATTAAGCACAACTCTACTCTAATTTTTCAGTCAATACACAAATTGACTACTTCTCGATACTCGTATCACAGATACACAGTATAATATTAACAGTCAATGTCAATATATATATATATATATATATATATATATATATAAAATTTATTCGTGAAATTTGGATTATTCGAAATCCTGGGTTATCACAAAGAACATGTTGAATCTACTAGTAAGCTTTGAATGTGAATATTGTCAAACTACCTTGAGGGTTAGAATCTCATAATTGTGATCATTTTTGATGTTACTCCTGGACTCACTCATGTAGTATAAACATATATATACCATGCTAGTGTATCATATTTCAAGAAAAGCATGAACGAAGTATATTTTCAACTAAAGCGGTGTTAATTTCATATATGCATTATGAATACTCACAAGCATGCCTAATACGAGTATTGTAACTACCTTGTATGATTAGAGAGCAAGCATGATAGACTTTGTGGTTTCATGACCTTGAAGGGCCTTAAATTGTTGAAATAATTAATTTGGAATTATATGATGAAATGAAGAACCTAGATTGACTTGAGAAGCATGAAAAGACCTTTAACATGATTATATATGATTGTTGTGTTTATGTTGGACAGAAACCTCAAGGCAACAACTGAGTCTTGGGTTAGCTAGAGGGCCGGTAAGCAATTCTTGGCGATCCTAAACTTAGCCATATAGCGCAACTTATGCCACCGAATCGAGATAGTGAATTCTGATTTTGGACAGCTAACTTGTGTGAAGCCTATATTACTAAAACTAGTTTAAAACCTACTGATACATGTATATAAGTGATGCTTAGATGATATGATGGTGTTTGTCTCGTAATAGGAAGGTCCATGGGTAAAAATGACTTAACCTTGAGTATTCTTAAATTACTTATGAAATGATTATATATTTTGATTCATGATGAATTTATAATCTGATTTGTACCATATGTGTATACTTGAATCATGTCGAACATGAATAAAGAATGTGTTAGCTAATGAGCATCTTGTACTTATAATACGCTATACTAGGATTCGAAAGTGTTGATTTATTAACGTGGATAAACTACGCTTAAGGCAAGTTCCCTAAACTTACTCTAATTATTATTGAGCAAGTTTCCTTGAACTTCACTATTTGATTGTGCAAGTTCCTTAACTCTTACTCTTTCACTTGAGCAAGTATCCGAACCCTACTCTTATTGTGCAAGTATCTTTGCATTACTTTATTCAATGAATACCGTAAGCAGAGTATCTAAACCTTATCTCTTTGAATGTAAGTTATTCTATTTATTCGTTCAATTGAACAAGTATGTTTAGACTCTTGTAAAAACTATTATTCATGTTGAACTTGGTATTGTTCTTGAATATTGTGAAAGAGTCGATGCCATTTGATTCGGCTAGACTATATGCACGTTTATAAAACTGTCCAAACTAATTGATTGGTGCGGAAATCTTGAAAACTGAGTTGAACAACCCTTATGGTAAGGGGAGTGTATGTTGTTGGAAACCCCAACACATGAGTGGATATTATTGTGGTGTTATGAATAACTTAGAGTATTGTAAACTGATCATCTATAGTACTTGATTCTTTTGGGTTATCAGTTTAATATTGGTAACTCTAGTGGATGTTTAATAGTCCTTAGTGATTACTCAGTATAAATCATTTATCCAGTTGGATACATTGATAGTCTTTGAATTCATATATATCTGTTGATTTATATTGAATTATCATTTTTATTCCAAGAATTGTTAATATTCACTATTTATGATATTATTCCGAAACTCTGAACTATCTTAGAGATGATACTTCGATAATTCAAACTTGTGATATTATATCCTTCACCCTTGTTGTATATTACTTGCTGGACAATTTGTGCCCATCCTTGCTTATTTAAAACCTTTCAGTTAAGGCGGAACAGGGAGGTGTCTCTGGAATAAACAAGGGCAAGGGCAAGGCTACCGACTAGCCTGTTCCTTTATGTTAAAATTTCTATGTTGTATTAAGACTGTTTTTAGACTATGTTTAACCTTAAGTAGGATTATGTAACAAGTCTTTATTCGATATTATTATGTAATCTATTAAGTACTATATGTTGCAAGACTTGGGGGAATAATTATAATAAATCATTGTATATTATTCTAAGTTAGATTTTCCGTTGTGAACGCGTTATTTAGTTATTATGGTATTACCATGAGAACGTGATGAACCAAATTCGAGTGACCAAGTGGAGGTCCGAATTTGGGGGAGTCACAAGTTGGTATCAAAGCTATAGTTATAAACCTTAGGAGCGAGTGTCCTTAGATTATAATTCAGGAGAACTTAGAAGTTAGGAAGGAGATAAATCTCATTTGAGTTTTCCTTGAGAGGCTTAGTGTGTTATGAAATGTAATTTCATTCTATACAATGAACTTATGTTTATTTAACATTTTGATAGAGTTGTTATTTGTTTTATCTTATGTTGGTGATTGTAGGATGACTGACATGGGAGGACCTAGCCGAGTAGTAGAGGAGGAGCCGCGTGATATCCACGTAGTCTATGAGGCACCATTGATAGAAGAACCTATATCAATAGTGGTCCCTAACGATGACGATGACGATGACGATGATGATGACGATGACGATGAGGAAGAGGTGGAATCTGATCCGGAGGAGGAATCTTTGGAGGAGGAGCCCGAACCTTTGGAGGACTCCGACGAGGCTACTTTTGAGGATCGGATGTTAGGAGAATATGAGGAGCAGATATTAGAGATAGGATGTAGAGTAGAAGAGGTTGAGGCTGAGGCTAAGAAGAGGGATTCTGTGTTCCAGAAGTTGAGGGATGAGGACCATCAGAGAAAATTGGTGATGCAGGAAATGGAGGTGGAAATTGCTCACCGTAAGGAGGCAGGGATCCAGATGGGAGCTTTGTTTCACCAAGCGGTGGTGAGGAATGTTGAGATGGCAGGAAAGTTGGAGGAATTAGAGCAGAAGTTTTTGAGTGAGAGGACGGAGAAGGAGGCTCTCCGAACTCAGTTAGAGATGGAGGTGATGGATAGGATTCACTTCGAGGAGAAGTGGGAGGAAACCAACGATAGGGTGGATGATCTAGAGGATGAGGTGCGGTGCAAGAGGAGGAAAATGAACAAGATGGGCTATGCTCTATGCACGGCTATGGAGAGATTGATCGATGGGGTAAATCACTACCCAGCTGAGCAAGGACAGACCTGACATACCATAAGTCGAGATATGGTGGTGCACATTACGCAGAAGGAATATCAGAGCGCCATGGAGCGTGGGATGTTAGATTGAGTCTAGAGGATGAAGACTAGTAGTTGCAGTATTTTGTTTATGTGTTATTTAATATGTTGTTGTAATCTCAGTCTTTTGTGTAAGACGTGAGATAGTAGTAAAACCCCAACTTTTGAAAAATGTTAGAGGGGTAGTAAGATGGTGTTGTCCCCGTCATTTGTGATAATGGGGGATATGTGATATCATTTATAGCAGTATGCTAGAAAAGAACATGTAATATAACCATTTGTCATATGAATATAAATGATCTTATTTCAGAAATGTGTGTAAACCTTTAGTTCTTTTCTATTGATAAATGTCTAAATATGATAGTTAGATAATAGAATGAAAATTTTGTGATGTAGAAAATGCCGCCCGGACGTAGAATAACTGTCCCAGAAGAGTTAGTTAATGATGAGAGAGGTCCAGCAGATCCGATACAAAGACTGGTAGATTTATTGGGAGAAGCTCTGAGGGGAAGAAATGAACTCGTACCACCCATTCCCCAAGCTGTCCTAGTAACAACCTTTAAAGATTTTAAGAGTGTAGGACCCCCGGAGTTCACGGGAACTGTGACGCCCCCAAAATAGGTATACACAACACCCATTCTGAGTCGCCAAATACATGGTACAAGAAGCCATCTACAACTTCAATAATACAAATGTCGTGTGAAATACGACAATATATACTGTGAGTTTAAATATAATATTATCTTCTAGACAATATCCACACGCAAATAAATCCCCATCATAATTATTGATACATTATTTTACAAAAATGGTGATGACTACTAAACAACTCTCTCTAGAACCTTCATTCCATACCCCTACTAGTACTTTCGCTACATTCTCGCCTCCCGAGAAGAAAAATGGAACAACAAGGAAAAGGGTGAGCTCAACTAGCCCAAGAAAAAGAATATTATGACTAAGATAATATACAACAAATTATCGTTAGTCTTCAACAGGAAAAATCTAATAGAATACAATAGACAATAAATTTTAAATCAATATTCGCGGAATGAGATAATAATTCATTAGAAGAGTTAAGTAGAGAATGCAAACTACTATCTTCTATGTATGAATTTAAAAGTTCATCGTCTATCTTTTATCCCTGTAACATCAATCAATATACATCTGGAATCAAATATTCATCTTTGCACTACAGGCCAAAGATATTCATCAATCGGTCATGTTCATCTCAACACCTGTTCATCTTTGCACTAAAGGACAAAGATATTCATCAGTCGGTCATGTTCATTTAAACACCGGTCATCTTTGCACTACCAGGCCAAAGATATTCTTCAGAAATCATTCATCTTTGCACTACAGGCCAAAGATATTCAATAATATCATCATTTAAGACTGAGGATGATGAAAAATATTTTTAAAGAAAACGAATCCAGTGAAACAAAAGAACAAGTATTATGGATTCGTACTTTAAACAATCCGAGTTCACAAATACTTCATAAATAATCATACTGAAGTAAAATTCAAGAATGATCAAAACATGGATACAATCAAAGCTAGTATCCAGAATAGATATTTTGAACGAAAAGAAGAAATTTTATTTTTCGATGAATAGTCTTGATATCGTGAATAGTCTCAGTATACATGAATAGTCTTATACGTGAATAGTAACTCAGACACCAAAAGATAGAAATTCCACAAAAACATCTTCACGCTTCATGAATAGTACTCGTGAATAGTAACTCGTGAATAAGAACTCATGAATAGTAACTCGTGAATAGTAACTCATGAATAGTAACTCGTGAATAGTAACTCATGAATAGTAACCCCAGCATGAAAAGTTCCAAATTTGATAAAACTTGAGATCAACATTTCAAAGATAATGATATTGAAGAAATAATATCATTACGAAAAAAATAATATCCCTTACCTCAAAGAATCAATTACTTTCTAAAGGAAAGGTCTCAGTGATCTTTGAATGAAACTTGTCTTTGAATAAAGAACTCTCAAAGTATCTAAATACTCACAAAATACGCTCAATAATATAGAGAGAGAAGAGAGAAAACTTTGTTTACGGTGTGATTTTCAATTCTAACTTAGCCCTCTATTTATAGGAAAATGTTAGACACTGAAGGACTTGACCTGCTACCGATGGCTTTACACTCGCTACTATTGCCACCCACCACATTTGAAATAAAATTCAGCACATTTTTCACCAACCAAAAGTGGGGCCCACCAATTCTAGAATTTTCCACCAAAATCATTTATAACCTAATTTACGAATCACCACCTCTTAAAATTCATAATAAATTATACGCTCATTTTTTTACGGTTCAAAATTTGTGGACATATACTCAACTTATATATGTATAACATATCCAAAATTACAACGATCCAACGGTGGATTAAATATTATAACTCACACAATAAAGTCAGTAATAACATCGATTTAATCTTTTAATACCTCCAATCCGACAAAATACAAATAAAACATCTCAAAGATTAATTCCTTCATTAATAACCACATAAATAAATCCATCATTTATATTCATATAAAATAAATATTTCCTTATCATATGAATCAATAATTAATTATTCACAAATAATATTACGAATCACATTTATGACAACCAGTCAGTTCCCGTGAAAGAGGGGGCTTTCGATAAGGATCTCTCCTTCTTCGGCGCCGCAATTAGGTGACCAAACCTCTCTTTAGACAGAACTTTCTAGACATTGCCAATAATGTTATCTAATAATATTATTCAAATAATATGAATTATTGATCCGATAATGGAAATCTTGTCAAATGACAATTATTGAAACAAAGAATAATATAAAATACCAACGCAAACAATTATTGAATCAATAAAATAAAATACTAAATAAGAATTATCGTAACAATTATTGAGTAGTGCCTTCTTACGTAAGGATCAATAATTGATGCAATACTGCAGTATACTTCTTCTTGTTCAACAACGCCAGATTAGTGTGTTTTAACCACCGGGTATTCCAATGATCTTAATTGTAATAACTACGCCGTTATTTTTAACCACCCAAACTTTGTCATTTTCTTCATCCGAAGGCTATCCGTTATGGGGCCCACACATGGTCATACTGCCGTAATTTAATATTCCCAAACAGTCTAATATTCCACGACCAAACGAATATTCCCAGAACAAAAATGAATATTTTATAACCACTTGCTTATTTTGAAATATTTATGTATTTAACCCTTAACTATCCACATTAATCAAATCAACCCTTACTATTTCAAAATAATAGATAAAGGAAATTTCTTTTTATTTAAAAAAAATTTGGTCTTACAACCTCCCCTCCTTATGAAATTTCGTCCTCGAAATTGACGTACGTACCTGGTGTTTTGAAAAGGTGAGGATACCTCGCTTTCATTTCCGTTTCCAATACCCAGGTCATTTCCTCTATAGCATGATTCCTCCACAAAACTTTAACTTGTGGTATGACCTTTCTTGGCGTAGGGACATGCTCCTTCCTATCCAAAATCTTGACAGTACCTCCTCATCGTTAAGTCTTGGCTATATCGTCCTGTTCCAACTCTATAACGTGGTTCGGGTCTTTCACATATTTACGAAGTACCAATATGTGAAACACATTATGAACACGAGACATACTTAGAGGTAACGCAAGTCTATAGGCTACATTTCCTACTCGGTCAAGAATTTGAAATGGACCGATAAATCGTGGATTGAGCTTTCCTCTCTTCCTAAATCTTGTAACTCCTTCCATGGAGCAACTCGCATGATAATACATGATCCCCACACTAAATTCCACGTCCTTTCGATGAAGATCCGCATAACTCTTTTGTCGATCTTGTGCCGCTTTGTATCGTTGTCGAATCATTTGGATCTTTTCGGTGAGTCATACGTATTAACTCGGGTCCCAACAATGTTGCTTCACCCACTTCATCCCAACATATTGAGAACGACATTTTCGTCCATATAATGCTTGAATGGAGCCACACCTATACTTGCACGATAATCTGTTGTTGTAGGAGAATTCCACTAATAGTAAATACTTATCCCAACTACCCTTGAAGTCTAGGACACGAGTCTTAATAGATCTTCAGAGTTTGAATAGTCCTCTCTCGATTGTCCGTCTGGTTTGGGGATGGTATGTTAGAACTAAATCGCAAATCCGTGCCCATAGCTTTTTGCAAGCTAACCCAAAATCTTGAAGTGAATCTTGGGTCACGATCCAAACTATGGATACAGGGCATGCCATACAACCTCACAATCTCATTTACGTACATACTAGCAAGACGTTCAAGGAATAAGTCTCCGTATCGGCAAGAAATGAGCGATTTGGTTAATCTATCAACAATAACCCAAATAGCATTGATGCCTTGAGAAACCGTAGGAAGACCCGTAACGAAATCCATGGTAATGTGTTCCCACTTCCATTCCTAATCTCAAGTGGTTGCAACGGACCCTTAGGTACTAGATGCTCCACCTTTACACGTTAGCAAGTTAAACACATCGAGATAAACTTTGCAATCTCTCTCTTCATATTATTCCACCAAAATGTATGTCAAGATCACGATACATTTTAGTACTTCCAGATGGATTGCAAATGGTGTATTGTGTGCCTCCATCATAATCTTGTACTTCAAATCGAGTCGTTAGGAACACAAAGTCTAGAGTGGACTCAAGTATTCCTTCTTCATCAATTCTCGCTTAGGAATAGCTCCTTCTTGTACTTTCTTCTTCATATGCATCATTTCAAGGCTCGGTGGCTTGAGCAACCTTAACTTTTTCTATTAAAGTTGGCTCTATCGCGATACTTGACATCATCGCACTTTCGTCCCACATATGATCTTCTACTCAACGTCGGCTACCACGTTCGCTTTTCGAGGATGGCATGGTCGAACATGTCTTTGAAATGAGTCTCCTCTTGAGTTCTTCAAGCTCTTCCTACAATCCTTGCTCCATTCGAATTTTGTATCTCTACGAGTCACCGCGTTAATGGAATAGCGATTCGAGAATATCCTTCAGGAATCTCCGATAATAACCAACTAAGCCTGAAAGCTACGATTTTCGATTCTCGACTTAGGTTGCTCTCAAACCGTGACTCATATCCCAATCTTGGATAAGACGTCACAATGACACCTATCGCTTTACTATCGCATCGAATATGACGTCCCCTACAGAGAGTCGGCTTAGGTGAATTCCACAAAGGAAGTCACAAGGTAAAGGCTCGGTACCAAATTCTATAGTTGAATTTTTAACTCCTCGAAGTTCAATAGAGCCATTCGATATGAGATTTTAGAAATGAGTTTTGTATCGGGTTCAAATTCGATACAAAATTTAATATCGAAGCTTTGGGAGTAAGCCAAGAAATTCTTCTTGAAATACGTCGGAAAAATCAATAACAACAGAATATTATTCAAATCGACGTGTCTTTATTCAAATCCATAACATGGACTAAGAAAACTTGACATCCGTAATAAAAACGAATGACTTCATGGCTTGATATGAAAATGTTTGACTACAATGGTTTGATTGCTTGAATTGAATAACGGGTTGCTTAGGAATATGAAAACTAACAACCTTACAAAAGCAATCAATTTGGCATGATGAGTAGTTAACCTTAAAATCACATCAAAAGCAAATATCTCTATAGAAATAAGGTTAACAGTAATGTGATGATGCCAACTTGAATCAAACAAGATTTTTAAACAACGGATGTAATGAAAGTTTCTCCTAATGGAGTCTCCACAGATAGGTCAAAGTTTAATTTCTCCGTAGTCAAGTTCAAACGTTGAACGCAAGTAAGAGAGATAAAAGAATGGGTAGAACCAGTATCTAGTAAGGTATAAACTTCGCAAGAATTTATAATTAACTAACCCGTGCTAATTTCGTTCGGGTTCCTCGTATTTTGACCGGTCACGACAAACGCTCTTCCAAGAACTGCTGACTTTGACTTTTTTTCGGGACATCCTTTTGAGTCACCATTCTCATTGGATCTGGTTTCGATATCGTATAATCTCGAAGCGATATGTCCTTCTTTTCCACAATTATAGCATACCTTAAACTGTTGTGGGCAGTTTGGGCTGATATGTCCCTCTTTCCCGCATTTGTAACATACGACCGGTGGTCGTTCTCCTCCCTTAAAACTAGTTGCTACTGGCGCTGACGTCTTCAAATGGTCGTTGTTGAATCTCCTCTTTTTAAAATCTCCTCCCGACTCGCTTCTTCTATTTTCATGGCCACGATTACCACCAGAGTGGTTACCGCCTTTGTCCGTATTCTTCTTTCTCCGCTGGTTATCGTTATTCTGATGACTGCTATCTTCGGTATGATCCTGGTTATGGTCCCTCGGTTGAACGTACTCGTTATCTCGCTCTAACAACTGAGCCCTGTTGACAACATCTGAATAGAGAGAAAATTTATGAGAAACATCCGCGTCATACGTTCCTCATTCTCCACCAAATGAGGTGCAAACCTGGATAACTCCGCGAACTTCGCCTCGTACTGGGACACCGTCATGTTATTCTCGCTTTCTAGTCTAATAAACTCCACTTCCTTCATATAGACGAATACTTTCGTGGAAGTACTTGTCATTGAACTGCTTCAAAAATGTCTCCCATGACATGCCGAAAGTGCCGGATGGATGGAGTACGCTTCACGACTCCTCACCAATGATTCCGCCTCGCCATGGAACATAAAAAGTAGCGAATGGAACCTTCGTTCTCCGTGCATCCCAAGACATCGAATATCTTGGTAATTTGCTTGACCCATGTTTCCGCCATGATCGGATCTCGCTTTCCCTTAAATTCGTGGTCCCAACTCTTTGAATCGCTTGGGTCGTGACAACCCGTGAATTGCTATCATTTCTCTCAGTATTTTGAACACGAGTCTCCTCGTTGCGATTTTGCATGAATCGCAAAAACTTCTAAACATCCCTCGTTCCTCATCGCTTTCGGTGGTGTTGTTCACAGAGGAACATTGCCCACTGTGCACGTTCTCCTCGTCGTTGGTGAGTACAGAGGCATCTCCACGGTCTCATTTACTCCACTATTAATATTCTCGGTTGACATTCTCAAATCTTTATCATAAAATAAGGGTTAATCAATATATCACATAATATCCCTATATACTTGACCAACTAACAAATAAGCTTAGGTAGGACACACTAGCGAAGGATTTACTCGCCTCTCCCTCCTAGTTCTATTCCCCGATCTCATTGAGAGATCATATCCTAAGCTCGATACCAACTGTGGCGCCCCAAAATAGGTATACACAACACCCATCCGAAATCGCCAAATACATGGTACAAAAGCAAACTAAAACTTCAATAATACAAATGTCGTGTGAAATACGACAATATATAATTAATGAGTTTAAATATAATATTGTCTTCTAGACAATATCCACACGCAAATAAATCCCCATCATAATTATTGATACATTATTTTACAAAAATGGTGAGGACTACTAAACAACTCTCTCTAGAACCTTCATTCCATACCCCGACTAGTACTCGCTACATTCTCGCCTCCTGAGAAGAAAAATGGAACAACAAGGAAAAGGGTGAGCTCAACTAGCCCAGTAAAGAATATTATGACTAAGATAATATACAACAAATTATCGTTAGTCTTCAACAGGGAAAAATCTAATAGAATACAATAGACAATAAATTTTAAATCAATATTCGCAGCGGAGATAATAATTCATTAGAAGAGTTAAGTAGAGAATGCAAACTACTATCTTCTATGTATGAATTTAAAAGTTCATCGTCTATCTTTTATCCCTGTAACATCAATCAATATACATCTGGAATCAAATATTCATCTTTGCACTACAGGCCAAAGATATTCATCAATCGGTCATGTTCATCTCAACACCTGTTCATCTTTGCACTAAAGGCCAAAGATATTCATCAGTCGGTCATGTTCATTTAAACACCTGTTCATCTTTGCACTAAAGGACAAAGATATTCTTCAGAAATCATTCATCTTTGCACTACAGGCCAAAGATATTCAATAATATCATCATTTAAGACTGAGGATGATGAAAAATATTTTTAAAGAAAACGAATCCAGTGAAACAAAAGAACAAGTATTATGGATTCGTACTTTAAACAATCCAAGTTCACAAATACTTCATAAATAATCATACTGAAGTAAAATTCAAGAATGATCAAAACATGGATACAATCAAAGCTAGTATCCAGAATAGATATTTTGGACGAAAAGAAGAAATTTTATTTTTTGATGAATAGTGCCAGATATCGTGAATAGTCTTGGATATCGTGAATAGTCCGTATACGTGAATAGTAACTCAGACACCAAAAGATAGAAATTCCACAAAAACATCTTCACGCTTACTGAATAGTACTCGTGAATAGTAACTCGTGAATAGTAACTCATGAATAGTAACTTCGTGAATAGTAACTCATGAATAGTAACTCGTGAATAGTAACTCATGAATAGTAACCCCAGATATGAAAAGTTCCAAATTTGATAAAACTTGAGATCAACATTTCAAAGATAATGATATTGAAGAAATAATATCATTACGAAAAAATAATATCCCTTACCTCAAAGAATCGATTATTTGGAAGGAAAGGTCTCAAGTGATCTTTGAATGAAACTTGTCTTGAACAAAGAACTCTCAAAGTATCTAAATACTCACAAAATACGCTCAATAATATAGAGAGAAAGAGAAAACTTTGTTTACGGTGTGATTTTCAATTCTAACTTAGCCTCTATTTATAGGAAAATGTTAGCACGCAAAGCGGACTTGACTTGCTACCGATGGCTTTACACCTACTACTATTCCACCCACCACATTTGAAATAAAATTCAGCACATTTTTTCACCAACCAAAAGTGGGGCCCACCAATTCTAGAATTTTCCACCAAAATCATTTATAACCTAATTTACGAATCACCACCTCTTAAAATTCATAATAAATTATACGCTCATTTTTAACGGTTCAAAATTTGTGGACATATACTCAACTTATATATGTATAACATATCCAAAAATTACAACGATCCAACGGTCGGATTAAATATTATAACTCACACAATAAAGTTTGTAATAACAATTGGATTTAATCTTTTAATACCTCCAATCCGACAAAATACAAATAAAACATCTCAAAGATTAATTCCTTCATTAATAACCACATAAATAAATCCATCATTTATATTCATATAAAATAAATATTTCCTTATCATATGAATCAATAATTAATTATTCACAAATAATATTACGAAATCACATTTATGACAACCAGTTGCTCCTCAGGAAAGAGGGGCTTTCGAATAAGGATCTCTCCTTCTTGGCGCCATGATTAGGTGACCAAACCTCTCCTTAGATGTAACTTTCTAGACATTGCCAATAATGTTATCTAATAATATTATTCAAATAATATGAATTATTGATCCGATAATGGGAAATCTTTGTGCGGTGACAATTATTGAAACAACAATAATATAAAATACCAACGCACAATTATTGAATCAATAAAATAAAATACTAAACAAGAATTCTTGTAACAATTATTGAGTAGTGCCTTCTTACGTAAGGATCAATAATTGATGCAATACTGTGTCTACTTGTTCAACAACGCGTATTAGTGTGTTTTAACCACCGGTATTCCAACATCTTAACTTGGTAACAACTACGCCAGTTATTTATAACCACCCAAACTTTGTCGTTTTCTTCATCCAAGCGATTATCCGTTATGGGGCCCACACATGGGCTTGTCATAGTAAATGCGAATATTCCCAAACAGTATTTAATATTCCACGACCAAATGAATATTCCCAAGCAAAATGAATATTTTATAACCACTTGCTTATTTTGAAATATTTGCGTATTTAACCCTTAACTATCCACATTAATCAAATCAACCCTTACTATTTCAAAATAATAGATAAAGGAAATTTTTTTTTATTTAAAAAAAATTTCGGGGTCTTACAGGAACCACTAACCCGATAGTTGTGCAAACCTGGATCAAGGAGATCGAGAAGGCCTTCATTATAGCTGGCGTGGGTGAAGACCAGAAGACAGTATTTTCCACATACATGATGAGGGGAGAAGCCAACTATTGGTGGGAAACTAATCAGCAGAGAGCAGGAGTAAGAACGATAACATGGGAGAGGTTTAATACATTGTTCTTCAAGAACTATTTCCAGAAGAGTATGAAGAGTAGGATGGAAGTGAAGTTCCTAGAGTTAAAATAATGTGATATGACGGTGGCGCAATACGCAGCTAAGTTCAATGAACACGCGTAATTTGAGGAGCACCAAGTTGTGGATGAAGAAAGAAAGGCGAGACGCTTTGAGCAAGGGTTGAAGTCGTGGTTTTATAATAAGGTATCAGTCTTCCAGATTGATTCCTTTATGACATTGTTAGAGAAGGCAATAATTGCGAAAAGTGGCAGTGAGGCCTTAAGTCTATATCATAAGGAGAAGAAGAACAAGAACACTGGTAGTGAGCATCATGGAGGAAGCAGCAGCGGAGGAAGTAACTCTGGAAAGAGGAAATGGGAAAACAATAACAACAGAAGCAATAATCAAGGTGGGAGTCTCCAGGGAAACTTCAAGAGAAGGACTGAAGTTTGTAACAAATGTGGAAGAAGTCATCAGGGAGAGTGTTGGAAGAGAAAGAAAACCTGCTATAATTGCGGCCAGGACGGGCACATATCGCCAAATTTCCCAAATCCAAAGAAGATCAGAGGATGTTTTGCTTATGGATCAATAGAGCACCAGATAAAGGATTACCCGAAGAAAGGAAGCGATGGAGCTGGAGGAAGCCAGGGAGGAGGAAGCAAGTTAATGATTGGCGGACCTGCGCAACCCAACCGATCGACCGCTCGAACCTTTAACATGACAGTGCAGGACGCAATGGCTGCGAAGGACGTGGAGTTAGGTATAATCCCAATCAATAATATAAATGCTTATGTATTATTTGATTCAGGTGCCAACTGTTCGTTTGTATCCGAAAAATTTGCTAGTAAATTTTGTACACCCCGAGAACGTTTAGAAGATCCTTTGAACATAGAAGTTGCGAATAAGGAAATAATGCCTATAGAATACGTCTATCGAAATTATCGTGCAAACATTAGAGAACATGAACTGAGCGTAGACTTGATTCCTATTAAACTAGGAGAATTCGACGTAATACTAGGGATGGATCGGTTATATAACCATGCAGCAGTAATTGACTGTAAGAGCAAATGTGTGAACCTTCAGACTCCGAGTAAGTCTAAGGTAATGTTTTATGGTAGCTCATCGCTTAAGCAATCGTGTTGCATTACGATGATGCAGGCCAAGAAACTGTTAAAGAAAGGATGTGTAGGTTATTTAGCTTACATCGTGGATACTTAGAAAAAGGGAATATAGATTAAAGATATACCCGTAGTGAGTGAATTTTAGGATGTATTTCTGGATGATCTGCCTTGCCTTCCGCCAGACAGAGAAATCGAATTCGTAATAGACTTAGCACCAGGAACGACACCGATTTCGAAAGCTCCATATCATATGGCGCCAGTAGAAATGAAGGAATTGATGATATAACTTCAAGAGTTATTGGATAAGGGTTACATTCGACCAAGTGTGTCTCCTTGGGGAGCACCGATGTTACTCGTTAAGAAAAAGGACGGATCGATGAGGCTCTGTATCGATTATCGAGAATTAAACAGAGTAACGATCAAGAATAGATATCCACTATCAAGGACAGATGACTTATTTGATCAACTGAAGGGAGCGAAGTGTTTTTCGAAGATCGACCTACGGACGGGATATCACCAACTGAAAGTGCGGGATGAGGACATACCAAAGACTGCATTTTGAACCCGTTATGGACATTACGAGTTTTTAGTAATGTTATTTGGTTTGACTAATGCTTCGGCAACATTCATAAACTTGATGAATCGAGTTTTCAAGCCATATTTGGATAAATTTGTGGTGGTTTTCATCGATGATATTTTGATCTACTCAAAGACGGAGGAAGAACACGCCGAACATCTGAAGATTGTTTTGGAGGCACTACGAAAGGAGAAGATGTATGCGAAATTTTTTAAGTGCAAATTCTGGATGAAGAAGGTTCAATTCTTAGGCCACGTGGTGAATGAGAATGGAATCTCAGTAGACCCCGAAAAGGTCGAAGCAGTAAGTAACTAATTTTTTAGGGTTAACTGGGTACTATCGAAGATTTATCCAGGATTTTTCTAAGATAGCGACCTCATTGACTAATTTGATGAGGAAGACGGTGAAATTTGTATGGACTGATAAATGTAAAGAAAGTTTTCAAGAGTTGAAGAAGAGATTAAGTGAGGCACTTGTATTATCATTACTAGATGATAAAGGAGGATTTGTGGTGTATAGTGATGCGTAGCATAGAGGACTTGGTTGTGTGCTTATGTAACACATCAAAGTCATTGCGTATGCATCACAATAATTGAAGGATTACAAAAAACGATACCCTACTCATGACTTAGAGTTGGCGGCAGTAGTTTTTGCGTTAAAGATATGGAGACATTATTTGTACGGAGAGAAATGTGAGATATACATGGACCACAAAAGTCTAAAATATATCTTCACACAGAAGGAGTTGAATATGCATTAGAGAAGGTGGTTAGAACTGATCAAAGATTATGACTGTGATATTCTTTATCGCCAGGGGAAGGCAAACATAGTTGCCGACGCTCTGAGCAGAAAAGGAAGGGAGAAATTGTTTCAACTGACAACTCAAAAGGAGTTAATAAGAGATATGAAGAAGTTGGAAATAGAGGTAAAGGGACCCGAGAGGTCTGAAGAGAAGTTATTTATAATAGAAGCTTGTCCGACATTGTTGGATAGAGTAAAAGAAGCAGAGGAGAAAGATGGAGAATATGAGAAAATCAGGAAGATGATCACGGAAAATGAGGAAAAGAAATTTTGAATGGATTAAAGCGATATTTTAAGATTCGAAGGTAGAATATGGGTACCGGCGGTAGCCGAGTTAAAAGAGGAGATTTTGTACGAGGCTCATAATACGATATTTTCCATTCATCCGGGAGGCACGAAGATGTACCAGGACTTGAAGCAACATTTTTGGTGGCTAAATCTGAAACGAGAAATTGCAGAGTACGTTAGTATATGTCTTACGTGTCAACGAGTCAAAGCGAAGCATCATCGCCCGAGTGGATTACTACAACCGTTGGAAATACCGGAATGGAAATGGGAGCATATTACAATGAATTTTATGGTAGGACTTCCAGTCACGCAGAAAGGTTTGGATGCTATTTGGGTTATCGTGGATCGACTTACGAAGACCACACATTTTCTCCCGATCAAGATCCGCTATAGTTTAAATCAGTTAGTGAGTCTGTACGTAAAGGAAATTATTTCACGACATGGAGTGTTGGTATCAATTATTTCTGACCGAGATCCGCGCTTCACGTCAAAGTTCTGGAAAAGCTTACGAGAGAGGATGGGAACACATTTGAGGTTAAGTACCGCATATCACCCTCAGACAGATGGATAGAGTGAGCAAACAATACAAACGCTAGAGGACATGCTTAGGACTTGCGTGATGGACTTCAAGGGAAATTGGGACGACCACCTACCTTTTGTGGAATTTGCGTATAATAATAGTTATCATGCGAGTATCGGCATGCCACCGTATGAAGCTCTTTACGGAAGGAAGTGTAGAATGCCATTATATTGGGACGAAGTCGGAGAATGACGAATACTTGAACCAGAGTTAGTACAACAAACCGCGGATGTGGTGACAGTGATAAGAGCCAGACTAGTAGCAACTCAAGATTTCCAGAAGAAGTACGCAGACTTGCATCGACAAGACCTAGATTTTAAAGTTGGCAGTTTTGTATTCCTGAAGGTATCTCCATGGAAGGGAAAGATCCGTTTTGGCAAGAAAGGAAAACTGAGTCCAAGATTCATAGGACCATTCGAGATACTAAAGCGAGTGGGCGAAGTAGCGTACAAAGTCGCACTATCACCTGAGTTGGAGCACATCCATAACATGTTTCACATATCCGTGTTGCGTCCGTACAAGTGCGACTACAAACATATGATTTCTTATGAACCCATTCAAGTGGAGAAGAACTTAGCATACAAAGAAATTCCTGTCCAAATTCTATATAGGAAAGAGCAAACCTTGAGGAACAAAGTCATTTCCTCTGTAAAAGTACTTTGGCATAACCACGATGTCGAGGAGGCCACATGGGAGTTAGAATGATGAGGGATTATCCCCATCTATTTGTGTAACCTTGTAACAATTCTGGGATGAAATTTTTATAAGGGGAGAGGATGTAATACTCTAGAATTTCCACGTATTATTAAATGAATATATTAATGGAAATAATATGTATGTGAATATAAGTGTTATTCTTTTATGAGTCGATTAATTCAATTGATTCGTATTAGATCAATGCATATTAAGAAATGTGAATTGACAATGAGAATCGTGAAATGCCTTGTCTGGCATATTGTGAAATGAGAAAATTCACTAAGCAAGTTAAAATGCGAATTAGGAAGATTAATCGTGTATGATCATGTGATTTCACATAGGTAATCAAACGCTCTTAGACTTGTAATATCACTCTTGTGGACATTAATTCATGTCAAGTAAAACAAGTTTGGCGATGATAGTTAACACTGGCTTGAAGCTAAATCAATCTTAGCACTATCAGGGTATGACGTAACTGTGCCGTCCCAGCAGTACAAATTGGCACAACTGCGCCAGTGGTCAGTTGGAGAAAAAAATTAATTTTTCTACTTTAGGAATTAAATGGAACAATTATGTGATACGTGTGACATTAATAAACCATGGAACAAAGTGTGTTATGTTTGACGAAGGAACTATTAAGTGAGCCATTAATTAATATTAATTGTTAATGGTGGTGGTAGAAAATTGATTAATTGATAATGGTAATTAATTAATAATATGTGATTATTATTGATTGCAATATGTCTATAAATATAATAAGAATTATATAGATAATTAATGGTTATGGAGATCCATAGAAACATTAATCAAGGAAGGGGGTAATTTATTTATTTGACATAAAACAAATAAGTAAGGATTATAATGACGGTTATGTGCATGTGAGCAATAATACAACTATTCTATATAGATGCAATGTGACATTTGTGTGACTATATATTAAGTCTTATAAAACTATATTGTATGAAGTAATGTGATTAAATATATTGGAACTATATGTTATAAATACATTATGAAATATCTATGTGACAATGTGTAGGTAGGTATACATTAAAATAAAATGTACATGGATTATATGTATGTTGCATAACATCTACTACCTTGAAATGTTAAATCATATTCTGACATTAAGTTATAATGTATAGTTGATATGTATATAAGAAAAATAGAACAAGAGTGGGAATTTGTATAAGTGTACATGATGGCTGAGTTAGTTGGAAGTGTCCCAAAATGAGTGTCCCATTTGCCTCATTTCTCAATCACGTATAAACCAAAAAGGTTAAGGCCTATTTCTTCTTCCAAGATTCCTAGCTGATGATTATGGGGGAGTGGTGTTTATGATGCAAATCAACAACCAATTACCAACTCCTTCTTAACCTTCATGCAATCCTACAATCCATGGGTTTGATTCAATAGGAAATTGCAATATCTGTGTAAAATTTCTTCTATAAGTATGAGCTCTGTAAAGACCCAAATTTTTTTTGAATAATTATATCTGTATTTTTACGAATAATTTTTTTTAAAGATGGATATTACACATAATATTTTGAATATATGTGTGATGGATTTAGCAGCATAGTTAATTAAAATTGACGGATAATGAAAGTTAAGTCGGATATGGTCTAGAACCCTAATTCATGGATTTAAACAAGGAAAAAAAGATATTAATATATAATAATTATATTTCAATGTGATATGTATGTGCTATATGTGTGTATGGTTTATTGTTGATCAGAAATAACAGAGTATTAGAAAACCCTAAGTTAAATCGAAAAGCCCTAATTCAAACCCTAAATAGGAAACTAAGACTGATTATTAATCAGATATATGTGATCAAGGAGATATGTTAGTGTTTATGAATCTAATTAGGGAAAACCCTAACCATTATTTAAAAACCCTAATTAGTGAGTTAAAAACCCTAATTCTATTACCGGGAAACCCTAAACCTAATTTCAAAATCCTAATTGGTGATTAGCAAGCCCTAATGGTATTTAGCAAATCTTAAGATTAAAATTTATGGGAAATATATGAAATTACCAAACTACCTTTAAAATTTGAGTGGAAAAGACCAAAATACCATTTAGTGCGTAAAATGACCAAATTGCCCTTTTACTAAACGTTTAAACAAAAAGATTTTCTAGAAGGCATGACTCACCAAGTTAAGATCTCCCATGTGTGTAAAATCCCAACCAAATCTTATCTCTTTTGACACCTTGCAAGATTAGGATTCATTGAATCAAAATATAAAGGATTAAAGAAAGAGAAAGTCTAAAGAAATTGCTCATTTGCTATCTATCACAACCAACTCTTTTCTCTCTCAAAGCCACGAAATATCTTAGAAAAATCAGTCCCTAAATAACCCTCTAGACCATCACAAACAGATTAGGAAGCAAGGATTCAAAGCTTGTCAAGAGAGAGGTATAAAACCCTAGCCCTATTTGATCTTACATGTTAGGATAAATTTTGTGTCATGTTAGGATAAATTTTGTGTTTAAGTGTTTAGATGCATGCTAGAGGATGTTATATGATGATCTATGATGTTACATCATAGATCTATAACCTCAAAGTACCTTGAAATTAAAGTTTTTCAAAACTGCGATGAACCCTAATTTTGTGTTTGACAAGCATAAGTCAGAGGCTGTAGATTCTTGCCTGTTAATGATTTTGTTTATTTGATGCTTTAGACTTGTAGTTTACTGTATTGACTTTGATCTAGACTTAAAATAATGCTTAGATCATGTCCAGAATGAAAGATATTCAGGGTTAAACTCAGTTAAATGAGCATGACCAAGAGTTTCTGGCATCCCGAAACTTCAAAAAACGATGTCTCTATAACATTTTCAAGGCTCGTGATCTCATCGGTGTTAAATGTTTTGGAGATGTTATTGTATCTAGTTTGTAGCTTGTTAGATATACTCTAGATCCATGCCTTTAAATCATTCAAAAAATCAACAGATTGTATGTAGTGGATGGTGAAAGTAGCCTACTCGGCATTGACTTTTAAATTAAGGGTAACCCAGAATATGTTCTTCAGTGTCTGACAAGATGTTCAAGGTCCCAGATCTTACATGTGTTTGAAGATTTGCTTGTGTTAATGTTTTAAGGTTGTACTCTTGTATGTATACTACATATTCATGCTCCTATATAAGTTAGTTAACCAACATAATAAAAAGTATGTAAGGTCAAACTAGCTAATTCGATCACGATGACAGTTTTCTGGAAAACCCAGAAAACTCAAGAACATTATTTCTGATAATGTTTGACCAGATGATATCTGATGATTTTGATGTTGTTTGACTGACCTGATGATTGATACTTGTACCTTGACATGTGGACTATAATCCTGAACCGTTAGAACACCATAACATCACACAGAACTTGATGAAATTAAGGCATAAAGTAGCTATTAAGCACTGCATGAGGTTACCCAGAAACCTAGGAAGGGCCTGACAACCACTTTGGACCTCCAGATCTTGCATGTATGTTGCTTTATGACCCTGTTAGTTGATGAGTTGTGTAGTATTACAACCATACTACATGATCATTACAAAACCTTGCCCAGAAATAACCTAACCAACAAGTTACAGACGATCAAAGTAGGCACCATGAACACTGATTGTCAGTATTCTTGAGCCTCAAGAACACCTATCGTGACAGAAACTGTCGCTATAGTCTCTAGTGACGAATTTAATTATTCTTGTTTTATAATTTCTGAAAAATACATTAAAAATAGAAATAAATTCCTAAAAATTACAAAATCAGTTTTAAAAATTATTTTAAGTTATAAAAATTAACTTTTGATAAATTGACATATTTTTCATTAATATTATTATTTATTTGAATATTAATGGTATTAAATTTATTTAATAAATGTATTAAATAAATGGGTTAAAAATGATTTTTATATTATAAAAATTATTTTAAATGATAATAAGGTGTTTAAAAATATTTTAAGTTATAAATCATGACTTTTAATATTTTAAGGTAATTTTCATTAATAATTTAATATTAATGATAATAGGTTTATTTAATATTTATATTAAATAAATAGTTTAAAAAAATGGTTTTAATGATTTAAAATCATTTAAAAAGGATATAAAAGATTTAAAAATATTTTAAGTTATAATAAATGACTTTTAATATTTTCATGAATAATACATTAATATTTAAATATTAATGGTGATCATTTAAAAATGATTTTAAATGTTTTAAAAATCATTTAATGGTAAAATAATGTTTTAAAAATATTTTGAGTTATTATTAATAACTTAGATATTTTGTCAAGTATTTCATTAATATTTTTATATTATTTAAATATTAATGATAATGGAATTATTCTGTATTTAAATTATTTAAAAATGATTTTAGTGTTTGAAAAATCATGATAAATTATAATAATTATTTAAAAATTATTATAATACCTTGAAAAATAATATGATTAATATTTTAATTTATTAAAGTTACAGAATAGAGTTTAAGTAAATATAAACTGGATTATTATCCGATAAAGTCATCGGTACACCGAAATGTCACCAAAGTTGAACTAGACTTATATAAATTGACCTAATAAGTAATTATTTGTGTTAGAATGACTGCTATAACTATGTGACAATGTGTTTTAGCTATATGATGACTGTAAATAGCTGTGTTATGTGTTATGATAAATTATTCTGATCAAAAGAATAATCTTATGAATTATAGGTTTCAGTATAAAAGATAAAACTAAGTTGTGTAAGCAGCAGATCAGGCAAGTATCCTTACACTTTGTATCTACTTATACAATAATCCTGTATAAGTAACTTATCGAATTATACTTCTGTTATATAAGTTATTAAACTCTACAGTTATCAGTCATGTATTTCAACATTAGTATTCATGCCAGTTATCAAACCCTATTTGTTTACCATTACCGTAATAATGTATGATCAATATATACTCTGCTGATAGATAGTTAAGTTAGAATATTCAAGTGCCCTCACTTGGATAATGATTTTATTTAATGACATGTTGACACATACCTACTAGTTATTGGATATGTATATGTTATCTAAAAAATATCATTGACCAGAATAGAATATTATTGTTACTCAGTTGAATTATTCTAATTCAGATTTCAGATCAATTATGAACAACCCGAACATGGAATGCTTTTATGCGCCAAAGGCGGACCAGCTGAACGATTTATCGTTCAAACAAGTAGTGTTGATCAATACAGGGCATAACGGGCTGATCACCCTCTGTGTCCTTAAGACATGACGGTTTTTAGATGAAGTTCTATTTAACCTTTTCGAAAATTAAAATAAATTTCATATTTTATTAAACTATTTCCAAATTTATAGTTAGTACGTAGTTTCAAAAATGAAATAAGATTAATATGTCGATCAGTATTGTTTCAGCTTACTTCACAACATTTACTTCGTTGTAGAAGTGTCGTCCAAAGAAAACATTTAAATCTATCAGATAATCTTTATTCATTGCTATTACTTGCTGGGCACTCAAATGCTCATTCTTGCTTTAAATTTAAATGTTTTCAGCTAAGCTAGCACGTCCTGAAGGTTCCAGCAAGGACAAAGGAAAGGGGAAGCTGAAGGAGTAGATTAAATTATGTTTTTATGACTGTTTGTAGTAAGATAATATAATATTTATCATGTAATGTAAGACTTAAAGGTTCTCGAGACTGGAAAGTTAGATAACTTTGATATAATAATTTTTTTTAATTAATACATTAAGTAGTTGAATGAATGTTATCATGGAGTACCAAGTACGAGTTTCAAGTACTCGGATTTGGTGGTGTCACAACATGGTATCAAAGCTTTAGGTTAGAAACCTTAGGTGGGAGTAGACCTTAGGTTATAACCTTAGGACATAGGGAAACGTTGAAAATACAAATAACTCATATAGAGTTTAAAAAGAGATGAATCGAATAAATTCATCGTCAAACAAAATAAAAGATAACTTATATAAAACTATTATTTGTTGCGTGTATATAATAAATAGTATGTACTAATCAAGATAATTTATGTGTAGATGTCAGGAGAAAAAGGATTATTTTATGCTTATAACATGAAGAAGGATCAAAGCAATACACCCGAGCAAATATCGAAGCCAATAGCTGAAATAGAGGCTCACATTGAAAGTAACCTTGATGAAGTGATCATTTTAGAGAATATAGAACCAGACCCAGAAATGGTGGAACTAACAGATAGTGATTCGTACACCGAAGTTGGAGCTGATCAAGCATCAACCAAAGTGTAGAATCTGCGGGACCAGGTTTCTTCTTTAGAAAAGTTGTTGGAAATAGAAAAGCTATTTAATAGTCAATTGCAGAAGGCGTTACTAGAAACAATGGAATAACAAGATAAGCTTAAGATCCAAATAGATCAGATAGGAGCTAAAAGCAAAATATCAGGTGCAACTCTGAGCAAGAAGGGGAAAAGAAAGATGAACGACCGGGAGTTAGAAAATTTTGAAAACCTTAGCAAAATAGGAAAATGTAGAAATCGTAAAAGGAAACATAGAGGCATGTGTAAGAAAGGGAAAAAGATATGTTACATTTGCGGCTATGAGGGACATACCTCTCTTTATTGTCCTGACTATAAGCAAGGTGCAGGTTTTAAGTGTGGGTTGGAAGATCATCAGGTGAAAGATTGTCCAAGATCAAGAGAATGTGTAGGAAATAAGTAGGATTAGTATTTGAATATGTATGTTTAATGATATAATATATGTGTAATGTAATATTTCTAACTTTTGGTATAAGTGGTAATAGTAAATCCCGAATTTTGTGGTCATAAAGGGGTAGCGGATGCTTATAACAATATGTGTTATTCAGTGTAAAGTACTATGAATGAATGTGAATATATGTTTGTTTAATAAATAAGTTTTTATGCATCTATTTGATAAATTGATAATACAGTAAACTGAGTTTCAAAATTTGATATTTTGAGTATATGATTATTTGAGTTTGAAATTACGCGATAAGACATAGAATGTACGAATAAATTATGATTTTATTAGATAATGCCGCCAAGAAGACAAAATCGAATCCAAAGAGTTGAAGAATCTGTCAACAATGTTGAAGAACAATAACAACCAGACCCAATATAGAATTTTGCGAACGTGATAGCTCAAGCTATGCGGAATGCGATACCAGCCGGAGAAAACCAGCCCGATAATCGATTGGCAAATTTTAAAGATTTCAAAGCAGTAGGACCGCCAAAGTTTAGAGGGACAACTGACCCTGTAGAAGCTTAAACTTGGATAAAGGAGATATAAAAGGCTTTTGTGATCGCTAGGGTAGCTGAAGGGCAAAAGACAGCTTTTGCCACTTATATGATGAAAGGGGAGGTAAATTTTTGGTGGGAGGCCAATCAAACTAGAGCTGGAGTAGGAGAGGTGACATGAACTAGGTTCAAAACACTTTTCTTTGAGAATTATTTTTTGTCTAGTATGTAGGCTAGGATGGAGGTGAAATTTCTAGAGTTGAAGCAAGGGGAAATGTCGGTTGCGGAGTATGCCACAAAATTTAATGAATTAGCTAGGTTCCCTCCACATCAAGTGGACACGAAAGCAAGGAAGACACGAAGGTTTGAGCTGGGCTTAAAACCCTGGCCCTACAACAAGGTGGCAGTATTACAGATTGGTACTTTTGTAGCACTGTTGGACAAGGCTATAATAGCCGAAGAAGGAAGTGAGGCCATGACTCTTTACAATAAGGAAAAAAAGAATAAAGCTAAGGTTGAGAGAGTTGTGAAAATGGAAGGGAGTAGTGGAAGTAAGATGGGAAAAAGAAAAGAGGATAATTTAGGAAATATCCAAATTAAGCAGGAGGGTGTGAAGAAGCAAGTTGTGCAATGTGGAAACCGTGGGAAGAACCATTCGGGAGATTGCTTGAAGGGAAAGTCTGTGTGTTTTAAGTGTGGGCAGGAGGGTCATATCTCTCCCAACTGTCCTAATCCAAGGATGAAAAGTGGTTATTTTATTTGTGGATCAGTAGATCATAGGGTGAGTGAATGTTCGAAAAGGAGAGCTAATGGGGGAAATGTCAATACGGGGAAGAGTATTGGGACGCTTGCAATAACTGGTCCAACTCCACCAAGCCAGCCAACCAAATCGACTGCAAGGACCTTCAATATAACAGTTCAAGATACAATCGCAGCGGGAGCTGGATTTCCAGGTATAAACACGATTAACGACATTAATATATACACCTAATTTGGATTTAACCTATTCTCATCCCATAAATTTGATATAATAATATAATAATCACTAATAAAAAGATTTTTGAAGGAGGAATTTGAGTTTCGGATTCGTAATACGAATCTCATAAGGAGGGGAGAATATATTAATTCAATTTTTCATAATTAAAAATCTAAGGATAAAACATTAATATTAAGGGTAAGGTAATGGTGATTCCGAGGACGGAATCTTTATAAGGAGGGGAGAATGTAAAAACCCAATTTTTTTTTGAATAATTATATCTGTATTTTTACGAATAAATTTTTTTTTAAAGATGGATATTACAAATAATATTTTGAATATATGTGTGATGGATTTAGTAGCATAGTCAATTTAAATTGACGGATAATGAAAGTTAAGTCGGATATTGTCTAGAACCCTAATTCATAGATTTGAACAAGGAAAGAAGATATTAATATATATTAATTATATTTCAATGTGATATGTATGTGCTATATGTGTGTATGGTTTATTGTTGATCAGAAATAGAAGAGTATTAGAAAACCCTAAGTTAAATCAAAAAAACCCTAATTCAAACCCTAAATAGGAAACTAAGACTAATTATTAATCAGGTATATGTGATCAAGGAGATATGTTAGTGTTTATGAATCTAATTAGGGAAAACCCTAACCATTATTTAAAAACCCTAATTAGTGAGTTAGAAACCCTAATTCTATTATCGGGAAACCCTAAACCTAATTTCAGAATCCTAATTAGTGATTAGTAAGCCCTAATGGTATTTAGCAAATCTTAAGATTAAAATTTATGGGAAATATATGAAATTACCAAACTACCTTTAAAATTTGAGTGGAAAAGACCAAAATATCCTTTAGTGTGTAAAATGACCAAATTACCCTTTTACTTAACTTGTAAGCAAAAAGATTTTCTAGTAGGCATGACTCACCAAGTTAAGATCTCCCACATGTGTGTAAAATCTCAGCCAAATCTTATCTCTTTTGACACCTTGCAAGATTAGGATTCATTGAATCAAAATATAAAGGATTAAAGAAAGAAAAGTTTACTAAAAATTGCTCATTTACTATCTATCACTCAACCAACTCTTTTCTCTCTAAAGCCACGAAATCTTTTGCAAAATTAGTCCCTAAATAACCCTCTAGAACACCAAGATTAAATAGATTAGAAAGCAAGGATCAAAGCTTGTCAAGAAAGAGGTATAAAACCCAAACCTATTTGATTCTTACATGTTAGGATAAATTTTGTGTTTAAGTGTTTAGATGCATGATAGAGGATGTTATATCATCATAGATCTATAACCTCAAAGTACCTTCAAATCAAAGTTTTTCAAAACTACCATGAACCCTAATTTTGTAATACGATGACATAAGTCGAGGGCCAGAGATTCTTACTTATTAATGATTTTGTATGTTTGAAGCTTTAGACTTGTAGTTTGCTGTATGAACTTTGATCTGGACTTGAAATCATGCTTAGATCATGTCCAGAATGAAAGATATTCATGGTTAAACTCAGTTGACTAAGCATGACCAAGAGTTTACAAGCAACCGAAACTCGCCTGAAACTCAAAATGTCGATGTCCCACAACATTTTCAAAGCCTCGTGATCTGTCGGTGTTTAATGTTTTGGAGATGTTATTGTATCTAGTTTGTAGCCCGTTAGATATAATCTAGATCCATGCCTTTAAATCACTCAAACAATCAACAGATTGTAAGTAGTGGATGGTCAAAGTAGCCTACTCGGCATTGACTTTTAAATTCTGGGTAACCCAGAATCTTTTCTTCTATGTCTGACAAGATGTTCAAGGTCCCAGATCTTACATGTTTTTGATGATTTGCTTGGGTTAATGTTTTAAGGTTGTACTCTTGTATGTATACTACATATTCATGCTCCTATATAACTTAGTTAGCCAACATAATGAAAAGTATGTAAGGTCAAACTAGCTAACTCAATCACGATGGCAGATTTCTGGAAAACCCAGAAAACTCAAGAACATTATTTCTGACAATGTTTGACCAGATGATATCTGATGATTTTGATGTTGTTTGACTTACCTGATGATTAATACTTGTACCTTAACATGTGGACTATAATCCTGAACCGTTAGAACACCATAACATCACACAGAACTTGATGAAATTAAGGCCTGAAAGTAGACCCTCAAAGCCTTTGCTGGGTTACGAAAAACCGGAAGGGCTCGACAACCCACTTTGGACCTCCGGATCTTACATGTATGTTGCTTTATGACCACAGTTAGTTGATGATTTGTGTAGTATTACAACCATACTTACATGACCATTACAAAACCCTTGCCCAAATAACCTAACCAACAAGTTACTGAGACGATCAAAGTAGGCACCATGAAACATTGGTATCGGTGTTCTTGAGCCTCAAGAACACCTATCGCGACAGAAACTGTCGCTATAGCCTCTAGTGATGGATTTAATTATTCTTGTTTTATAATTTCTGAAAAATACATTAAAAATAGAAATAAATTCCTAAAAATTACAAAATCAGTTTTAAAAATTATTTTAAGTTATAAAAATTAACTTTTGATAAATTGACATATTTTTCATTAATATTATTATTTATTTGAATATTAATGGTATTAAATTTATTTAATAAATGTATTAAATAAATGGGTTAAAAATGATTTTTATATTATAAAAATTATTTTAAATGATAATAAGGTGTTTAAAAATATTTTAAGTTATAAATCATGACTTTTAATATTTTAAGGTAATTTTCATTAATAATTTAATATTAATGATAATAGGTTTATTTAATATTTATATTAAATAAATAGTTTAAAAATGGTTTTAATGATTTAAAAAGGATATAAAAGATTTAAAAATATTTTAAGTTATAATAAATAACTTTTAATATTTTCATGAATAATACATTAATATTTAAATATTAATGGTGATCATTTAAAATGATTTTAAATGTTTTAAAAATCATTTAAGGGTAAAATAAATGTTTTAAAAATATTTTGAGTTATTATTAATAACTTAGATATTTTGTCAAGTATTTCATTAATATTTTATATTATTTAAATATTAATGATAATGAAATTATTCTCGTATTTAAATCATTTAAAAATAATTTCAGATGTTTGAAAATTATGATAAATTATAATAATTATTTAAAAATTATTATAATACCTTAAAAAATAATATGATTAAAATTTTAATTTATTGAAGTTACATAATAGAATTTAAGTAAATATAAACTGGATTATTATCCGATAAAGTCATCGGTACACCGAAATGTCACCAAAGTTGAACTAGACTTATATAAATTGACCTAATAAGTAATTATTTGTGTAAGAATGACTGCTATAACTATGTGATAATGTGTTTAAGCTATATGATGATTATAAATAGCAGTGTTATGTGTTATGATAAATTATTTTGATCAATAGAATAATCTAATGAATTATAGGTTTCAGTATAAAAGATAAAACTAAGTTGTGTAAGTAGCAGATCAGGCAAGTATCCTTACTCTTTATATCTATTTATACAATAATCCTGTATAAGTAAGTTATCGAATTATACTCCTGTTATATAAGTTATTAAACTCTACAGTTATCGGTCGTGTATTTCAACATTAGTATTCATTCTAGTTATCAAACCCTATTTGTTTACCATTACCGTAATAATGTATGATCAATATATACTCTGTTGATAGATAGTTAAGTTAGACTATTCAAGTGCCCTCACTTGGATAATGATTGTATTTAATCACATGTTGACACATACCTACTAGTTTTCGGATATGTATATGTTATCTAAAAAATATCGTTGATCAAAATAGAATATTATTGTTTCTCAGTTGAATTATTCTAATTCAGATTTTAGATTAATTATGAACAACCCAAACAAGGAAAACTTTTATGCGCCAAAGGCGGACCAGCTGAAATATTTATCGTTCAAACAAGTAGTGTTGATCAATACAAGGCATAACGGGCTGATCACCCTCCGTGTCTGTAAGACATGACGGTTTTCAGATGAAGTTCTGTTTAACCTTTTCAAAAACTAAAATAAAATTCATATTTTATTAAAATATTTCTAAATTTATAGTCAGTACGTAGTTTCAAAAATGAAATAGAATTAATATGTTGATCAACATTGTTTTAGCTTACTTCACAACATTTACTTCGTTGTAGAAGTGTCATCCAAAGAAAACATTTAAATCTATCAGATAATCTTTATTCATTGTTATTACTTGCTGGGCACTCAAATGGTCATTCTTGCTTTAAATTTAAATGTTTTCAGCTAAGCTAGCACATCCTGAAGGTTCCAACAAGGACAAAGGAAAGGGGAAGCTGAAGGAGTAGATTAAATTAAGTTGTTATAATTGTTTGTAGTAAGATAACATAATATTTATCATGTAATGTAAGACTTAAAGGTTCTCGAGACTAGGAAGGTAGATAACTTTAATATAATAATTTTGTTTAATTAATAAATTAAGTAGTTGAATGAATATCGTGGAGCACCAAGTATGAGTTTCAAGTACTCGGATTTGGGGGCGTCAAAAGCTCTCCTTCCATTTTTCCATTGTTGAGAATTCTATTAAGGGTGAGGTTGAGAGCATACAAACATTTTAGGACATTGGGAGTTCATTAGGAGCAAGTTCTTTCACATTACAAAGGTATAATTCCTTTTCCTTGCTTCCATTTCATTCTTTGTAAAAATGAAATTTTGAGTTCTTGCAATTTAAATTTTTGATTTTGTGAAATTGGATGTTAATGAGGTTGGGTAATCTTTAAATAGTTCTTATATAACCATATAACCATGTTGCAATTGATACATGACTGGTTAGAATCAAAATGATGAATAATTTCTAAAAATTTGGGCTAACTTTACATCGAAGCGGTATTTCTTGCTCGAACCGAGCACTTGGCAATGCTTGTAAATTTACTATTGTAAGCCTAAGTTTTCTGGAGATCTCTGTTTTTAGTTGGAGCTTATGTTTTTAAAATCTGCCAAGAGTTAATCAATCATTGTGACATATATTAGTATGCAAGCATGTGTAAGGGGTATATATAGATATATGAACCTAATATGAGCATGTTTAGATTAGATTGGCATGATTAACGAAAGTGTGGAGTTTAAAATAAATTTAGGAACTTAGAAATGAACTTAATATCTACCGCTTCTAGTATAAGAAGAGAAATGTCATATGTGATTCGATAAATGACAATTCAGAAATCATTGGCCAAGGTGGAATGAAATTATAAATGAGTTTTTAATTTTCATTATTTAGAGTTGTGCATTTGTGAATCGAAATACATATAATTAAATAAAATAATAATGTACAATAATTTCATGTCTTATATTTAATTGTGACATTTTATGGTGGAAGGATTGTATTGTACGGTAACTATTTACTTAAAGTTTTTTTTTATTATTAATGTTGAAATCTATATTATCTAGAAAGTCGTTAATCGCTAAGGAGACTTATCCTTATTGTAGACTAAATGTTATTTATTTAAATAAATTAATAGTTTAATTTATTTATTTAAATAAGATTAGAATTTTCTAATTGATTTATTTACATCCCATTTAATATGGAGAACCTAAAGGGTTACACCATAAAATGAAGAATATTTATTTAAGAAGTACATGACATAATCGTAATAATAAGTTAAGTGTATTTTAATTTAAGTTATGGTGATAGAATAAATTAAATAGCTTAATATTTATTATTTAATATTTTGGAAATATTAAATATATATTAATAAGAGGAGTCTTATTATTATTATTACTATTATTATTAAGTTAATTCCTAAAAGGGTTTGGAAATTAATTAATAAAGGTACTCTCAATTATTCATAATTGGCTTAGGAGCCTAATTAATTAAATTAAAACCCTACTCTAAATGGTTTAGGAGGATTACCTATATCTATAAATAAGAAGGTCTTATTATGGATTAATGTTACACACTTTAATCCAAGAGTTGGGAGAATACGCCTTTTCTATAGAGATAGAAAAACTAGGGTTTTGCAAAATACAATGTTTCTTAATTTTTTCTTCTTCCTTGGTGAATCACCTCTAGAGGTCAAATGCTTGGGTGACTAACGTTGATCAAAGGAAGGAATCTAATCCCGCGAATATAAGGAGACTACGAAGGACTAGGAGTTGAACTCGTACATAAGGAAGCTTGGTTCTACAAGGGTATGAATGTGACGCCCCCAAAATAGGTGTACATCACCTATTCTAAGTCGCCAAATACATGGTACAGAATACAAATACAATCTTTAATATACAACAAGAAAGCTGTGAGTTTTAATACAAATATTATCTTCTAAACAATATCCACTCTCAGAATAAGTCCTCATTACATTTATTATCACACTATTTAACAGAATAGTGAGGACTACTAATACTATCATCTGGTTCATCACTCCATTCCCCAGGCTTCGTTCGGCTATATTCTCATTTCACGAGAGAAACGGTGAAAAAAAAAAGGGTGAGCTCAACTAGCCCAAAGAAGAAATATTATGACTAAGATAATGCGAGAATAAATTATAAATAGTCTTCAATAATGTTAAACGATAATATATAATAGACATCAAGTTTAATGCATAGCTGAACAAGCAATCCATTAAAAGAGTCAAGTACTGAATAAAATCTACTATCTTTTATGATTTAAAAGGTTTTTCATCACTTTTATCATTTGACTCTCGACAAATAAATAATCCACATCATCGAATTACCCCTGCACTATGGCCAAGGATATTCTTTACACTACAAAAAAAATGGCCATCTACGACCAATGATATCAGTGACCGCACTATCTGGTCGCTGATAATAGTAATAGCGACCGATATCTGCGACCAGATAAGGATTCTCGTCATAGTATATATCCGCGACCGTATCACGATCATTGATCGATCATTGAGAAGAATTTCCCCCAAAATTTGGTGCAAAACTTTGGTAGCGGCGACCAATTTATATCGCTGACGCATCGCGATCACCGATATGTCCACATCATTAAAACTAGCGACCGCGTGCGATCGTTGATGGCGATCGATCCTTATAACCTGAATCGATTCGGTTCGCTCGATCAATCTGAAAAAGAAAGAAAAGAGGAGAAGAGGGAGTAAGGGGAAGAGAAGAGGGAGGAGATCTGAAGCCATTGCACAAACCACTTGCCGACCATTATCGACCACCACCACCATGCCATTGCACCGCACCACTTTGCTTTCCCATTGCACCACCACCCCAGTAACCCCAATTAACCCCTAATTGATAGTTTGTGTGAGCTTAATGTTTCATTATATGGTTTCTAAATTACTAGTCTTTCTTGAAATTGATGTTTCCAGTGTAATATTACCATATTTAAAAATCATTGCTTGTGGGTGGAAATAATTGCATACTAGTTACTGATTAAATTGAAAGATGAACAGAAGTTATACTTTCTCTTATGCGAAAATTGGACTTCAATTTCTCCTTTTTGATGTCCAAAAATGAGGCTACTGTTAAAATTAATGTGCTTCATTCATCATTGTTTGATTATGATGTTGACAATTGGTTATGTTAATGTTGAAAACATTAACTTTCTAAATATTTGACTTTTGATGGTGGATTATCATTTTGAGGCATAATTTTAGTTAAAGTATAATGCAATGAAGTATAATTTCATGACTTGTGCTACTATTATCTTTCATTCTCATCCTAATTTGCTTGTCAATTTGAAGAAAAATAGTTGGGATTGTCTAGTTTCTTTTTCAAGTTGGTGTGTTTATCTGGAATTGGTTAGTGAGTTTTATGATCACATGGAATTTATAAAAGATGTTGGTACTTTGCATAGTATAGCTACTTATGTCCAAGGTAGGAAAATAGTGCGACATCGGACTGTTTTGCTTGAAGCATTTGACCTTGACCCTTGTATGCTAAATCTGCCAAAGGTAATCGCTATGTCTTTCCTCTTGATGACTCAGTGATTAACAGTCTAGACTTTAAGTACATTTTGTCCAATCGTTCTATTTGCCTACTTAGTTTCAATTCTTGAGTAAGATACCTAGGCACAATTTTATGCCTGTAAGGTTTTATAAAAAGGTTTGTCATTTTGTAGTGATACCATGAAGGGTATTACGAATGAGTCCTTAAACATTAACTCATCCCTATTTTCTCATTAACATCTTTTGAACATTGTTTTTTAAACAATCAGATAGGTTATGGTTATTGTTGTCTAAATTGCTTAAGTACTTGGAGTTGTACTTAGTTTCACCCCAAAGCCAAGTTCTTAAAATAAGCAATTTTGTGTCTCATTTAGTAATTCCTCCCAAACCTTTGATTCTTTTCAACAAAATGAGAGTGACTCAAATGGACATACTAATATGGAGAGTCAAATTGTAATTTTAAGCAGCATGCAACATATTTTGTTTGAAAATCAGAACTCCATCCAAGCACAACTGAAGAAACTTGATTTCGACAATACAGTGTCCAAAATACTTTGTCAACTCTTGTGGGCAGTACTTATAGGTGCTTAAAAATAGAAACCTACCAACTGTTGCTGGATAGTCTTCTCCTTATGGAATATGTGTGTGTATATATTGACTTTTGTGTTCTTTCTGCACTCATAAGCTCATACACCTCGACACCTTTCAGTTTCAGTTGGTTTATATGTAGACACATTGTGAATATTGTACTATAATGCTCATACATTTATGCTCATACATTGTGAATATTGGATTCTCCTAAATTGTGCCTTGAATTATAGTTGTGCACATTCTCGTTGTGTGTTGGGATTATATTTTCTTTGAAATTGGTCAAGTATGCATGCCCTCGTGCATGTGGATAGTCCATATTATAGGGGAGACTCTGCCGAATTTTTTTCATATATAAGTCAAATGGCCATATAACTTGAACATGAGTATAACATAAAACATAACTAGGAATTAAGTTTATCCATAATTCAATCAAGAAGAAGGTTCAAGGAAGTTTTTCCATAATTCACAGTCGAGAAGATAAAGAAAATGACACACTATTAATATGTATGCTATAAGTATGACTTAGCTTAGAATAGAAAGAAAATGAAAAGTACAAACACAAACACAAGCACTCTTTTCAATCACACTATTAATGAGTTGTTTCTAAAATATCCATACTTGTCTAAATCTTCATATATAAGTCAAATGGCCATATATGCATTCGTGTATATGTGATGGCAATGAGTATATGTGATGTTTTTTGTTGTGTTCAGATATGGACCCTCGAATCATATATAGGAATGCTTAAAGACCATATGTGTTCTATTGTAGACTGTTGGGGATTTGTGTGACTAGTGTTGTTAGATAGTGAGGAGTACATACATTGCCTATAGATAAAATGTAAAAATGGTTCCCTAAGTTAGTTAAGGTCTACATGGTGTGTTGTGCAAATTCTTGCTTAAAAATCATTGAAAATAAGCTTTATAGAACAATGAACACTAAAATAGTGAATCACCAATTTAAGCTCTCTTTTTCAAGCCTAAAGTGAGCTTTGATAAGTCAAAATGAGTTAGATGATTAAATAAAGTTTGGTGATGCTAAAAGTAACCTTAAGTAACTTAAATATACACGCCTAGACTATCCTAGTGGCCTAGACTATCCTATCATATTGTCCTTTTGTTTACATACAATTATATATCCTGATGTTCTCTATATCCCTGACATGTTTATGTACCTTTCATTTATAACTTATACTAACATCCTAAATTTTTTATTTATAGATGTCTTACGAACTGCAACCTTTAAAAAGCGCCTTGGGTTGGGTGAGAGCCCTAATCATGTGTCAAGGCCAAATTAATCCGGATGATCGCATTCTTATACAGATCCGTCCTCCTCCAGATAGCACGTAAGTTAAACATCGTGTATATATATATATATATAAGGGTTTTAATATAAATTATTGTATATTGTAGTGATTTTCAAGATAGTAAAATTGTGAAGTGCATTTTACAATTATAAGCTTCTGAATCGCCTTCGCTTGGTGATTACGTAAATGAGCACACTCTCGCCCATAAGGATGCGATTTGAAATTTGAATTTCGGTATATTTTTTATCACTCGATAGATAATACATAGTTAATCAAATAATATTGCTTAGTAATATAACAGCTTTTTAATATTATTATTGTTATTTTATTTGCGTAAGCGATATAGATGGGACGACGCTTACGAGCATCGCTTATTCGAGACACTATTCTCGAGAAGTGCCGCATTTAAACTAAAGATAATTTGAACAAGGAACGACAAAAAGCCCTCGCACAATGTCGAGATTGACCATTCGGGAGATGTGGTGAGCAAGATATGTATGACGAGCATAGCCTCTGTGGTGCCGCATGGCCCATATAGGTGCAGATGTGTGACCAAAGGAAAGTCGAGAGTCAGGTCAAGAGGCGCAAGATCGCCGCGAACAGATCCTCGTGTGTATCGACGGCCAAGGCAAAAGGCACGACGGGCGGCGAAGATATCACAAATGCAACACATTGTTGCTGAAATACGTATGTTATGTTTACTGATCATTTTTGTAGCTAAAATATCACATGTTTACATAATAATATGAGGAAATGAACTATAGGAGTTTCACCAAGGTCAACCTATCAATTGGTTGGATGTGTATGTACCACCGCGATGGTCTACACGAAGTCGTTCAGATAAGCGGTAATAAGTTCACTTTATCCTAATATGTTGTTTATAAATTGTAACGACCTTCTTTAGTATTTTTTTATTTATTTTAACTATTTAATTGTTCATCTTCCGACAGACACTTATAAGGGCTTAATGAACGAGCGCTATCCTCAAGGCACCCCATAGTCCGTCGATTGATCAAGAATTATGGGAGAGGCGTCCATCGTGAAGAAAAATTATGTCAAAGGCCAAGGACAAAGACGACGCCGACCATCAAGATGGCACAGCGAGCTCGCCACCAGTCTACACAAATATGGTATTCCACCCTATCATACTCCTCGCCGATCGTGTGAGAGCGATCTGTCGGATCGTGATCTTCTTCGTAAATATCTTGGGCGAGCATCTGCAGATCTCTGAGTCCCGATGAGTTGGCGAGGCAAGCATGATGCGCGGCAGCAGGAGCAGCAGCAAGCACAACAACAGAGCAGGTATATATATATCGTTTATTGTTTAGCTACATTGTCTTATATGTTTATAGTCTCTGAGTCAATGTCTTACTTATATGTAACATATATGTTCTATTACTTTGATAATTACAGGATCCTAATTTGGATGATCCATGAAGAGCTTGACTTATTTTTTTTAGATTTTTAAAGCCTTGTACTCTTTTAGATTCATTCTTTGGACAATTGTATTAGTTTATATGGATGTTTACGATATCGATTATATTGTGTTGGAGGAATGTTTTGTATTGTATTAGATGAATGTTTATTCATGGATGAATGTTTTGTATTGTATTGGATGGATGTTAATATGGATGCTTGTATATATATATATATAACTGTGTTGGGATTGAAAGCAGGTACAAAGCAGGTTATTTTTGGGAAATCAATAAAATAGGCAAAAATTTAAAAAAAAAGAAGCATCAGCGACCGCATGCGGTCGCTAAAAATGTATCGTGATCGCTTGAATCTAGCGACCATTGCGCTTATTATTATCGATCGATCGACACGTGTGACACGTCACGCGCGAATGAATGACTCAAAGATAAGTTATAATAGCGACGGTATCGATTTGGCCGCTAATTGCGATCGCTAATAATTCGATCGCTATTGGTGGTCGTGATGTCCTTCCAATGACAGATTATCTCATGACTTCGATTCTGCGACCGTATATCGCGATCGACGATGTCTTGATCGTTGATAAGCCTTTTTGATGTAGTGTTAGTATCACGACCACAAATTATCCATGGACTACGGCCAAGGACATTCGTGTATTCATCAATGGTCATGATTATGCCAACAACTGTCCATCAATGCACTACGGGCCAATGAGGACTTTTATTACATCATTTGTAACATTACGGTCATGATTATACCGAATAATTCCTGGTCATAATCATACCAAGTCCAGCTATGCACTACAGGCCACATATAACTTTCAACATAATATAAACATGAAGATGATGACAATTATATAAGAATTCAATAAAATAAGTTCACGAATTAATTTGTCTAGGAACCAATAACGTCCAAATTGTCAACATGATACTGCTTTGTAGAATAAAATTCAAGAATGTTCAGAAGAATATTTTCATGAAAAGATACTGGATGAAGCGTAAATATCAAAGATATTCCACTAATTTCATGGAGTATAGAAGTCAAAACTTTAACCAACTGAGTATATTAAAGAATGGAATAACAAAAGAAATCACCATGCATGCGATTGTGATGACAAAGTTATTCCAACGAAATAATAAATAACTAACCCGAACCGGTGAAATTTGCACCGATAGTATGTTCCAACAGAATAATAAAGAAAGGAATAACAACATAAATCACCATGTATGCGGTACTTGATGTATGTGTTTATTCAAATGAATAATAAATAACGGAATCGGTCCCAAAGAAAAAGCGCACGCATGTGATATATTCCAACGAGAATAATAAAGATTTTAACCGTGTCCGGCAGCAGAAACGCATGCATAAGATATTCCAACGAATAATAAAGATTTTAACCGAATCCGGCGTATAACACACAGACAGAATGTTCCAACATAATAATAATGAATAGAATAACAACAGAAATCACCAAGTATAGGGTGTAGATCACAGATACAAAGTTATTCCAATGAATAATAAAGAATGGAATAACAAAAGTTCTCTTCATGAATATGAAAAAAATAATACCCCTTACCGTAAAAGAAACTGGATATAAGAGTAGGGAAGTAGCAGAATACTTTTCTATAGTTTCTCTATAATTTATCTCTCTGAATTTTTAGTGAATTCGTAAGAAATAATGAAGGAATGAGCTTCTATTTATAGGAGAATGGAAGTGCACTGTTCATGAACGAAATTATTTTGCAGAATTATTTTCTTCAATCAACTACAATTAAGTCAATCAATTAACCAATAAAATCACAACAAAAATTAAAATATAATACATATATATAAACACATGTTTTAAATTTATATATATCATTATTATATATACACCACTTGATTTTTCTCCCCGATAACCAACATCAATCCCCCACCCCCCCCAAAATCACTTTCACTCTACCCACCACTTTCCACTCACACACATCACTATTACTCTTTCTTTTTCCCCCACCACTCACACATATAATATATATACACACATATACATATACATCAATTTCCTCCCCTATACGTAACTCCCTCTCACCCCCATTTCAAAAATCATTTTACAACACATATGGGCCCCACATGTGGCCCCCACCTTTAAAAATTTTTTTACCGATTATTTTGAAAAATGGGTAAATAGGGGTCCATAAAATAAGAAAAACTTTATAAAAATCACCTTAATAATTTTAACAACATTTATCACCTTTATTATAATTCACAATATTAATCAACCAGGTCGTTCCCAGGAAAGATGGGGCTTTCCAATAAGGATTTCTCCCTATTGGCGCGCAATTAGATTATCTAACCTCTCCTTGACAGAACTTCTAGACATCATTAATATTGCAAATAATAATATTAATAACTTTGTCGTCTCAATTATTGATTTAATAATATATAAAATATCAACAATAATTGAATCAAATAACGTGAGATACTATGCAACAATTACTATAGCAATAATTGAACAAAATAGAAAGACTTCTCACGTAAGCATCAATAATCAATACCGTGTGCTACTATGCAACCACGCCAGATATCTTGATTTCTTTAACACTTTAAGGGTGTTTCAACGAGTTAACAATAAAACTTCCGCCGTTATTTTCATAAAAATATTTTTGTCATTTTCTCAATCCGACAATAATTCCATTGTGGGGTCCACCAATGATTGTGCTGTCGTACGAATATTCCCTGCTAAAATGAATATTCCCCGACCAATCGAATATAATATAACAACTTGCATACTTTGCAGAATTTATAAATACTACCCACAACTATAACATTATATCAAATTTATTCCATAATATTCAAAAATGATAATTATAGAAAATTCATCTTTATTTATAAAAGTTGGGGTCTTACAATGAATCTGATTCTCTTTCTTCTTTGTTTAAATTGATAATTAAGCACAAAACATGATCATTTGGATAACTTTTATGAAGATTTTGAATTCTATTTTATCGCGCTTCTGATATGTTTATGTGATTTGATTACGTAATCGCGCTATATATAAACCTAACAGTGGTATCAGAGCCTAACTTTGTGCTAATTATCAATTTTATGACTCCATATATGAATTAATATGCGATTAAATCGAATTATCTGGGCAAACGAAAAAAATTTCGGTTTTGTTACGCGACGCGGCTGCGCCGCTTCCCAGCTCATTCTGGGCCTAGGAAAATTTGATTTTGGCTTGCAGCACAGCCGCGCTGTGTCCCAATTCATTCTGGGTGCGGCCGCGCCACATGCTATTCTGGTTTTTTTTTGTTTTTTCAATTAAAATGAATGGTTTATTTAATTGATAAAAGTTTAAAATAAAGATATTTATTTTATCTAAAATATGATTTCAGATTGCTAAAAAGTTAAATAATTTAATTTTAATTTGGTTTTTGATTAAAATAAAAGAGTTTATTTTGCTTTAAAAACTAAATATTAGCAAACTTTTGCCCATTAAATTGATATCGATGCATATATAGAATGGATTTATTATTCATGAGATAAATGTTATTTATTGATACATATGGTGATATGTATGAAAATAAATGAGATTATTATGGACTATTGACCAATGTGATTGGATTTTATTTTTGTTGGATGCATGAATATATGAGTTTTATTAAATGTGGTCTGCGTACCTCGTCTTCTCTAATTTTTCTTAATTTAAATTCTATCTCTCTTCTATATACTTCGCCTTGACTGCTGATCAATGGTTCTATTTATTGTAAATAGTTTGTAGGAATAGTTAGAATTATTTTGAAGAATTAGAGACTAAGGAGCAAAGAGAGCTTGAAGAGCCGTTTGTAAAGGAGCCCAAGATTTAAATGTAATTGTTATATTTAAATTTAATTCTTGCAGCCTAGGTTTGGCCTCTTGGTTCACTTGGTGGCTCTAGTGAACCAAACTAGAATAAAGCCCATAATCAATCCGAGTTGAATATATTATTCTATATGTGCATGCTTATACTATATATGTGTATGCGCGCTAAACAAGATGAGACAATTAATAACGAACGTCTCAAAGAAATTATATTAAGTCTGAAGTGTTCAAAGATATTTGGAATATCGAACGTCGCCTTCTAGTATGATAAAAATAATAGAGTATCAACAAATTACTATAAGTTTATTGTGTCACCACAAGGCTTAGCTTGATTTTTGAGATGTTATTTTTATTACATTTGATGCTTATAAAGAAATTGAAAGATGCTATTTTGTTGTGTCATCACAAGGACAATATTTTTCTTTTTGAATATATAAAAGTGCTAGGTAGGAATTAAATTGGATAATTTTGATTCGGATGTGTCACCACTTGATCAAAATAATCTAAGAGGCAGAAGAAAAGGAGTTACATGATTATGTAATTGACAAGAGTTGTCTACCTATTTATTTATATATAGTTTGTTGTGTCACCACAAGGCTATATATATTTGAAATGGGATCCTTAATCCCACTAGCAAATCTTTAATTAGATTTTGCCGAACTATATAAGTTAGGGTAATATAATTTTAAAAAAAAATAGTGGGAGATACCAATTTAAAACAATACCTAATTTTTTTGGTAATTAATTAATTAAATGAATGTATGTATGCTAAAATGTTGTCTTTTTCACATGTAGCAATTTGAAAATGTCAAACTCACTAATTTCATTGCGTATCATACTTGATGCTAACAAACTGAACGGACTGAATTATACGGAATGATTAAGGAATTTGAGATTTTTTCTCAGTGCTGAAAAGATTTCTTATGTCCTAAATTCACATGTCCCTCCAAATGTTGCAGAAACAGCCTCTAAGGAAGAGATTACGACTTTTAAGAAGTGTCAAGATGATGCATCTGTGGCTCAATACATCATGCTCGCATCCATGAGTAACGAGTTTCAACATCGGCATGAAACTATGCATGCTCCTACTATACTGCTCCACCTCAAAGATTTGTATGGTGAGAAAATTAGGACTGCTAGATATTAGATATCTAAGGAGCTTTTCTGATCTCGGATGATCGAGGGCACTATTGTTGAGACTCGTGTACTAAAGATGATAAATTTGATTGAACGTCTTGGACAGCTAGGGTTCGTTATGGATGGGGGGTTAAGTTAAGATTTGATCTTGCAGTCACTCCCAGACACCTTCTCACAATTTGTTGTGAATCTTCACATGAATAAGTTGGACGTCAGCTTTCCTGAATTACTTAACATGATGAAAACTACTGAAGGTCACTTCCCATTCAAGAAGGACAAAGTCTTAATGGTGGATGATTCTTTCAAGAAAAGGAAGAGGCCCAAGGTATCTTCTTAAAATAAGAAATCCAAGATGGCTTAGGGCAAAGAGAAAGTGAAGGATCAAAAGTTAGAAAAGGAAAATGTATCCATTGCAACAAGCTAGGTCACTAGAAGAGTTGAGGAACTGCAAGGAGTTTCTTGCGGAACAAAAGTAGAAGAAGCTTGGAGAAGCTTCGACTCCTAAACAAGGTTTGTTTATGATTAAAATTAATTTTTCTGAAAGTCAAAATTCTACTTGGGTATTGGATACCGGTTGTGGTTCTCATATATGTAATAATATTCAAGGACTGGTCAGAAGTAGAAAGTTGAAGAAGGATGAGGTCGTCCTATGAGTGGGAAATGGAACAAAGGTTGTTGCATTAGCCGTAGGGACTTATTGTTTGGCACAGCCTATGGGCACGTCCATTATTTTAAATAATTGTTATTTTGTTCCAACACTCATTAAAAACATTATTTCAATTTCTGTATTGGATGTGGATGGTTTTGATATTATAATAAAGAATAATAGATGTTCTATTTATAATAAAAATGTTTTATATGGTATTGGTAATTTGTGAAATGTACTATACATACTTGACTTGCATGAAAATATATTTCAAATTGAATAAACTAAGAAAAGGAAAAGAGACAATGTTAACTATACCTTTATGTGGCACTATAGACTCGGTCATATTAATGAAAAAAGATTATCCAAGTTGCATAAAGATGGGCTCTTAGAGCTATCTGATTATGAATTATATCTAACTTGTGAATCTTTTCTGATGGGTAAGATGACTAAATTTCCTTTTAGTGGAAAAGGGGAAAGAGTTACAGAGTTGTTAGCGTTGGTTCACACAAATGTATATGGACCTATGAAAACGACTACACGAGGAGGGTATTCTTATTTTATTACTTTCACAGATGATCACTCAAGATTTGGATATATGTTTTTAATCAAACACAAATCTAAATCATTTGAAAAGTTCAAAGAGTTCAGAAGTGAAGTAGAGAAAGAAACTGACAATAGTATTAAAATTATTTAATCGAATCGAGGTGGTGAATACTTAAGCAATGAGTTTCTCAATTATCTCAAAGAAAATGGTATAATTTCACAATGGACTCCACCAGGGACACCACAGTTAAATGATGTATTTAAAAGGAGAAATCGAAAAATGTTGGACATGGTTCGTTCCATGATGAGTTTTACTGATCTTCTAGTTTCCTTCTGGGGTTATGCCCTATAATTGGCTGCATACTTACTTAACAAGATACCTACCAAATCTGTCCCAAAGACTCCATATGAGATATGGACAGGAAGGAAACCAAATCTTATACATGTTAAGACTTGGGGTTGTCCAGCTTATGTTAAAAAGTTTGAGAATGATAAGCTGAAGACTAGATCTGACAAGTGTAGATTTTTGGGATACTCTAAAGAAACATCAGGGTATTATTTCTATCATCTTACTGATCAAAAGGTGTTTGTTGCGAAACATGTTGCCTTCTTAGAAAAGGAGTTTATCCTTGAAGGGGTAAATGTGAGTAAGATATATCTTGAAGAAGTTTGTGAACCACAAATTACTACGGATCAAAGTTAGGTACCTGATCAAGTGGAAGAACCTATTGTACCACACCCTATTCGTAAATCTGGAAGAGTATCGAAGATACCTAAGAGGTATGGATTCATCGTAGATAATGACGATGAGGTACACATTATGAATGATGATGATCCATTAAATTACGAACATGCTATGAGTAGTAAAGACTCACAGAAATGGCTAGAAGCCATGAAATCCAAGACGGACTCCATATATGAGAACCAAGTATGAACTTTGGTTTCATTACCTGAAGGAATTAAGGCTATTAGGTGCAAATGGGTCTTTAAAAGAATGAATGGAGCAGACGACAAGGTAGAGACCTATAAGGCCCGATTAGTTGGAAAAGGTTTCAAACAAAGACAAGGAGTTAACTATGATGAAACCTTCTCACCAGTAGCTATGCTCCAGTCCATTCGGATTTTGCTTGCGATTGCAGTTTTGTATGACTACGAAATCTGGTAGATGGACTTGAAAATGACCTTCCTCAATGGGAAACTTGAGGAGGATGTGTATATGACTTAGCCAGAGGGTTTTGTTTCAACGGTTGGAATAAATCAAGTCTTTAAGCTTCAATGATCCATTTATGGATTGAAGCAAGCTTCTCGTAGGTGGAAAAACCGTTTTGATGAGACAATAAAAGAGTTTGATTTTATCAAAAACAAGGATGAACTATGTGTGTACAAGAAGGTTAGTGCTGAAAGAAGTATGCATACAAGTCAATCATGTATGATGATAAAGCATATACTTTCTAATCAATCTTATTTATTTATTAATAAAACATTAATTTACTAAAGGCATATGATTACCAACATGATGTTGTTTTAATAATATGTGATAAACCCATTGTTTTAAGCAATGCTTTTAGAATCATGATGAGATCATACTAATAAGATCTAAATTCTTAGATAACTTAAAATTTAAAATGTTCTGAATCAATGGATTACTAAAAACGAGATTAGTGAATCCAGATAGATTGGTACGTACGTTGCTTGCTCATTGGATGAGGATAATTGATCTCATGATCATTTATGTGGAGACACTAAAGCAAGTATATAGGTGCTTATTGGAGAATAAGTTCACTGAACATGACTCACTAAGGAATACCTAATGGAGTTTTACTTGCCTGTCAATAGGAATTCCAGTAGTGATAGTAGATTAAGTAATCCTTAGACTCGAGATCATCATAGTATCTTGTATATAATAATTTACACTTTGACTTATTTCTTAAGACCCTTAGGTTATATCAAAGGGTATGCTTAGGTGTAATAAGTTATATATGGAGATAATGAATGATCAATAAAGAATCTACCACTTCTAGTAAAAGAAGGGATATGTCCAATGTGATTCGATAAATGACAACCAATGAATCCTTGACCATGGTGGAATGAAATTAGAAATGTGTTTCTAATTTGCATTCATTCGGAGTTGTGCATTTAGGAATCGAAATACATATAATTAAATAAAATAAGACTTGACAGTAATTCCATGTCTTATATTTAATTAGGACATTGTATGGTGGAAAGATTGAATTGTACGATAACTATTTACTCAAAGGTTCTTTTATGATTAATGTTGAGATTTATATTATCTGAAAAGTCGTTGATCGCTAAGGAGGCTTATCCTTATTGTAGAATAAATATTATTTATTTAAATAAATTAATAGTTTAATTTATTTATTTAAATAATATTAAAATTATTCTAATTGATTTATTCACAACCGGTTTAATATGGAGAACCTAAAGGGTCACACCATAAAAGGAAGAATAATTATTTAATAAGTTAATGGTATAAACGTAATAATATGTTAAGTATATTTAATTTAATCAATGGTGATATAATAAATTAAATAGATTAATATTTATTATTTAATATTTTAGAAATATTAAATATAAATTAATAAGAGGAGTCTTATTAATATTATTATAAATATTGTTATTTTAATTTCTAAAGGAGTTTGGGAATCAATTTAATATTAGTACTCTCATTTATTCCTAATAGGATTAGGAGGAAAATTAATTAAATGAGTTTAATTAATTATCCCTAATTAGATTAGGGAGCCTAATTAATTAAAGGAGTTTAATTAATTAAATAATGCCATAATACGAGTTAACTGTTATATTTATAAGAGGAGTCTTATATCAGATATCGGTGTGTGTGAAATACGTGATTCCAAAAGTTGGAGAGTACACCATTTTTCTATAGAGATATGAAAACTAGGGTTTGAGCCAAAAACACCCTTCTTCTTGATTCTTGTTCTTCCTTGGTGGATCACCTTTAGAGGCCAAACACTTGTGTGGCTAACGTTGATCAAAGGAAAGAACTAAACTCGTGTATTCAAGGAGAGCACAAAGGAATAACAGGTTTAAATTGTTCCCGAGGAAGCTCGGGTCTTTAAGGGTATTATTCATATTCTCCTACTCTTTTATAGACTGATAATCTAAGTACAAGAGTGATCTTGGTTTGTGGTTTGTAAAAAAAAAATTTAAAATTCGTTTTACTTCGTTTCTGTTATATTTATGTGATTTAATTGCATGCTCTTGTTTCTAGCAAACCTAACAGTGGTATTATAGCCAATCTTGTGTTAATTATCAGTCTTTGTGATTCCATATATGTGTAATATGCGATTGGATCGGATTTTTGGGAAACATAAAGTTTTCATTTTGCGACGCGGCAAATGCCATATGGCTTGCTCTCTGTTCATTCTCGAGCACACCGCTACTGCTACCCAGATCTAGTTTCGGATGAAAGCGGCCTTGGTGTCTGCGTGTCCAAGTTCATTCTGGGCGCAACTGCGTTGTTACCTGGAAATCAATTATTTGGCTTTGAAGCCTTGTTGTCTTTGTCGTCGATTCATTCTGGCGCAAATGCCCCTCTAGGAATAATCAAAAAACTTTTGTTTTCTTTAATTAAATAAATTGTTTTTCTAATTGATAAAAATTTAAAATAAAGATGTTTATTTTGTATGAAATATGATTTTAGATTTGCTAAAATTAAAGAGTTTAATTTGGATTTGGTTTTTGATTAAAATAAAAGAGTTTATTTTGTTTCAAAACTAAAGTTTAGCAAACTTTTGCCCATTAATTAATATTAATGGATATATAGAATGAATTTATTTTCATGAGATGAATGTTATTTATTGATACATATGTTGATATGTATTATAATAAATGAGATTGTTTATGGACTATGACCAATTTGATTGGATTTTATCTTGGATGGATGCTTGAATGTATGTGTTTTATTAAATGGGGTCTGCATACCTCATCTTTTATGGTTTTCTTCTTGTTGTAAATTCTATCTCTCTCCTATGTACTTTCCCTTGACTGCTGATGAAGGTTTCTATTTAAATGAAATAGTTTGTGTAATAGGATTAGTTAGAATTTCACGAAGAACCGGAGATCAAGGAGCAAGGAGAGCTTGAAGACCCGTTTGTAATGGAGCCCGGGTTTAAATGTAATAGTTATATTTAAATGATAATTCTTTCACCCTAGGGTTTGACCATTTTGGTTCACTTATTGGCTCTAGTGAACCAAACTAGAATAAAAGTCCATAATAAATACGGGTAGAATATAGTATTCTATATATGCATGCTAGTATTATATATATATATATATATATTATATAAAGTATTTAAGATGTTAATTTATCACATTTGATGCTAATAAAGAAAATTGAATATTATTGTTTTGTTGTGTCACTACAAGGACAATATTTTTCTTTTTTGAATATATGGAAGCACTAGGTTGGACTTAACTTAGATAATTTTGATTCGGATGTGCTACCACTTGATCAAAATAATTTAAGAAGGAAAAAATAAGGCATTACATGGTGATGTAATTGATAAGGAGTTGTCTACCTATTTATTTATATATAGTTTGTTGTGTCACTATAAGGCTATATATATATATATATATATATGAAATAAGATCCTTATTCTCACTAGCAAAAACTTTAATTAGATTTTGCCGAACTATATAAATGAGGGTAATATAGTTTGAAGAAAAATAGTGGAAGATACCAATATAAAATAAGACCTAATTTATTTTGGTAAAATAAATTAATTAAATGAATGTTTGCTAAAATGTTGTCTTTTTACATGTAGAATTTGAAAATGTAACATTCACTAATTTCACTGCATAGCATACTTAATGCTAACAAACTGACCAGGCCAAATTTAACAGACTGGTTAAGGAATCTGAGAATTCTTCTCAGTGCTGAAAAGATTTCTTATGTCCTAAATTCGTCCGTCCCTCAAAAACTAGCTGAAACAGCCTCTGAGGAAGATATTGCTACTTTTAAGAAGTGGCAAGATGATGTATCTTTGGCTCAATGCATCATGCTCGCATCCATGAGTAAGGAGCTTCAGCGTCAGCATGAAACCATGGATGCTCCTATTATGCTACTGCACCTGCAAGAGCTGTATGGTGAGCAAAGTAGGACTGCTAGATATGAAATATCTAAGGAGCTCTTCCGATCTCGGATGACCGAGGGTAATGCTGTTGAGACTCATGTCTTAAAGATGATCAATCTGATTAAACGTGTTGGACAGCTTGAGTTTGTCATGGATGGGGAGTTGAGTCAAGATTTAGTCTTGCAGTCACTGTTAGGTTTTCGTGAAAATCAAAGTAGCAATCAAATTGCAAAACGTAGCGGAAGCGAGATAAAATCAGATTTTAAAATTTTTCACAAACCAATTACCCGGATCATCCTTTATGCATATTATTAATTAAACGAAGAATAAGAAATTATGAAATCATACCTTGTAGAAACGAGCTTCCTCAGTACGAGTTCACCTCCTACTTCTCCGATCTCCTCAATCTCCTGTAAATTCCTTCCTTTGATTAATGTAAGCCACCCAAGTGTATGGCCTCTATAGGTGATCCACCAAGGAAGAGGAATTTTTCAAGAAGAAGGATTTGCCCAAACCCTAGTTTTTCCTATCCTAATAAGAAAAGGGGTGTACTCTCCAAATCTAGAATTACGATATCTCATATCTAATATAAGACTCTCTTATAAAGATATTATATAACCCTATTTTAATTAAAAATAAGGTATTATTTATTTAATTAAACTCTTTTAATTAAATGGGCTCCTAATCCTATTAGGGGTAATTAATTAAACTCCTTTAACTAATTTTCTTTCCTAATCCAATTAGGAATAAATGAGAGTACTTATATTAAATTAATTCCTAAACCTTTTAGAAATTAAAATAATAATAATTATAATAATATTAATAAGACTCCTCTTATTAATTTATATTTAATATTTCTAAAATATTAAATAATAAATATTAAGCTATTTAATTTATTCTATCACCATAGATTAAATTAAATATACTTAACATATTATTACAATTATGCCATTAACTTCTTAAATAATTATTCTTCCTTTTATGGTGTGACCTTTTTAGGTTCTCCATATTAAACCTATTGTGAATAAATTAATTAGAACAATTCTAATCTCATTTAAATAAATAAATTAAACAAATAATTTATTTAAATAAATAATATTTATTCTACAATAGGATAAGCCTCCCTAACGATCAACGACTTTCCGTATAATATAGATTTCAACATTAATCATAAAAGAACCTTTGAGTAAATAGTTACCGTACAATTCAATCCTTCCACCATACAATGTCCCAATTAAATATAAGACATGGAATTATCACAAGTCTTATTTTATTTAATTATATGTATTTTCGATTCCTAAATGAAACTCCTAATGAATGCAAATTAGAAACTACTTTCTAATTTCATTCCACCTCGCCAAGGATTCCTCGGTTGTCATTTATCGAATCACATAGACATTTCTCCTTTTACTAAGAAGTGGTAGATTCTTTATTGATCATTCATTATCTTCATATATAACTTATTACACCCAAGCATACCCTTTGATATACTCTAAGAGTCTTAAGGAATAAGTCAAAGTGTAATTCATTATATATAAGATACTATGATGATCTCAAGTCTAAGGATCATTTGTACTACTATCACTATAGGAATTCCTATCGACAGTAAGTAAAACTCCATTAGGTATTCCTTAGCGAGTCAATGCTCAAAGGAACTTATTCTCTAATAAGCACCTACATACTTGCTTTAGTGTCTCCACACAAATGATCATGAGACCAATCATCCTCATCCAATGAGCAAGAACGATGTACCAATCTATCCGGATTCACTAATCCCCTTTTTAATCCAAATGATTGGGAACTATTTTAGTTTTAAGCTTTCTAAGAATTTAGATCTCATTAGAATGATCATCATCATTATTCTAAAAGCGTTGCTTAAAACTATGGGTTTATCACATATTATTAAAACAGCACCATGTAGATAATAAATGCCTTTAATAAATAATTCTTTTATTAATAAATAAATAAGATTGATTACACAGTATATGCTTTATCATCATACATGATTGGCTTGTATGCATAATACTTTCAGTCACTCCCAGACTCCTTCTCACAATTTGTTGTGAATTTTCACATGAATAAGTTAGATGTCAGCTTGCTTGAATTACTTAACATGTTGAAAACTGCTGAAGGTCACTTCGCATCCAAGAAGGTCCATGTCTTCATAGTGGATGATTCTTCCAAGAAAAGGAAGAGGCCCAAGGTATCTTCTGAAAAGAAGAAATCCAAGAAGGCTAAGGGTAAGGAGAAAGTTAAGGATCAAAAGAAACCTGATCTAGGTAGCAAAGGAATTTGCTTCCATTGCAACATTTCGGGTTACGGAAAGAGGAACTGCAAGGATTATCTTGCAAAGCAAAAGCAGAAGAAGCTTGGAGAAGCTTTGAATCCTAATCAAGGTTTGTTTATGATTAAAATCAATTTTTTTGAAAGTCAATCTTCTACTTGGGTATTGGATACCGGTTGTGGTTCTCACATATGTAATAATATGCAGGGACTGGTCAAAAGTAAAAAGCTGAGCAAGGATGAGGTTGTCCTACGAGTGGGAAATGGAGCAAAGGTTACTGCATTAGCTGTAAGAACTTATTGCTTAGCACTGCCTACGTGCAAGTTCATTAATTTAAATAATTTTTATTTTCTTCTGAATATCATTAGAAAAATTATTTTAATTTGTGTATTGGATATAGATGGTTTTGACATTATAATAAAGAACAACAGTTGTTCCATTTGTAATGATAATGTTTTATATGGTGTTAGTAATTTGCGAAATGGACTTTATATACTTTACTTGCATGAAAATATACTTCAAATTGAACAAACTTAGAAAAGTAAAAGAGATTATGTTAATTATACCTATATGTGGCACTGTAGACTTGGTAATATTAATGAAACAAGATTATCCAAGTTGCATCAAGATGGGCTCCTAGAGCTATCAGATTATGAATCATATCCAACTTGTGAATCTTGTCTCATGGAAAAAATGACTAAATCTCCCTTTAGTGTAAAAGGAGAAAGAGTTACAGAGTTGTTAGCGTTAGTACACAGATGTATGTGGACCTATGACAACGACTGCGCGAGGAGGGTATTCTTATTTTATTACATTCACTGATGATCACTCAAGATTTGGATATGTGTATTTAATGAAATACAAATCTGAATCATTTGAAAAGTTCAAAGAGTTTAGAAGTGATGTAGAAAAATAAACTGGCAAAAGTATTAAGATTCTTCGATCAGATCAAGGTGGTGAATACGTAAACGGTGAGTTTCTCAATTGTCTCAAAGAAAATGGTATAATCTCATAATGGACTCCACCAAGGACGCAACAGTTGAATGGTGTATCTGAAAAGAGAAATCGAACATTATTGGACATGGTTCAATCCATGATGAGTTTTACTGATCTTCCAGTTTCCTTCTAGGGATATGCCCTAGAATAGACTACATAAATACTTAACAAGGTACCTACCAAATCTGTCCCTAAGACCCCATATGAGTTATGGACAAGGAGGAAACCAAATCTTAAGCATGTTAAGACTTGGGGTTGTCCATCTTATGTTAAAAAGTTTGAAAATGATAAGCTACAGACTAGATCTGACAAGTGTAGATTTATGGGATACCCTAAAGAAACATCAGGATATTATTTCTATCATCCAACTGATCAAAAAGTGTTTTTTGCGAAACATGCTGCAGACTAGATCTGACAAGTGTAGATTTTTGGGATACCCTAAATAAACATCAGGGTATTATTTCTATCATCTTACTAATCAAAAGGTGTTTTTTGCGAAACATGTTGCCTTCTTGGAAAAGGAGTTTATCATTGAAGGGGTCAGTGGGAGTAAGATATATCTTGAAGAAGTTCAAGAACCATAAAATACTACAAATTAAATTAGGTACCTAACCAAGTGGAAGAACCTATTGTAACACACCCTATTCGTAAATCTAGAAGATTACTAAAGATACCTGATATGTATGGATTTGTCATAGAGGATGACGATGAAAGTAGTATGCACACAAGCCAATCATGTTTGATGACAAAGCATATACTTTGTAACAATCTTATTCATTTATTAATAAAAAGAATTAATTTATTAAAGGCTTTTAATTATCTACATGATGCTGTTTTATAATATGTGATAAACCCATAGTTTTAAGCAATGCTTTTAGAATAATGATGATGATCATTCTAATGACATCTAAATTCTTAGAAAGCTTAAAACTAAAATAGTTCCCAATCATTGGATTACTAAATTGGGGATTAGTGAATCCGGATAGATTGGTACATACGTTGCTTGCTCATTGGATGAGGATGATTGATCTCATGATCATTTGTGTGGAGACACTAAAGCAAGTATGTAGGTGCTTATTGGAGAATAAGTTCACTTGAACATTTACTCGCTAAGGAATACCTAATGGAGTTTTACTTGCTCATCAATAGGAATTCTGTCTTGATAGTATTACAAGTGATCCTTGGACTTGAGATCATCATAGTATCTTGTGTATGATGAGTTATACTTTGACTTATTCCTTAAGACCCTTAGGGTATATCAAAGGGTATGCTTGGGTATAATAAGTTGTACATGGAGATAATGTATGATCAATAAAGAATCTACCACTTCTATTAAAAGAAGAGAAATGTCCTATGTGATTCGATAAATGACAACCCAAAGAGTCCTCGGCGGCGGCGTAATGAAATTAGAAAGGAGTTTCTAATTTGCATTATTTGGTGTTGTGCATTTAAGAGTCAAAATACATATAATTAAATAAAATAAGACTTGATGTAAATTTCATGTCTTATATTTAATTGGGACATTGTATGGTGGAAGGATTGAATTGTACTTTAACTATTTACTCAAAGGTTCTTTTATGATTAATGTTGAAATCTATATTATCCGGAAAGTCGCTGATCGCTAGGGAGGCTTATCCCTATTGTAGAATAAATATTATTTATTTAAATAAATTAATTGTTTAATTTATTTATTTAAATTAGATTAGAATTGTTCTAATTAATTTATTCACAACCTGCTTAATATGGAGAACCTAAAGGGTCACACCATAAAAGGAAGAATAATTATTTAAGAAGGTAATGGCATAATCGTAATAATATAAGTTATGTATATTTAATTTAATCTATGGTGATAGAATAAATTAAATAGCTTAATATTTATTATTTAATATTTTAGAAATATTAAATATAAATTAATAAGAGGAGTCTTATTAATATTATTACAATTATTATTATTATTTTAATTTCTAAAAGAGTTTAGGAATTAATTTAATATAAGTACTCTCATTTATTCCTAATTGGATTAGGAAGGAAAATTAGTTAAAGGAGTTTAATTAATTATCCCTAATAAGATTAGGGAGCCCTTTAATTAAAAAAAAAAAGGTTTAATTAAATAATACCTTATTTTAATAGGGTTACTTGATATCTTTATAAGAGGAGTCTTATATCAGATATTAAGAATACGCAATTCCAAAAGTTGGAGAGTACGTTTGTGACGCCCCCAAAATAGGTCCATTCCATCCAACCCATTCTGAGTCGCCAAATACATGGTATGTAAATAACTACAACTTTATTATTACAACATATAAATTGTGAGTTTAAATACGATATTGCCATCTGCATAATATCCACACGCAAATAAATCCCCATCATAATTATTGATACATTTTTTTACAAAATGGTGAGGACTACTAAACAACTCTCTCTAGAATCTTCATTCCATACCCCTGACTAGTACTTTCGCTACATTCTCGCCTCCCGAGAAGAAAAATGGAACAACAAGGAAAAGGGTGAGCTCAACTAGCCCAAGAAAAGAATATTATGACTAAGATAATATACAACAAATTATCGTTAGTCTCCAACAGGAAAAATCTAATAGAATACAATAGACAACAAATTTTAAATCAATATTCGCAGCGGAAATAATAATTCATTAGAAGAGTTAAGTAGAGAATGCAAACTACTATCTTCTATGTATGAATTTAAAAGTTCATCGTCGATATTTTATCCCTGTAACATCAATCAATATATATCCGAATCAAATATTCATCTTTGCACTACAGCCAAAGATATTCATCATTAGTAATGTTCGTTTAAACACTGCTCATCTTTGCACTACGGCCAAAGATATTAATCACCTGGGTCATGTTCATCTCAACACTGCTCATCATCTTTGCTTACTGGGCCAAAGATATTAATCAAGAAATCATTCATCTTTGCACTACAAAGCCAAAGATATTCAAGAATATCATCATTTAGGACCGAGGATGATGAAAAATATTTCAAAGAAAACGAATCCAGTGAAATAAAAGAACAAATATTAAGGATTCGTATTTTATACAATCCAAGTTCAAAAATACTTCATAAGTAATCAGAGTGGAGTAAAATTCAAGAATGATCAAAACATGGATACAATCAAAGCTAGTATCCGTAATAGATATTTTGGACAAAAAGAAGAAATTTCATTTTTGGTGAATAGTGGTCAGATTTGTGAATAGTGCCGATACGTGAATAAAGAACTCCACACCAAAAGATAGAAATTTCCCAAAAAAACATCATCACGCCTCCGTGAATAAGTACTCGTGAATAGTAACTCGTGAATAGTAACTCGTGAATAGTAACTCATGAATAGTAACCCCGTCATGAAAAAGTTCCAAATTTGGTAAAAATTTCCAACAAATATTTCGGCATAATGATATTGAAGAAATAATATCATTTTCGAATAAAATAACATCCCTTACCTCGAAAGATCAAGATTTAAATTTGAAACAATCAATATAAAGGCTATGACTTGAACTCAGCACCGTATAACAATACTCAAAATATACTCAAAATACTCACAAGAATACGCTCGATAATATAGAGAGAGAAAACTTCAGTTTCTGGTGTGATTTTTAATTCTAACCTAAGCACCCTATTTATAGGAAAATGCTTAGAACACCAATGTAAAAAATTTAATATAATAATATTATTATTATTACAAATTCTCTACGCACACTAACAATCTGAATTCAGCCTCCTAATCACATGTTAAATGAGTTTCAAAAATGAAAAAAACGTTTTTCTAATTTAAAATAATTTAAACTTCCAAAAATCAATTATTTCGGAGGTTCAGAACTTCAATAATTCACAATAAATAGTCCTTTTGTCAGAAAATTTGAATCTCGCGACTTTTTATAGGAAATTCAATTCTCTACAACTTTGCAGAAGAAAGTTTTTCCAAATTCTAAACAGAAATTGACCAAAATCCATAAACGGTCGATTTTACAGTCTATAATCAATTTTCAGTCAAGAAATGGGTCCACCAACACACAAAACATGTGTTATACATTTAATCCAACAAAAATACTCTTCCTCCTCATTTATTCATATATCCCATATTCATTGTAAAAATATCACCATTAATATATTACTAAAATAATATATTTAAATGAATTATTTTATCGTAAAAGATAAAATATTAATTTTCAACAATTGTCATTTTAAAAATTTTCCCCATCTATATCCACATAAAATCAATATTTTCCTCATCATATAAATCAATAATTAATTATTCACAAATAATATTACAGAATCACAAGATCGCAACCAGTGCCGCTCCTGTGAAAGAGGGGATTTCCAATAAGAATTTATCCTTATCTGCCAAGCAATTAGGTGACCAAACCTCTCCTTAGATGTAACTTTCTAGACATTGCCAATAATGTTATCTAATAATATTATTCAGATAATATGAATTATTGCTTCGATAATAGAAAATACCGTAATGACAATTTATCAAACAACAAGAATATAAAATATCAATGCAAAGAATTATTGAATCAATAAAATAAAATATTGAATAGTAATTATCGTAACAATTATTGAGTAGTGCCTTCACGTAAGAATCAATAATTGGTGCAATACCGCAAAGCTACTCGCTCAACAACGCCAGACATTAGTGTATTTTAACCACCGGTATTCCAACAAAGATAATTCTGTAAATAACTACGCCGTTATTTATAAACAACTTATATTTGTCGCTTTCTTCATCCAATCGCTTTCCGTTATGGAGCCCACAAAAGATCAAGGCTGCCTTACGAATAATATTCCCCGACAAGATTTAATATTCCACGACCAAACGAATATTCCCCGGCAATAATGAATATTTTATCACCACTTGCTTATTTAAAATATTTATGATTTTACCCATAACTAACCACATTAATCAAATCCACCTTTACTATTTCAAAATAATAAATAAAGGAAAATAAATTTCATTTATTAATAATTTAGGGTCTTACAACCTCCCTCCTTATGAAATTTCGTCCCTCGAATTGACGTGACGACTGGTGTGTTTCAAAAGATGAGAATACCTCGCTTTCATTTCGCTTTCCAACTCCCGTGTCATTTCCTCAATAGCATGGTTTTTCCACAAAACTTTAACTTATGGTATAACCCCCAGACATAGGACATGTTCTTTCCTATCCAAGATCTTGACAGTACCTCCTCGTGACGTTAAGTCTTCTTCGCTATCTCGTCCGGCTCTAACTCAATGACGTGGTTCGGTCGTCCACATATTTACGTAACATCGATACGTGAAAAACGTTACGAAACACGCCATTATACTTCAGCGATAAAACGAGTCTATAGGCCATAGTTCCTATTCGATCGAGAATTTCAAATGGATTAATAAATCAAGGTTTGAGCTTTCCTCCCTCACCTTTCTCGCTTTTGAAATAACAACTTCTTGCACCTCCTTCTTCAAATTCATCACCTCGGTGTAGCTTGAATAAACTTTAACTTTATCGATTAAAGTCGATTATACTAGTATATCATCAATCGCGGGTACCTAGAGTTTTCATCTCCATCTCTATTATTTGTAAATTATACTGAAATTAGTCTTTGACAATATCGTATCAGATTTGTATACGATCTTCTACTCAACACGCCGCCTACCACGCTCGCTTTTTCTAGGATGGCATGGTCGTAACATGTGTTTGAAATGAGTCTCCTCTTAAGTTCTTTGAAGCTCTTCCCACATTCCTTGCTCCATTCGAATTTTGTATCTCTACGAGTCACCAAGTTAATGGAATAGCGATTCGAGAATATCCTTCAACGAATCTCCGATAATAACCAACTAAGCCTAGAAAGCTACGATTTCGATTACCGACTTAGGTTGTTCTCAACCGTGATTCATATCCCAACCTTGATAAGACGTTACAATGACACCTATCGCTTTACTATCGCATCTAATATGGTGTCCCCTACGGAAAGTCCGACTTCTGCATTCTACAAAGGAAGTCACCAGATAAAGGCTCAGTACCAAATTTATAGTTGAATTTTTAACTCCTCAAGTTCAATAGAGCCATTCGATATGAGATTTTAGAAATGAGTTTTGTACCGGGTTCAAAGTCGATACAAAATTTAATATCGCTTTTGGGAGTAAACCAAGAAATTCTTCAGAAATACGTCAGAAAAATCAATAACAACAGAAATATTATTCAAATCGACGTGTCTTTATTCAAATCCATAACATGGACTAAGAAAACTTGACATCCGTAATAAACGAATGACTTCATGGCTTGATATGAAAATGTTTGACTACAATGGTTTGATTGCTTGAATTCAATAACAAAGTTGCTTAGAATATGAAAACTAACAACCTTACGAAAGTAATCAATTTCGGCATTTGATGAGTTGTTAACCTTAAAATCACATCAAAAGCAAATATCTCTATAGAAATAAGGTTAACAGTAATGTGATAGTGCCAACTCCGAATCAAGCAAGATTTCTAAACAACGGATGTAATGAAAGTTTCTCCTAACTGAGTCTCCATAAATAGGTCAAAGTCTAATTTCTTCCGTAGTCAAGTTCAAACGCTGAGCGCAAGCAAGAGAGAGAAAAGAAATGGGTAGAACCCAGATTCAGTAAGGTATAAACTTCGCAAGAATTTATAATTAACTAACCTGCTAACTTCGTCGTTCCTCGATTTTGATCGGCCACGATAAATGCTTTTCGTGAATCGCCGACTTTGACTTTTCGGGACATCTTTTGAGTCACCATTCCCACCGGATCGGGTTTCGATATCGTATATTCTCGAGCGATATGTCCTTCTTTTCCACAATTATAGCAAACCTTAAACTGCTAGGGCGCTTGGGGATATATGTCCCTCTTTCCGATTTGTAACATACGACCGAGATCTTTCTCCTCCTTGAAACCAGCTGATACCGGCGTTGAACTCTTCACATGGTCGTTGTTGAATCTCCTCTTTAAAATATCCTCCCGACTCGCTTCTTCTATTTTCATGGCTACGATTACCACCAGAGTGGTTACCGCCTTTGTCCTTATTCTTCTTTCCCCGCCGGTTATCGTTATTCCGATGATCGCTATCTTCTGTGATGATCCTCGGTTATGGTCCCTCGGTTGAACGTATTTCGTTCTCTCGCTTAACAACCGAGCCCTATTGACAACATCCTAATAGAGAGAAAATTTATGAGAAATGAGATACTTGATGTATACCGGGTTTCAAACCTCTCGTAAACATCCAAGCACATCGCTCCTCATTCTCCACCAAATGAGGTGCAAACCGATAACTCCGCTGAACTTCGCCTCGCATCGGGACACCGCCATGTTATTCTCGCTCCACCAAATAAACTCCACTTCCTTCATACGACGAATACTTTCGTGGAAGTACTTGTCATTATCGAACTGCTTCAAATGTCTCCCACGACATGTTGAGTGCAAATGGATGGGTACGCTCACGATTCCCACCAAGAATCTCGCCTCGTTCACGGAACATAAAAGTAGCGAATGGAACTTTCGTTCCTCCATCCCAAGACATCGAATATCTTGAATTTAATCGACCCACGCTCCGCCTTTAATCGAATCCGCTTTCCCCGCAATTCGTGGTCCCAACTTCGAACGCTTGGTCAGACCACCCGTGAATTGCTATCATTTCCTCCTCAGATTTTGAACACGAGTCTCCTCGCCGATTTTGCATGAATCGTAAAAAGCTTCTAAACATCCCTCGCTCATCATTTGCTCGATGGTGTTGTTCACAGGAGGTACATTGCCACTTTGTTGCGCGTCTCTCCTCGCTGGTAAAATACAGCATCTCCACGATCTCATTTACTCCATCATAATATTCTCAATTGACATTCTCAAATACCGCCATAAAACAAGGGTTAATTAAGGAAATCAATATATCACATAATATTCCTATATACTAACCAACTAACAAATAAGCTTAGGTAGACACACATTAGCGGAAGGATTTACTTGCCTCCCTCCTAGTTCTATTCCCCGATCTCCGCCAGAGATCATATCCCTAAGCTCGATACCAACCGTGACGCCCCCAAAATAGGTCCATTCCATCCAACCCATTCTCGAGTCGCCAAATACATGGTACGTAAATAACTACAACTTTATTATTACAACATATAAACTGTGAGTTTAAATACGAGATATTGCCATCTGGACAATATCCACACGCAAATAAATCCCCATCATAATTATTGATACATTATTTTACAAAATGGTGAGGACTACTAAACAACTCTCTAACCTTCATTCCATACCCCGACTAAGACTGCCACATTCTCGCCTCCCGAGAAGAAAAAAAAATGGAACAACAAGGAAAAGGGTGAGCTCAACTAGCCCAAGAAGAAATATTATGACTAAGATAATATACAAAAAATTATCGTTAGTCTTCAACAGGAAAAATCTAATAGAATACAATAGACAACAAATTTTAAATCAATATTCGCAGCAGAAATAATAATTCATTAGAAGAGTTAAGTAGAGAATGCAAACTACTATCTTCTATGTATGAATTTAAAATTTCATCGTCGATATTTTATCCCTGTAACATCAATCAATGTAAGACCCCAGCTTTTATAAATAAAGATGAATTTTTCTATAAATATTATTTTTGAATATTATGGAATAAATTTGATATAATGTTATAGTTAGGGTAATATTTATAAATTTTGCAAAGTATGCAAGTTGTTATAAAATATTCGTTTGGTCTGGGAATATTCTTTTGTTAGGGAATATTCGCATAATAGCTCAATCATCGGTGGACCTCATTAATGTAATTATTGCCTTGATCGAGAAAACGACAAAAATATTTTATATAAAAATAACTACGGAGGTGTTACCGCTAAACTGCTGAACTACCCGGTGGTAAAAGTACAAGAATACGCTGTAGTTCGTGATAAGAGCACACTCAGATTGATTATCGATGCTTACGTGAGAAGTCACTCACCTATGCTCAATTATTACTACAAGAATTGTCTTGATCATATCTCTTATATTATTGATTCAATTATTGTCACAAAGATCATCTCAGATAATATGTTATAGTATTAAATCAATAATTGAGACGACAAGTTATAAATGATTAATAATTGTTGAAAGATTAAATATGTGTTGATGAAAAAAAATATTTTGTGGTAAGTTTGATTATTTTATGGGGGCTCATATGTCATCATCTAAGAGTCTCTTCATCAATAAGAATTACCTTAGTCAATAGTAATTACCCTTGTGAATAGTATTTACCTTCAATAATAGTATTTACCTTCATTAAATAGTAATTACCTTTACCTTCATTTGTAATTACTTGTCAACCACTTGTCACATTACATTACAAAACCAACCACTTGTCGCTTCACATTACAAAAGGCCAAACCACTTTTCTTTTCACATCATTAGTCGTCAAGCCACTCGCCTTTTCACACACTAAGAAAAGCTAAGCTAGAAATCTTCTATAAATAGAGGCCTAGGGCTTCATTATTTTTCACTTAATTCATTCAAGCTATAGAGAGAGAAAGTATAGAGAGAATAAGAGAGAAAGAAGAAGAGTATTTTGTTACTACACCGCCAAGCAGATTCAATCTCCTACCAAATGTAAGGGGTGTTATTCTTTCTTATTCATGAAGAGAACTGTTGTTATTCCATTGCTTATTATTCTGCTGGAATAACTCGTATAAGTGGTTTACCCTATACTTGGTGACATTCTTTTTCTATTATTCTCATGGAACATCCTGCATCAGGTGTTTTACACCGACCGGGTTCCGCTTTTTATTATTATTCTCATTGGAACATCCTGCTCACAGTGTTTTACACCCACCGGTTCCGCTTTTTATTATTCTCGCTGAATATCCTATCTCGTGTGTTTTACACCGACCGGATTTTATTTCCATCTTTATTATTCTCGGTTGAACATCCTCGCTTGCAGAATTTCACCCCGACCGTTCCGTTATTTATTATTCTCGCTGAATAACCTCGTCTGCGGGCCTATCGCATGCACGGTGATTTCTTTTGTTATTCCATTCTTTATTATACCCAAATAAGTTAAAACTTTGACTTCTATACTCCATGAAATTAGTGGAATATCCTCGATATTTGCTTTTCATCCAAAGATCTTTTCATGAAAATATTCTTCCGATCATTCTTGAATTTTACTCTACAAAACAAGATCATGTTGATAATTTGACGTTAATAATTCCTCGGATAAAATAATTCTTGAACTTGTTTTATCAATTCTTATATCATTGTCATCATCCTCATGTTTATATTTTTTTTGAAAGTCATCTCGTATTCAGAGTATGATGGACTTGGTATGATTATGACTGTAGACTATTCTAAGTGTAATCATGACCGTAATGTTACAAATGATGTGGTAAAAATCCTCAAAGGGTCAGAGTGCATCGATGGATGCTTGTTGGCATGATCATGACCATTAATGAATACACAAATATTCTCGCCCGTAGTGCATGAATAATTGTGGTCGTGATACTAAAGAATATCCTCGGCGTAGAAAAGTGTAAGTGATTCGATGATGTGGAATATTTATTAAAGTCGAGTCTCAAATATAACAATGTTGATGAAAAACTTTTAAAACCTAAAAGATAGTAGACTTTATTTTCTACTTGACTTTTTTAATGGATCAGATATTCACCGCAGCTTAAACCGGTTGTCTATTGTATTTTATCGCTTTAACATTGTTGAAGACTATTGATAATTTATTCGCATTATCTTAGTCATAATATTTTTTCCGGGCTAGTTGAGCTCACCCTTTCTTTCACCGTTTCTTTCAGAAATGAGAATATAGCCGGGACGAAGCCTGGGAAACGAGTGATGGTCCTCAAGATAAGATTAGTAGTCCTCACTATTCTCGTGAAATAGTGATAATAATTGTAATGAGGACTCCTTTTTGAGTTTGTATAATATCTAGTAGATTTATATTTGTATTTAAACTCACGCTTTATGTCGTATATTGTACACCTACGCTTATGTTAGTAAGTTGTATTTAAATTTCAGTACTATGTAAGTGGCGCACCCAAGATGGGTGATGTATACCTAATTTTGGGGCGCCACAATTGGTATCGTAGCTTAGGATATGATCCTCGCTAAGATGTGAGAATAGTACTAGAGAGGAGAGACGGGAATACCTTCGCTAGTATGACCTACCTAAGTTTATGTGCTATTTTATTGGTTGGTCGAAGATAGGGATAATTTGTTACACGTCAATTAACCTTTTGTTTTGTGGCAAGATCTCAAAATGACATCCGAGAATGTTGAGAATAGAATGGAGCAGCGATCGCCGATTCACCACATATCAATAATCGTGATAATGTGCATCGTGAAGGCGATAATCCTCATGCAAACAACAACACACCACCAAATGATGAATGATCAAATGTTCGTGAGGCTTTATGCAATTTATGCAACAAAGAAAGCAGAGCGACTCTCGCCCAAAACGTAGGTGGAAACACGAAAACTCTCTCGCACACCGCTAAACAATTCAAGGAGCCGGGACCACCGGAGTTTAAGGGAGAGCCAAAACCACTTCGCTAAGCACGGATAAAGCAGATTACCAAGATATTTGATGTCTTGGGATGCTCCGAGGAGCAAAAGGTTCCTTTCACGCTTTTATGTTGCATGCGGAGAGAGGCGGATTACTCGGGGAATCGGTAGAAACGACTCAACCTCATTGATCAAGATATCTTGGGAGAAGTTCCAGAGTCGTTCAACGACAAATACTTTCCCGAAAGTATTCGCCACATGAAGGAGGTGGAATTTATCAAGTTGAACAAAACAATATGACCGTGTCGCAATACGAGGCAAAATTTATGAGTTATCACTATATATCCCCACTTGGTGGATAATGAAGAGAGAATGGCGCTAATGTTTTTAAGAGGTTTGAAGTCGAGATACGCCAACATCTTATTTCTCATAAACCGTGGTTTGTATTCGATGTTGTAAATAGGGCTCGCTTAGTGGAACGCGATAATGAGTCAACACAACTAAAAGAGAGCAAATTAAGAAAAATTATAATACCAATGGTAGAGTAGTCATCAAGCTTAGGACAACAAGCGTGAGGGAATCAATAAAGCCGATATGGTAACCACTTCTGGTAATCGTGGCAAAACAATAAGAATGGACATTTCAAGAAACGAGATTCAACAATGGTGGAAAGACGCCAAGACCAAAGACCCATTGTTAAGGAAGGAGAAAGACCACCTATCATATGCTTCAAATGCGAGGAGAGGAGGACACATCACCAAACTGCCATGCCATCCAAAGCATGTTATAATTGTGGAAGAGAAGGTCACTTAGCTCGATTTTGTTGCCATCAAGACAAATTCAACTAGGATGGAGGCACCAAAGGCCATCCCGTAAAATTCAAAACCCAGAAGGTGCAAGGGAGAGCGCTTGTCATGACCTCCCAAAGAGCAAGGAATCCAAATGAGGTCATCACGTGTAGCTTATCATAAACTCTAATGAAGTCTATACTTTATTTGATACCGGTTTCTACCCATTCTTTATTTTCTCCTACTTGCGCCATCGATTAAATTTGACCGAGAAATTAGACTTTGACTTATCTCAGTGGAAACTCCGCTTGGGAGAAACCTTCATTACATCCACTGCTTATAAGTCTTGTTTGGTTCAAATCGGTACCTCACATTACCCGTCGATCTTATTTCATTAAAATACTTGCATTTGACGTGATTCTAGGGATTGATCGTTAACTACTTATCATGCAAAATTGATTGTTTTCGTAAGGTTGTTAGCTTTCATATTCCTAATCAACCTATTATGCTAATTCAAACGACCAAACCATTAAAATCAATCACGGTCATCTCAAGCCATAAAGCTATTCGCTTATCGAAAAAACGGATGTCAAGCTTTCTTAGCTCATGTCACAGATTTAAATAAAAATACGCCGCTTTTAAACGATATTCCTATTGTTAATAAATTTCCGACGATTCTCCTAAGAACTTCCCCGCCTACCCCGAGAGCGTGAAATTGAATTTTGTATCGACTTTGAACCCTAGACAAAACCTATTTCCAAAGCCCCATATCGAATGGCTCCTATCAACTTCGTGAGTTAAAGACCCAACCGCAGAATTGTTAGACATCGGCTTTATTCGTCCCTAGTACTTCTCCTCGGGGTGCTCCTGCTCTATTCGTGAAGAAGAAAGATGGGAGTATGCGAACTTTGTATTGATTATCTGAGTCAATCATGTCACCATCAAAATAGGTATCCATTGCCACGTATTGATGACCTGTTTGACCACCACAAAGGAGCCAAATTCTTTTCAAAGATCGATCTTCGCTCCGGATATCACCAATTGAAGATTAGAACCACGACATTCCAAAGACGGCTTCGTAACCTCAGACGGCATTATGAATTCCTAGTCATGTCCTTTGATCGACTAATGCTCCCGCCGCTTCATGGATATGATGAACCGAGTATTCAAGGAATATTTAGATCACTTTGTGGTCGCCTTTATTGATGACATCCTTATTTATTCCAAAAGCCGTGAAGATCATGAGCAACACTTGAGGTCGACACTCCAAAAGCTTCGTGAATATAAGCTTTATGCCAAGTTGAAGAAATGCGAGTTCGCTCAAGAAGTAGCATTCCTCGGGCACGTGGTATCAAGTCATGGAATATCCGCTGACCCAAAGAAAGATCAAGCTATTCAAAGTCGGGAACAACCTAAATCAAAGGATCAAGCACGTAGCTTTCTCGCTTAAATTGGTTATTATCGAGATTCGTGGAAGGATTTTCTCAAATCGCTACTCCATCGACTCACCGACTTTGAAAGATACAAAGTTCTATTGGAGCGAAGAATGTGAGAAGAGTTTTCAAGAACTCAAGAGGAGACTTATTTCAAAGACCGCTCGACAATACCATCCGCCTTGAGGGGATTTGTCATCTACAAAGATGCTTCGCAAAGGGTCGGGATGTGTTCTTATGCAACATGGAAAAGTTTATAGCCTTATGCCTCGTGACAACTCAAAGAATATGAGAGGAATTATCCTACTCATGATCTAGAGTCAAGCAAATTGTTGTCTTTGCACTTAAAATTTGGAGGCATTACTTGTATGGGGAGAAAGTGGAGATCTTTACGGATCATAAAAGCCTCAAATATTTCTTCACTCAAAAGGAACTCAACATACGACAAACGACGCTGGCTTGAATCTGCTGAAAGATTATGATCATACCATCCAATACCATCCTCGAAAAGCGAACGTGGTAGCCGACGATCGAGTAGAAAATCATATGCAAGCACGAAAAGCGCGATATTGTCAACGCAAAGGCCCATTTTGTGTGACTTGCAAAGGATGGAGATAGAGTTAAAGACTCTGTGGACGATGTGATGATAGCGAGTATACGAAAGTAGAACCGACTTTTAATCGATAAAGTTAAAGTCGCTCAAGCTTACACACTGAGCCGATGCGTATGAGGAAAAAAGTGCAAGAAGGTGCTACGCCAAGCAAGAATCGATGAAGAAGGAATACTTCGAGTCAACTCCAGACTTTGTGTTCCTAACGACCGATTTAAAGTATAATATCATGATGGAGGCGCACAACACACCATTTGCAATCCATCTCGGGAGTACCAAAATGTATCATGATATTCGCCATACATTTTAGTGGAGCAATACGAAGAGAGAGATAATACTGCTTATCTCAAGGTGTCTAACTTGTCAACGAAGTTAAAGCGAGCATCAAGTACCAAAAGGTCCATCAGAACCACTTGAAATTCCGTAATGGAAGTGGGAGCACATTACCATGGATTTCAAGCACGGCCTTCCTAAGGTTTCTCAAGGCATCGATGCGATTTGGGTCATTGTTGATAGATCGACCAAGTCCGCTTCATTTCTTACCGATACGAGAAACTTATACACTTGAACGCCTTGCTCAGATGTACATAAAACGAGATTGTAAGAATCGCATGGTATGCCGGTGATCCATAGTTTCCGATCGAGACCCAAGATTCACTTCACGATTTTGGGTTAGTTTGCAAAAAGCTATGGGCACAGACTTACGATTTAGCTCGGCATATCATCCTCGCATTTTACGGACGACAATGGAGAGGACTATTCAAACTCTCAAGATCTATTAAGACTCGTGTCCTTGATTTCAAGGGAGTTGGGACAAGTTCTTACCATCGGTGGAGTTTTCCTACAACAACAGCTTATCAAGCAAGTATCGCATGGCTCCATTCAAGCGCCAGATGGAAGAAAGTGTCGTTCTCCAAGATGCCGGGATGAGGGGGTGAAGCAACGTTGTTGGGACCGAGTTGGTACGTATGACTACTTTAAAGATTCAAACGATCCGACAACGATAAAAACCTCACAAAATCGATAAAAAGAGTTATGCCGATCTTCATCGAAAGGACGGGAATTCGATATAGAGATCATGTGTTGTTAAGAGTCGCTCCATGGAAAGGAGTTACAAGATTTGGAAAGAGAGGAAAACTTAACCCTCGATTCATCTACCCCATTTTAATCCTCGATCGAGTAGGATCGCGGCCTATAGACTCGCTTTCACCGCCAAATACGTCTCGTGTTCATAACGCTTTTCACATATCTATGTTACGTAAATATGTGAAAGACCCGAACCATATTATCGAAGTTAGAACCGATGAAATAGCGGAAGATTTGACGTATGAAGAGGTTCCTGCTCAAATTTTGATAAGAAGGAACATATTCTACGCCCAAGGTTATACCTCAAGTCAAAGTTTTGTGGAGGAACCACAATGTCGAGGAAATGACTTGGGAGTTAGAATCAAATGAAATCAAGGTATCCTTACCTCTTCACATACCAGTGTATCGCACTTCTAATTTCGAGGGCTAAATTTCATAAGAAGGGAGGTCAGAAGACCCCAAATTTTATAAATAAAGATGAATTTTTCTATAAATATTATTTTTGAATATTATGGAATAAATTTGATATAATGTTATAGTTGTGGGTAATATTTATAAATTTTGCAAAGTATGCAAGTTGTTATAAAATATTCGTTTGGTCTGGGAATATTTTTTTGTTAGGGAATATTCGCATAAATGGCTCAATCATCAGGACCCCACAATGTAATTATTGTCATTTGATCGAGAAAACGACAAAAATATTTTATAAAAATAACTACGAGGTGTTACCGTTAAAACCGCTTGAACTACCCGGTGGTAAAAGTACAATAATACGCTGTAGTCATAGTAGAAGAGCACTCAGATTGATTATCGATGCTTACGTGAGAAGTCACTCACCTATGCTCAATTATCACTACAAAGAATTACGTGATCATATCTCTTATATTATTGATTCAATTATTGTCACAAGATCATCCGTATATAATATGTTATAGATTAAATCAATAATTGAGACGACAAGTTATAAATGATTAATAATTGTTGAAAGATTAAATATGTGTTGATGAAAAAAATAATTTGTGGTAAGTTTGATTATTTTATGGGGGCTCTATATGTCATCATCTAAGAGTCTCTTCACAATATAGTAATTACCTTCCTTCACAATAGTAATTACCACTACCCTTCACAATAGTATTACCTTCATCAATAGTATTTACCTTCGCTAATAGTATTTACCTTACCTTTACCTTTAATTACCTTACCTTTACCTTACCAGACGTTAACCACTTGTCGCTTTCACATTACAAAGGCCGAACCACTTGTCGCTTCACATTACAAAGGCCAAACCACTTTTCTTTTTCACATCACAATTAGTCGCTTTTTGCCTTTTCACACTAAGAAAAGCTAAGCTAGAAATCTTCTATAAATAGAGGCCTAGGGCTTCATTATTTTTCACTTAATTCATTCAAGCTATAGAGAGAGAAAGTATAGAGAGAATAAGAGAGAAAGAAGAAGAGTATTTTTGTTACTACACCGCAGCAAGATTCAATCTCCTACCAAATGTAAGGGTGTTAGTCTTTTCTTATTCATGAAGAGAACTGTTGTTATTCCATTGCTTATTATTCATCGAATAACTCAGAATAACCCTATACATAAGTGGTTTACCCTATACTTTTACACCGACATTCTTCTTTTATTATTCTTCTGCTGAACATCCTGTCTCATGTGGTTTTTACAATCGACCGGTTCCGCCTTTTTATTATTATTCTCGCTGAACATCCTGCTCATGTTTTACACCGACCGGTTCCGCTTTTTATTATTCTCTCGCTGAATATCCTATCGCGTGTTTTACACCGATCTCGTTCCATCTTTATTATTCTCGCTGAACATCCCGCTTGCGGTGTGAATTTCACCGACCGTTCCGTTATTTATTATTCTCGCTGAATAACTCATCTGCAAGCGGCTCATCGCATGCACGGTGATTTCTTTTGTTATTCCATTCTTTATTATACCCAAATGGTTAAAACTTTGACTTCTATACTCCATGAAATTAGTGGAATATCCTCGATATTTCGTTCATCCAAAGATCTTTTCATGAAAATATTCTTCCGATCATTCTTGAATTTTACTCTACAAAACAAAGATTATGTTGATAATTTGACGTTAATAATTCCCGGATAAAATAATTCTTGAACTTGTTTTATCAATTCTTATATCATTGTCATCATCCTCATGTTTATATTTTTTTTTGAAGTCATCTGTGGCCTCAGTAGTGCATAGATGGACTTGGTATGATTACGACCAGAGACTATTCTAAGTAATCATGACCGTAATGTTACAAATGATGTGGTAAAAATCCTCAAAGGGTCAGAAAGTGCATCGATGGATAGTTGTTGGCATGATCATGACCATTAATGAATACACAAATATTCTCGGCCCGTAGTGTATGAATAATTGTGGTCGTGATACTAAAGAATATCCTCGGTCAGAAGTAGTGTGGGTGATTCGATGATGTGGAATATTTATTAAAGTCGAGTCTCAAATATAACAAAGGATGAAAACCTTTTAAAACCTAAAAGATAGTAGATTTTATTTTCTACTTGACTTTTTTAATGGATCAGATATTCCACCGCAGCTTAAACCGGTTGTTTATCATATTTTATCGCTTAACATTGTTGAAGACTATTGATAATTTATTCGCATTATCTTAGTCATAATATTTCATCGGGCTAGTTGAGCTCACCCTTTCTTTCACCGTTTCTTCAGTGAAATGAGAATATAGCCGGGACGAATCGGGGAACGAGTGATGGTCCCGAAGATAAGATTAGTAGTCCTCACTATTCTCGTGAAATAAAGGTGATAATAATTGTAATGAGGACTCCTTTTCGAGTTTGTATAATATCTAGTAGACGATATTTGTATTTAAACTCACGCTTTATGTCGATTGTACACCACCATGCTTATGTTAGTAAGTTGTATTTAAATTAAATTGCACTATGTAAGTGGCGCACCCAAGATGGGTGATGTATCCCTAATTTTGGGGGCCACAATCATATATATCTCGAATCAAATATTCATCTTCGCACTACACAAGCAAAGATATTCAAGAATATCATCATTTAGGACCGAGGATGATGAAAAATATTTCAAAAGAAAACGAATCCAAAGGAAACAAAAGAACAATATTAAGGATTCGTATTTTTTTTTAATCCAAGTTCAAAAATACTTCATAAGTAATCAGAGTGGAGTAAAATTCAAGAATGATCAAAACATGGATACAATCAAAGCTAGTATCCAAAATAGATATTTTGGACAAAAAGAAGAAATTTTATTTTTCGGTGAATAGTGCCGTATTCGTGAATAGTGCCGTATACGTGAATAGTAACTCCGACACCAAAAGATAGAAATTTCCCAAAAAATATCATCACGCTTCGTGAATAGTACTCGTGAATAGTAACTCGTGATTAGTAACTCATGAATAGTAACCCCGTCATGAAAAAGTTCCAAATTTGATAAAAATTTTCAACAAATATTTCGGCATAATGATATTGAAGAAATAATATCATTTTCGAATAAACTAACATCCCTTACCTCGAAAGATCAGTACTTCTAGCTGAAACACCGAATATAGGCTATGACTTGAACTTGCACCGTATAACAATACTCAAAATATACTCAAAATACTCACAAGAATACGCTCGATAATATAGAGAGAGAAAACTTCAATTTCTGGTGTGATTTTCAATTCTAACCTAAGCACCCTATTTATAGGAAAATGCTTAGAACACCAAAGCAGAAAATTTAATATAATAATATTATTATTATTACAAATTCTCTACGCACACTAACAATCTGAATTCAGCCTCCTAATCACATGTTAAATGAGTTTCAAAAATGAAAAAAACGTTTTTCTAATTTAAAATAATTTAAACTTCCAAAAATCAATTATTTCGGAGCTTCGGAACTTCAATAATTCACAATAAATAGTCCTTTTGTCAGAAAATTCGAATCTCGCGACTTTTTATAGGAAATTCAATTCTCTACAACTTTGCAGAAGAAAGTTTTTCCAAATTCCAAATAGAAATTGACCAAAATCCACAAACTACGATTTTACGATGCTATAATCAATTTTCACAAGAAATGGGTCCACCAACACACAAAACATGTGATATACATTTAATCCAACAAAATACTCTTCCTCCTCATTTATTCATATATCCCATATTCATTGTAAAAATATCACCATTAATATATTATTAAAATAATATATTTAAATGAATTATTTTATCGTAAAAGATAAAATATTAATTTTCAACAATTGTCATTTTAAAAATTTTCTCCATCTATATCCACATAAAATCAATATTTTCCTCATCATATAAATCAATAATTAATTATTCACAAATAATATTACAGAATCACAAAGATCGGCAACCGTGCCGCTCCTGAAAGTGGGGGCTTTCCAATAAGAATTTCTCCTCATCAAGCGCCAAGAATTAGGTGACCAAACCTCTCCTTAGATGTAACTTTCTAGACATTGCCAATAATGTTATCTAATAATATTATTCGATAATATGAATTATTGCTTCGATAATAGAAAATACCGTAAATGACAATTTATCAAACAACAAAGAATATAAAATATCAATGCAAAGAATTATTGAATCAATAAAATAAAATATTGAATAGTAATTACTATAACAATTATTGAGTAGTGCCTTCACGTAAGAATCAATAATTGGTGCAATACCGCAAAATCATCGCTCAACAACGCCAGATTAAGTGTGTTTTAACCACCGGGTATTCCAATAGTATAATCTGTAATAACTACGCCGTTATTTATAAACAACTTATATTTGTCGCTTTCTTCATCCAATCGCTTTTCAGTTATGGAGCCCATAAAGATCAAGGCTGTCGCATTTAATATTCCCCGACAAATATTTAATATTCCACGACCAAACGAATATTCCCAAACAATAATGAATATTTTATCACCACTTGCTTATTTAAAATATTTGCGCATTTTACCCATAACTAACCACATTAATCAAATCCACCCTTACTATTTCAAAATAATAAATAAAGGAAAATAAATTTCATTTATTAATAATTTAGGTTCTTACAACGCTCTTTTTCTATAGAGATAGAAAAACTAGGGTTTAGCCAACCACCCATCTTCTTGAATTCTTCTTCTTCCTTGGTGGATCACCTCTAGAGGTCAAACACTTGGGTGGCTAACGTTAATCAAAGGAAGGAACCAAACCCGGTGGATTCAAGTTGAACGCGAAAAGGATTGGAGGTGAACTTGTACATGAGGAAGCTCGGATCTTCAAGGGTATGTTTCTTATTCATCTTTTTTCGCTTAATTAATAATTGTGCATAAAGGGTGATCCGGGTATATGGTTTGTAAAATTTTAAACTCGATTTTTACATCGCCGCTTATTTTTGCAATTTGATTGCGTTTCTTAAATATTACAAACCTAACAAATGGCATCGTGAGCCAAATCTTTATGCAAATTATTAATTATTTTAATTTGATATGTATATTGATATGTATTTAGAATAATTTAATTGGGCATAATTTATTGTATAAAATTTGTTTAATTATAAAAAAAAACGAAATCGGCAAAACCTATTGAATCCTGTAATTTCCGTGATATGGATGTTATATATATTTATATTTAAATCCGTACGTCTGGATTGCCTCAGCACGTGGATCACAGAACTGTGAATCATGAGAATGTGAATCCATTATAGATATTTTATATAGTTTACGGATATATATATATATATATATATATATATATATATATATATATATATATATATATATATATATACATAACAAGGTGATTGCCCCATGATGGTTCATGATTCATATTTACGTTCTTTGTGACTCTTATATATATAGTAATATGATTACTTATAATATATATATATATATATATATATATATTATATTCTAACCGCATTTATTTTTATATATATTATATTCTTTATTATTTTATAATTAAAATAAAAGTTTATTTTAATTTTAAAATAAAAGGTTTATTTTAATCTTAAAAATAAAATATTTATTTTAATTGTAAAATTGAATTTCATGCTAACTAATTGGAGTTGAAATTGGATTCCTAATTTCCTTAAATAAAGGAGTTTATTTAGATATGAAATAAGATTTCATATTATTCAAAATAAAGAAGTTTATTTGCGAATAGGAAAAGAATCCTTCTTTCCTTAAATAAAGGAGTTTATTTAGATATGAAATAAGATCTCATATTATTCAAAATAAAAGAGTTTATTTGTGAATAGGAAAGAGAATCCGTGTTTCCTTTAATAAATGAGTTTTTTTATATATATTTTTTTTTCATGGAATTGGATTCCATAATTAATTAAAATAAAGGAGTTTATTTTGATTAAAGATTTTGTTTAAAATAAAATAGTTTATTTTATTCAAAATTAGATAAATTAAAATAAAATAGTTTTATTTTGATTTAAATTTGGATTAAAATAAAGGAGTTTATTTTGATTCAAAATTAGATTTTATACTAACTAAATTTTCCCATTAAATGATATCAATATATATATTAAATATTTATTATTCATGAGATGAATGTTATTTATTGATGCATATGATGATGTGTATGATAATAAATGGGATTGATTATGGACTATCGACCAATGTGATTGGATTTTATTTTAGTTAGATGCATGAATGTATGGGTTTTATTAAATGGGGTCTCAGATACCTCGCCTTCTAATTTTTCTTAATATAAATTCTATCTCTCTCTCTATGCATTTCCCTCGATCACGATCAAGGTTTCTATTTATTTTAAATAGTTTTGTAATAGGAATAGTTAGAATTATTTTGAAGAATTGGAGATCAAGGACAAGAAGCGCACGAAGATCCGCTTGTAATGGAGCCCGGTTTAAATGTAATAGTTATATTTAAATATTATTTCTTGCACCCCTAGGGTTTGGCCTTTTGGTTCACTTGGTGGCTCTAGTGAACCAAACTAGAATAAAAGTCCATAATCAATTCGGGTAGAATATAGTATTCTATATGTGCATGCTTATACAATATATATTATATATTATGCAAACATGCTTCGCATGTTCATTAATATGACGCGTATTTTATATATATATATATGTACGCTACGCTAAACAAGATGAGACAAATTAATAACAAACCCCTCAATTTTTATATTATGTCTTAAGCGTTCAAAGATATTTGGAATATCGAACGTCGCCTTCTAGCATGATAAAATTAATAGAGTATTAAATATTTAATATGAGTTTGTTGTGTCACCACAAGGCAAGTATTAAGTATTTAAGATGTTAATTTATCACATTTGATGCTTATAAAGAAAATTGAACAATATTGTTTTGTTGTGTCACCACAAGGATGGTATTTTTCTTTTTGAATATATGGAGTGCTAGGTCGGACTTAACTTGGATAATTTTGATTCTGATGTGCCACCACTGATCAAAATAATCTAAGAGGCAAAAAAGAAAAGGAGTCAGATAGTTGATGTAATTGACAAAAGTTGTCTACCTATTTATTTATATATAGTTTGTTGTGTCACCACAAGGCTATATACATTTGAAATGGGATCCTTATTCTCACTAGCAAATCTTTAATTAGATTTTGCCGAACTATATAAGTGAGGGTAATATAGTTTGAAGAAAATAGTGGGAGATACCAATTTAAAACAAGACCTAATTTATTTTGGTAATTAATAAAAGAATGTGTGTTAAAAATGTTGTTAATTACAAATTGCTTTACGTAATTTTACAATGTCTAAATTACTATCATCACAGAAGCATATTAGATGCTAAATTAACCTAATCAATTAAACGGATTGGTTAAGGAATTTGAGAATAGTTCTCATGGTCAAAAGTTATCTTATGTCCTTAATACGCCTATCCCTACAATGGTTGCGCATAATGCCTCGAGGAAGAAATTGCTACTTTTAGAAAGTGGCAAGATGATGCACAAGATGCTCAATGTATCATGCTCGCATCCACGAGTAACGAGCTTCAAATGTCAAGATGAAACTATGGATGCTCCTACTATATTCCCGCACATCAAGTAGTTGATGGTGAGGAAAGTAGGACTAAAAGATATCGACATATCTAAGGAGCTCTTCCGATCTAGAATGGCCAATGGCACTATAGTATGCATAAAAAGTTCTTAACATAATCAATTTGATTGATCAATTAGACAACCGGTTTTGTCATGGATGGAGAGTTGAGCCAAGATTTGATCTTGCCCTCACTCCTGCACTCCTTTCACAAATTGTTGTGAATTTTTCATATGAACAAGCTAGATATCGCCTTTCGCAAGATTTGCTTAACATATTGAAAATGTTGAGAGTCACCGTTCCAACCAAGAAAGATCAAGTCTTACCGGTAGGGGCCAAAGGATCTTCCTAAAAGAAGAACGATTCAAAGAAGGTAAATAGAAAGGCATAAACAAAGGATAATAAGAATAAAATCGATACGGATAGCAAATGAGTTTGCTTCCACTACAATAAGCCCGACATCGGAAAAAATCATAAGAAGCATCTTGCAGAGGCTAACCAAAGAAGCTTAGTGAAGTTTTGGTTTCAAATATAAATTTGTTCATGATTTAAAATATTTTATTTTTTTAAGTCAAGGTTCTACTTGGGTATTGGATACCGACTTTCGTTATCTTAAATATAGATTTATGAAGGACCAAGGTAAGTAGAAATTTAAACAAAGATAAGTAATCCTATGTGTGGAAAATGAAGCAAAGATTGTCGCATTAGCTATAGAAACTTATAGTTTAAGACCGCCTACTGAGCAAATCTATTAAGTCAATAAGTTGTTATTGTATTCCAATTCTTGTTAGAAACATTATTTCCATTTTATTGTTGACAATAAAATTTTTGGTATTATAATTAAGAACAATTGTTGTTCTATTTATAATAATAATGTTTCGTATAGAACTGAAAGATTACTTAATGGATTTAGTATACTTGACTTTCGTGAAAATAATTTTACAAATTGAACAAACTAGTATAAGAAAAGGAGATGATCATTCAAAGAGTTAAATGTGTGTATTTGATGAAATACAAGTGTGAATTATTTGAAAGGTTCAAAGAATTCAGAAGTGAAACAAATTTGCAATGTATTAAGATTCTTTGATTAGATCAAGGAATAAATACTTGTGCAATAAGTTTTTAGATCATCTCAAATGGTTTTCTCACAATGGACGCCTCTTGATACACAATAATTGATTGATATATCTAAAAGGAAAAATTGTACCTTGTTGGACATGGTACGGTCCATAATGATTTTACCGACATTCCAGTATCTTCTAGGGTCATGTCCTAGAAATGGCTGCATATCTCCGAAAAGGTAACCTCTAAATACGGCCCCAAGACTCCATAAAAGTTATGGACAGGGAGGATTCCTAATCTTAAGTATGTTAAGATAAGGGGTTGTCCAACTTATGTGAAACGGTTTAAAAGGATAAGCTTGGGACAAGATTTGACAAATACAAATTTGTGGGACATCCTAAAATAAGTTTAGGGTAAATGTTCTATAATCCTACTTAGCAAAAGGTGTTTATTGCGAAACACGCTTCCTTCTAAGATAAAGGTGTTTATCATTGAAGGGCCAGTGGGAGGATAATAGATCTTGAAGAGTTCAAGAACCACAAAATACTATAAGTCAAATAAAAGGAACCTTGAGATGGACCTATTGTTACCTACGGTAATCGTAAATCGAATAGTACCAAAGATACCGGAGGTATGGATTCATCATAGATGATGATGATGAGGTACACATCATAGAAGATGATGATCCGATTACATACGATGAGGTAAGTGTTGTGTACACTTTCGAGAAATGGATTGAAGCAAGTTTCTCAAATATGGAACATTCGTTTTGATGAGGCAATCAAAAGAGTTTGATTTTATCAAAATAAGAATGAACCTAGTGTGTACAAAAGGGTCGTGGAGCATCGTGACATTCCTAGTACTATATTTTGATATACTACGGATAAGGAATGACATACCAATGCTACAATCAAGAAAGATAAAGTTGTCTAAACATTCCTCCATGAATGATTTGGAAGAGTATCTTAATTGGGGATATAAATCTATATAGATAGATTTAAGAGGATGCTCGACTTAACCCAAGGAACGATATTCATTTGATGCTAAAGTCGCTTAGCATGGCAAACTCCATGGATGTCTCATCTCGATGAGCACTTGGAGTGCATCTCTCCTAATAGTCCCCACGCACTCCTCGAAAAGAGAGGTCCCATGAGTGACAATCATGTATGCAATGAAATGTACGAGACCGATGTCGATCACCATATTATGGAGAAGTTCACTATGAGTCGGTGAAAACATATTAAAGTGCTTAACCGACACTAAGGATGTGATCATATTCATGGTGGGTCTAAATTAAAACTAGAGGGCTTAACAGACTCAAGTTTTTCGTATGCACTAAGATGATGTAAAAATCCACTTTAAGGTAAAGCGTTATCTTGAACAAAGGTGCGAAGAATTGAAAGGTTCCAAACAATGAAAGAGTTGCCGGTTTAGTGATAAAGACAAAGTATATAGCTATAAATGAAGTCGCAAGTTGATTTTTTGGATTAAAAGTTCATTACGTAACTAGGAATAGTTCCTAAGTCTCATCTTGAATCTAAACATGTGTTGTGGCACTTTCATTTGATTATTAGAATCATTAAAAGATGGGAAATCACTATAGAGATAAGTGGAATCTCATGAACAACATTACATATCCATTAACTAAAGCTTATCCAATGGGGATAATCGCTACTTAGAGAGAAGAGAGTATGAGATACCACGACGATCGGCTTTAGTGCAAGTGGGAGATTGAAAGTAGTATGCACAAAGACAAGCCAATCATGTTTGATGATAAAGCATATACTTTGTAACAATCTTATTCATTTATTAATAAAAGTATTAATTTATTAAAGGCTTTTAATTATCTACACGATGTCGTTTTATAATATGTGATAAACCCATAGTTTTAAGCAATGCTTTTAGAATAATGATGATGATCATTCTAATGACATCTAAATTCTTAGAAAGCTTAAAACTAAAATAGTTCCCAATCATTGGATTACTAAATTGGGGATTAGTGAATCCGATAGATTGGTACATACGTTGTTTGCTCATTGGATGAGGATGATTGATCTCATGATCATTTGTGTGGAGACACTAAAGCAAGTATGTAGGTGCTTATTAGAGAATAAGTTCACCTTAACATGGCTCAGCTAAGGAATACCTAATGGAGTTTTACTTGCTTATCAATAGGAATTCTCAGAGTGATAGTAAGTACAAGTGATCCTTGGACTTGAGATCATCATAGTATCTTGTGTATGATGAGTTATACTTTGACTTATTCCTTAAGACCCTTAGGGTATATCAAAGGGTATGCTTGGGTATAATAAGTTGTATACATGGAGATAATGTATGATCAATAAAGAATCTACCACTTATTAAAAGAAGAGAAATGTCCTATGTGATTCGATAAATGACAACCCAAAGAGTCCTCGGGTTATAGCGTAATGAAATTAGAAAGGAGTTTCTAATTTGCATTATTTGGTGTCAGTGCATTTAAGAGTCGAAAATATATATAATTAAATAAAATAAGACTTGACAAAAATTCCATGTCTTATATTTAATTGGGACATCAGTATGGTGGAAGAATTGAATTGTCTTTCAAGAACTATTTACTCAAAGGTTCTTTTATGATTAATGTTGAAATCTATATTATCCGGAAAGTCGTTGATCGCTAGGGGAGGCTTATCCCTATCAGAAGAATAAATATTATTTATTTAAATAAATTAATTGTTTAATTTATTTATTTAAATAAGATTAGAATTGTTCTAATTGATTTATTCACAACCTGGCTTTAATATGGAGAACCTAAAGGGTCACACCATAAAAGGAAGAATAATTATTCAAGAAGTTAATGGCATAATCGTAATAATATATTATGTATATTTAATTTAATCTATGGTGATAGAATAAATTAAATAGCTTAATATTTATTATTCAATATTTTAGAAATATTAAATATAAATATATAAGAGGAGTCTTATTAATATTATTACAATTATTATTATTATTTTAATTTCTAAAAGAGTTTAGGAATTAATTTAATATAAGTATTTCTCATTTATTCCTAATTGGATTAGGAAGGAAAATTAGTTAAAGGAGTTTAATTAATTATCCCTAATAAGATTAGGGAGCCCCTTTAATTAAAAAGGGTTTAATTAAATAATACCTTATTTTAATAGGTTACTTGATATCTTTATAAGAGGAGTCTTATATCGATATTAAGAATACGCAATTCCAAAAGTTGGAGAATACGCTTTTTTCTATAGAGATAGAAAAAACTAGGGTTTAGCCAACCACCCATCTTCTTGAATTCTTCTTCTTCCTTAGTGGATCACCTCTGAGGCCAAACACTTGGGTGGCTAACGTTGATCAAAGGAAGGAACCAAACCCGGTGGATTCAAGTTGAACGCGAAAAGGATTGGAGGTGAACTTGTACTGAGGAAGCTTCGATCTTCAAGGGTATGTTTCTTATTTATCTTTTTCGCTTTAATTAATAATTGTGCATAAAGGGTGATCTGGGTATATGGTTTGTAAAATTTTAAACTCTGATTTTTACACGTTTCCGCTTATTTTTTGCAATTTGATTGCGTTCTTGAATATTACAAACCTAACAGACGACGAGGTATGCATCATAGATGATGATGATCCGTTTAATTACGAATAGGCTATGAGTAGTAAAGACTCGGAGAAGTGGCAAGAAGCCATGAAATCCGAGATGGACTCCATGGATGAAAATAAAGTATGGACTTTGGTTTCACCACCTAAAGGTATTAAGCCTATTGGGTGTAAATGGGTCTTGAAAAGAAAGACTTGAGCAGACGGCAAGGTAGAGACTTATAAAGCATGACTGGTCGCAAAAGGGTTCAAACAAAGACAAGGAGTTGACTATGACGAAACCTTCTCACCAGTAGCGATGCTCAAGTCCATTCAGATTTTGCTTGCGATTTCAGCATACCACGATTATGAAATCTGGTAGATTGATGTGAAAACGGCCTTCCTCAATGGGAAACTTGAGGAGGATGTGTATATGACACAGCCAGCTGGATTTGTTTCAACGGTTGGAACAAATCAAGTCTGTAAGCTATAACGATCCATTTATGGATTGAAGCAAGCTTCTCGTAGATGGAACATACATTTTGATGAGACAATCAAAAAGTTTGATTTTATCAAAAATGAGGATGAACCATGTGTTTACAAGAAGGTTAGTGGGAGCGTTGTTTCATTCCTTGTATTATATGTTGATGATATATTATTGATAGGGAATGATATTCCTATGCTTCAATCAATTAAAATCTGGTTATCTAAACACTTCTCCATGAAGGACATGGGAGAAGTATCCTAGATTTTGGGGATAAAGATCTATAGAGATAGATCTAAAAGGATGCTTGGCTTATCCCAAGGAAAGTACATTAACTCGATGCTAAAGATTTTTAGCATGGAAAAATCCAAGAGAGGTCTCATGCCGATGAGCCATGGAATATTTCTCTTCAAGAAATAGGCCCCAAAGACACCTGATGAGAGAGACCGTATGAGTAAGATTCCTTATGCTTCAACAATAGGATCAATCATGTATGGTATGGTATATACTAGACCGGATGTCGCTCATGCACTTAGTGTAACAAGCAGATATCAGTCAAATCCAGGAGAAGAACACTAGAAGGCAGTGAAAAATATACTAAAGTACATAAGAAGAACTAAGGATGTATTTCTTGTCTCCGGTGGGTCTGAATGGAAACTAGAGGGCTTCACAGACTCAAGTTTTCAAACTGACCAAGATGACAGTAAATCTATTTCGAGGTATGTGTTTACCTTAAATGGTAGCGCAGTGAGTTGGAAAAGTTCCAAACAACAAACAGTTGCTGATTTAGTGATGGAGGCATAGTACATAGATGCAAGTAAAGATGCAAAGGAGGGTTTTTGGATGAAGAAGTTCATAACCAAACTTGATGTGGTTCCTAGCATTAGAGGACCAGTACCTTTATTTTGTGACAACACCGGAGTTGTTGCGTAGGCTAAGGAACCCAGGTCTTATCAGAAATCCAAACACGTGTTACGGAGCTTTCATTTGATTAGAGAGACAATTGAAAGAGGAGATGTCACCCTGGAGCATGTGGACTCTCCAGAAAATATTGCAGATCCATTTACTAAAGCGTTAACTCAACAACAATTTGATCGTCACTTAGAGAAGATGGGTATGAGATACCATGGCGATTGGCTTTAGTGTACGTGGGAGATTAAATGTGGTATGCATACAAGCCAATCATGTATAATGATAAAACATATACTTTGTAATCAATCTTATTTATTTATTAATAAAAATATTAATTTACTAAAGGCATATGATTATCAACATGATGGTGTTTTAATAATATGTGATAAATCCATAGTTTTAAGCAATGCTTTTAGAATCATGATGAAATCATGCTAATGAGATCTAAATTCTTTGATAGCTTAAAAACTAAAATGTTCCCAATCAATGGATTACTAAAAAGGGGATTAGTGAATCCGGATAGATTGGTACATACGTTGCTTGCTCATTGGATGAGGATGATCGATCTCATGATCATTTGTGTATAGACACTAAAGCAAGTATGTAGGTGTTTATCGGAGAATAAGTTCAGTGAACATGACTCGCTAAGGAATACCTAATGAAGTTTTACTTTCCTGTCAATAGGAATTCTTGTAGTGATAGTAGTACAAGTAATCCTTAAACTTGAGATCATCATAGTATCTTGTATATAATGATTTACACTTTGACTTATTCCTTAAGTCCCTTAGGGTATATCAAAGGGTATGCTTGGGTGTAATAAGTTATATATGGAGATAATGAATGATCAATAAAGAATCTACCACTTCTAGTAAAAGAAGAGATATGTCCTATGTGATTCAATAAATGACATCCCAGGAATCTTTGGCCAAGGTGGAATGAAATTAGAAAGGTGTTTCTAATTTGCATTCATTCGGAGTTGTGCATTTAGGAATCGAAATATATATAATTCAATAATATAAGACTTGACAGTAATTCCATGTCTTAAATTTAATTGGGACATTGTATGGTGGAAAGATTGAATTGTACGGTAACTATTTACTCAAAGGTTCTTTTATGATTAATGTTGAATTCTATATTATCCGAAAAGTCGTTGATCGCTAAGGAGGCTTATCCTTATTGTAGAATAAATATTATTTATTTAAATAAATTAATAGTTTAATTTATTTATTTAAATAAGATTAGAATTGTTCTAATTGATTTATTCACAACTGGTTTAATATGGAGAACCTAAAGGGTCACACCATAAAAGGAAGAATACTTATTTAAGAAGTTAATGACATAATCATAATAATATGTTAAGTATATTTAATTTAATATATAGTGATAGAATAAATTAAATAGCTTAATATTTATTATTTAATATTTTAGAAATATTAAATATAAATATATAAGAGGAGTCTTATTAATATTATTACAATTATTATTATTTTAATATCTAAAGGAGTTTGAGAATTAATTTAATATTAGTACTCTCATTTATTCCTAATAGGATTAAGAGGTAAATTAATTAAATGAGTTTAATTAATCATCCCTAATTGGATTAGGGAACCTAATTAATTAAAGGAGTTTAATTAATTAAATAATGCCCTAATAAGGGTTAACTAATATCTTTATAAGAGGAGTCTTATATCATACATCGGTGTGTGTGAAATATGTGATTCCAAAAGTTGGAGAGTACATCCTTTTCTCTACAGAGATAGGAAAACTAGGGTTTAAGGCAAAAATACCCTTCTTATTGATTCTTGTTCTTCCTTGGTGGATCAGCTCTAGAGGCCAAACGCTTGGGTGACTAACATTGATCAAAGGAAGGAACCAACCCCGTGTATTCAAGGAGAGCACAAAGGAATAGGAGTTGAACTTGTACATGAGGAAGCTTGAATCTTCAAGGGTATGATTCTGATTCTCCTACTCTTTTATAGACTGATAATCTAAGTACAAGAATGATCTTGGTTTATGGTTTGTAAGAAAAATTTTAAAATCCTTTTTACTCCGCTTCCGCTATATTTATGTGATTTAATTGCATGCTCTTGTTTCTAGAAAACCTAACAAGTGGGAGAGCTATTTCATTCCTTGTATTATATGTTGATGATATATTATTGATAGGGAATGATATTCCTATGCTACAGTAGATTAAAATCTGGTTATCTAAACACTTCTCTAAGAAGAACCTAGGTGAGGCATCCTATATTTTTGGGATAAAGATCTATAGAGATAGATCTAAAAGTATGCTCGACTTATCCTAAGGAACGCACATTGACTGGATGCTAAAGAATTTTAACATAGAAGATTCGAAGAGAGGTCTTATGTCGATGAGCCATGGAATACATCACTCCAAAAAATAGGCCCTAAAGAGACCTAAAGAAAGAGACCGTATGAGTAAGAATCCTTATGCTTCAGCAATAGGATCTATCATGTACGATATGATATGTACTAGACCGGATGTCGCTCATGCACCTAGCGTACCAAGCAAATATTAGTCGAATCCTGGGGAAGAACACTGGAAGGCAGTGAAAAACATCTTAAAGTACTTAAGAAGAACTAAGGATGTGTTTCTTATCTACGTTGGGTCTGAACTAAAACTAGAGGGCTACACAGACTAAAGATTTTAAATGGACCAAGATTACAGTAAATCCATTTCGGGGTATGTGTTTACCTTGAACGGTGGCACAGTGAGTTTGGAAGAGTTTCAAACACTAAACAATTACTGATTCAGTGATAGAGGTAGAGTACATAGCTCTAAGTGAAGCTGTAAATGAGGCTATTTGGATAAAGAAGTTCATAACCAAACTTGGTGTGGTTCCTAGCATTAGAGGAGCAATACCTGTGATACCCCCAAATCTGGGTACTTCATTCCCACAAGATTTGGTGTTCACTGTCTAAACATTCATTTTTAACTACCCAAATATAATAAAGTTTAACAATAAACCTTCCCATTAAAGGATTACATCAAAAAGTTCAAAAAAATCTCCCAGGTTATCTAACCTTTAAATACAAATATCAAGTGCAAAAAATAAAATGATTGCATCTCAACAATTAAAACAAAGTCTGACAATATAGAAATCAACAGATTTATAAGTCTTCAACACTTGTTCATCTTTCCTTTTCCTTTACTGGTGGTAGGTTCATCGACCTTCTCAACTTTAGCTGTAATGGTTATATAAGCAAGAGTGAGCAGACAAATGCTTACTAGAAGTGACAACAAATAAAAATATCATAACAACTACCAAATGAATAGGCTCAATATAACTGAATAATATTCTCTATCAATAATAATTAGGAATAGAATTTAAAATATATGTATCTGAGGGTCACAAGACCACGAATTATGTCCAAAGTTATAAGTATTCTTTCAACTTAAACCTAAACAGTCATAAGACTGTAGGGACTTCTTGTACTTATGGGGATCAGCCCTTCGTACAATATATTATGCACAAACATCTAAACTCTTAAGCGTAAATAATCCCCTGTAATAGAGTTGTTCATCTCAGTTTTAATATACGAGTCTGCACCAAAGGAATTTTGGTTTGGATAAGCCTCAAGGTAATTTAGAGTTCAACGAACATCAACTAAGGATTAGTTGAATCAACATAGTTTAATATCACTTCAAGTGCTCGATAACAATATGATATGAAATAGACATGAATTATAAGTGATTCAACATTATACATTGAAATCATGATTTAGAAATGAACTAGAAAGCATAGGCATTTGAATATTATAACAAATCTTGCTTGAATAATAATAAGCTATGGCTATTAACCTTACTCAATAAAAGAAGTGAGTTAATGAACGTGCATGATTAATAACAAGTTGAGGAATAAAACTTGCTCAACCTAAGAATAACAAAATTTAGGAACTTGCGTAATAAGGAACAAAATTAAAGATAGGAACCCTTCTCAAAGTAAGAGTAAGGCTGAAGAGTTTGCATGAACATAAAAGTTAGAATAGATATATAAGTAGGTTTAAGAACTTGCTCAATGCATCAATAAGGTTTAAACACTTGCACAATCATAAAAAATAGAGTTAAAAAACTTGCCTCTTGCGTAAGTTAAACAATCACTACTCACGTTCCCCACAAGTCCTACACATACCATATGTATTGACAATACTCATTAGTTACACTAATATTAGCTTTATGAGTTTCTTTCCCACTTTTAGTATAGCTCACTAACTAAGTTTAAGTTTAAACATTATCACATCTTTTCATGAACATCACATTTTAGCTCTATTACAATCAATTAAATTACCATGCCATTGCACCATATACACATAAAAACTTAATTATTACATGTTCAACATATTATCATTCTCTTTAGATTAGGTTACACTAACACACAAAGGATTGCACTTGCATTCGTGCATCCCGACGTCCTCTGATTGCCTCCAAATGCACAACAGTCCTAAAGATGGACATTTTGACCCTTAATAACGACATCACATTGAAAAACTTAAAGAATAAAAGTTATAGTCCTATTTGTCCTCGTTCCGAATCATCTTGAATCGCATCAATCAGAGTTTGTATGAAAACGTTATGCTCATTTTAGTAAAACATATCCAGATAGTTTTTTTTTCAAAATTTGGTAAATCAGACTACCCCCCCCCCCCTCGCCGGGGCAAGGGTTTTGACTCTAGGATAGCCCGCCGGAGAGGGGGTCCCTTCTGCGAATTCGCAAATTATCATCTCAAACACTGCAAAAAGCCAAATTAGGCCTACAAACTCCTTTCTAACAACCATACCAACCTCCCAAAGGTGTAATATGTTTACAGAAATATAAACTAATATTTCTAACACGTTTCTAACCACATAAACAACATACACATCAAAATTACAACCTTTAATTTCGCTATTTCTATTATGTCCTTTTCATTTGACATTCATAAATAAATTCTTCATTGTGATTTCGTTTTACAACAAAAAACAGTTAGTTTTAATTACTTTGTTTTCATTTCTTCATGTACTTTCCTGTATTATTTTTATTTCAAGGCATAAATATACATCAGACTTAATCGGGGGTTAGATAATTATATTACATCATGATAAACAAATATTAATTTGTCTAACCTCTACCGTACTCAATTTAAAATAATTTAAACCTTGAATTATCGAAGGTGAATAAGTGTGGATACAACTATATTTATGAATTTAAACCTTGAATTATTGAATGAATAACTATATCTCGGCTAAATTGAATATGATTTTTTTTGTTTAAGAAAATATCTTGGTGTTTTTGTAAGCTAAATAAAATATTTAATGATAACAAAACTTCTTATGATTAAATTTTGTTTATTTAGCAAATTAATTAACTTGAGTGAAATTAAGTTAAATCAAGTAATCAAAATAACACCAAGATTTTTTACGTGGTTCGACTATTACCCTCTATAATAATAGCCTACTCCACGTCCAATACCAACTAGTATTGGAGACTCACTTTTATTTCTTTAAAAGACTCTTGTTACAATACAGATTCTATAAAATCAATTACAAGAATTCACTTGAGCACTTTGCTCCTTGTGCACCAATGCACTCCTTAAGCACCTATGCTTCTTGAACTCGCTTTGTAAACAAACCTTAATCCACCGGATTAAATTTCCTTAAAACACACTTAGTCTAAAAAATTAGATTACAATAATAGAGGTCTAATGATCAAAGCAAATAAGCAATTTAACAATGCAAGGCTCGACTAATGAATGCAATGATCAAATAGAAATAGTAAAAGATATCACCAATATATTGCTCACGAAAATTGCCGATATTTAACTGAAAGTATAAGAAGACAAAGAAGAAATTGAATATTGCATCAAAAATAATAATTTCTAAATTCAGAATTGCAATGTAAGTGTAAGTGTTGTATATTTTTATCGATGTCAAGATTTTTTTTTATAACCCATCAAAATATTACCGTTGTTTATTCAATCACAATTCCGCTGAAAATATTTTTGTTGCCATCAAATAAGTAACGCCTCAACAAATACATCCGTTAATAGCTAATAAATTTATCCTCGGCGATTATAAACATGTGTCGACTCTTTCAATATTAAATCAAGATAGTATTTCAAGACTAATACCCATAAAGTCACCAGCCAACAATTATCGTAACAAGTTCCAATTCTACAAAGGATAATCATGATTTCCTTTTTCCAAGGTATGTGCTAATTAAAATTCTACCGCCATATATATATCTACATTTAAACCACTAACAAATGACGATCACACCTCAAACGGCACAAACACCTTTTCAGTTACCAATACATGAATTCAATTAATTTAGACAGGATTCTTATGCATGCAAAGATAAACTCAGTTCTTATAGCAATGAATAACATATTTTAAATATGCATAATTAAATCACATTTTAATGCACACATAAAATGTCCTAGAGCCTTGTATTGAAAAATTGAATATTTGCAATGACCTTACATATTTTTCCAAAGACACAAAGCATCTTCATTCTTCTTGAATAATCCATCAAACAATTCTTGAAACAATTTCCTGAAATTCAAAATAAAGAATTTAGTACCAATAACCAAGTCATCATCAAAACATTAGGCTAGAACGTGACATAATCAACATTCTCCCCCTTTTTGATGATGACAACATAAATAAATGAAACTCCCCCTAAATTCATGCATATAACTTATTTCAGGAAAAAAATTGTAATCTGCAGATATGTTAAGATCATACTCAATCAAAGATCGATCATAATATTATCAAAATGAAGATGAAAATATCAATCTTAGCATGCAACAAAAAAAAAAAACACCATCATCTTAATCATCCAGCAAACATGCCTACCAAAAACCAAGTAAAACCATAGTCTTAAAAAATAACATGAAATGATACCAAATGAAATTCTTCGAAAATTCTCCCCTTTGTCATCATGCAAAAAGAGAAGACCTCAATCAATCAATATCTCTCGCAAGATTAGCCCATTGCTCAAAGACGAGTGGTAAAGTATGGTCGTCGACGAAGGCGATGAAGACGCTTCTTCCAAAGTGTAATCGTTTGTAAGTCGAGGTGGTCGAGGAATAAAGGTTAGCAGGAGGAAGTTCCATATCCGTAAAGTCACCCTTGTATTCACCATCCAATTGTTCATCGCCATTCGGAATTGGAGAATACATTGTTGAACATGAAACCTTTGGCCTATATCATCAACCTCGGTGGCCATAAAAATCTGCAAGCTCCCCGAGTTGATAACCGACAAATTTCACCTCTCGACTTAACCGATATGTGTTTCCGATTAAATTTTCATTGAGTGCTTCAACCATAGCCATCGTCTCAATCTCAAAACTCGCTCAAGATCAATAAATTCATCTTCAACCCGATGATATAGTTTATTGATTTCGAGCATCCATCTAGAGCTTCCTTTCTCAAGAATCATAAGTCGATTTCTTATTTCAACCAAATCAACTTTCACAATTTTGATTTTGTAAAATCTCATTCAAAACATTCATAATATCGCACCCCATGAGAATTTGGCAAAGAAGATGAGGATGAGTCGAGTATGAGAAATAGGAGGAGAGAGGTAATAGAGGATCGTGGAGAAGACGAACAAACTTACCAAAGATGAAAAGTAATGTGAGATTTTTCAAATCAAGCGTGGTCAATAAGCTCATGATTTGAAATAGAAATTTCATCATCAAAAGAGATTTTGAAATGTTGAAAGAGTTTTGTTAAAAACTTGTGAAAGGAAGACATTTCTTGCTTTTGATTTAATGCAACTTTGCATATGAGACAACATCATTTGAGAAAAATTGAAAAATTTTCCTTTAAGAATCATAGCCACAACCACTAAATCTTGATAAGTAAAATCTTCCCCACCACCAAGTCGGGGAAACAGATTATACCGAACCAACTTATGTAACACACATGCAGTAGGACACACACTTACAGTTTTTGGAAGAAACAAAGAAGTGAGAGAAAAATCATTCATAACAATATGAAGCTGTTCCAAGGGATGAAAAGGGATATTAGCAGCACCTTTAAGAGTAAAAGGACAAGGTCCAGCAGAAGAAATACCAAGAATGCTACCAAAGTCAATACTAGTGAAAATAATTACTTACCCTTAACAAATGTTGTATAACAATCCCCATCAGATTCAAGATTAGTGTAAAATTATTGAACTAACTAGAGGATAAGCAATATTAGAGGAACCAAAGATAGAAGAAATATTGCAATCAAGAAAGTTTTTTTCCAAAATAGAGTGTTTTAGATAAAATAGATCGAGAGATTTTTCATACACAAATTGCTTTGAAAGCAATGGAGTTTTTAAAACGAAGTTTCAAACTAGTCCTCTAAAGAAATTTTCTTACATATCAAAAGAGGATGAAAATGGATTTACTAGATTAGAAGGAGACTCAGTCAGTGAGAAAAATCGTTCTTCATCCACTGGTCGCTTTCATCTTGTCCCTGAGATAGCTTCGACTTCGAGAGGTTTTTAAGAAAGAAAAACTAGAATCGAAATGTCGGACAAAATTGTAGTAGATCGCACAACACACATGCACAGAGGATTTCTTATGTACGCCGCTTGATTTCATCTTTGTTCCCGAAACGCTCTCAAACGAAGAACCTTCGCTTGATTGATTTTCCAAAGAGATCGCTTGCTAGCTCGGGTTTTCATGGTGTTATCGACTTGTAAAGATGAAAGAAAAGGGTTTTGATAGATAATGGATGTGAAAGATCCGATTTAAGAAGAAAAAAAATTTAAACCATAAGAAATAGAAATCAATTAGACTCACACCGTAAGACGTGTGTCTTTTCAACTTTCAAAAAATCTGTTCAGCTACTGTTCCGTATCTCAAGGCGTAAATCTTTACTTTTCCCAAATGACATCCCATGATATTAATAGGATATGTATCTAGAACATAATTTGATCAGATAAGGAATAACAAATGATATATATATATTATCGATATCACGCAGAAAATAATTGATACATATATGCATATAACCTGTATGTCATAAAATTTTAAGCACGTAATATACAATTATATCATGCACATTCCAAGTTCTGTCCTTAGCATACAAAATCTTTCCTCACTCAAGGGTTTAGTAAAAATATCGCCTAATTATTTTTCTAGAGAATAAAAACCAATTTAACTAACCCTTTTGAAACATTATCCCTTAAAAAATGATGTCTTACCTCTATATATTTTTTGTACGTGAATGCAAAACAGATTCTTTGATATGTCAATAAAGACTAGAATTATCACAATATATAGACACATTATTGCGATTATTATGTCAAAATCACATAGAGTTTGTTTCATCCATAATATTTGAGAGCAACAACTCCCCGCAGCCTAAATATTCACCCTCAAATGGTTGATAAAGCAACCAAAGTTTGCTTTTACTACTATGCCACTAAAACAAGACTTTGTCCCAAAAATGTACAAGCACCACTTGTACTTTTTCTATCAATTTGAAACCCGCATAGTCAAGATCCTAATAACCCATTAGTTCAAAATGATTACTTATTGGATAAAATAACCCTAAATTTATAAGACTTACTTAAATATTTAAAAATTCTTTTAACCGCTTGTAAGTGGGATTCTTTGGGTTTTGCTTGAAATCGAGCACAAAAGACATACACTATACATTATATCGTGTCTATATGCGCTTAAATATAGCAAAGAACCAATCATACCTCGATATTTAGTTACCTCTACATCTATACCTTTATCATCCAAGTGAGCTTAATAGATGTACTCATCTGTGTAGCCTTTCGAGTTGGTTCCTTCAAATCCAATCTTTTGAGTAACTCTTTTGTGTACTTGGTTTGATGAATATAGATCCTTCCTTGTTTACTTAATTTGAAGTCCCAAAAAGTAATTTAGCTCTCCCATTAAGCTCATATCAAATTCCTTATGCATACACTTTGAAAACCACTCACAAAGAAAATCATTAGTAAAGACCAAATATTATATCATCTACATATATTTGAACAATGATTATTTCTTGTTTTTCATGTTTAATAAATAAGGTAGAATCTATTTTACCTCTAGTGAAACCACTTGAAATAAGATACTTACTCAACCTCTCGTATCAAGCCCTCGAGCTTGTTTGAGACCATAGAGAGCTTTCTTTAGCTTAAAGACATGAGTTGGATATTTCTCATGTTCAATCCGTGAGAGGCTCGCTTTGACATAGACTTCTTCATTGATGTATCCATTAAGAAACGCACTTTTTACATCCATTTGATAAAGCTTGAATTTCTTATAACAAGCAAATGCCAACAAGATTCGAATAGACTCTAGTCTTGCAACTGGAGCATAAGTTTCTTCGTAGTCGATCCCTTCTTGTTGATTGTAACCTTGAGCCACTAGCCTTGCTTTGTTGCGAGTGATTGTTCCATGCTCATCAAGCTTATTTTTAAACACCCATTTTGTTCCAATGATGTATTTATCTTTAGAGGAGGCATTAATTCCCAAACTCGACATCGCTCAAATTGTTGTAGTTCCTCTCGCATTGCTAGCAAGCCAATTTTCATCAAGTATAGCTTCCTTAGCATTCTTTGGCTCAACTTGTGATAGAAATGCGTAAAACGCGCATCGATTCTATAGGTTTCTCTTCGTAGTAACTCCTTTGTTTATATCTCCAATGATATTTTCCTGGGATGATCCTCGAGATATTTTGTCGCCTTTCGCATTTGAACATCGTGGTATTACCTCTTCTTTGTGAGAAAATTTTCTTGTGTTCCTTCTTGTTCATTTTCATGTGGATCGCTCAATTCAAATTTCGCTGAGTTTGTCCATTCTTGGCTGTCAAATGGTTCTCTCTTTGCTTACAAAATTTGTGAAAATCTCCAAATTTCCTACATCCTCTTCTTTTCTTTTTGAAGATCATTGTTAGTCTCATTGAAAATTATATGAATTGATTCTTCAACACATAACTTGTAAATATTAAATACACGATATGCCTTGTCATTATGTGAATAACCAATAAAAATACCTTTCATAGATTTAGCATCAAATTTTCCCAAGTTATCACTAGTATTTAATATAAAACATTTAGACCCAAATACTTTGAAATAACTTATATTAGGAATTTTATTATTCAAAAGCTCATAAGGAGTTTTCAAAATAATAGACTTAATAAGAACTCTATTTAACACATAACATGAAGTATTAATAACTTCAAATTTCAAAAAAATTCTTTCGAAGTTTGCTTTCTTGTAAAGTGTTCTAGCTGTTTTTTTCAAGTGTTCTATTTTTTCTTTCCACTACTCCATTTTGTCGAGGGGTTCTAGGAGCTCGAAAACTCATGGCTTATACCTTTTTTGATCACAAAATGTAATAAAGTCTTTTTGAAATTCTGCACTACGATCACTTCTAATTTTTATAAGTTTAAAACTATACTTATTCTCTAAATTTCTTATCAATTTCTCAAACTCTTTAAATGCTTCATCATTGGTTCTTAAGAATAATACCCATGTATATCTAGAAAAATCATCAACTATGACAAATGCATAAAATTTACCATTAATACTAGCATGCCTTTCTGGGCCAAATAAATCAAGATGAAGTAATTGTAAAGGAGTAGAGGTTGATACCATATTCTTTTGCAATCGAATGATGTCCTTACTTGTTTTCCAAGTCGGCAAGGACACATATTCCTTCTTTTCATATTTTATCTTCGCAAACCTTTGACAAGATTCTTTGAGGACAATTTCTTGATTAGATCCATGTGAACATGTCCCATCCTCTCAGCCACAGATTAGCCTCATCTTGCATGTATGCAAGACATAATTCTTCATCCTGCTCCTCAAAGTCAATAGTATATATATTTCCTTCTTTTGTGCAACTAGAGAAACATTGTTAGTACCACGAAATAATGCATTTTTTTTTATCAAACCGACTTGGTGACCATTGTCCATTAATCGACTTATACTAATAAGATTAAATTCAAGACCGTTAACAAGATGAACATTATCGATGTTAACCTTACCATTACCGATTTTACCTTTTCCAACAATCTCACAAGTTCGATTATCTCCGAATGTGACCGCTCCATTTTTCTTCTCGATTTTTAGTTCCACGAACTTTGATTTGTCACCACCATGTGACGAGAGCATCCACTATCAAGAATCCACTTTTGAGATGGAACCTTCATTTTGAAACATACCGCCAAGAAAAATTGATTTATCTTTTGGTACCCACATCTTTTTGGGTCCTTTAGGTTAGTTACAAGTAAATCAACCTTTTTAACCCATACCTTTTAATCTTATTTTCTTAAAACAATTTATGTCCAAGTGACCTTTAATACCACAGCTTTTGCATGTCAGGAAAGGAGAACAATAATTCAATTTGAAACGTGACTTGGATCTAAGCACATTCACATTACCGGCTTTTATGAGTGGGATTATAACCTATTCCTCGTCTATCAAAACTAGGTTTTTGCTTTCCTAATACGACAGCTTAGATTATCTTCTCCTTGAACGAATCTAGCAAGAGATATTTTTAATGAATCTACTTCCTTTTGAAGTTCATTAGTATGAATGGGTTTAGACTGAGATTCATTACCAAAAGCATCAATACATACATCTCGCATTTTCAATTCATTTGTCAATTTTTCAACTTCATTGTTCAAGTAAGTCACTTTGTTGAAAAGAACTTTGTTATAATTCTCAAGAAAATCATTTTTAGCAATCAAAACTTTTTCTTCTTTACATATAGATTCCTTTTCAATATTTTTCTTTTCATCTATCAAAGATTCTACTTCACCCATTAATGTGTTAACTAAGTCTTTCAAATATGCATTCTTTTCTTTCAATTTCTCATTTTCTTGTTTCAAGGAAATATTTTCAAAATAGATACCTCATTTGATTCACCTTCTATTCCCATGAAGCATACTTGAGCTATCTCATCCTCAAGGCCGACCTCAACTTCGATTTCTTCTTCATCACCCAAGTGACCAAAGGCCTTTGTTTTTCTTATTATCCTCAAGCCTCGCTTTTCCTTTATTCTTTAGTTGAAAATAGCCTTCTTGAAGTGCCCTCGACGTCCCACATTCAAAACACGCTTTCTTCGCTTTGCTTTCCTTTACCTTTTTTTTGGTATTCTTTTCGCTTATTCTTTCTTTGTAGAAGTCCTTTGAGTCTCCGTGACATCATAGCTATCTCTTCGCTCGTAATCATCATCAAGCTCTTCTTCATTTCCTGCATTAAGAGCTAAAACCTTTCTACGAGGAGTTTCCTCCTCATCATCATACCTCTTTAACTGATGTTCGTATTCCTCAAGTTCACCAAAAGGGTTAGTGTATCCATAGTAGATATAGTAGAGGAGTCTTAAAGAGTAATAATCTTAGATGCAAACCTCTTAGGCATAGCCCGAAGTAACTTAATCTCACTTTGTGGAATTGATTTGTCCAATAGCTTTAAAGAATTCAGAAGAACAAGGAATCTTGCTTGAGCCATCTTTATAGTTTCATCTTTCTCAAGTTTGAACATCTCATAGTCATGCATAAGCATGCTTAGTTTAACTTCTCGAACTTTTGATGTTCCTTCACGACTCACCACTAGAGTATCCCAAATTTCCTTAGTCAGTTGCATGAGGATACTTTGTCAATCTCGACCGCACTACGCCGCTTAATAGAGTATTCATCGCCTCGAAATCATAGGAGACCATGAAGGTTTCAAATGAATCCATCTCTAGCAAAGTCTTTGAGTACCATCATCTTTCCTTGAAATAATCGGTCCATTCTCCACAACCCACCATTCCCAAGGATCTCTTTTAGGTAGATCCTCATTCGAAATTTCCGTAGTTGTAGTTTTCTCGCTCCATGCAAAGAAGGGGTCTCTATCGGTTGATCGACCTTCTTGATTGTTGTTTCCGAACTGCGCTATGTCGTAATCTTTCCTCACAAGTCACTTTTAAGACCAAGTAAGTAGAGCCAAGCTCCGATACCAAATGAAATTCGATAAGGCACACTTTGTATAAATGGGTGAATAAGTGTGGATACAAACTATGACCAATTTAAAAACTTTAAACCGAATTATTGAATGTAGTCAACTATATTGATGAATGCAAATTATCAATGAATAATATGGTCACCGAATTGAATTTTTGTTTAAGAAAATATCTTGGTGTTTTTGTAAGTTAAATAAAATATTTAATGATAACAAAACTTCTTATGATTAAATTTTGTTTATTTAGCAAATTAATTAACTTGAGTGAAATTAAGTTAAATCAAGTAATCAAAATAACACTAAGATTTTTACGTGGTTCTACTTATTACCCTCTATAATAATAATAGCCTACTCCACGTCCAATACCAACTAGTATTGAGACTCACTTTTATTTCTTTAAAAGACTCTTGTTATAATACAGATTCTATAAAATTGAATTACAAGAATTCACTTGAGCACTTTGCTCCTCAGGCACCAATGCACTCCTTAAGCACCTATGCTTCCTTGAACCTCGCTTGTAAACAAACCTTAATCCACCTCGGATTAAATTTCCTTAGACAACACTTAGTCTAAAAAAATTAGATTACAATAATAGAGGTCTAATGATCAAAGCAAATAAGCAATTTAACAATGCAAGGCTCAACTAATGAATGCAATGATCAAATAGAAATAGTAAAAGATATCACCAATATATTGCTCAAAAATTGTCGATATTTAATCCGAGTATAAGAGCACAAAGAAAGAATGGAATATCACACCAAAAATAATAATTTCTAAATTTCAGAATTGCAATGTAAGTGTTGTATATTTTTTATCGATGTCGATTTCTTTTTATAACCCATCAAAATATTACCGTTGTTTATTCAATCACAATTCCGCTGAAAATATTTTTGTTGCCATCAAATAAGTAACGCCTCAACAAATACATCCGTTAATAGCTAATCAATTTATCCTCGGCAATTCTATAAACATACGTGTTGACTCTTTCAATATTAAATCAAGATAGTATTTCAAGACTAATTCCCATAAAGTCACCGCCAACAATTATCGTAATAAGTTCCAATTCTACAAAGGATAATCATGATTTCCTTTTTCCAGTATAATTAAAATTCTACCGCCTATATTAAAATATCTACCGCCATATATATATATCTACATTTAAACCACTAACAAATGACGATCACACCTCAAATCTAAGACAAAACACCTTTTCGCTTACTAATACATGAATTCAATTAATTTAGACAGGATTCTTATGCATGCAAAGATAAACTCAGTTCTTATAGCAATGAATAAGATATTTTAAATATGCACAATTAAATCACATTTTAATGCACACATAAAATGTCCTAGAGCCTTGTATTGAAAAATTGAATATTTGCAATGACCTTACATATTTTTCCTAAGACACATAGCATCTTCATTCTTCTTGAATAATCCATCAAACAATTTCCTGAAAATCAAAATAAAGAATTTAGTACCAATAACCAAGTCATCATCAAAACATTAGGCTAAGAATAATCAACAATTATGTACCAAGGTAATTGGGTAAAAAAAAAGTCATTTTATTGCCCATTTATTTAACCAATGCTCAACCAACCCATTCTCTCTCCTAAGCTTCGAAATTATGTAGTAGATCAATCCCATATTAAAGCCCCACCATCAACTATAACAAATCTAAAGTCCAGATTCAAGATTGTTCATAGAAAGGTATAAAGCTAACCCTAGAATCTGACCTTTGATCTATGGATAGATGTTATTTTTGAGTGTTAGAATATGTTGTATGTGGTATATAATGATGATCTGGATTGCTAGATGTTAGATCCATAACATCTAAAAGCTCGGATTTGATGATTTTGAAAATCTAAAAATTTTTAAAATGAGTCTGACAACCAATGTCAGACTCTGTAAATCTTTGGTGGTTAATGGCTTTGTGTGTTTTATGTTTTATATTTGTAGTATGTCATGAGGTCTTTGTTCTGGAGTTTGAATCAGGACCAAATAATGCATGGATTGAAAGTTATTCTTGGTCAAAGTCGGTTGACCGACCTTGACCAAGTGATTTCTGGGTAACCCAGAAATCCTTTGAACGTGTCTGACAAGATTTTCAAAGACCCATAATTGTCAGGTTTTATGTGTATTGATGATGTTTTTGTATCTATGTTGTAGCCTGCTATGTGGACTTTAGATCAGTGTCTTTATATTACTCAAATCATAAACGGATTAAATGTAGTGGATGGTCAAAGTAGATCATCTGGTCACGATTTCTGATTTCTGGAATTTTCAGAAAATGTAAGAACATTGTTTCTGACAATGTTTGACCGAACAAGATCTGCTTTGTTTGTTGTTGTTAGATCTATGTTATGTGTTATATTTGTTCATATGCATGTTTTCTACACACTGAACGTATTAGATCACATAAATAATACCTGTACAGAAAGTTATAATGATTGAAAGAGGGCAGTATGAACTGTTCTTCATTTTTGGAAAATCCAGAAATGAAGAACAGCTCTGACAAGAGATTTGAGGGCTTATAACTCTCTGATCTGTTATGTGTTGGCCATGAACTTGATTGATGATGATAATATTACATTTGTACTGCATTATAAACACTTTAATCGGGCCACAACACCTTAGGATCATGGATCAAATGATGGTCAAAGTAGTACCTTGGCTACTGACTATGCATTTCTGGGTTTCATGATGAACGCGAAGAACACCTATAGCGACAGTTATGTCGCTATAGGCAGTCTTTAGCAACACTTTATTACAAAATTAATTATTTTAATTAAATAATTAGTATTAAATAGTTTTTAATTATGAAAAATACAAAATAAATTATTAAAAATTATTTTAAAGTCCGAAAATTAGTTTTTAATTATTTTTATATATTTCATAAATATTTAATATTTTGAGATATTAAAAGGTATTTAATTTATTTAATTATTATATTAAATAAATTAGTTAAAAATGATTTTAATACTTGAAAAATCATTTAAAATTATACTATGGTATAAGAAAATATTTTAAGTTATTTTTTATGACTTTTAATATTTTTGATGAATTTCATTAATTAATTAATATTAATGATATTTAAGTTATTTAATAAATGTATTAAATAAATTATGAAAAATAGAATTAATGATTTAAAAATCATATAAAAATGGTTTAAAGATTATAAAAATATTTTAAGTTATAAAATATAACTTTTGATATTTTATCATGAAAAAATATTAATATTTTAATATTAATGATATTAAAGTTATTTAATAATTATATTAGATAAATGAGTTTAAAAATGATTTTAATATTATAAAAATTATTTTAAATGAAATTAAGTTGTTTAAAATATTTTAAGTCATAAAATATAAATTTTAATATTTAAAGGATAATTTCATTAATAATTTAATATTAATGATAGTAATTTAATATTAATGATATTGAGTTTATTTAATAATTATATTAAATAAATAGTTTTAAAATGGTTTTATTAATCTTAAAAATCATTTAAAAGGATATAAATGTATTAAAAATATTTTAAGTTATACTTAATGACTTTTAATATTTTGATAAATGATACATTAATATTTAAATATTAATGGTAATTATTTAAAATAGTTTTAAATGTTTTAAAAATTATTGAAGGGTATATAAATACTTTAAGAATATTCTCGCTTATTATAAATAACTTTAATATTTTGGCAATGGTTTCATTAATAGTTTAATATTAATTAAATGTTAATGATAATAGAATTTTTAATATTTAAATTATTTAATAATGATTCCTATGTGTTTGAAAATTAATGATAAATTATAATAATTATTTAAAAATTGCTATAAGGCTATGAAAAATCGTATGATTGATATTTGCTTCTATTGAACTGTAGGATAGAGTCTTTGACTCAATAATTACCCGGTAAAACCGTCGGTACACTGACATATTTCAGAAATTGATCTGGACTTAAATAATTTGTCTGTTTATGTGTTTATTTGTGATCCAATTATTGTTGAATATGTGTGACAAGGTGATTAGGTTATGTGCTGACTGCAATAAGCAGTGCTATGTGTTATAGTATGTTATTCTAATCGATCAAATGATCTTATTAATGATAGGTTTCAGTATAAAAGATAAAACTAAGTTGCGTATTGTAAGCAGCAGACCAGGCAAGTATCCTACCTTTGCATTTTCTTTATGCAATGGACATGAGTAAGAAGATTTAGAATTATATTATTATTATACCAGATTATTAACCCTATTGTTATATATGTTATATCCGGTCATTAATTATCAACATGGTACTATATTGTAATTCAGATATATATTATGTTCGTTAATTTCTATATATGGTTATCAAATGTCTCCACTTGGATAATCTTTGTATTTAACCACATGTTGATATATATATATATATATATATATATATATATATATATATATATATATATATATACACTTCTAAGCTATTTGATCGACTGAACACGATTTAGAAATATCGTTGAATATGATAAAACCTTTTTGTATCCAATCAAATTGTTTTGGTTGGATTCGGACTAAGTATGAACATCCCGATCAAGGAAAACTTTTTATCGCCTACTAGGCGGACAAGAGTGAAACGATAATATCGTTCTTGTATGTAGTATTGATCAATACAGGGCACATTGGGATGATCACCCTCGCGCCCGTAAGTTATGACGGTTTACGGATGAAGTTTTGCTAAACCTATTCGAAAATTGAAAACAATGTTCATAGTATATCAACCAAACCCCTTTTATAGTCAGTACGTAGTTTCAAAATTTTGGTATAGAATTGTTATGTTATTATTATCGGTCCAGTTTACTTCACAACTATCAATTCGCTGTAGAAGTGATGTACAAAGAAAATATTTAATTCTTTTAGCTATTTATATTTATAATTGTTATTACTTGCTGGGCACCCAAATGCTCATTCTTGCTTTAAATTTAAATGTTTTTAGCTAAGCATGATCAACTTGAAGGTTCAGACAAGAGCAAGTGAAAAGGAAAGCAAACAGAATGTGTTTAATGGTATCTTTTGTAATAGTTATGCTGTATTAAAACTATGATATGTATTATATATCATGTAAAGAATGTAGTAAAGGTTGTGTACTTGGGATTAGACTCTGATAAATGTAAGTTAAGTTTGATATTTATATTATTGTTATTATTATTAGTATTAGTATTATTTCCGCTCATAGAAATAGTATCGTAAAGCACCGAGTTCGGGTTTCAAGTACCTGAATTTGGGGGCGTTACACTTTCACAATCAATAGCCAATTTATACATTATACAATGAATTGAGTAACAATTTTAATTCTAATTTAAGCCATATTCAATATATATCAATGTAAACTTACTGTAATATGATTTCCTCTATAATAAAATATACTGCATGAATCAATTTACTCTAAACCATCTATAAACCATATGAACACAATTTATATCAACAATTATCATATAAAATCACATAATAAACAATTACTCCTTCACACCAATTTTACAGAGAACTTTTCATGTATTATAAAAACTAGAAATTTAGAAGAAAACTAAAAATAAGAAAGTAGGGTTATACCTTTGCTAGAAGATATGAAGAACTTGAAAATCTCTCCCCTTCTTCTAAATTCTCAACTCACAGGAAAACTCTCTTCTTCCTTTTCTCTTTCTCTCTTCTTCTTTTCTCTATTTTTCCTTTCTCTTTTACTAATACGTAATATAAACTGATATATGATAATATAATATATTACCTATTAATATATAACATAAATACATATATAACTGATGTCAGTTATATTATTTGAAAATCAAAAGCCATAAGGCTTGTTTGTCTAAACCACTTTAAAATTAATAACTTACAACCCTTATGCCTTGTTTGGTAAAACTAATTAAAATAATGACTTAGTCATTCCTTATGCCTTGCTTGGCAAAACAAGATTAAAACAAGAATTTCAAAAGCTCTAAGGCTTTGTTTGGTAAAACCAAATTTAAAACTCTTTTTAATTTATGTTAATAACTCATTTATCATATAGTTTTATTGTCACAATTTATTTAAAAATTTCTAATATTCAATCTAATTAAATCTAATAACAATTTATTAAATCAATTTACCACATAAACCAATACAACAAAATTATAATTTTCCTTATAATTATAATTTTGTTTAATAAATTAACACATCACTTTAATTACAAAATTAAATTAGAATAACATTATAATAATTCATTTAATCCCTATCAACTATCTAATTTAATTGTCAAATCTTTATTCAACAATAAACACATTAATTAAAATATTTATACAATTCAATAAATATTTGGAATTACAATTTAAAATTCTGGATTGTTACAATACCTTTATACCGTGACAACACCAGACTTGTTGCACAGGCTAAGGAACACAGGTCTCATCAAAAATCCAAACACATGTTGCGGCGGTTTCATCAAAATTAGCGAAATCACTAAAAGAGTAGATGTCACCCTGGAGCGTGTGGACTCTCAAGACAACATTTCAGATGCATTTACTAAAGCTTTAACACAACAACAGTTCGATCGTCACTTCGGCAGTTCTGTGAACACTTCGACAGTTCTATGATTTCGCAAACCGCTCTACGAACTAATTGAAGACTTCACTATCTCTTTATAGCTTTACGATTACCTAGTTGATGCTCTATGAATAGTTAGATTACTCTGCGAACAATATCAACTCTTTGAACATGCAGAGAAACACTACGATCGTTTAACAATATTATATGATAGATTTGATCATATCATAATTACATTAAATCAACTTAATGGGTCAACCTAATAAGTTTGATCGTTCTATTTCTAAGTCCTTGTACAAATATATCTCATATAAGGACATTACAAAACTATTTAACAATTATACATTATAATCACATAATTAAATTTAAATATACATGACTTAAAAATTCCTAACAGGGCTGATCTGTATACACCACCACCAATAATCTTGGAAATAGTGTCAAAGCTTCCCACTAGCCAATATCAATGCATATACAAACTTTTTTAGATTCAGATATCGAGTCTCGTCATCTCGAAGTGCATAACTAATGTAATAAACGGGGAACTGCTTTGTACTAGTTTCTCGTACCAGAAATGCCCCAACTTCCAAATAACTTGCTACTAAATAAAGGTAAAGTGATTTCGAAGGGATTGACTTCATCAACAGTGGTGCCGATGATAAATACTTTTTGATCCCTTGAATGGCTTTTTCACACTCTGAAGTCCACTAAAAAAATTTCTCGTATTTTAGCCTCTTCAAAGTGTCGAAGAAAGGAAGGCCTCGTTCACCCGATTTGGATATGAATCTTCTTTACGCTACAATTTGACCCATCAAATGCCGCACATTCTTGAAAGTTTATGGAGATTTTATATCTAGTATAACCTTAATCTTCTCCAGATTGGCTTCAATTATCCTTTTGTTTACCAGATACCTAAGGAACTTCCCTGAACCGAGACTGAAGGTGCACTTGGTTGAATTCAGATCGATGTTATATCTCGGATAGATTAGAAACAATCCTCCAGGTTGTCCAGATGATCCCGAATAGATATAATTTTTGTTAGGTTTGTATATAGCGTAATCATGCAATCAAATCATATAAAAGGTGCGGAAGCGAGATAAAATAGAATTTAAAAATTTTCATACAAACCATCACCATGATCATACTTGGTGCTTAATTATCAATTCAATAGAAAAGAGATGGAGATCAAATTCATACCCTTGTAGAAACTAGCTTCCTCAAGTATGAGTTCACCTCCAATTCCTTTTCATGTTCAACTTAAATCTATCAGGTTTGGTTCCTTCTTTTGATTAATGTTAGCCACCAAAGTGTTTGTGTTCTAGAGGTGATCCACCAAGGAAGAACAAATATTCTAGAAGATGGATGTATGGAAAAACCCTAGATTCTATCTCTATAGAATTATATATATTTTCCCAACTATTGGAATAAAGTGTACAACCCTAATCCATAATAAGACTTTCTTATAAATTAAACTATTTAATTCATTTAAATAAATAACATTTATTCTACAATAAGAGTAAGCCCCTTTAGCGATAAACGACTTTCCAGATAATATAGATTTCAACATTAATCATAAAAGAACCTTTGAGTAAATAGTTATCATACAATTCAATCATTCCACCATACAATGTCCCAATTCAATATAAGACATGAAATTACTGTCAACTCTTATTTTATTTAATTTAATGTATTTTGATTCTTAAATGCACAACTCCAAATAATGCAAATTAGAAACTCCTTTCTTATTTCATTCTTCCTTGGCCAAGGCCTTCTGGGTTGTCATTTATCGAATCACATAGGACATTTCCTTCTTTTCTCAGAAGCGGTAAATTCTTTATTGATCACTCATTATCTCCATACACAACTTATTATACCCAAACATACCCTTTGATATATCCTAAGGGTCTTAAGGGACATGTCAAAGTATAACTCATCATACAAAAGATACTATGATGATCTCAAGTCTAAGGATCACTTGTACTACTATCATTATTGAAATTCCTATTGACACACAAGTAAAACTCCATTAGGTATTCCTTAGCAAGCGACGCTCAGTAAACTTATTATCCAATAAGAACTTATATACTTGCATTAGTGTCTCAACACAAATGATCATGCACACTTCAAAAAAATGGGGCTTCAGCAACAACCGATTTTCGTTGCTAAAGGTGCCAAATTTTGTTGCAAAAGGGTTTTGGCAACGACTTTACTGTCGTTGCGTCTTTCGTTACGCAAGGAGCGTTGCTAATTGTTCTGCAACGAACTTTTTTTTTCGTTGCCAAAACTAATATATTTTGCAACGAAATTGAGCTTTCGTACAGAGACATCGATCCTTTAGCAACAAAATGTATTGTTGCAGAATAATTAAAATTTCATTGCTAAAAACAACATTTCGTTGTAAAAGCCTGCTAATTGGCAACAAAATGAACTCTTTTGTTTTTTTTTTGCAATGACCAGGCATTTTCGTTGCAATTGACACCATTTTGCAACGACATTTTTTGTTGCAGTAAATTATTAAAATTGTTGCCTAAGCTTGCTTTCGTTGCGGAATGTAAACTTTTTAGCAACGATTTTCGTTGCTGATTATATTAATTGGCAACGACATTATGCTGAATCAGCAACGAAAATGTTTGTTACTGGTTATTTTTCAATAGCAATGAAAGTCATCGATTAGCAACAACATTATATGTTGTCGTTTCTTTATATGTGCAACGAAAATTGATATGATTTGCAACGATAAAAAATGTTGCCTTTTATGTTAGTATTAGCAACAATATCCTCTTTGTTTTTATTAAGTTAATTTTTCGTTGCCAAATATTATATTTTTAATGTCATTAACAACAAAAATTTATTGCTAAATATATAAAAAATTGTTGCTATATTAAAACTTGTTCAATGCTTTGATAACGAATTATATTGTTGCCAAATCAAAATTTAACATTCTTTTTGTGTACCTGGTTGGTTCAATGTCCCCATAGCAAATAATGAAAAAAATACAAAAAACTAAAATATTATTAACTTAATAAAATAATCCACTACATAATCCTTCATTATCTTTACAATTAACCATCTAAAAAAGCTTACCACCGCTCTTCAATCAAAGTATATATCTACTATGAGAGAGTACACTTCATAATTTAGTCCTTGTCTTCCGTAAGCGATATAATGAAATTTGATACCTAGTATTGTAAGACATGTAAAAGTAAGCGGTCTTCCCGCATATTTTAAAAATAATAGCAAAGTCGTAAAAATGAAACAAATAGGTCACCGGAGGCACTTAGTGCCAAAATCAATATCTGAAGACAATAGAGTTGCTAAGTGGTACTAATGTACACCGTATTGCTTTCATAAGAAGAAAAAAGACAAATAAGCGATCACAATATCATTTGCTACAAATCCAAATAGAAAAAGAACCTTCGATCATTTATATGATTATTACATTACAAGAAAAAATTGGAATCTTACTCGACCATTTCATGAATTAATTTCAGTAAACATAGTGGTAAACATATTTTTTGTTACAAGACTTGTAGATTATTATTATATGTTGACCTCAAATCAGAATTCAGTCACATTCAACAACCACAAGCATCACACAATTAATCTTAAATACCATCACACAATCTTAAATAACAATGTTTAGATTTCAATATTGAAAGGACAACAATTATTGAAAAGTTGAGGCTATTAGTCAATGTGGAAATATAAGTCAACTTACCAATTTATACAACTTACCAATTTATAGTCAAAGCATTGGCAATATAAATTGTAGGGGAATTTTTTACAAGCAGAATTCCTATGACCAGATGATGATGCAAGAACATACCAGTGTGTCAGGATCTTTAACTTCAACAAAGCTTCTCTAACGGTTTGTTGGCAAAACTCATAGCCATCCTTCCTGAGATGCTGAGAAATTAAAACCACTTGTTCACAGAGATTGACCTTTCGGCGAACTCTCCGTGTTAGATTGAGGAAATCTTAAAAAAGAAAAGAGGAGCATAATAATCCACCAACGTGAGGCACTGCAAGAACAAAACAGTAGATGGAGATAGCTTAAACAACATAAGAAAACAAGTGAATCACATGTCCCTACCTTTACACGAATATGAAGTTGGGTAGATATCTCACATATTATATCTCACTTTCGTTGTGTTCTGGCCATCGAACTTATCTCAAGATCCATCCTTCTAAATTTCTAATGTCAGATTGAATTGGCCATTCGACTATTTTGCTTGAGAAAGAAATTTCCTTTTACATTGTTTGGCACCTTCATATAAATTAAACAGACTTATTTTTGTCACATGTTTTTACAGACATCAATGGTATTCTAGGTGGGTTTGCTATTCATATTTTGGGATTATTACAGGTTTGCAACTAGCACAAATATATTCAAAATGATTAGCTTGCACCAGTGTGCACATGCACTTTCATCCTCGTTAATTAAATGTATAAATTCTTGAAACCATAATTTTTTCTGCCAAATGAAGAAAACAAGAGTGAGGAACAGATGCTCACAACAATCAGAAAACCATGATTCTTCTTAGTCTCACTCCCCTGCAGTTAGTATCTGCTTGTCCTTAGTTGTTATCTTTCTCGCACCCCCTCAGGTATTATTTGCTTGTCCTTAGTTGTCAACCTGTGTATTCTTTTGCTTTCTTTGCGACAAATATATAATTCTCATGGACCTGATGAAGGCCTTCATATTTTTGTAAATAGACTTGCCTTCGCCAACAACATCAACAATTATGCTAAAATTATCATCTGCTAAAACCATATTAGAAGCTTCCTTGGCAACCTGAAACAAGATAATGCAGAAGTATGAATTGAAAGATGAGAAAGATAAAAATAGACAAACTCAAAGTGATTCAATAAGCAACACCATAGGTGATAAGAAACCCGTGGGTTTGCTTCATCCTGTCCAACAAAGAACTCGGTTATGTAACAGAGAAGAAATATTGCTTTGAAGCTAAACTTAGGGAATCATGTATATCACAATAAATTTAGTGAATCAAATAGATGTCAATGCAGTAAGACTGGACCATGTATATTATATTAACATGCTCTTAAGACTGAGTTGGATCAAAAGAAAAGGAAATGGAACAGGGGGGAAAATGTGTGGCCCTGAACTTATATCCTCATGCAAGATGAGGAGATGAAAGTATTACATATAAGCTAATTTCATAGAACTCTAGCTTACATTCGTGACGCCTTGAAACAAAGTAACTCTAGCTGTAAGTACATTCTTGAAACCTCAAAACAGAAGAATACATCTTGACCCCCAATTGAGTCAATATAACAATACTTATCATGCATCCTAAGAAACAAGCCTATACTAGTATGTTGTAGAATGATTTCAAGATACTACATGCCAAAGAATTTTTGGTCAACCAACTACAACAAACAAAAAAAACCTCTAGAAAACCAAAAAAATACCCACACGCACACACATTGAATCAAAAAACTTGGCATAATTATGAACTAATAACATGAACCAAATTTCAAGTAAGTTTCTTAATTACAGTAAACATCAATCAGAAATACATATATCTTCTCGGTTGAAGTACAAAGTCAAATAAACTTTTACATATCAAGAATCTAGCAAAACAATGGAAATCCATAATTAAAGAAGCAAATACAGTTGGAAAAATAGTACAGTAAACTATCAACTTAGAAGGCAACATTATTATTAATTTATTGGGTTTTGGTGGGAAATAATGAACTATAGTCCAGTTAGCTCACCAAACCAAGATTACATTTTTGACACAAGCTCTCATCGCAATTAGACTAGGCATCATAAACGTTCCTACTATGAATTCTAACTACAATTATGAACAAAGAGAAAGCAAAATTACAAATAAAACCACAAACTTTAATACATATAGATTCAGAAAATCTTCACTGCCTAAGTTTATTCTCCACGCGCCCATCTACGGCCTGGCAACTACCATTAGAGTAAATTTGGACATAAAAGAAGAAGAGGATGTAGGTTTACAAATATAATTATAGAATGTGGTGTTATGAGCAACGGAGTAGACATAAAAGAAGCAGAGTAAATAACAACCTTTGTAGAATATATGAAAACATATCGTCAGTACAGGATTGTTATGAGCAACAGAGTAGACTGAGCAGCTTCTTTTGTACCTAAAAATCCCATAAGAAGTAAATGCGAGACAATCAATGCCACTATAATGCGCTGATGTAAATCAAGCCAGAATGATGCATCACTCTCATACTGCTGGTTGTAGACATCATCAGGCCAGAATGCCAAAACACTATCCGGTGGAGTAGGTTTACATTTTGGCTGAGAAATATCCTGTAATGGGAATGGAAAGCGTACAAAGAAAAAAATAAACAAATAGAAAATTCAATTTGAAAAAAAGGAGTAATTAAACGAAATTAGAAAAGAAAACCTTCTGACCCGTCTTCTCAGACTTGCATATTTACGAAATCTTTACAATTGATTTGCACAAATCTTTTGAGGGACAACTGAATACTTGTATTTGGAGAGAAAATATGGGGGAGGCGACTGAGTTGGAGAGAAATTAGAGGGGAGACAACTGGGAGGGGAGGCGCAAGTGAGGGGAAACGCTGCTAAGAGGAGGCGCCGCTGAGAGAAGTGACGATTGAAGGAGATGCGGCGTGATTGAGGGAGATAGGGCACGAAAGAATGGATTATCTAATCTGAGGGAGTGAAAATTGAGGGAGAGGGAGGGAGTGAAAATGATGGGAGGGAATTTTTTGTAGGGCCAAATATAGCCCAAATCACCTCCAAAAACCAAAATATACTTGGTATTAGGACGCTTTAGGTTGTGTTCGGTAAAATTAAATAATTAAGATTTGAATTATATATCTTAATAAATTAGATTATACGATTGAAATAATATTTGAACTTAAAAAATAGTTTGGTAATTAAAAAGTATAAAATATCTGAATGACTTATAAATTTAAAAATATCAATTTTAAATTTAAAAATATTTCAAATGAACTTTTCAAAAATTAATAATAATCTTAAAATTTAGAATGGAGGGAGTACAATATTTATAGAAGTTTCATAGATTTAAATTTTTCATTAAGAGTCAGATCTTAATTATTTGAATTTATATCTTTCTTTTACCGATTAAGGGACGATAAGAGGTAAATAAAATTTTACAAAACAACGTTATTCTCTTACCGACTCATATATGGAACTATTAAAAGGTATTAAGAGGTAAACAAATACCACATTAGGCTTGTTAACTGTCAACAATGTTTTTCACTTGAAATAGTTTGATGAAAACTATCTCTAATATCTAACTATTGGACATGAAAAATACGATGGAAAGTGCAAAATTTGATGTAGGAAAAAAAGATTTTGAAATTTGAGAGAGATTTTGGGTCTACTTGACAACTTACCTAACTCCTATTCTCCCTTCTAGCTGCTTCCCGCAAGCGCTTACTGCTTGTTTTTAAAAATATTTTAAGTTTATTTAATTTTAATTAATAATGTAGTTGATATTTCTAAACACTTGAGAAAAAACTTAAAAATAAAACTATTATTGAAATAAACATATAAATTTGCCTTTACAATTTATATTTTAGGATGTCATAAATTAACAAAGAATAAACTCAGTAAAGCTCTTTATGTAGAATGAATGAATAATATTTTTAAAGGAAATGGTTTTCACAATAAACTCAATAAAACTATATTATCATTGATTTTTTTTCATTATCCCATCGCTAGAACATTTTCATTTAAATGATAGTGATAATTGTACAAAATGATACGATATACTAAAGTTTATTGTCATAATTTTTATCGTTGAATCTATTAGACTAATATAATTTACTATTTTTAGGGGTATACATTCTCATTTTAATATTTGCAAATTATGTAATTGGAACTCTCTTTTTAAAGGAATAATAATTATTTATAGAGTTTATGAATAATTGTATAATTATGTAAAATATTAATAAATGAAATTATGAATGTGAATGTAGAAAATAAATACAATAATTAATGATATTTTTTTTTATTATTAAAGTTTGTTATTTCATTTGTTTGAAATAAAACAAATAAATGATTGATATATATATATATATATATATATATATATATATATATATATGCATTACAAGAAAAATGGAAACTATAAGTATTAGTGTAGGAATTCAAAATACCAACTCTTACATGATATGTGTTGATAATTATTTCATATCTACGTTATTAATAAATAAATAATGATAAATAATACAATATGAATTATGGAGATTACTAAAATGTTACTCCTAATTCGTTCCAAAATAAAAGTTTCATTGAGTATTTTTTGTTAATTTGTGTGATCCTAAAATTCAAATTATAATGTAATTTTATTTAATTGTTTAAAATAAAATTTTATTTTAAATAATAATTTTATTTTATTTACAATACTAAATATTAAATTATTTAAAACCAAATAAATTTACAATAATTGGAATTATAGAATTTTGAAAATTGATTATAAATTTTTTTTTCATATAATACTCTTTTGTGGAATAGATCACAAATGCTACAATATCACTTCTTTGTCCTACAAATTTTTGTATTTAAATTTGTTCTCAATTAATTCATGACATCCTAAAATTCAAATTATAAAGTAAATTTATTTATTTATTTCAAATATTAATTTTGTTTTAACAATACTTTTTTAATTATTTACAAAAATCAATGTTCGGGAGTGTTTTACCGACCTCCATGTGGGCCGAAGGCCTGATACTAGAAGGGGGTTATATGCTTAATGGGCCGAAGCCCTCGGAGATGCTGAAGGGTTTGTGATGTTCAGGTTCGGGTATCTGAGTCCTTTGGGCCGGACACCTATTCTGGTGTATGATGTTCGGGGTCGGGTCTTCGAGTCCTTTGGACCGAAGCCCTGACCAGATTGTGAGCTCGGTGGGATTGGGCCTGTACAATAGGGTAGCCCACGTATGGAGTCCAGAGTAATAAGGAGTCTGAATGGTTATGGATTCTAGTCCTAACCATATTTAAATAAGGTAACTCTGAAGGTAGTGTTGGAATTGGATTCCACTTGCACCTTTTGAGGAGATTGTGTTGGACCCAAATAATGGTAACTACCATATTTAGGAGTCCTAAACTGACTCGGAGAAGGATTTGAAGGCAGTGAGAATACTATAAATACAAGGCTTGGGTTCCAATTAACAGGTAATACTTTCTCTAAGCACTAAACACTAAAGCCTCCATTGTTAAACCTTGTGAACAACATGTACTTATTCTCACACCAGAGCTATCCCCCCCGTGGCCTGAGTCGTCGAAGCTTGTGATGTGATCTGTTATTATCTGAGTTCAATGCGTGGATTCTATGATTGGCGTTAAAAACAATATCAATGTACAAGGTTAAAACCATGTCGTGGGGTAATTGTGTTGTGATACAAATGTTTTTTTTTCAATTGTCCAAATCTGCCGTTTGCTTTTTCGTTTCAAATAGAAAGACAAATTCATTCTCTTTTGATTCTTTGAAGATGGTAAAACAAATGATTTGCATAAATCATGTTGGTGTAGAAATTTAAATAGAAAATGGTGTCACTTACTGACCTCTCTCAAATCTTTCTCGCATAGATATTCTTCTTTCACCACCGTCCCCGCCCAGTTTCATTTACCAGATAGAGGTATTGCTAATTTTTTAAATTTATGTATAAACTTAATGTGCTTCAATTTCACATCCATTTCATTTTGATACTCTGAACCATATTTTGGAATTGATTTATCTAATGTGAACTTTTATTTGTAAAACTCTATATGCCCAAAACTAATTATGAAGCATGTGTTTGGTTGACCCTAAATTTATGGGTTAAATGCAAAGTCGACCACTAAACTTTTCTGATATTTGGGTATTGAGCCCCTTTCTTTCGGTCAACGCAAAATGAGCCCCTTTCTATTCAAAAATTTAGACTTTGAACCCCCAGGCGCCACATGTGCGTTGACCTACTGACGTGGCACACGTGGCGCCTACGTATCACATCTGACGCGACATTTTATATTTTAATTTGACATGTGGAAGATGTGATGTGGCTTCTTTAGATTTTTTTTCCAAAAATTTGTCTCTCCCAAGGTTTGAACTCACAACCTCAAGTGTGAAACTTTAAGTATTTGACCACTAGAGCACCACATGTTAGCTATTAATATTTTGCAAAGACTAATCTTTATATCAAAACATTTCAATAATAGTAATAATAATTACTAATAATAATAATAATAATAATAATAATAATAATAATAATAATAATAATAAAATAATAGTAATAATAATAATAATAATTACTAATAATAATTATAAAAATAATTATAATTATAATATTAGTAATAATTATAATAATTATAATAATAGTAATAGTAATAGTAATAGTAATAGTAATAGTAATAATAATAGTAATAATAATATTATTATTAATAATAATAATAATATTATTATTATTATTATTAATATTATTATTATTATTATTTTATTATTATTATTATTATTATTATTATTATTAATACTATTATATTATTATTATTATTATTATTATTATTATTATTATTATTATTATTATTATTATTATTACTATTATTATTATTATTATTTATTATTATTATTATTATTATTATTATTATTATTATTATTATCATTATCATTATTATTATTATGTGGGTTATTATTATTATTATTATTATTATTAGTATTATTATTAGTATTATTATTATTATTATTATTATTATTATTATTATTATTATTATTATTATTATTATTGTTGTTATTATTATTATTATTATTATTATTATTATTATCTTAATTTAAGGCAACATTTTAATAGTCGTTGCAAAAAGTTGTATAAATTATCAACGAAAATAAAAATTGTTGCCAATGAATGTGGTCCATATTAGGCATCGAAATATAAAGACAAAAAAACTTTTCGTTTGCCCGATGAGGAGAAATCAAGTGGTTAGAAATTTTGAAAATTTAATTTCAATTTTTTGTTTCAAATTTTGTAACTACTTATGAATTTAGTTACAAAAAGTGAAAGCTGACCTACAATCAAGCAACGAAGGACAAATTTCGTTGCTAAACATACACTTTTAGCAATGACTTATAAAGTCGTAACGACTTATAAAGTCGTAACGACTTATAAAGTCGTTGCCTAAAAAATCGTTGCTAAAGCCCCATTTTTAGCAACAAAAAAACTTTCGTTGCCCACGATGACGGGAAAGCAAGTGGCCGAAGAATTTGCAACAAATTTCTAACGAAATTTTTTCCCGCCAATGAATTAGCAATGAAATTTTGCAATGACTTATGAATTTCATTACAAAAAGTGAAAGTCTAACACAATCTGCAACGAAGGACAAATTTCGTTGCTAAACATATACTTTTAGCAACGACTTTTAAAGTCGTTGCCCGAAAAATCGTTGCTAAAGGCCCATTTTTTTTGTAGTGATGAGATCAATCATCCTTGTAGCGATCCGAAATTTTAAATTTTAATTTCAAATTGTAAACTTTTATATATTATGTGAATTTCAAATTTGTTGAGTTGTTGCTATACAATAGGTTACTTGTGATTATATGAGTTTATGATGATTAGAGATTGTGCTTAAATGGGAGTTGCATGCTAATTTCGGATAACAGTAAAATTTTTGACAGTGTATGTATTTTTCATATGATTCATGAAAAGTATCAATTTTAGTGGTCAATTAGTATGTAAATTTGTAAATTGAAGCTTGATTATGTTAGTTCATTAAGAAACGAGCATAACGTAATTTGAACGAAGCAATTTGGCCAAGTATAGAGATTACAATGATGATTTTTGCTAGAGATGTAAAAAATGGAGTTTTCATATGAAAATATGGAATTTGAGAAATTAAATTAGCTTAAGTTGTTGTTAAATTGTTGTAATTGTTTGAATACGTTAGCAAACATGTTTGTAATTGTTTTATATCAATTGTTTGTGTTAATTTTACTGTTTAGTGGGTGAAATTCGTGTTAGTTGGCTTAAGAAAAGTGTCGTAACCATGTTCTGCAAAACTGGAATCAGTATGTGGCCAGGTAGACATGACCCACTTGGCGCGTAGTATGATAAAGATATAAAGATAAATCGGCGGCCGCTAGTGCCCAATGTCGAACGATAAAGAAGTCTGCTAATTCTGCAGACTTTGGTCATTCAATGGAACTTAGCTTACTGTTAGGTTAATGTGAGAACCATGTAACAACAAGGTTAAACAGAGTCGTGTTATGTGGATTGTAAATTCAAAGTTGTAAAAATGATTTATAAGTCATGAACGTGTTATGTTATAACTTAGTTTATACAATGAAGGTAAGTTAAGTGTTGTGATGTTAATACTTGGGAATTCTGAAATGTAAATGGTAGCATAAGACTTGTGCTAAAATGATAAGTTTAGCTAGAAATGTACATGTTGTGGTATGTTAGCATATCTAATAGGTATTGTGGTTTTAAACCTATGTGTAGGTGAACGTGAGTTTAATATTATAGCTTACGCTTGAGGAAAGTTTCTAAACTTTTCTTTTTACATTGAGCAAGTTTTCTAACTCTATATTTACATTGAACAAGTTTCTTACTTTAAACTTTTATTAATCGAATTCTTGTATTCTTAATCATTATTTGAACAAGCTAGCTATGACTTAAACTTTATTCGAACAAGTTTTGAATTTCAATATTTATTGATGTATTCTAACTTGTTTATTGTTAGACAAGTTTCTTTATTGTCCTTCATGTACTATAAATGCAATTTTCTTAAATTCTAATTTCTAATGTTGATTTATCTTAGTTCATTTACTTGACACAAGCCATTCTCATAATGAGCAAGCTTTATTTTCAACTTGCTATTACTTAATGTATATTCAATAATTCATAGTCCTAGCTTAATTTTATTCAAGCAAGGTTTATTTTCATTCAATACTTATGCTTTGTAGTTGTTTCTAAGCATGAGTTCAAGATATAGTTAGTTAAACACACTTATTCATTGTTCCATATTATGTTATTATTGATCAACTGTTGTGTTATTAAACACTATTGATTCAACTAGTCCTCTAGTTGATGTTCGTTAAACTTTAAATTACCCTTGAAAGCTTATCCAAACAAAACTTTTTTTGCGAGATATAGCACAATTGCTTTATTTGTACTTTGGTCTGCGGTAAAAAATTACTTGCCGTAGCCGAACTTCGATTTTGTCATAGGTATGGCAATGCAATTCGCCCATTTATCATTAGGGGCGCGTCTTGTGCGCTAGTCCTGCACCAGACCTGAGATGTTCTGTTATGTTTCTGATTCATGCTAACTTGTTAGTACATGGTAGAGCAAGCTTGTAAACTGTTTTGAACATGCACACGTAGGCACATGCATGTAGTATGAAGAAGTATAGCAATGATGGACACAATACTCGTGGTCTTGAAAAAAGGTTTGTGGGCATGAAATGCAAGACTAAAGTGATTGAAGACACTAGCATACATGATTGACAGTTAAGACTATTTCAAAGATAAGAAACTTAAGGCTTTTCAAAGAGGACTTGACCAAGACCTTTATCTTATAAGATCTGACTATTTGAACATGCATATGTGGCTTGATTATATGTTGTAAATGCATGAGAGTTACATGTTAAGATGCCTTGTATGTACTAAGTTGACTTAGTATAAAATTCAAAGAAAATTAGAATGAGGAAGCTAATGTCATCAAGAAATGAGTAAAATACGTTATGACCATGCAAGCATGTATATTAGGACTCATTATGCCTATAGATATATTGGCATAAACATCGTTTGGTTAATGTATGGTTTTTCACTTATTCACACATAGTCATAAAAGGGAAATTTCTAAGAAATGAACTATGTGAGTAAAATATACATGTGTTGTATATATACAAGCATGACTACTGAGTATTGAATGACCAAGATTGTAAAGCATGATGATTACGTGACTTTTTATGTTTTAATGACATATAATGTGTAAGCTAAACTTGTGGTAATGAACCCAAGTAGAATCATGTGTTATATGTGAAACTCTAGCATGTATGTATGTTAAAATGTATGTGTGATTAGTGTGTTAGAGTTGGACTATAGTCAGGAAAGCAGAAGCTCAATCCTGGTCTGGCCAAGGGATAGCGTAGCTGCGCCGTCCCTAAGCCTAGACCAGGCGTAGTTGCACCATCCTGCAGTCATAAATAGAATCTATTTTTGGCTTGAAGTTTCAAGGCACGCTTATATGATTACTTTACTTTGTAATGTGTGACCAACATGTCATGTAATATGTTGAGAAGCATGCTATGTGATGACTTGATTCGTTTAAGTGTAGACTTATATTAGTTTACACATACTAATTGAAAGACCGACTTGTTAATGTTAGGTCGTTTCAACGCAAGTTAATTAAAGCTAGAATTATATTGTAGCTGAGCAAACAGGCAAGTATCCTAAACCCTTGCATTACTTTATTCGACGCATACCGTAAGCAAGTTCCTTGAACCCTACTTTTGTTAAGCAAGTTCCTTGAAACCTACTTTTGTTAAGCAAGTTTCCCTAAACTTACCCTAAATTATATTGAGCAAGTATCCGAATTTATTGTGTTGCAAATTTCCTAACTTACACAACTTTGAGTTGTGCTAGAGTCTGAACCTTTGTCCGGTCAGACAAGCCTATGAAGTTTTATAAAATCTATCCAAACCAATTGATGGTAAGGATTCTTAGACTGAAAGAACACCCCTTTCTATGATAGGGGATTGCAGGTATCTAATAAAGATACAATGAATATATTTAAATGTTATGCATATACATAGAAATGCGTGAGGTGATCCCTCAAGTACTTATTACAGAGCTGATAACCAAAGGGTCAATTAGCTATTGATTCCATTGGAGTGTTATAGTTCAAAGTCTACTTGACTAGCAGTTATTCTAAAAGCAATCATTATCTTTGCTTATGATATTGTTGAATCCTTCAGATATTCATATTGTTGAACCCATTGCCAGATATTTTTCCATTCATCATGATATATCCTTATTGTTGTATTTAAACTTATTGAGCAAACTTGTTGCTCATCCTTGCTATATCATGAATTATATTGCAGCTAAGCCCGAGACCTCAGGAAAGGATGAGGGTAAAGGGAAGATGTAGGATAATTACGAGAAGCCAAATTCATCTTATGCTTAGTTTAAATTATGATTATGTAATGTGAACCCTAATATTTATTTTAGGGTATGATTATAAGATGATATTAAGGTTATCGTATCTTGGGACTAGTAACACCTTTTAAATGAACGATTTGTTTAGAGGTGGATGTTTGTGTTTTATCGTGATGACCGAACCAGGGTCAGAGGACCTGGTTTCAGGGGCGTCACATGCAAAGCCTGAGAGAACTTAGAAGAGAGTTCAAAGAGAAACCTGTTAGAGCTTGAGAGAATTTGAGAAAGATTTATCTGCAATTAACAAGGATTTTAAAGCAACAAAAAGGTATTTCCATAATCTCCATATTATATATATATATGTATATGCATATATGAGGTTACGACAAACTTTTATATATTCTGTGAATTTCAAATTTGTTGAGTTGTTGCTATACAATGGGTTACTTGTGATTATATGAGTTTATGATGATTAGAGATTGTGCTTAAATGTGAGTTGCATGCTAATTTCGGATAACAGTAAAATTTTTGACAGTATATGTATTTTTTATATGATTTATGAAAAGTATCAATTTTAGTAGCCAATTAGTATGTGAAATTGTAAATTGAAGCTTGATTATGTTAGTTTATTAAGAAACGAACATAACGTAATTTGAACGAAGTATTTTGGCCAAGTATAGAGATTACAGTGATGATTTCATAAGAAAATATGGAATTTAAGAAATTAAATTAGCTTAAGTTATTGTTAAATTATTGTAATTGTTTGAATATGTTAGCAAACATGTTTGTAATAGTTTTATATCAATTGTTTGTGTTAATTTTACTGTTTGGTGGGTGAAATTCGTGTTAGTTGGCTTAAGATAAGTGTCGTAACCATGTTACGCAAAATCGGAATCACATGTGCGTAAGGGCAGTCACAAGCATGCGGAGTGCGTAGTAAGCCAAGATAAAAAATAAATCATGGCCGCCAAAGGCCCGATCTCAAACAGTGAAGTTTGCTAATTCTGCAGACTTTGGTCGTTCAATGTAACTTAGCTTAATGTTAGGTTAATGTGAGAACCATGTAACAACAAGGTTAAACAGAGTCATGTTATGTGGATTGTAAATTCAAAGTTGTAAAAATGATTTATAAGTCATGAATGTGTTATGTTATAACTTAGTTTATACAATGAAGGTTAGTTAAGTGTTGTGATGTTAACACTTGGTAATTCTGAAATGTAAATGGCAGCATAAGACTTGTGCTAAAATGATAAGTTTAGCTAGAAATGTACATGTTTTGGTATGTTAGCATATCTAATAGGTATTGTGGTTTTAAACCTATATGTAGGTGAACGTGAGTTTAATATTATAGCTTACGCTCGAGGCAAGTTTCTAAACTTTTCTTTTTACATTGAGCAAGTTTTCTAACTGTATATTTACATTGAGCAAGTTTCTTACTTTAAACTTTCATTAATCGAATTCTTGTATTCTTAATCATTATTTGAACAAGCTAGCTATAACTTAAACTTTATTCGAACAAATTTTAAATTCCAATATTTATTGATGTATTCTAACTTGTTTATTGTTAGACAAGTTTCTTTATTGTCCTTCATGTACTATGAATGCAATTTTCTTAAATTCTAATTTCTAATGTTGATTTATCTTAGTTCATTTACTTGACACAAGCCATTCTCATAATGAGCAAGCTTTATTTTCAACTTGCTATTACTTAATGTATATTCAATAATTCATAGTCCTAGCTTAATTTTATTCAAGCAAGGTTTATTGCCATTCAATACTTATGCTTTGTAGTTGTTTCTAAGCATGAGTTCAAGATATAGTTAGTTCGCTTACACTTATTCATTGTTCCATATTATGTTATTATTGATCAACTGTTGTGTTATTAAACACTATTGATTCAACTAGTCCTCTAGTTGATGTTCGTTAAACTTCAAATTACCCTTGAAAGCTTATCCAAACCAAACTTTCTTTGGTGCGGACTTGTACTCTAAATACTGAGATGAACAACCCTATTATTATTAGGAGATAATTTACGTTTAGTGTTAAAATGTTTGTGCACAATACATTGTACGAATGGCTAATCCCCCTAAGTATGAGGAGTCCTTATAGTCTTATAACTGTTAAAGTTGAAGTTGAAAGATTACTTGCAACTGTGGACATAGTTCATGGTCTTATGACCCTCAGTTATATATATTCCATATTTTGGATTTCAGTTTCTAATTATCATTGTTAGAGTGCAATTCAGTTTTGATGAGCCTATTCGTTGGCAGTTATTATTATTATTCTCCTGTTGATTCATTGTTATATCCAGTGAGCAATTGTTTTGCTCACTCTTGCATAAATATTATCATTGCAGCTAAAGTTGAGAAGGTAGATGAGCCTTCAACTAACAAATGAAATGGAAAAATATACAAGTGATGCAGACTTGTAATTTTATTTATTGTGATGATCATAGACTTTTAAATAATGACGTGATGTAATAATTTTATTTCTGCACTTATATGATGTTTAAAGGTTAGACAACCTGGGATGTTTTTGAATTTAATGATGTAACCCTATTTAAAGGGAGGATTATGGTTTAAATATTATTTTATTTGGGTAGATAGATATGTATGAATGGAAAGTGAACTCCAAATCTTGTGGGAATAAAGTACCTAGATTTGGGGGTGTCACAATCCTTATCCAATGAGCAAACAACGTATGTACCAATCTATCCAAATTCACTAATCTCCTTTTTATTAATCTAACGAATGGGAACACTTTTAGTTTAAAGCTACCTAAGAGTTTAGATCTCATTAACATGTTCATCATCATGATTCTAAAAGCATTGCTCAAAACTATGGGTTTATCACATATTATATAACATCACTGTGTAGATAAATTAAAGCCTTTAATAAATGAATAATTTTATTAATAAAAAAATAAGATTGTTACAAAGTATATGCTTTATCATATCAAATATGATTGGCTTATGTGCATACTACTTTCAATCTCCCACTTGCACTAAAGTCAATCGTCATGGTATCTCACACCCTTCTTCTTTAAGTGACAATCATCCAGCTCTTGAATAAGCTTTAGTAAATGGATATACAATGTTGTTCTTGAGAGTGTACTATCTCTATAGTGACTTCTCCTCTTTTAATGATTCTCTAATCAAATGAAAGTGCCGCAACACATGTTTGGATCCAAAATGAGACTTAAGAACAATTCCTAGTTCTGCAATGAATTTTTCATCCAAAAAATCAACTTCTAGCTTCATTTACAGCTATATACTTTGTCATTGTCACTAAACCAACAACTCTTTGTTGTTTAGAACTTTTCCAGTTCACTGCACCACCGTTCAAGGTAACGATTTTCCCTAGAGTGGATTTTCTGTCGTCTTGGTTAGTCTAAAAAACTTGATTCTATTTAGTCGTCTAGTTTTAATTCAGTCCCACCATGAATCATGATCACATCCTTAGTGCCGACTAATTACTTTAAGATGTTTTTAATGTCTTACAGTGATCTTCTCAAGAATATGACTGATCAACAGCAGGTCTCATACATTTCATTGCGTACATGATAGTAACTCATGTGATCTCTCTTTTATTGGGACAAGTTAGAGATATAAAATCCATGGCCCATCATCATGAGACCTCTCTTAGAGTTTGCCATGCTAAACGCCTTTAGCATCGAATGAATATACGTTCCTTGGGTTGAGTCGAGAATCCTTTTAAATCTATTTATATAGATTTATATCCATAATTTAGAGAATGCTCCTCCCAAATAATTCATGGAGGAATGTTTAGATAACATTTATCTTTTTTGATTGTAGCATTGGTATGTCATTCTTATCTGTAGTATATCAACAAATAATATTAGGAATGTCACGGTGCTCCCATTGACCCTTTTGTACACACAAGGTTCATTCTCGTTTTTGATAAAATCAAACTCTTTTGATTGTCTTATCAAAACGAATGTTCCATCTTGAGAAGCTTGCTTCAATCCATAAATGGATTGTTGTAGCTCATATACATGATTTTCTTCAACCATTGAAACAAATCCATTTGGCTGTATCATACATACATTCTCCTCCAATATTTTTATCGAGGAAGGGCATCTCTACGACCATTTGCCAGATTTAGTAATAATAAGTTGCAATAGCAAGTAAAATCCAAATGGACTTTAACATTAATACTGGTAATGAGATTTTATCACAGTCAACTCCTTGACTTTATTTAAAACATTTTCAAACCAGTCTAGCGTTATAGGTCTCTACCTTGCCATTTGTTCTAAAGATCCATTATGGGTTTAACAATAAGAGGAAGTGGGATACCACTTTTTCAAATAACTCTGGGAAGAAGGTAAATAATTATAACAGCAACAACAAGAACAACAACAAAATTGACTCTTGTGCCACATGCGACAAAAGTTATAAGGGTGTGTGTCTGAGGAAGAAGGATAAATGTTATAACTGTGGTCAGGAGGGACACTATTCTCCTCAATATCCTAACCCTAATAAGAGTAGATGTTTCAACTGTGGTTCATTGGAACATGTAATTAGAAATTGTCTGAAACCCATGAACCAAGGACGAGGGGGAAACCGGGCACCGAATAATAATAAGCCAACTGTAGCAGAAGCTGCAGGTTAGAGTTGTCCAACCGCTAGAACATTTAATATGATGGTGAGGGATGTTGTTGCTTCACATGACGTGGAGACATGTATCATCCCTATTAACACTTTAAACGCTTATGTGTTATTCGACTCTGGTGCTACTTGTTCATTTGTGTCTAATAGCTTTTCTAAAAACTTGAAAATTCCATGTGAAAACTTAGTCATACCATTCTGCGTAGAAATTGCGAATATCAAAAAAATTTCGGTTAAGACCATATATAGAAATTGTAGTGTGGATATTAAGGGACACAAATTTCTTGTGAACCTTATTTTTATACAGTTAGGGAAATTCGATGTAATCCTAGGGATGGATTGGTTGGTTAATCATAATGCTATGATTGACTGCCATCAGAAGCGAGTAAACCTGTTGACCGAGTCAATGTCTAAGGTAGTGTTCAACGGTGGTTGTTCACCTAAGCAATGTAGATGTATGACCATAACTCAGGCAGAAAGATTACTTAGAAATGGTTGTACAGGTATTTGGATTATATAGTGGATACTCAAAAGGAAGGAGTAAAGCTAGATCACATACCTGTAGTTAGGGAGTTTTTTGATGTGTTTCTAGATGACTTACCAAGTCTTCCTCCTGATAGGGAGATCGAGTTTGTCATCGATCTTGCACCTGGTACGACGCCAGTTTCTAAGGCATCATATAGGACGACACCAATAGAGCTGAAAGAGTTGCTAGTACAGTTACAAGAACTCTTAGACAAGAATTACATACAACCTCGTGTTTCACCTTGGGGAGCACCGGTGTTATTTGTAAAGAAGAAGGACGGAACCGTGAGATTATGTATCGGTTATAGAGAATTAAATGAGTTAAACTATATCCATAATGTGTTTCATGTGTCCGTATTACGACCATATAAACCTGACTATAAAAACGTTATAAACTACGAGTTTATCCAAATCGAAGAAAATCTATCTTATATAGAAGAACCTATTCAGATCATCGATCGGAAGGAACAAGTTTCATGAAACAAAATAATAACATCGGTTAAGGTGATCTGGAGAAATCACAACATTGAAGAGGCTACGTGGGAGCTCAAAAGTAAAATGCGAGGATAAAATTCTTATTAGAGGGAGTGAATGTGATATTCCAAAACCTTAATAAGATTTGTTTATATAAATTCTTAGCTTATTAATAAAAATCTCTCCGTTTTGAATGCGTATTGTGTTATTATATACTCTATTGAAGAATTAGGTCAAATAAAATTTTCTCCGAAAAACGTCCTGCTTGACACGCTATGCTTAAAAATGTTCTTCCGTATTTGAACTTTTCGGTTTATTTTTTTTGACAAGATGCTTTGTCGTGCTTACAATGATAACACGCTGTGACAACCCGGAGAACCGGATTGTCCAGAATTTAAGTTTAAAGAATTAGTTATTAATAAAATGAATTTTTATTATTAATATTATGTGCTATGTGTTTATTAATCGTTCAAGAACCTAGGATGATTATAAAACGGGAGGATTATGGCTACGAGCTAGATTGATCGAGTAAGAATTTTCAAGACGAAAATAAAAAATTTTTGGGAACAAAAATATTTCTGAGGAAAAAGACGAAATATGCACTATTCACCCGACGAAACCCTAAGGGTTAGGGTTTGAATAACCTAAGCCTTTCCAAGAGTTCGGTTTGTCGAAATGACATTCTGTCGAAAGATTTTACGATAATATATCATGAAAAGTTAAGTAACCCGATAAAGTTTTTCTTAAAAAACGTGCAGAAATCGGACGAAATAAAAATGATAAAAAGTATTGTTATGTACTTTCATTCGTTTAACTATGTTAGGATAAAACATAAAGTAAAACACTTATCATCAAAAAGCATTTTTCAGTTTTTCAAAGTTTCGAAGAATGCGTAAAAGATAATCGGTAAAAGAAAGACGAAATATCCAAAAATATTTGGATTCCGAGAATTGCAGTTTTAAAAATTGTCGGAAGAATTCTGCAAGACGGAAGCATGAAGCTTCCAAGAGAAGCTTCGTGAATAGTAAGGAGGTGTGAATAGTAAGCCTTAGCTCATTTGTTGGTGATTTTGAAAATCACCAACACTTGAGAGAGAGAGAGAATTTGGATGAGGAGGAAAAGGAAGAGGAAAAACTAGCCCGTGTGCAAACTTTGTCCAATGAAAGAAGATTAAAGAAAAAAGGTAATCCAAAACCTAGTCTAATTTAAATTTTCTTTAAGTTTCTATGTCAATATACATAGCTTAATGAAAATAGGAGAAGAAGATGTTAACAATGATTTCATATGGTTGAAATCATAATAAAATGAAGAATGAAGAATTAAAGATTTATTTATAAAAGCTTTCTTAAAGAAGTATGAATTTTGTAATGAATTTGAACGATCCGAATAAATCATAGGAACGATTCGGTGAAATAAGTAAGGAATGGTGTTTTATAACACCAAATTCCAAGAAAAAGTGAAATCAATAACAAGTTAAAGTTTTTCACAACTTATTAACTTTAAAATTTTAGATCATCAAATACATGTTTACAATCTGTTATAGTTATTACATGCTTAATACAATATCAAGAACATCAGACTAGGTTAAATCAACACATCATGGACTGGAACATAAAATAAAACAAACTGTTTTCATCGGGGGGCGCGATTATTGGCTGGTGCTTAATTCGTAAAATGCAAGAGAGACGTATTATTGCTTTCTATGAGTTACGACTTTGATACCAAATAGCAATTGCTACCGATATGCAAATGAAAACTTGCAGACTACATCCCTACTTCAAAGTTCATCCCAATCATCCCAAATTTTTCCTAATTGAGTAGAATTCAACAAACCTAGAGGCTATAAACTTATTAACAACATCACTAAGGACGCATCTCATGATTTTAACAATATAAACATCTTACACAATCAATTTAAAGGATTAAAACCATGTTTTTGCTAGTTTCTTTGTTTTCCAGCATGTTTAGCGAATTCAATCACCAAAACTTCGTTTCTTAACCAAATCAGTCCATTATACATGCATTGTTTTCGTTTCTTGACATATTAACACAATCATGTAACAATTAACAGATTATTATATGATCAAATCCTCAATTTTGACTCTCAACCAAGCCAAAACATATTCCATGATAATTTGATTTTAGAAAAACGTTCTTAAACAATATATGATAGATTATAAACACCTAATAAAACATATAGCATCACGTCTCTTTAATTAATACCACAACAACCAATTACAAAGAAAAATATGTAGAACAAAACTTAAGAATTATAAATAGATTACTATCACCTTTAATTCCTTGTTAAGAGTTAGCAAATATGATAAATTAGTTTGACAAAACCCTCTTCCTCCTCTTGACTCTCAATTCTAAGAGAACTCTTAATTTCCTTCCTCTGTGTTTCTAGCTTTAACCTTAAGATAATATATATAATGTAAACTGATATATACATATAATACGTAAAACAAAAACTGATATAACCTTAATACATATAATTTATTTTATCAGCTCAATTACCCAAAGGTATTCAACTGACAAAACACCAAAGATCATAAGACCATGTTTGGCAATCCTCTCAAAACCCCCCTTTTAATTTATTTTTATATCTTCGTTATATTATAGTTCACTTCTCACACCCTTAATTAATTAATTTAATTAAATCACAAATCAAATTAACATTTGCCTTATAATTATAATTTGCATTGTAACTTATAATTTTACTTAACAAATTATTACATCTCCATTCTAGTTATTATTAATTAAATTAGAATATCACCACTACACAACATTATAATTATTAAATAATTTATTTAATTTAATTATCTCATTAAATCAAAACTTCAATCATAAAATTATTATACGTTAATTTAATTATTATAACACACTTTAACTAAATTATTGCACAACAATTCCATCAAATATTTATTTATCTCAATAAATAAATCAACTCAAATATTTATTTAATTCGATAAATATTAAAGATTAATTACAAAATTCTCGTTCGTCACAGAACTGGCCTTGAGACACACGTAAACCCCGTGATAGGAAGTGTTGCCACTTTTAAAGATTTCAAGAGTATAGGACCACCGGAGTTTAAAGGAACTGTAGACCCCATAGAGGCTCAGACTTGGGTTAAAGAGATGGAGAAGGTGTTTTTGATTTCCAAGGTTGGAGAGGAGTAGAAGACTTCTTTTTCTTCCTACATGTTGAAAGGAGAAGCCAATTTCTGGTGGGAGGCCAACCAGAATAGGGTAGGAGCAGGAGTGATTTCGTGGGATAGGTTCAAGGAGATATTCGAGAATTACTTTCCCACTAATATGAAGAGCCGCATAGAAGTGAGATTTCTAGAGTTAAAGTAGTAGAAATGACGGTGCGCTAATATGCTGCTAAGTTCAATGAACTGGCAAGGTTTGCTCCACACCAAGTGGACACGGAGGAGAAGAAGGCTAGGAGGTTCGATAAAGGGCTGAAACCCTGGCTCTACAATAGAATTTTGGGGTGTGACGCCCCCCAAATTCGGGTATCTTCCAACCCGACAGGTGGTGCTACACGGTATTCATAACCGTATATTCATTCTATTGAAACAACATTAAAATATGTGTATGAAAGACATTCATATTACATTAATAATAATACATCCCGTTCCCAGGTTCTGAAACCGCTACATTCATTGTTTGTTATAATATAATTCATGCAAACATACTAGTCTATTACAAAATAAACTAGTCGTTCATCTTCGCCTTGCCTTTATCTCTACTGGAACCCCTCGGTTCGCTCGACCTTAGCTGCAATCATATGATTTAAACAAGAAGTGAGCATAACTAGCTCAGCAAGTCTAACAATATATTACAAAGATACCACTTCAAGAATCATATGATTTTTCTTCATTAACTGAACAATAGTTATGAAGTACTATGAAACATTAAAAAACACTTCTCATCTCATAAAATAATTCCAAAGAACATATAGTAGATTGGAAATTCTGAGTAGGTCCATAGACCACAAACATTTTCATTGACTTTTATTCATAAAAAGGACAACCCGGTACTAAGACTGTAAGTCCGACATTTCTTACGAGCACTTCTAGGTAATCAGCCTATAGTACTTTATGTTGATCAACACTCATCCGTTAAACGTATTCACGTTTATGTTTTGGCAACCTCGCATGCCTATCGAATAATCGATGTAAAATACATTTGTTTATTCATACTCAGACTTACCTTGAATCCGTACCAAAAAATTGGCGTAGGATAGCGTTATCAATTCTATATTGAAAGACTTGTAAATAAATCAATCAATCTTTCAAGATTAGTCTAGCCGAGTTAAAACTGGCATCGACCCTTTCCTTAAAATAATTCATGCATTTCATAAAATGAATCACTGAAAACTTGGCTAACACGAAGGTTAGACAAGGGATAAGAAAACTTGCCTTCAGCGTCTACTACAGTATAATTACTTTCCCTTTGAGTCTTTACAGTCTCTACAACACATAACCACATAACATACCACATTAGGTCATGAATGAACATACATGGTTCCTAATGAATCTTACCATTCTTCTCAATCTAATAATGTATTAGATTTGTTATTATTGGTTCCGGCTTGCCGTCATAATTTACATCGTTCTTACCAACTTCTTTCTCTTCTATGACTTAACTAAAATTATTACATTATTACAACTCGTTTTGAGTTAATCATTCTTCCTCACGACTTACTACCATTCCTACGTTACTATCCGAGACTCGATAGTTATTGGTTAAGTACACTTATTGCATACTGTTCACGTTCACATTCAATTTCCTTACCTCCAACCTTTTGTGTTATACTTGAGGTTTATAACATCCTTAATTATGTTACATTAAGTTAGTTAAGGATTTATTCACTCTCCATTCACTTCTTCTTTACCTTACATTCAAAATCTTTTTCTCTCTCTCCTCTAGTCTCCTGTGTGGCTGCCATGCCACTTTTTTTCTTTCTTGCGTATTTCTTGCTAAGTCAAGAAGTGGCTTAAACTTTACCTTGCGCTTCTGACGCCATGCTCGATTCATTTGGTCGTCTTTGCGACACAAAACTTTAGTAGCTCCTGGACACTTTGGCGCTACGACACCACTCATTGTGCTTTGTCTGGCGTTGCGGCGCCAGACCTCAGTACCAGATAGTTTTGACAGTTTTATTACATAAACGAATTTCCCAGACGCATAACTTCTTCGTTATAAGTCCGAATTGACTCGTTCAAAAGCCATTAGCTCATAAATTACACACTCTACGTGTTCATGCAAGAATTTTCCACTTTTGAATCTGTTAACTAAAAATTCACCTATTAGTTCATTTTAACAAAAACGATAAATGTTCGTGAACGTTCAATGCTCGTTTCTTCGTTCTAAGTCAAAATTCGGTCATTTTTGAGTTCACAACTCTATAATGCCAAATGAGAATATACTCCATTGAAAACCAAGGTTTTCGAGCTAAACGTCAAAATTTGACTTCCATTTTGAGAATTTCATGAATTCGACGATTATCGTCTAATTGTGTGAATTCTGGTATATCTTCGTTACTTATGATTTGTTCATCGTTTCAAATGGATTCATTCCATCATACTAACATCATAAACATACATATTACATTAACTTATTTACATGATAAGTTATTACTTGTAGCTTTTTCTCTCTCTAACCAATAAGCTGTAAGTTATTGGTGGAAAATCTAACAAGTAAGAAATGAACTAAGGCATTTCTTATTTATAGAAAATCCTAATTGAGGGCTTAATGGTCAATAAGCCATTCCACCTCCTTAATCACCTCCTTACTATTTATTGCTTAAGCACTAAGTTAACTTGATCACCACATATACTTGGTCATTACTAAACTTATCCTTTGCTCGCTCATCACATATAAACACTTTACTTGCTCATCACACATAAGCACTTTACTTTCACATCACATGTAAGCACTTTACCTGCTCATCACATTATTTGCTTGCTCACCACTTAACTTATCCTTTACTTAGCCCTTAACTGTACTTGCTTATCACTTTGGATCACCCATGGGTTGCCCCATGGGTTTTAATCATCCAATAACCCATATGTTCTTACTTTGGGATTGTATTTAATTCTCCTTGGACCTTAACCTATAATTCCAATTGGACTTAACCATTCCTATACTTGGGCTGGTACAATTCCTACAAGTCCAATCCATTTGGCTTAATGCCTTATAACGTATAATCTACGTATTAATCTAGTATTTATACTCGTATACTTATTCATATACGACATACCATCATTCATACATACTCGTATAATACCTCGTATTCATTACCTCGTACAATACCTATGTATTATTCGATCATTGCTTTAATTAATTATAGGCATTTCAATTCCTTCTCGGAAATCACTTTCCCTAACCGTTAGGTTTTAAGTCCGCAGGCGAAAAACTGTGTTTGCCATAACTGAAATATTATTGGATATTCCATCTCGTCTTAGAATTCTATCATTACGCGTTTCTCAAAAGTTCAAAAATAATTACCGAGCAGAAATCAGTGAATAATATTTTTATGGAAATTTCTCGAAAATTTTTTATTTTCGTCTTAGAAATTCAAACACTTTAATTCTATCACGTAGCCAAAATCCTAACCACATTCGCATATTCTAGGTCATAGAACGACCTTCACATAGCTTACTCACATAAATAATTAATTAAATTTATTTAATCCACATAATCAAATAAAAATTTAATTCTCATAAAAATCCGATTTTCTCGGGCGTTACATTCTCCCCCCCTTATAAGGATTCTGTCCCCAAAATCTCTCTACAACACATAAACAAATGAGGAATTTTTTTTTCTTCATTTTAATCTCGAGTTCCCACGTTGCTCCTTCGGCATTGTGGTTCCTCCATTTCACCTTCACCGATGGTAATATCTTATTTCTCATAACTGGTCCCTTCTTATCAATAATCTGATTTGGAAGTTAAGCATTACACTATCTCTCTTTCACATTTGGTCAACCAAAGTTCCGTCGAAGGTCTTAATACATCTCGGTACTACCTGGATGTATCGAGCACCTCGAACTATGGCTTTACTCACTATTTTTCTTTTAACTTTAGAATTATCTAGAACTTAAATTCCTCCTTCAAAATAAGATTATACTTGGTCTTCTCTTCATCCTTCATCCCCTTTTTATTCGCTTGTATTCCTCGTTACCTAGTTGTACATCCTTGACTCGTTCCATTTTCGTGGATTGAGTTTACATTGTGAATAACATTTCTACCACTCCATTCCGTAATTTAACTTCTAACTCCGTTCTCGCCATCTCTGTTATTAACTCATTCTGAGTCGTTAACATCAATAGCTTTTCCCTACCTTTCTTACTCAACGCGTCGACTTCTATGTTTTACCTTCCCTAAATGATATAAGATATCATCATCATAATCCTTCACCCATTCTAATCACTTTCTCTACCTTATATTCAACTCCTTCTGTGTGACGGTATATTGCAGACTCTTATAGTCCGTGTATATCTCACACTTCTTCCCGTATAAATACTATCTTCAGATTTTTAATTCAAAAACTACAACTGCCAATTCTAGATCATAAGTAGGATAAACCTTCTCATAATCCTTTAACTGACGTGATGCATACGCAATAACCTTGCCATACTACATGAGCACGCAACCTCGTCCTCTATGCGAAACATCGCTATAAATTACAAATTTCTTCGTATCATCTTGTAAAGATAATACAAATGCCTCATTTAACCTTTCTTTTTCTCACATCTCATTTCCAACATACTTATCGATAACAAATCGATATATCTTTTAAGCTAAAATTCACACTTAGTGAATTTTGTATCCAACTTCTCCCTCTGTAGTGTTTCCCACACTATCTTCATATGTTCAGAGTGATCTTCTGACGTCTTAAAATAGACTAGAAAATGATTATTCCGACACACTCATCTGAATATCATTTGAACTCTCTGTATCGTTAATGGTATTTTCAACTATAGCACCTCACAAGAGTACCTATTAGCTTATCACCGACTTGCTCGGCGTCCCCTACGGAAAGTCTAACTTCGGTACATTAGTTAACCCAAACGACATACCCAAAAACTCGTAATAATCATAACGAGTTCTGAACGTCGTCTTAGGTACATCCTCTTTCCTTACTTTCAACCGACGATACCCCGTACAAAAATCTATCTTTAAAAAAATACTTTTCCCCTTTTCAATTGATCAAATAGATCATCGATCCTGGGCAATGGGTATTTACTCTCAACTGCTAACTTACTCCACTCACGATAGTCGATACGCAAACGTAACGACTCATCCTCTTCATTAACATCCTCTTAGCTTGCGTCATGGTTAGACCACAAGAACGTCCCGGTGATTAATTACCATAAAATACTACCTTGAGTTTTCTTAGAAAACCAAAGATTCATACTTTTATTCTAACAATTTACTAAAGTTCTATATTTAATTACCCCATTCATACCGAGAATTACTTCAAATTCTCTCAACTTTATCGGTACTTATCTACCAATACTTTATTACTTCTATTATCCAAGGAACAATTCCCATGAATATATTTAATGAGAGTTATTTCCTCATTCTCTACCTTAACGTTTAAAGGTATTTATAATCTCTTCGAAAATGAACTTAATCACTTAACAACATCACATGCTATAACAGAACAAGTAGCACTCCAATCAAACAGCATATAAGCATTCATTGTATTGACTGTAATGATACAAGTTACTACATTCGCTGATGCAATCGCATCTTGGACCGTTATATTAAAAGTACGAGCCATAGGTCTACCCGACGATGGTGATCCAGTAATGGCTAACTTACCACTACTAACACCTTTATTTTCCTCCGACCCCTTCTTTGGACAATTTCTTGCCATGTGATCCAACGACCCACATACAAAACGACCATGGTTTTCTTAGTATTAGGACAATTGGGTAATGTATGACCCTCCTGTCCACAATTATAACAAACTGACTTCCCCTTCAGACAGACTCCTAAATGAGTCTTTCCACATGTCTTACATGCTTCGATCCTACGCTTAGGACCCCCTTGTCCCACTTCAGTATTCCCAAAGTTAAAATTCTTTCTTTTTGTCATATTGCCACTACCACTGGCACTCTCTGCCTTGGTTCCTCCCTCTCCCTTGCTCTTATTCTTTCTCTCTTTGTGGTATTGGGTCAACGCCTCACTACCACCTTCCACAATAATTGCTTTCTCCAGAATGGTCCCATAGGAAGCACTCTGAAACACAAAAATCCTATTAAATAGCCAGGGTTTCAGGCCCTGCTCAAACCTACGAGCCTTCCTCTCCTCGGTGTCCACTTGATGTGGAGCAAACCTTGCCAATTCATTGAATTTGGCTGCATATTGGGGAACCATCATGTCTGTAAGACCCCAAATTATTAATAAATGAAATTTATTTTCCTCTATTTATTATTTTGAAATAGTAAGGGTCGATTTGATTAATGTGGATAGTTATGGGTAAAATACACAAATATTTCGAATAAGCAAGTGGTTATAAAATATTCATTATTATTAAGGGAATATTAGTTTTGGTCGTGGAATATTCAAATCTTTGTCGGGAATATTAAATGCGATGCCAGCCTATGATCTTTTGTGGGCCCCATAACGGAAAGCGATTGGATGAAGAAAACGACAAATATAAGTTGTTTATAAATAACGGCGTAGTTATTCACAGATTATCTTTGTTGGAATACCCGGTGGTTAAAAACACACTAATCTGCGTTGTTGAACGATGGCACCAGTATTGCACCAATTATTGATTCTTACGTAAGAAGGCACTACTCAATAATTGTTACGATGATCTTCGCTTAAAGATTTTATTTTATTGATTCAATAATTGTTGCGTTGATATTTTATATTCTTTGTTGTTTCAATAATTGTCATTACACAAAGATTTTTTTATTATCGAAGCAATAATTCATATTATCTGAATAATATTATTAGATAACATTATTGGCAATGTCTAGAAAGTTACATCTAAAGGAGAGGTTTGGTCACCTAATTGCGCGCCAAGAAGGAGAAATTCTTATTGAAAGCCCCTCTTTCCTCAGGATCTCTACTGGTTTGTCAATAATGTGATTACGTAATATTATTTATGAATAATTAATTATTGATTTATATGATGAGGAAAATATTGATTTTATGTGGATATAGATGGAGAAAATTTTTAAAATGACAATTGTTGAAAATTAATATTTTATCTTTTTCCGATAAAATAATTCATTTAAATATATTATTTTAATAATATATTAACTGTGATATTTTTATATGAATGTGGGATATATGAGTATATGAGGAGGAAGAGTATTTTGTGGCATTAAATGTTTAACACATATTTTGTGTGTTGGTGGACACAATTATTAATAAAATTTGATTATAGCACAAAAATCGTCTGCTTATGGATTTGGTCAATTTACATTTGGAATTTGGAAAAACTTTCTTCTGCAAAGTTGTAGAGAATTGAATTTCTTATAAAACGTTACGAGCTTCGAATTTTCTGACAAAAGGGCTATTTATTATGAATTATTGAAGTTTCAGAGTTCCGAAATAATTGATTTTTGGGAGTTTTAATTAATTATTTTGAGAAAAACGTTTTTGGCGAGTTTGTGAACCTCATTTAACATGTGCTATGGCTGAAATCAGATTTCAAAGGTGGGCTAAGGAATTTTGTTTATAAATAATATTATTATATTCAATTTTCTACTTTGGTGTTCTAAGCATTTTCCTATAAATAGGGAGCTTAGGTTAGAATTGAAAATTACACCAGAAACTGAAGTTTTCTCTCTATTTCTCTCTCGATATTTTGAGCGTATTCTTGTGAGTATTTTGAGTATACTTTGAGTATAGCTATACGGTGCAAGTTCAAGTCATAACTTATATCCTGTGTTTTAACTAAGTCTTGTCTTTCGAGTAAAGGGATGTTATTTTCTTCTCAAATGATATTATTTCTTCAATATCATTATCTTTGAAATATTAGTTGAAAACTTTTTATCAAATTTGGAACTTTTTCATGCTCGGGGTTACTATTCATGAGTTACTATTCATGAGTTACTATTCACGAGTTACTATTCATGAGTTACTATTCACGAGTTACTATTCACGAGTACTATTCATGAAGCGTGAAGATGTTTTTTATGGAATTTCTATCTTTAGGTGTCGGAGTTACTATTCACGTATACGGCACTATTCACATATACGACACTATTCACGAATACGGCACAATTCATCGAAAATTGAAAAATTTTCTTTTCGTCCAAAATATCTATTCTGGAGACTAGCTTTGATTGTATCCATGTTTTGATCATTCTTGAATTTTACACCACTATGATTATTTTTGAGGTATTTTTGGGCGTGGATAAAACAAAGTACTGAATCCTTAATCCTTAATCCTTGTCATTTTGTTTCACCGGATTTGTTTCTTTAAAAATATTTTCATCATCCTCGGTCCTAAATGATGATATTATTTGAATATCTTTGGCCCCTAGTGCAAAGATGAGCAGTGTTGAGATGAACATGATCGATCGATTAATATCTTTGGCCGTAATGCAAAGATGAGCAGTGTTTAGATGAACACGACCATCGATGAATATCTTTGGCTGTAGTGCAAAGATGAATATTTGATTCGAGATGTATATTGATTGATGTTACGGGGATAAAATATCGACGATGAACTTTTAAATTCATATATAGAAGATAGTAGTTTGCATTCTCTACTTAACTCTTCTAATGAATTATTATTTCAGCTACTTGAATATTAATTTAAAATTTGTTGTCTATTGTATTCTATTAGATTTTTCCTGTTGGAGACTAACGATAATTTGTTGTATATTATCTTAGTCATAATATTCTTTACTGGGCTAGTTGAGCTCACCCTTTTCCTTGTTGTTCCATTTTTCTTCTCAGGAGGCGAGAATGTAGCGAGTACTAGTTGGGGTATGAAATGAAGGTTCTAGAGAGAGTTGTTTAGTAGTCGTCACCATTTTTATAAAATAATGTATCAATAATTATGATGGGGATTTATTTGCGTGTGGATATTGTCTAGATGGCAATATCTGTATTTAAACTCACACTTTATATGTTGTAATAATAAAGTTGTAGTTATTTACGTACCATGTATTTGGCGACTTCGAAAAGGGTTGGATGGAATGGACCTATTTTGGGGCGCCGCGGTTGGTATCGAGCTTAGGGATATGATCTCTGGCGGAGATCGGGAATAGAACTAGGAGGGAGAGACGAGTTAATCCTTCGCTAGTGTGTCTACCTAAGCTTATTTGTTAGTTGGTCAATTATATAGGGATATTATGTGATATATTGATTTCTTTAATTAACCCTTGTTTTATGACGGTGTTTGAGAATGTCGAATGAGAATATTAACGATTGGAGTAAATGAGACCGTGGAGATGCTGTACTTTTACTAACGAGGAGAACGTCTGAACAGTGACAATGTACCTCCTATGAACAACACCAATTGAACATATGATGAACGAGGGGATGTTTAGAAGCTTTTTGCGGTTCATGCAAAAATCGATTTAGGAGACTTCGTGTTCAAAATACAGGAGGAAATGATAGCAATTCACGGGTTGTCACAAATGCAAGGCGATTCAAAGAGTTGGGACCACGAATTTAAGGGAAAGCGATCCGATCATGGCGGAAACATGGGTCAAGCAAATTACCAAGATATTCGATGTCTTGGGATGCGGAGGAACAGAAGGTTCCATTCGCCACCTTTATGTTCCGTGGGCGAGACAGATTCTTCGTGAGAATCATGAAGCGTACCCATCCAAATGCACTCTGCATGTCATGGGAGACGTTTGAGATCTGATTCAATGACAAGTACTTCCCTAAAAGTATTCGTCGTATGAAGGAAGTGGAGTTTATTAGGCCGGAGCGAATAATAACATGGCGGTGTCCCAAAGACGAGGCGAAGTTTGCGGAGTTATCGAGTTTTGCACCTCATTTGGTGGAGAATGAGGAACGTATGACGGATGTTTACGAGAGGTTTGAAACCCGACATACGCCGATATCTCATTTCTCATAAATTTTCTCTCTTTAGATGTTTGTCAGCGGGCTCGATTGTTAGAGCGAGATAACGAGTACGTTCAACCGAGGGACCATAACCGGGATCATCTGAAAGATAGCGATCATCGAATAACGATAACCAATGGAGAAAGAAGAATACGGACAAAGCGGTAACCACTCTGGTGGTAATCGTGGCCCATGAAAATAGAAGAAGCGAGTCGGGAGGAAATTTTAAAAGAGGAGATTCAACAACGACCATGTGAAGACGTCGGTACCCATGAGAACTATTTCCAAGGAGGAGAAAGACCACCGGTCGTATGTTACAAATCTTGGGAAGAGGATATCATATCATTAAACCCCTAGCAGTTTAAGGTATGCTATAATTGTGGAAAAGAAGGACATATCGCTCGAGATTATGCGATATCGAAACCCATCCAAATGGAATGGTGACTCAAAAGGATGTCCCGAAAAAGTCAAAGTCAACGATTCTGGAAGAGCGTTTGTCGTGGCCAGGTCAAAATACGAGGAACCCGAACGAAGTTAGCATGGGTTAGTTAATTATAAATTCTTGCAAAGTTTATACCTTACTAGATCTGGGTTCTACCCATTCTTTTATCTCTCTTTGCTTTAAGCTCAACGTTTGAACTTGACTACGGAGAAATTAGACTTTGACCTATTTATGGAGACTCAGTTGGGAGAAACTTTCATTACATCCGTTGTTTAGAAATCTTGCTTGATTCAGGGTTGGCACTATCACATTACACATTAACCTTATTTCTATAGAGATATTTGCTTTTGATGTGATTTTAAGGTTAACTACTCATCATGCCAAAATTGATTACTTTAAATAAGGTTGTTAGTTTTCATATTCCTAAGCAACTTTGTTATTCAATTCAAGCAATCAAACCATTGTAGTCAAACATTTTCATATCAAGCCATGAAGTCATTCGTTTATTACGGATGTCAAGTTTTCTTAGTCCATGTTATGGATTTGAATAAAGACACGTCAGATTTGAATAATATTCCTGTTGTTATTGATTTTTCCTGACGTAATTCCTGAAGAATTTCTTGGCTTACTCCCAAAGCCTGATATTAAATTTTGTATCGACTTTGAACCCGTTACAAAACTCATTTCTAAAATCTCATATCGAATGGCTCCTATTGAACTTCAGGAGTTAAAAATTCAACTATAGAATTTGGTACCTGAGCCTTTATCTGGTGACTTCCTTTGTGGAATGCACCGCCGCGAACTCTCCGTAGGGACACCATATTCGTGCAATAGTAAAGCCGATAGGTGTCATTGTAACGTCTTATCCAAGGTCGGAATATGAGTCACAGTTGAGAACAACCTAAGTCGGTAATCGAAATACGTAGCTTTCTAGGCTTAGTTGGTTATTATCGAAGATTCGTTGAAGGATATTCTCGAATTGCTATTCCATTAACACAGCTGACTCGTAGAGATACAAAATTCGAATGGAGCAAAGAATGTGGGAAGAGCTTCGAAGAACTCAAGAGGAGACTCATTTCAAAGACATGTTACGACCATGCCATCCTGGAAAAGCGAACGTGGTAGGCGGCGTGTTGAGTAGAAGATCATATACAAAATCTGAGTACGATATTGTCAAAGACTCATTTCAGTATAATTTACAAATAATAGAGATGGAGATGAAAACTCTAGGTACCCATGTGATGATATACGAGTATAATCGACTTTAATCGATAAAGTTAAAAAATTTATTCAAGCTACACACGGGAGTGATGAATTTGAAGAAGGAGGTGCAAGAAGTTGTTATTTCAAAAGCAAGAATCGGAGGAAAGCTCAAACCTTCGATTTATTAATCCATTTGAAATTCTCGATCGAATAGGAACCGTGGCCTATAGACTGCTTTTACCGCCAAGTATGACGCGCGTGTTCATAACGTTTTTCACGTATCGATGTTACGTAAATATGTGGACGACCCAAACCACGTCATTGAGTTAGAAACCGGACGAGATAGCCAAGACTTAACGTATGAAGAGGTACCGTCAAGATTTTGGATAGGAAGGAGCATGTCCCTACGTCGAAGGTCATACCACAAGTTAAAGTTTTGTGGAGAAACCATGCTATTGAGGAAATGACACGGGAGTTGGAAACGGAAATGAAAGCGAGGTATTCTCATCTTTTCAAACACTGTCCGTCAAATCGTCAATTTAGGGACGAAATTTCATAAGGAGGGAGGTTGTAAGACCCCAAATTATTAATAAATGAAATTTATTTTCCTCTATTTATTATTTTGAAATAGTAAGGGTCGATTTGATTAATGTGGATAGTTATGGGTAAAATACACAAATATTTCAATAAGCAAGTGGTTATAAAATATTCATTATTGTCGGGAATATTCATTTGGTCGTGGAATATTAATACCGTGTCGGGAATATTAAATGCGACGGTAGCATGATCTTTTGTGGGCCCCATAACTGAAAGCGATTGGATGAAGAAAATGACAAATATAAGTTGTTTATAAATAACGGCGTAGTTATTCAGATTAATCTTGTTGGAATGCCCGATGGTTTAAAACACACTAATACGCGTTGTTGAGCGAATGGCACTGCGGTATTGCACTAATTATTGATTCTTACGTGAAGGCACTACTCAATAATTATTACGATAATTACTGCTCAAAGATTTTATTTTATTGATTCAATAATTGTTGCGTTGATATTTTATATTCTTGTTGTTTGAATAATTGTCATTACACGATATTTTTTATTATCGAAGCAATAATTCATATTATCTGAATAATATTATTAGATAACATTATTGGCAATGTCTAGAAAGTTACATCTAAGGAGAGGTTTGGTCACCTAATTGCAGCGGCCAAGATGAGAGAAATTCTTATTGAAAGCCCCTTTCCTAGAAGCGCTGCGTTTGTCAATAATGTGATTCTGTAATATTATTTGTGAATAATTAATTATTGATTTATATGATGAGGAAAATATTGATTTTATGTGGATATAGATGGAGAAAATTTTAAAATGACAATTGTTGAAAATTAATATTTTATCTGCATTTACGATAAAATAATTCATTTAAATATATTATTTTAATAATATATTAACGGTGATATATTTTATAATGAATGTGGGATATATGAGTATATGAGGAGGAAGAGTATTTTGTGGCATTAAATGTTTAACACATATTTTGTGTGTTGGTGGACACAATTATTGACCAAAATTTGATTATAGCACAGAAAATCGTCCAGTTTATGGATTTGGTCAATTTCTGTTTGGAATTTGGAAAAACTTTCTTCTGCAAAGTTGTAGAAATTGAATTTCTTATAAAAAGTAGCGAGATTTGAATTTTCCCGACAAAAGGGCTATTTATTATGAATTATTGAAGTTTGAGTTAGAAATAATTAATTTTTGGGAGTTTTAATTAATTATTTTGAGAAAAACGTTTTTTGGTGAGTTTGTGAACCTCATTTAACATGTGCTATGGCTGAAATCAGATTTCAAAAGGTGGGCTAAGGAATTTTGTTTATAAATAATATTATTATATTCAATTTTCTACTTTGGTGTTCTAAGCATTTTCCTATAAATAGGGAGCTTAGGTTAGAATTGAAAATTACACCGCTGAAGTTTTCTCTCTATTTCTCTCGATATTTTGAGCGTATTCTTGTGAGTATTTTGAGTATACTTTGAGTATAGCTATACGGTTGCAAGTTCAAGTCATAGCCTATATCCTGGGTGTTTTAACTAGAAATCTTGTCTTTCGAGGTAAGGGATGTTATTTTCTTCTCAAATGATATTATTTCTTCAATATCATTATCTTTGAAATATTAGTTGGAACTTTTATCAAATTTGGAACTTTTTCATGTCGGGGTTACTATTCATGAGTTACTATTCACGGATTACTATTCATGAGTTACTATTCACGAGTTACTATTCACGAGTACTATTCATGAAGCGTGAAGATGTTTTTTGGAATTTCTATCTTTTGGTGTTTGAGTTACTATTCACGTATACGGCACTATTCACGATATCTGACACTATTCACGAATCTGCCTTTATTCATCGAAAAATAAAAAATTTTCTTTTAGTCAAAATATCTATTACGGAGACTAGCTTTGATTGTATCCATGTTTTGATCATTCTTGAATTTTACACCACTATGATTATTTTTTGAGGTATTTTTGGGCGTGGATAAAACAAAGTACTAATCCTTAATCCTTAATCCTTGTCATTTTGTTTCACTGGATTCGTTTCTTTAAAAATATTTTTCATCATCCTCAGTCTTAAATGATGATATTACTAAATATCTTTGGCCCGTACTGCAAAGATGAACAGGTGTTGAGATGAACATGACCGACTGATTAATATCTTTGGCTCGTAATGCAAAGATTAACAGGTGTTTAGATGAACATGACCAACTGATGAATATCTTTGGCCTGTAGTGCAGAGATGAATATTTGATTCCAGATGTATATTGATTGATGTTACATGGATAAAATATCGACGATGAACTTTTAAATTCATATATAGAAGATAGTAGTTTGCATTCTCTACTTAACTCTTCTAATGAATTATTATTTCCGCTGCGAATATTAATTTAAAATTTGTTGTCTATTGTATTCTATTAGATTTTTCCTTGTTGGAGACTAACGATAATTTATTGTATATTATCTTAGTCATAATATTCTTTACTGGGCTAGTTGAGCTCACCCTTTTCCTTGTTGTTTCATTTTTCTTCTCAGGAGGCGAGAATGTAGCGAGTACTAGTCGGGGTATGGAATGAAGGTTCTGGAGAGAGTTGTTTAGTAGTCCTCACCATTTTTATAAAATAATGTATCAATAATTATGATGGGGATTTATTTGCGTGTGGTTATTGTCTAGATGGCAATATTTGTATTTAAACTCACAGTTTATATGTTGTAATAATAAAGTTGTAGTTATTTCTGTACCATGTATTTGGCGACTCAGAATGGGTTGGATGGAATGGACCTATTTTGGGGGCGTCACAATGTCCCCTTGCTTAAGTTCTTAGAACTTAATCTCCATCTTCCCTTGCATGCTTGTAGGGAAATAGTTCTCAAAGAATACCTTCTTGAACTGTTCCCATGATACCGCATCTGTTCTAGCCCCACCCTAGTGAGCTTCCCACCAAAAGTTGGCTTCCCCTTTTAACATGTAAGTCGCAAAAGAAATCTTTTGCGCTTCAACTACGTTTGTAATAACAAACGCCTTCTCTATTTCTTTTACCCATGTCCGGGCCTCTATTGGGTTCGTCATTCCTTTGAACTCCGACGGACCTACACTTTTAAACTCTTTAAAGGTAGTTGTTCTGGCTACCCTAGGTCCCGCGGGTGCTCTACCCCTGATTTGATTAAATGAAGCCGTTAATAATTAACGAACTCTTGCATAGGGTCATTCTGACCCCCTTGGTTATTGTTATGTGATTCCGCCTCCTGATTACGTTGTCTTCTTCTTGGTGGCATTTTTTGATTAAATAAATAAAACTTTATTACTATCTATTTACTTAGTTATTACTCATCAAACAACAACTCATACCATACAAAGAATATTAAATGAAAACATCATTATATTCATATGCTTCTTCGTTGTGACGCTCCCAAAATTGGTATACATCACCCATCTTGGGTCGCCAAATATATGGTACATAAATCAAATACAACTTAATTATACAACAGTCGTGTAAAATACGACAAAACATATGCTACGAGTTTTAATATGTATATTATCATCTAGACAATATACAAACTCAAAGAAGTCCTCATTGCATTTATTATCACACTATTTAATAGAATAGTGAGGACTACTAATGCAATCTTCTGGACCGTCAATCCTTTCCCCGACTCGTCCCAGCTATATTCTCCTTTCTTGATGAGAACAGTGAAAGAAAGGGTGAGCTCAACTAGCCCAGTAAGAAATATTATGACTAAGATAATGCAGAATAAATTATCAATAGTCTTCAACAATGTTAAACTGATAAAATACAATAGACATCAAGTTTAACTACAACGGAATAAGCAATCCATTAGAAGAGTCAAGTAGATAATAAAACCTACTATCTTCTATGATTTAAAAATATTTTCATCAACTTTTATCGCTGAGACTCAGCTTAATAAATAAACCTCATCATCGATTCATCCCTGCACTACGACCAATGATATTCTTTAAATCATCAATGGTTATGACTATACCGAATAATTCTTGGTCATAATCATACCAAGTCCATCTCTGCACGTAAGCCAAAGATATACAACAATAAAACCAATAATCAACAATCCATCTTTCCACGTAAGCCAAAGATATATAATTCAATAAGCAACAGTCCATCTTCGCATGTAAGCCAAAGATAACTTCCATCACCATATAAGCATGAGAATGATGACAATGATATAAGCATTAATCAAACTAAAACAAGGATAAATATTAAAGACTTTAATTTTATCCAAATATTATCCATCACTTAAATAACTCATAATCTAATATTGTTAATATTATAACAATATTTTAATTACCTCTTAAACCTATAAACATTTTATTTCAATTGTTTACACTTTATTAAATAATGAATTTAATCATTCAAAAATACCATACTCATAAGATTTCATCACCAATAATCAAATCCCTTATCAACAATCTACATATACCTTATATAGGATTTCCAAGCCATAAAATCCTATTTTCCAACTTTGTTACTTCACATAACATATTTAACTCATATGTTTGTAACTAAACTATTTTTATGAAAAATACCAAATCAGTTCCAAAAATATTTCTTTTCTGGGATTTAGCATAATATAGTCCCATAAACAACATATATTTTTCTCGAAATTTTTAAAATTAATTTACTATTTTTCAAAAATCAATTTCTAATTAATTCCTTAAAAAATTAGCTACCTCAAGGTTAACTCCAAAAATTCCCAAATCGTGGCAGAATCTTACACATGTTAACATGAGCTTCTAGTTTAAATTTCATGGTCATCGGAATTATAGAACTCTGGTTATAGCGTTTTTCGTTAGAAAAACCTAAATATTGAAATGGTCATAACTTGCTCATTTTAAGTCGGAATGAGCTCATTTTTGGACAAAATGTTCTTTATACCATATACATTCATGTCCCAAAAGGGCGGAATTTTTCTCATAAATTAAGTGGCTGAAACTGCCCTTTTAAAAATCTGGGCAGTAGCATTTTTGGTATTTGTAGCTTTTGACTCCTTTGCTAAAATCAGTCCACACGAAAATCTACAATACCTTTTACAGTGATTCCACTTGAAGATGCTACAAAACTCATAGATTTAACTCTAGAACTTGACCATATACTCGTATAATACCTCATATTATACTCGTATTCATTACCTCGTACAATACCTATGTATTATACATTCATTGCTTTAATTCATTATACGCATTTTAATTCCTTTTCGGAAATCACTTTCCCTAACTGTTAGGTTTTAAGTCCACAGGCGAAAAACTGTGTTTGCCATAACTTAAATATTATTAGATATTCCATCTCGTCTTAGAATTCTATCATTATGCGTTTCTCGGAAGTCCAAAAATAATTCCCGAGCAGAAATTAGTGAATAGTGTTTTTACGGAAATTTCTCGGAAAACTTTTATTTTTGTCTTAGAAATTCAAACACTTTAATTCTATCACGTAGCCAAAATCCTAACCACATTCGCACATTCTAGGTCATAGAACGACATTCACATAGCTTACTCATATAAATAATTAATTAAATTTATTTAATCCACATAATCAAATAAAAATTTAATTCTCATAAAAATCCAATTTTCTCGGGCGTTACAGGGTTTTTAATATAATTCCTTTTGAACTGTTTGGAAAAAGATATCATAGATGAAGGTGGGAATGAGGCATTGAGCTCACATAAGGAAAAAGGAATAAGAGTAAGATAAAAGTAGGAAGTAAGACTGAAGTAGCTAGTGCAAGTGGAGGAGGTACGAAGAGGAAGTCGTTTAACTCTGGGAATGCCGGAGCTAAGCAGGGAGATCCGAAGCGGAGGTATGAAGCATGTAAGAAGTATGGGAAGATTCATATGGGAGTCTGTTTGAAAGGGAAGGCGATATGTTACAATTGCAGGCAGGAAGGGCACATCGCTCACAACCAGAAGAAGAACCACAATTGTTTTGTTTGCGGAGCAGCGGATCACATGGAAAGGAATTTCCCAAAGAATGGGGTGGACTTGAGTACGATTAAACGATATGCATAATGTAGGGTACTTTAGGCTGATCACCTGTTGTACTCGTTTTTGTTGGATTACCAGTATATTACTATTAATTCTAGTAGAAGTTCATAGTCCTTAATGACTGCTCAGTATTCATAAATTTGAAATCTCAAAATGGTTAAGTATTGAATCTTATTGATATTTTCTGTCCTTAGCGACTATTTTTGAGAACCATTGATACTTCTTGCTATCCTTGAACTATCATTAGTGTTGTACCCTTGATAAATTAAAACTTTATTGCACACCCTTATTGCTATATTATTTGCTGAGCAAACTTGTTGCTTATTCTTGCTTTCCCTAAAAACATTTTAGTTAAGGTAGAGCATTGCGGACCCTCGGGCATTGATAAGGGCAAGGGAAAAGCTACGGAGTAGCTTCATATTTGTTTAATTAGAAATATTAAGATTATGTTAAAAAATATTGTGTTATGTATTAGTTATGTCTAAACTATGTTCAATTATGGTTAAGGTATGTAAGAGAGGCTTAAGTTACGAAACCTTGGGACATGAATGATAATATTAAATAAATGTAATTTATTCTATTATTTCCATTGCATGAGATGTTTATAATCATTAGATTTGTAGTTCGTGAACACCGAATTTGAGACGTGAGTGGTCTGAATTTGGGGGTGTCGTGTAGGCCCATGGCCTAAGCCATCATTACTCCCACATGGCCTTGGTTGTTGGCAAAAAATAAGAAAAATTTAGCACTTTTTTTCAAATGGGGAGGGTTGGGCGGCAGTGAGAGGCTCTATTGCCCTATGTCACATTTTATTTTGCCCTTTTGTACACCATGCTAGCTTATTTTCTTCCTAATTATATCCATATACATATATTTCTGTACACATAATATATACATACACACCCACATATAATGTAAATATACTAACACTTTTTATTCCACATTACACATTGGTCTATTCCCATGTTAATTTAAGTTTGGGCTAGGCACAATTACTTATACACATTGGCTAAACATTAGTCTACCAATTCAATTACTTGGGCTAAACTCCTAACACATTCAAGTATGTCACATTATTAATGTTGGGCTTGGATATGTCCTAGGTCCAACACTTCATTAAGTTATCAGTTAAATAATCTCATTAAGAAGTTAATTATGCCACAAAAGGCTTAACACTTATGCTTAATTAATCAAAACGAAGCCTATCATCATTATCAATATAATTTTTAATCCTTTCATACATGATTCAATTTGTATTGAATTATTAGTCCTATGTCCTATATATATATATATATGCATACAAACAATTGCAAATACCTTTGTTTTATTACTAAAGTTATTTATTAAAATTCTCGGGTATTACATCCTCCACCCCTTATAAAAATTTCGTCCTTGGAATTGGTATAAGGTTACACAAATAGATGGGGATAGTCCCTCCTCGTCTTATCCTCTAATTCCCATGTAGCCTCCTCGACGTTGTGGTTTCGCCAAATTACCTTTACAAAAGATATAACTTTATTCCTCAACGTTTGTTCTTTCTTATCTATTACTTGGACAGGAATCTATTCGTAAGTCAAATTCTTCTCCACTTGGATGGGCTCATAGGATATCACGTACTTATAGTCAGGCTTGTACGGATGTAACACAGAAATATGAAATACATTGTGGATGTGCTCTAGTTCGGGCGGTAAAGCTACCTTATACGCCACTTCACCTATTCTCCCTAATACTTCGTATGGTCCTACGAACCTCAGACTCAATTTTCCTTTCCTTCCGAATCTTATCTTTACTTTCTAGGGAGATACTTTCAAAAAGATGAAACTACAAACTTAAAAGTCTCAGTTCTGACGATATAAATATGCGTACTTCTTCTGGCAATCTTGAGTTGCTACCAAAATGGCTCTTATCATAGTTACCACGTCGGCCGTTTGTTGAACTAATTCTGGTCCAAAATTCTTCTTTCCCCTACTTCATCCCAACATAACGGTATTTTGCACTTTCTTCCGTACAGAGCTTCATACGGTGGCCTGCCGATACTCGCATGATAGCTATTGTTGTAAGCAAATTCAACTAAGGGTAAGTGGTTGTCCTAGTTTCCCTTGAAGGCCATCACGCAAGCTCTAAGCATCTCTTCTAACATTTGTATGGTTCGTTCACTCTATCCATCGTTTTGGGGGTGATAAGCAGTACTTAATCTCAACTGAGTTCCCATTCGTTCTTACAAGCTTTTCCAAAATTTTGACGTGAAACGCGGATCTCGATCGGAGACTATCGACACCGACACTCCATGTCGTGATACGATTTCCTTTATATATAAATTTGTTAATTGATTAAGATTGAATTGGATCTTGATGGGTAGAAAGTGAGTTGTCTTTGTTAGTCGGTCCACAATAACCCAAATGGCATCATAACCCTTCTGTGTAATCGGAAGTCCAACCACGAAGTCTTTCGTAATGTGCTCCTATTTCCATTCTGGTATTTCCAATGGTTGAAGTAGTCCACTTGGCCTCTGATGTTCCGCTTTAACTCTTTGACAGGTAAGACATCTACTTACGCACTCTGCAACTTCTCGTTTCAGATTAGGCCACCAAAAGTGTTGTCGAAGATCCTGGTACATCTTCATGCCTCCTGGATGAATAGAATATGTTGTATTGTGTGCGTTGTACAAGATTTCCTCTCTCAATTCAGTTATAGATGGCACCCGTACTCGACCCTCAAATCTCAATATACCTTCCTTATCCACCTTGAATTTTTCTTCCTTATTTTTTACTATTCTCTTTATTATCTTCTCACATTCTTCATCTTTCTCTTGTGCTTCCTTTATTCTATTCAATAACGTTGGGTGAGCTTCCATTACGAATAGTTTTCCTTCCGCTCCTTTTGGTTCCTCCACTTTTATTTCCAACCTTTTCATTTCTCTTATTAACTCCTCCAGGGTTGTCAATTTGAATAACTTCTCCCTTCCTTTTCTAGTCAAAGTGTCGGCTACTACGTTTGCTTTTCCAGGGTGATAAAGAATTTCACAGTCGAAATCCTTGATTAATTCCAACCACCTTCTTAGTCGCATGTTAAACTCGTTATGTGTGAAGATATATTTCAGACTCTTGTGGTCCGTGTATATCTCACATTTTTTTCCATATAAATAATGCCTCAAAATCATCAATGCAAAAACTACCGCCGTTAACTCCAAGTCATGGGTAGGGTATCATTTTTCAAAATCTTTCAACTGTCGTGACGCATATGCAATGACCTTGCCATGTTGCATTAGCACACAACCAAGTCCTCTATGCGACGCATCACTATAGACCACAAATCCTCCCGTATCATCTGGTAATGATAATACAGGCACCTCGCTCAACCTCCTCTTCAACTCTTGGAAACTCTTTTTGCATTTGTCTGTCCACACAAACTTCACTATCTTCCTCGTTAGATTGGTCAGCGGGGTCGCTATATTAGAAAAATCTTGGATAAATCTTTGATAGTACCCAGCTAACCCTAAGAAACTTCTTACTTCTGTTGGCATCTTCGGTTGTTCCCAGTTACTTACCACCTCCACTTTTGCAGGATCCACGAAAATTCTATTTTGATCTGTCACGTGTCCTAAAAATTGCACCTTCTCCATCCAAAATTCACATTTCGAAAATTTTGCATACATCTTTTCTATTCTCAATGCTTCCAAAACCATCTTTAGATGTTCAGCATGCTCTTCCTTAGTATTTGAATAAATCAAAATGTCGTCGATAAATACTACTACGAACTTATCTAATTATGGCTTGAAAACTCAGTTCATCAAGTCCATGAATGTTGCCGGAGCATTAGTCAACCCAAATGACATCACTAGAAATTCGTAATGTCCGTAGCGGGTTCGGAATGCCATCTTTGGCGTGTCCTCCTCTCGTACTTTCAACTAATGATATCCTGTTCATAAATTTATCTTGGAAAAACACTTTGCTCCCTTCAGTTGATCGAAAAGGTTGTCTATCCTTGGCAATGAATATCTATTCTTAATCATCACTCAGTTCAACTCTCGATAGTACATACAGAGCCTCATCGATCCATCCTTCTTTTTTACAAACAACAGTGGTTGTGACACCCCCAAATCCGGGTTACCTGACCCCCGAGTTTGGTGCTCACGATCAACAACATAAATAACATTTAACTACCCATTTAATTATAAATAGAAACATACACTTCATTAACTGATATAGTTAATACATTACCCCAGGTTCTTTAACCTTAACATTACAAATGTACCCTTTCGTTATACAAAAAGGGTTTACAAACATAACATAATAATAATGTTATTCATAACTAATTTATCACTATGCCTTTGCCTTTGTCCTTCACAGCACCTCCTGCCACTTCGTCCCTAGTTGAAAAGTTTTATTTAGCAAGGGTGAACAACAAATTTGCCCCGCAAGTTAAGACATACAATGAATGTATAAGAATCAAGAATAACAGACTATCTATTTTGATAGAATGACACCAAAGTTCAGAGAACTTTGAAATAGCTAAACAATTTATTCTTCTCTAACCAATCTTCTCGCAACCTATGCAACACAATAGTTGAATAATGAAAGGATACAACACTTTCAAAGTTTCTACAATATTCGATTAAACAATAATTTACAAGTATTCTCTAAAGCTTAAGCTGAATGATCTCAAATGATCTTGAAATTATCTTCTCGAGTAACTATCAAAGATTTACTTTGATATACCCAAATGACAGGATGTAAATATTTTCTAGAGTTATGCTGAGTGATCACAAAGGATCTTGAACTTCTCTTCTCGAGTAACTATCAAAGATATACTTTGATATACCCAGGTGTATCAGATAACCATGAAGATTAAATCATACCCCTCTGCAAGTACTTAGAGCGGCTAACTCCTTGTACCCTATATTATGTATAATACTTACTCACGCGCAAAGGCCGAATATACGACCAAATATGTTCTCTTTATATAAAATGTTGTTCTTCTTAGTCTTATAATTAGAGTTTGATTTATCACAACGAAATACAATCATTTCAATATCTAATCACTTTCTCGATCTAGCCAAAATAATTGGCATCGATCTGTCAATAATAATTGAATTCTCTTCTCGAACCTATCAAATTCTAACAAATATTCGTCAAGCCAGAATAATTGGCTAAGACATATCTCAACACAATTCGACAATAGACATGAATTATCTGTACTGTCAATAATAGCTTCTACGGATGTAAGTATCCAACAACAATTATTCTCCAAATATATTATCAGAATTCACTAATTCAATTTGAATTAATAAGCATGCACTAACTGCGAAAAATCAACAATAATTCTCAAACGTGGTCTAATCAACAATAATTAACCACCATAATAATTAAACGAATATAACTCAAGGTTGAGTTAAGGAAACTTGTCTTTCACGTTGATTACTGCTACACAATATACTTATTTGTGTTCGTAAGACCTATAATCAACAATATCGGTCTTACAATTAGCACAAGAATTTATAACACACATTACTATAATTCACAATCAATCTTTCTCCTAGACACATCACCACATAGCCACATCAATGTTTATAACCTATATAAACAATTATCAAGTCTAACTAGTTCGGTCTGGTTGGACTTTGGTCTATTCTCGGTGTACTGGTCACCCTATCCAACAATTAACACATTTATTGTCAATTAAACTTGGTCTCAAAGCTTCAATATTATTTTAGATAAATCAATTATCATTAATTAAAATTTTCGGAAGCTTTTAATAATTTTCTAGCAATTCTTATAATTTATAATAATTTTTCAAACACCGGAATCATTTTTAAATGATTTAAATACTGTTTAAATTCCATCATCATTAATATTTAATAATATTAAAATATTAATGATATATTTATCAAAATATTAAAGTTATTAATAATAACTTAAAATATTTTTAAATCACCAATATTCTATTTAAATGATTTTTAAAATAATTAAAATCATTTTAAACCATCACCATTAATATTTAAATATTAATGTAATTCTTAGCCAAATATTAAAAGTCATTAATTATAACTTAAAATATTTTAAAATCATTTTTCTCATTTTTAAATCAATAAAATCATTTTTAATTCATTTATTTAATATAATAATTAAATAAATTTAATATCATTAATATTAATTTATTAATGAAAATTCTCCAAAAATGTGACGCTCCTAAAACAGGTGTACATCACTCATCTTGAGTCGCCAAATACATGGTACAAAATACAAATAAAAACTTAATTATACAACTGTCGTGTAAAATACGACAAAACATATGCTGTGAGTTTTAATACAAATATTGTCATCTAGACAATATCCACACTCAATGGAGTCCTCATTACATTTATTATCACACTATTTTATAGAATAGTGAGGACTACTATGACACCATCTCGGACCATCACTCCGTTCCCCGACTAATCCCGGCTACGTTCTCATTTCCTGAAGAGAACAATGAAAGCAAAAGGGTGAGCTCAACTAACCCAGTAAGAAATATTATGACTAAGATAATACAGGATAAATTATCATTAGCCTTCAACAATGTTAAACTGATAAAATACAATGGACATCAAGTTTAACTGCAGCAGAACAAGCAATCCATTAGAAGAGTCAAGTAGAGAATAAAATCTACTATCTTCTATGATTTATAATGTTTTCATCAATTTTTATCGCTGAGTGTCAGTTTAATAAATAATCCACATCATCAAATCATCCCTGCACTACAGGCCAAGGATATTATTTAGTATCACGACCACGAATTATCCATGCACTACGGGCTAAAGATAATCGTGTTTTCATCAACGGTCCGGATCATGCCATAACACAATTCATCTTTGCTCCCTTGACCGAAGAGAATCCATAGCCATAATCATACCAAAAACTGTCCATCAATGAACTACGGGCCAATGAGGACTTTTTCCACATCATTTGTAACATTACGGTCATGATTATACCGAATAATCCTTGGTCATAATCATACCAAGTTCATCTATGCACTACAGGCCACAGATGACTTTCAACATAATATAAACATGAGGATGATGACAATGACATAATAATTCAATAAAACAAGATCAAGAATTAATTTATCTAGGAATTAATAACGTCCAAATTGTCAACATGATACTACTTTGTGGAGTAAAATTCAAGAATAATATTTCTGTATAGAAAATAATTTGGACAAAAAAAAATATTTTTTCGGTGAATAGTACCCTATGAATAGTACTTCTCGTGAATAGTATCCCGACATGAAAAGTACCCCAAATACCCGAGTGAATAATATTCGGGTGAATAGTAAATTAGGTGAATAGTAACCCATGAATAGTAACTCGTGAATAGTAATCCGACACGAAAAATGCCCCGAATACCCGAGTGAATAATACTAGAGTGAATAGTAACCCATGAATAGTACCCCGACACAAAAAGTGCCCCGAATACCCGAGTATAAAAGAATATACGAAACTACAAATGGATTTTTGTCCACCATGCGGTAATCCACTTAGACAGATCATTTCCATAATTTAATAAGGAATGAATACAAAGGATCATTCACCATGCATGTGGTAATCCACATGAGGCGAGTTATTCCAACGGGATAATAAAGAATGGAATAATGTAAGGATTCACCATGCGTCTGCGATAGCACCGCAAACGGTTATTCCCAATAGAATAATAAATGATGGAACCAGGTCCGGCGTAAATGCAAAGACAGGATATTTCGACAGAATAATAAATAATGGAACCAGGTCTGGTGTAAACGCACAGATATGATATTCCAAAAGAATAATAAATAATGGAACCAGGTCTGGCGTAAACGCACAGACAAGATATTCCAACAGAATAATAAAGAATGGAATAATAGAAGAATTTCACCTTGTATGCGGTACTTCGCATAAACATGTTATTCCAACATAATAACAAGGAATGGAATAACAGAAGAATTTCACCAAGTATAGGGTAGCCCGCATATACAGGTTATTCCAACAGAATAATAAAGACTGGAATAACAGAAGTTCTCTTCATGAATACAAAAGAAATAATACCCTTACCTTAGAAGAAAGCTGATCTTTGGAATAGTGAAGTAGCAGGCTTCTCTTCTTCTATAGATTTTCTCTCTATAGCTTCTCTCTATAATTTCTCTCTATAATAATTTCTCTATAGCTTTAGTGAATTGGTGAAAAATGAAGGAATAATGAGTTTCTATTTATAGAAAAATATAGTTTCTATAATTACACGTTTTGGGGATCGAAAAATTACTGTATCATACCTTCCTCTTTTTCTTCCTTTTTAATTTAGTCCTGCAAGTATTATCAAACTTGCACCACTTCCCCTAATAGTAAATAATGTGAATCAATAGTTCAATCATGTGAATCAATAGTTATAATCATGTGAAAATACAAATTACGATATAGTACCTCCATCTATACCTCAATCTTTAATTTAATCTTGCAAGTATTATCAATCTTGCACCAACTCCCCTAATAGTATAAGAATGTGATTCAATAGTACACACATGTGAACAAATAGTTATATAAGCATGTGAATTAGTAGCAATTAATTGCTCATTTATCCGATTGATTACCCGATTTAGCAATATAACCCACAGACATCAATTATCATTGGAATAGATGTCGATTTCCACTAACACTAATAATCCCAACACAATGGAACTATCAAATTCATCTTTAATCAACACGAACTTATTCATCATTAATATTATAACTCACAATATTTAAAGAGGGGGCTTTCCAATAAGGATTTCTCTCTATTGGCGCGTAATTAGGTGACCAAACCTCTCTTTGGTAGAACTTCTAGATATTTTAAATATTGTAATTTAATAATATGAATAACTTTGTCGTCTCAATTATTGATTTAATAATATATCATATAATGCAGATGATACTGTGATAATAATCGAATCAATAATATGAGAGATATGATGCAACAATTCTTGTAGTAATAATTGAGTATAAGCGGTGACTTCTCACGTAAGTATCAATAATCAATCACAGGTGTCTTTTTATGCAACCACGCCAGACATTCATACTTTTACTACCGAGTAGTTCAACAGTATTAACGGTAAAACTTCCGCCGTTATTTTCATAAATATATTTTTTTCGTTTTCTCATTTCGACAATAATTTCGTTATGGGGTCCACCAATGATTACGCCGTTGTACGAATATTCCCTACTAAAACGAATATTCCCCGAATAATCGAATAAAATATAACAACTTGCATACTTTTTAAAATTTATAAATATTACCCATAACTATAACATTATATCAAATCCACACCATAATATTCAAAAAAATATTTCGAGAAATTTAAATCTTTATTCATAAAATCTGGGGTCTCACAAAAAATATTAAAAGTTACATTTTATAACTCAAAATATTTTTAAACACTTTATTCTTATTTAAAATGATTTTTATCATTTTTCTAATTTATTTAATATAATAATTAAATAAATTAAATACCATTAATATTTAAATAATTATAAATATTAATTAAAAATATTCCAAATTCTCAAAAATTATTTTTCATAATTTAAAATAATTTTTAAAATAATTTTTGTAATTTTTAGAATTTATTTTCTATTTTTAATCAATTTTCAGAAAATTAGAAAATAAAAATTAAATAAACTGTCGCTATAGCCTATAGCGACACATTCTGTCGTCTTAGGTGTTCTTGGGCTCAAGAACACTGACAAGTCAGTGTTCAAGGGTCAAAGTTTGACCTCCTTTAATTCTCAGCCTAAGCATGTTCTGGGCCATGTTAACCATTGATCATGTAGTGTTTATGTAGCACTACATGAATCAATCATCATCCATGTGACGCCCCCAAATTCGGACCTCCACTTGGTTACTCGAATTTGGTTCATCACGTTCTCAAGGTAAAACCATAATAACTAAAATAACGCACACACAACGGAAAATCTAATTTAGAATAATATACAATGATTTATTATAATTATTCCTCCAAGTCTCGCAACCTACAATTCTTAATAGATTACATAATAATATCGAATAAAGTCTTATTACATAATCTTACATAAGCTTAAACATAGTCTGAAATAGTTTTAATACATCATAATAGATTTTAAACATAAAAGGAACAAGCTAGTCGGTAGCCTTGCCCTTGTACTTGTCCTGCCCGGATACACTTCCCTGTTCTGCCTTAACTGAAAGGTTTTTAAAAGCAAGGATGAGCACAAATTGCCTAGCAATTAATATACAACAAGGGTGTAGGGAATATTATCACAAGGTTTGAAATATCAAAGTGTCATTTCTAGGATAGTTCAAAATGTCAGAATAACATGATGGATAAGAAATATCAACAATTCTTTGAATAAGAACGATAATTCAATATAAATCAACAGATATATATGAATTCAACGACTATCAAGGTATCCAACTAGATAAACAATTTATACTGAGCAGTCACTAAGGACCATTGAACTTCCACTAGAGTTACTAATATTAAACTGATAACCCAAAAATATCAAGTACTATAGATGACCAGTCTACAATACTTTACGTTATGCATAACACCACAATAATATTTATTCATGTTTTGGGGTTTCCAACAACATACACTCCCCTTACCAAAAGGGTTGTCCAACTCAGTTTTCAAGATTTTCGCACCAATCAATTGGTTTGGACAGTTTTTATAAACATGCATATAGTCTAGCCAAATCAAATGGCATTGACTCTTTCACAATATTCAAGGACAATACCAATTTCAACATAAATAATAGCTTTCACAAGGGTTTAACATACTAGCTCATTTGAACGAGAAAGTAATGTAACTTTTATTCAAAGGGATAAGCTTACGGTATTTGTCAAATAAAATAATGCAAGGGTTTAGGATACTTGCACAACATAAATTTGAGTAAGGTTAGAGAAACTTGCCTTAAGCGTAGTTTATCCACGTTAATAAATCAACACTTTCGAATCCTAGTATAGTGTATTATAAGTATACAATGTTCATTAGCTAACACCGTCCTTAATCAAGCTCGACACGATACAAAATGCATATATATATGGTACAAAATCAGTTTATAAGTCATCATGAATCAAATACTTAGTTACTTCATAAGCAAATCAAGAATGCTCAAGGTTAAGACCTCCTCTGCTCATGGACTTTTCATTTCAATGCAACATCAACTTATCAACTACGCATCACACAGATATATATATATATATATATATATATACATCAGTAGGTTTTAGACCACATTTAGCATCATAGGCATCATGCAAGTTGCTGTCCAAAAGTCAGAATTCACTAACTGTGATTCCAGACTCGCGCAACTACGCTATGGCTAAGCCTAGGACCGGCGCAGCTGCGCTGTCCTCTGGCCAAGCCAAGACTTAGATGCTACCTTGTGGTTTCTGTTCGGCTCAACCAAAACAATCACACGTAATATATTTGTCATGTTAAAGGTCTTTTCGTGCTCTTTAAGTCAATCTAGGTTCCCTTTTATAATATATTTCTAAATTAAATATTTCAACCATTTAAGGTCATTCGAGGTCATGAACTCAGAAGGTCTAGCATGCTTGCTCTCTAAACATACAAGATAGTTATAATTCTCATTTTAGGCATGCTTGTGTGTATTCATAATGCATATGTGAAACTAACACCGCTTTAGTTGAAAATAGGCTTTGTTCATGCTTTTCTTGAAATGTGCTACACAAGCATGGTATATATATGTTTATGCTACATGAGCGAGTCTAAGAGTGTCATCAAATATGATCACAAATGTTATATTCTAGTCTTCATGGTATCTTGACAATATTCACATTCAAAGCTTGCTAATAGGTTCAACACGCTCATGTTTCCTTACTAATCAAATAAACACAAGCTAAAGGTTTATTCATGCATTTCCAAGTCACACTCACATGCTTTCAAAGTCAGAATATAAACCATGTAGAAATCATGTATGTTAGCTCACTAGGCTAATTCTTTTCTTGAAAATATTTCTAACACAAGGCTTAATAAGTTTGATCATGCTCAAAGGACTATGTACACTACAACATGCTCATCTATGTGTAAAATCAGTCATGTATAGCTTTACTAGGTTCATAATTTGTAGAACATGATCTTTACATAGTTTATTTTCAAAACTTAAGGTTCAAATCTCCATGTAAACCATACGCCTTCATTAATCATGCAAGTCTAGTCTAAACATGCTCACATTTGGTTAACGTATCCATATATACATCATACACATGTTCACATGCTAGCTTAAGTCAAAACAACTAGCTAATAATGATTAGATTTGAAAACAGTTGCTCATTGAATTGAATTCAAGAATCGCAACAATTGCGTTAAGCCTCAATACAAATGTGGCAATTGCCATTGGCGTTCGTGCTGGTTCACAGTAGTAGTGCGCTTGGTGAGAACTCCAGCCTAACCTCAAAAAATACTCATGATTTCATTCCTAAACACTCATATATCAATTACAACATGCTTATATGAACATATAACAACTTTATAGCCAATACCCAACCTTATTAACATCCAATTCCACCAAATCAATAATTTGATATTTCAAGAATTCAAAACTTAGTTTTACAGAGAATGAAATTGAAAGTACAGAATGGAATTATACCTTTGCAATATGAATGAAACTTGTTCCAATTGAACTCCTAAGCTTTAAGAATGCTTGTAAGCTCTCACCCTTACACTCGACAATTATCAGACAATTTCAAGCAACACAAGGAATGAAAGGAAGTGTGCATTTTATAGGAAACTCATTAACCATGCCAAGCCATTGCACAAGAATTTAAACTCATGGATTGTAGGATTGTATGAAGGTTATGGAGGAGTTGTTAGATTGGTTGTTGGAACTCATCATGATCACCACTCCCCCATGATCATGAGCTAGAGAGTTGGAAGAAAATGAAGAACATAGGCTAGCCTTTTTGAAACTCACGTGATTGAGAAATGAGAGGTAAATGGGATAATCATTTTGGGACAATCCAATATAACTAGCATTCTTGTATACTCCTACACATTCTCACTCTTATGTTATATTTTAATACACATCTCAACCATATATTATAACTAAATGTCACAATATGCTTTAATATTTCAAGGTAGTAGATGTTATGCAACATACATATAATCCATGTACATTTTATCAAAATGATAGTTTACAATGTGTTCATGGTATATTATTTTAATACATATCCGCATACATATTGTCACATAGATAATGTATTTATAACATATAGTTCCAATATATTTGATTATAATGCCCATACAATATAGTTCTATAAGACTTAATATATAGCCATAGAAATGTCACATCGCACCATATAGTATACTTGTATATGCTCATATGCACATAATCATTAATATAATATTATTATATTACTAACTTACTTATTTATGTTAAATAAATAAATTATGCACTTCCTTACTTAATTAACACCAATATTAATTAATCCAAGCATTAATTAATATATTTATGGGTTTCCATAATCATTATTCATCTTTATAATATATTGCAAATAATAGTAATCACACATTATTAGTTAATTACTAAAAATTCAATCTTCTACCACAACCATCATCAATTAATTAATATAATCATTAATTAATCCTCATTATTAAATAATTAATCTACCACACATCAATTAACAACTAATAGTATACTATAACAACAATTAACAATTAATATTACTTAGTTGATCATCTTATAATTTCTTCGTCGATTAACATTACTATTAGTATTTCCCATCACCATGCCACACAAGGCTTTCAACGAGTTTACCACCAACTCCACGTATTCTTAATTATTCAATTATTTAATATAATTGAGTTATCTCATTTCATAACACGAAATTGCTCATATTCAAATAAATATTTATTTCCATTAATATATTTATTTAATAATACGTGGAAATTCTCGGGTATTACAATCCAAGCCATACAATACCATAGCTTCACAATCCAGAGCTTCAAAGTGGCTGTCAGAAACTTTCTGGGCTTTCTGGGTTACCCAAAAACCCAGACAGCTTCGACTATCGACTTTGCAGTTCAATTTTCTTCTATTTTCGGTTATTGTATTAATGTTATTAAGGTTCAAAACTATAGTACAAATGTCAAGGAACATTTATATACCATTTTATCCGTCCAACAACATCATAAACTCCAGATCCAATCCAGTCAAAGGCTGTCAGAAGTTGTGTTCATCATGTTTCTGGGTTTTCCAGAAACAGTATCCATGATCGACATGCCTTGTTTGTCCATCCACTACAATCATCACATTTCATGTTTAAGAAATCTAATAGCATGGATCTATGGTACATATAACAGTCTACAATCTGGATACAAAAACATCAACATAACACTTACAACCTGACAGATCTATGCCTTCCAAAACATTGTTAGACACTAAAAACGAGTTTCTGGGTTACCCAGAATTCGTCTGGTCATGCCCGGTTAACGGGTTTTGACCGATTATAACTTATAATCTAGACATCAAATGACTGTGATTTCACTTGCAGAACAAAGAACACATATTAAACTATAGATCCAAAACATAAAACAAGAAAAATCATAAACACACAGAGATCTACGACCACTGACATTAGCTTGTCAGACCATTTTCAAGGGTTCATGGACAGTTTTTGAAAACTTCATTTTAAAGCCTTTTGATGCTATAGATCCATGATGGATCGTCATAGATCATCTAAAAACATTTTCTAACACATGATTAAACACTTAAACACAAAATTTTTCATATTATATAAGATCAAATAGGGTTAGGGCTTTTATACCTTTTTTTGTCAAATCTTTGATCTTAGATCTCCTTAGCTGATCTTAGTTATCTAAGGGCTGTTAATAGGACTGAAATACTTGATTTTTTTGGATGGTTAGAGAGAGAAAGAGTTGTTGAGAGATTTAGAGGAAAATGAGCAATTACATGAACTTTCACTCTCTCAAATCTATATATATAAGATGATATAATGCACATAGCTGATAACTTTACTGGATTTGCTAGAGATTTTAGGTCACAATGTCAACATTGGTAGGTCACCAACTCCAAATATGGAAAGATTTGCAAGTTAGCTCATTAAAGTATGTAAAAAGGGTGTTGTGGTCATTTGAAATATAATTTTAATGGCTTTTTTGTCTTTTGTCCAAACTCTTAGGGTTTAACCCTCAGGGTTTAACCCTAAGGTTTTAACCCTTAGGTTTTACAACATTAGTTTCTAAGAATTTCAAATTAGGGTTTTTTTAAAATAAAAATTTAAGATAACAAAAATTAAATTAGTGTTTCTTAATTACATTAAATGTTATCAATCACATTAGGGCTTACTAATTAGGATTAGGGTTTCCTAATTAGGGTTTAGGATTCTCGAATTTTAAATTAGGGTTTCCCATCATATAATTAGGGTTATTAACTATGTATTAGGGTTTTTAAAACTGAGATTAGGGTTTCTAATCCCTTATTAGGGTTTACTAAGTTTAAACCCTATCCAATCAATCATTGGTCATTAACTCCATACAACACAAACACATACTCACGGATACTTTTATTATAACTGCGATTTCTGTTGAATCCCTATCCGAACTGAGGGTTAGGGTTTTTAAATTCTCGATTAAACAAAACTCTACTCTTATTTCTCAGTCAATACACAAATTGACTAATTCTCATAGCTCGTATATATCTTAACTACACAGCACAATATTAATAATCAATATAAATATTAAATAAAATAAATAAATAAAAAATTTATTTGTAAAATTTAGATTATTCAAAATCCTGGGTTATTACACTGGTGCTCCCCAAGGAGACACACTCGGCCGAATGTAACCCTTATCTAGCAACTCTTGCAATTGTATCATCAATTCCTTTAATTCTAGGGGCGCCATATGATATGGGGCTTTCGAAATAGGTGCAGTTCCCGGTGCTAAGTCTATTATGAATTCGATTTCTCTGTCTGGTGGAAGACCAGGCAGATCATCTAGATAAAACATCTTGAAAAATTTTGACTACCGATATATTTTTCATTTCTACTCCCTTCTTTTGAGTATCCACTATATAGGCTAAATAACCTACACATCCTTTCATTAATAATTTCTTGTCCTACATCATCATAAGGCAACACGATTGCTTAAGTGATGAGCTACCATAAAATATTACCTTAGACCGATTTGGAGTCTTAAGGTTCACACTTTTCTTTTGACAATCGATTATCGCAGCGTGGCACGTCAAATTCTCCCAATCTAATCGAAATCAAGTCTACAGTTAGTTCATGACCTCTAATGTTTGCACAACAATTTCGGTAAATGAATTCTACGGGAATTACTTCCTTAATCGCAATTTCTATGTTCAACGAATTTTCTAAACGTTCATGGGGTAGGTTTAATCGACTAGGAAATTCTTTAGACACAAATGACCAGGTAGCACCCGAATCAAATAATTATACATAGCATTTATATTATTGATTGGGATAATACCTGACACCACATCCTTTGCAGCTACCGTGTCTTGGACAGTAATGTTAAAGGTTCGGGCAGTCAGTCGGTTGGATTGCATTGGTCTACTAATCATCAGCTTGCTTCCCCCTCCTTGTTGGCCGCTTTCTCTGTTGTTCCCCTTCTTTGGGCAATCTTTGATTTGATGCTCAGTTGAGCCAGACGCAAAACATCCCTTGAACTTTTTTGGCTTTGGGTAGTTGGGTGAAATGTGCCTTTCTAGGCTAGCGATTATGGCAGACATATGCGCCCTTTTCCAAAGACTCCCTTGATGGTTCTTCCCATATTTTGAGCAAGCTTCACTTCTTTTCTTAAACCCTCCTTGATAACCTCCTAACTGATTGATGCTTCGATTGTTAGTATTGTTGTTGTTGTTGTTATCCCATTTCCTCTTTCCTAGATTGCTTCTACCGCTGCTACTCCCTCTACGAGTTTCTCCCACAATATTTTTATTCTTCTTCTCCTTGTTGTATTGGCTCAACGCCTCGCTACCTCCCTTAACAATTATCGCATTCTCCAATAATGTGGCGAACAAGTCGATTTGAAGGACTAACACCTTGTTGAACAACCAATGTTTTAGTCCAAGTTTGAAGCACCGAGCTTTCCTCTCTTTGGTATCTACTTGATGTGTCACAAATCGGGCGAGTTCATTGAAATTGGCCACGTACATGCGCCATCGTCATCTCCCCTTGTTTTAGTTCTAGAAACTTTACCTCCATCATATTCTTCATGCTCTTCGGGAATTAGTTCTTAAAGAACAAGGCCTTAAACATTTCCCAAGTTACAACCCTTTCTCTTGCTCTCTGTTAACTGACTTCCCACCAGTAGTTTGCTTCAACCATCATCATATATGTAGCGAACATAGTTTTCTGGTCTTCACCGACACATGCAATGGTGAAGGCTTCCTCCATTTCTTTGATCCACGTCTATGCTACAATAGAATCGGTAGTACCCGTAAATTCTAGAGGTCCTACACTCCTGAAGTCTTTAAAGTTCACAACTGGAACTACTTGGGGATTGGGTTGCACTGGTTTGTTTTTTCTTCCCCGCAGGGCTTCTTCTAGTAAGTTTACTAGCAGTTGGATAGGGTCCACTTGTTCCCTCCCGCTATTGACCAATTCTTCCGGTGTTGCTAGTCTACATCTGGGCGGCATTTTTTGCATCATAAAATTTCATCCTCATTCTCTAATTATATTAATTAAGTATTACCTTAATTCAAGAAGAAAACAAAATTTTATGACACAGTTTTTAAAATAAGAACATTTATATTCATATGCCCAATCATTACATTGGTATGATCATTCCTAGAATACTTCTATAAATGTTAACTTTTATCCCCTAATATCACAAAAGATGGGGAAAAACACTAACATACCACCCTTCTAACGTTTTACAAAAGTTTGGGGTTTACATAACTAGCCCATATCATACACAAAAGATTGGGATTACAAAAATAGATCATAAATAAAAACAAACTACTACTACTAAGCTACTAACATCTAGACCTCAATCTAACATTCCGCGCTCCACAGCGCTTCTGTATTCCTTTTGAGTTATGTGCGCCACCAAGTCCCTGCTTATGGTATGTCAGGTCTATCCCTGTTCCGCTGGGTAATGATATACACCATCAATCAATCTCTCCATGGTCGTGCGCAAAGCATAGCCCATCTTGTTCATCTTCCTCCTCTTACACCTCACTTCATATTCCAGGTCTCCTGCCCTATCATTAGCTTCTTCCCACTTCTCCTCGAAGTGGATCCTCTTCATAACCTCCAGCTCAAGCTAAATGCGAAGAGCCTCTTTCTTGGATTTCTCAATCAACTCCTTCTACTCAGACTCCTCCGGTTTACCCATCAATTCCACGTTTCGGGATATTAATCGGTGAAAAAGGGTTCCCATCTGGACACCTACTTCTTTGCGATATGCAATCTTTACCTCCATCTCCTGCATCCTCAGTTTTCTCTTAAGGTCTTCTTCCCTCAGTTTTTGTATCTCAGTTTCTCTTTCTTGAGCCTGGGTTTCTTCAAACCGACACTCAAATTCTAGAATCCGTTCCTCGTATTCTCCCAACATCCGATCCTCGAATGTAGCCTCATTGGAATCTTCCATGGGCTCATCTTCTATGGGATATTCCTCGGGATCTAAATCTACGGGATCTGGCTCCATCTCCTCCTCCTCATCATCATCATAATCGATAGGAGCCACTTTCAAAATGGGCTCAACTATCAATGGTGCCTCATACACCACGTGAATGTCATATGGCTCCTCTTCTACCACTCGGCTGGGTCCTCCCAAGTCCGTCATCCTATAACCTAATGCTTTGATACCAACCTGTGATGCCCCCAAATTTAGACATTCATATCTCGAATTTGGATCATCACGTGCTAATACTAATATCATACTAAAATCATCAACACCGAAATAATAGAATAATTTACATTGATATAATATAAATATTCGCATCCCAAGGTCTCCTGACCATTACTACAACATTCTAGTAATTATATACTTAAACATAAATTAATCATTCCTTAATACATCATTATAATAATAATCATAATAGTTCTCCTACTCTTAAAGGACTAAGCTATTCTGTAGCATTGCGTTTTCCTTTGTCTTTTCTTAAAGTACCGCCTTGCTCTGCCTTAACTGTAATATTTTTAGGGAAGAAAGAATGATCAACAAGTTTGCCCAATAAGTAATATAGCAATAAGAATAAATAGTTATAATGTTTAAATCTCAAAGGTATAACAGTAAATGATAGTTCAAGAATAACAAGAAGTATCAAGAATTCTAAATAAATGTCCCTATATACTGAAGGATATCAATAAGATTTCAAAGTTTAATCATTTCAAAGTTTAATAAGAATGAACACTGAGCAGTCACTAGGGACTAAGAACTCTTACTAGAATTAACAGTATTATACTGAAAACAAGTACAATAGGTGATCAGCCTAAAGTACCCTACGTTATGCATAACATTTAAACATATTTTTTGTGCGCACGTTGGTTCCTCGACAATTATATAATTTCCCCTTCAATGAGGGTTGCTCATCTCCATAGATTTACGATAGTCCGCACCAAGTCAATTGGTTTGAATAGCTTTCTAACATATGATAATAGTCTAGCCGAATTAAAGGCTTAGACAACTTTTATAATGCATTTAAGAATGATAAGCTCAATTCTTGCAACAACCTCAAGACATATAAATGATTTCTGGATAGTAATAGATATTTTCTCGATATAAATATGGTTGATATGGCAACAATTCGAATTATACAATATATACAGTGTAAGAATTAAGGAACTTGCAATAATATAGGAAGTTTAAGGTGAGAGACTTGCCTGAGTCGTTGACTATTCCCGACCTTGACTTTTTCTCCTTTGAATAACCTATTGTTATCGTAATAGTTAATCTCTATCAACCCATAGATATAAATCTTAATCGATCTAACAAATAGCCTTAAATAGCTAAGATTTTATAAATCTAGTTGTTATATTAACTATCTTTCTAATCATCATCTCCTTTAATCTATTCATTTCATAAGATAATCTTTTATTGTTTGTTTAAGGTTTTACACATTCTTATAATGTAAGGTATTTTTACTGCATTTGTTTCTTTAAGTAATTACCAATCATTCATTATTAGTGCACCATACCGTGGTATTTACCTTGATTCGTAATTAGAATTATCTCTTTATATTGTTCTAAATATTTATGTTTTTAATAGTCCAAAATTTAATAGTCTTCAATGTATTTAGAAATTTTAACTGACCATAATCAAACTATTGGTTATCGTCTTCATTCATCTCACACTTAAAAACCTATTTAGTTGCAGATGTTTAATTAAAGCTTAGGAATTCCTAAAGGAATCCTTAATATTATTCTTTACTAATTTACAATTAAATTTATTTTAATTGTTTAATCACCTTTAATTAAAATAATTATTTAATGAAATCATAGGTTTATTTTAGACCCAGTTTGACCCGACCCAGACAACGGTGAAAGGGGTCCGGCACGGGGCGCGCCGTTTCAGGCATATAGACAGTGTGGGTCGCGCTATACCTGTAGAAGTTTTGGTTTGACCCTGTGTGGGGCGTGCTACATTTTACTCTAAGGCGGCGCGGGGTGCGTCGTTATGACAAAAAATCTTAACAATGTTTCCAACATTTTGAGTTTCTTTATTTAATCTTGTATAACTTGTTCATTTTATAACCAATTAAGATCAAACCACTCCCATTATTTTGTAAACTTATATATCTTTGATATTAGATTTCTTAAATCACCTCTCAATATCTTTAGCTGGTCACACTTTATTGAACTTCAAAGCTAGGGTTCACATTTAGACATGTTTCACTATATGTTTCGTCACGAGTTCGTTTTAAGTCCGAATCCGACGATTCCACTTGGGTTATGATTGTATTTCATATATGCTCAATATAAAATTTTAGGATTACACGCATATCTTAACATTTATGACATTAATCATAATTATCAAACTTTCAAGCATACTAAGCTAGGTTTCATGCTCACATGCATTTTTCTTATTCATTTAGTTTTATTAACTCATACAAGGCATGTATATCACATATGCTCCTTCCAATACTCATCCTTATACCTTTGGATCCATCATGATCACACAACACACAAACCTCCCATAATCAAGCATGTATTTCTTTCTTGAAATCATAAACTAAACTATTTGACAAAAATATGTACAAGATAATGAACCTACCTCTTATTGACTTTCTTTCTCTTGGCTAGGAACTTTAAGTATGCCTCCGCCTTGATTCCTTCTTCTAGGTTTTCTCTTGAACCACCAATTCTCAAGAATTTCTCTATGTTTCTTCCTTTTCTCTCTAAATTCTTTCTAGCTCTCTATATCTCCCAAAACTTAGGATTATTGACAAATGAAGAGATGAATTGGGAGATTGCAATTTATAGAGAAATCATTAACCAATTAGGTAGGATATTAACCAAGGGTAAAAGTGAAGTTGGTGAAAAGGTGTAACACTATTCATCTCAAAGACATGTAGCCCCATGGCCTAAGCCATCATTACTCCCACATGGCCTTGGTTGTTGGCAAAAAGGAAGAAAAATTCAGCACTTTTGTTCAAATGGGGAGGGTTGGGCGGCAATGAGGGGCTCTATTTCCCTATGTCACATTTTATTTTCCTCTTCAGTACACCATGCTATCTTATTTGCTTCCTAATTATATCCATATACATATAATTCTCTACACATAATATATACATACATACCCAAATATAATGTAAATATACTGCCCCTTTTTATTCCACATTAAACATTGGGATATTCCCATGCTAATTTAAGTTTAGGCTAGGCACAATTACTTATACACATTGGCTAAACATTAGTCTACCAATTCAATTACTTGGGCTAAACTCCTAACACATGCAAGTATGTCACATTATTAATGTTGGGCTTGGATATGTCCTAGGTTCAACACTTCATTAAGTTATCCGTTACTTAATCTCATTAAGAAATTAATTATGCCACAAAAGGCTTAACATTTATACTTAATTAATCATAACCAAGCCTATCATCATTATCAGTATATATTTTTAACCCTTTCATACATGATTCAATTTGTATTAAATTATTATTCTCATGTCCCATATATATATATATATATATATATGCATACAAACAATTGCAAATACCTTTGTTTTATTACTAAAGTTATTTATTAAAATTCTCGAGTATTATAGTACTTCATTCTCACAAGATTTGGTGTTCACTATCTCAAGCATTCATTTCTAACTACCTAAATTCAAAAAAATTTAAGCAATAAATCTTCCCATAAAATGGTTACATAACTTGATCAATAAATCCCAGGTTGTCTAACCTTTAAAACATTAATGAAATGTAGAACAACAATTAATTACAGCTCATGATTTAAAAATTAAGTTTGTAACATAATTTTCAACAATTAACAAGTCTTCAACACTTGTTGATCATCCCTTTTCCTTTTCTAGTGGTTAGCTCGTCAACCTTCTCAACTTTAGCTGCAATAGTTATATATATGTAAGAGTGAGCAAAATAAATGCCCACTTGAAAGGACACAATAACTGGCAATGAATAAACTCAATTGAATTGAATAACATGTCTTAATATCGATAATCAAGAACTGATACTGGAAATTATCTGAGGGTCACAAGATCGTGAACTATGTCCAAGGTTATAAGTATTTCTTTCAACTTAAACCTAAATAGTCATTAGACTGTAGTGACTCCCTGTACTTAAGGTGATCAGCTCTTCGTACCATGTATTGTACACAAATATCTAAACGCTTTTGCGTAAATAATCCCCTATAATAGGGTTTTTCATCTCAGTTTTAATATACAAGTCCGCACCAAATTAAGTTTAGTTTGGATAAGTTTCCAGGGTAATTTAGAGTTCAAAGAACATCAACTAAGGATTAGTTGAATCAAAAGTGTAGTGACAATGCAAAGGTTCGATAATAATGTAATACAAGGTAGTTTGAGCCATAAATGATTATTGTTCTGTACTAAGATCATGCTTTAAAAATAAAGTTCAAAGCATTGAAAAGATATAATCAACCTTGCTCGAACAAAAATGATAAGCTAAGGTTACACTTTCGAATAAGGAAACAGAATTAAGAACTTTGCTCAATAGAATTCAAGAACTTGCGTGATTTATGAACAAACCAGATTGACAAACTTGTATACTTATCAACAAGGTAGGATAAGCTCAAATAAAGATTAGTATTCAGAATTTTTCTCAACTGAATAATAGATTCAAGAAGCTTGCGTAATGTGAAAGTAAGGATCGAAGACTTGCATAATGTTAAAGTAAGGTTAAGAGACTTGCCTCGTGTGTTAGCTACACAATTATAACTCACGCTTCCCGAACACCCTAAACATTCCATTAACATCGTAACACAACTTTAGTCACATAATATTAATCTCATAGATTCAACTCCCACTTTTATATAACTTGTCAATCTAATTTGAATTCTGATTTCTTAAATCGATAAAACTTAACCAACCTAAAGTTCTTTCTTAGTCAATGATTCAACTTCATTGATCACATAATAAAGCTTTACAATAATAGCTTAAAAGTATAATTTATAACTTTTCACAACTTGAAATCATCAATTACACATGAACAATTTGTTACAATATCTTGATATAAGCCTAACAGATTGCCATGAACTTTAAACTATATTACACTAAATTTAAATAATTGAACAAATAACATCTCATTATTATCTTTGTTTGAATCCGCGCAATGTCTCTTTCTAAGCCTTGGGATAAGCGCAACTGCTTCTCGCTGACACTAAGCGCAGATCTTGTTTGGTGCTTGTGACGAAACTACGTGAAGCTTTCTTTCGGCTTTGCTCAAACCCAAACTCACGAATTTAACTATTTAAACAAAAAATTGAACATACCTAAATCACATAAACTTCATATAAACGTTACCATAATGTACATATTGATTTAAAACATCAAAACAACAACAACAATCAAATTAAATCCTTTAAATTTTATATTTTTGCAAAAGTCCATTTTTAGACATCCCCGACAAAAGTAATCACTGAAAATTCGTTATTACACCAAAACAATTCGTTTAAATTCCTTTGTTTTCGTTTCTTCATGAATTTACACATTCAAGACAATTTACAGCTTATCAAATGAATTGAACATAAATTTTGATTCCAAAATAAGCCATATCATACATATATCATTGTAAACTTACTGTAATATGATTTTCCCCATATTAAAACATATTTCACGGATCAAATTACTCTAAATAATATATTAACTTCATAAAACAGTTTATATCAACATATTAATATATTCAACCCATATTTTCAACAATGATCATAGAATTCAAATTTTAGAGAAAGAAAAACAAATTTTTCAATGAAGAACAATAAAGAACAAAACTAATAATTTAAAAGTTGAATTACTACCTTCAAGTTCTTGTTTAACCAACAAAGATGATAGTAACCTTGTTGTTTCTCAAGTTCTCAGATAGTTTTTCTCTTCTTCCTTCTCTCTTTTCTCTCTGTTTTCTTTCTTCTTTTCATTGTTCTTTCTTTATTATTAGACTAAACTAACTAATAAAACACGTAAAACTAACCTAACATATACATATAATACTACGTAATATAAACTGATAAGCATATAATGTCCCTAATTATTATAATATCAGTTATGTTTTTTTTTTAATTCAAAAGTCACTAAGGCTCGTTTGGCTAAAACCAAATTAAAATTAAAGACTTCAATTCCTTAAGTCTTGTTTGATAAAACTATATTAAACCTTTTTTATTTTATTTTAATAACTCCTTTATTATATAGTTTATTGTCACACTTTATTTAATTAAATTCCCATATTCAAATTTAACTAACATTAACATCAACTTATTAAATCATATAGCCACACAAATCAATTTGCTTCATAAATCAAATAATTATCAAATTATAATTTCAATATAAATTATAATTTTATCTAACAAATTAATAACTCTCTAATTTAATTATTATATTAAATTAGAATATTACCATTATGTATTATGATGATAAATTTAACAATTCATTTAATTTAATCGACTCATTAAATTAAAATTTCAAATCACAAAATTACCAAACATCAATTTAATTAATAAATGACACTAAATCAAATTAGTCCACCACCTCAATTCATGAATTATTTATTTAATTAATAAATAATCAAATCAATCAAGTATTTAATTAACAATAAACTCATCAACTAAAATATTTATTTAATTCAATAAATATTTTAAATTACATATAAAAATTCTGGATTGTTACATCCTTCTCTCCTTACAAGGATTTTGTCCCCGGAATCACAACTCAAACAATTCATTCGTCATAACATAATTAAGAACTTTGCTCAATAGAATTCAAGAACTTGCGTGATTTATGAACGAAACATATTGACAAACTTGTATAATTATCAACAAGGTAGGATAAGCTTAAATAAAGATTAGTGTTCAGAATTTTGCTCAACTGAATAATAGATTTAAGAAGCTTGCGTAATGTACAAGTAAGGATCGAAGACTTGCATAATGTAAAAGTAAGGTTAAGAGAATTGCCTCGTGTGTTAGCTACACAATTATAACTCACGCTTCTCGAACACCCTAAACATTCCATTAACAACGTAACACAACTTTAGTCACATAATATTAATCTCATAGATTCAATTCCCACTTTTATATAATTTGTCAATCTAATTTGAATTATGATTTCTTAAATCGATAAAACTTAACCAACCTAAAGTTCTTTCTTAGTCAACGATTCAACTTCATTGATCACATAATAAAGCTTTACATTAATAGTTTAAAAGTATAATTTATAACTTTTCACAACTTGAAATCATCAATTACACATGAACAATCTGTTACAATATCTTGATATAAGCTTAACAGATTGTCATGAACTTTAAACTATATTAGACTAAGTTTAAATGATTGAACAAATAACATCTTATCACCGTCCCCTATTACGGGTCTCAAGCAATTTGGCCGCTTCTAAGCCTTGGGACGGAGCGGTAAGCCGCACTGCTTCGCTTTTTGACACTAGAGTGAAGCGAAACTATGCAGATCGCTTCTTCTTTCTCTTTCAAACCCAACCTCACGAATTTAACTATTTAAACAACAAATTGAATATTACCATTATGTTATATGATGATAAATTTAACAATTCATTTAATTTAATCAACTCATTAAATTAAAAATCCAAATCACAAAATTACCAAACATCATTTTAATTAATAAATTACATTAAATCAAATTAGTCCACCACCTCAATTCATGAATTATTTATATATTTAATTAATAATCAAATTAATCAAGTATTTTTTTAACAATAAACTAATCAACTAAAATATTTATTTAATTCAATAAATATTTTAAATTACATATAAAAATTCTAGATTGTTATAAAGCTGACCATCACCGGTCCAGCTCCACCAAGTAGACAAAGAACCCAAACTTTTAATATGACGGTCAAAGATGCAGTGGCCTCTGAAGACTTAGTATCAGGTATACTACCAATCAATAACATTAATGCATATGTATTGTTAGATTAGGGTGCAACCCGTTCTTTCATATCTTGTGAATTTGCTAGATGTTTAAGTTTATATCCGGAGAAGTAAGAAATTCCCTTGAACATTGAAGTAGCAAATAAAGAGATAGTTCTAGTTGAACATATTCATAAGAACTGTTGTGTTAATATAATGGGTCATAAATTACCATTAGATCAAATTATGATAAAATTAGGAGAATTCTACGTAATTTTGGGAATGGATTGGTTATATAACCATCGGGCAATGATTGATTGTCAGAAGAAAAGTGTGAACCTTAGAATTATAAATATTCCAAAGGTAATATTTTATGGTACTAAATCACCTAGAAGTTCGTGCTATTTATCGATGACTCAGGCTCGAAAATTGTTAAGAAAAGGATGTGTAAGTTATTTATGCGATGTTTTCGATACCTAGCAAGTGGGAGCAAACATGGGACAAATACCTGTTGTGAATGAATTTGCAGACGTGTTTCCAGATGAGTTGTCAGGTTTTTCGCTGGATAGGGAGGTCGAATTTTTTATATACATTGTGCTAGGTACGATACTGGTTTCAAAGGAACCATATCGAATGGCACCAGTTGAAATGAAAGAATTGATGATATAAGGAGTATATCCAACCAAGTTTTTCTCCATGGGGCGCACCAGTATTATTTGTAAAAAAGAAGGACGGATCGTTGAGACTTTGTACCTATTATCGCGAGTTGAACAAAGTAACTATAAAAAACAAGTACCCATTACCCATGGTCGATGATCTGTTTAATCGGTTAAAGGGAACAAAGTTGTCAGGACCCTGAATTTTAAACAATTCTATTTTAACGGATAATTTTTTTTTTATTAATATCAGTATTGATTATCATTATTATGATGAGTGTGTGTGATATGAACATAGAAAGATAGTCAAACTATTTATTGACTAAGAAATATTAGTGAAATTATGGGGAACATCTGATGAAAACCCTAACCCTAATTACGAATAGGGAATTGATAGTTAATACATGTATTGTAATTGTATCTATGATTATGTGTTTGTACAATATGGGGTTAAAGATCAAATGTTGATCATATATGGTATAACCTTAATAAACCTTAATGTTAGATTAACAACTCTAATCTATAGTTAGGAAACCCTAACGATTAGTTAGGAACCCTAATTCTATTTTTAGAAACACTAATTTTCTTATTCGGGAACCCTAAACCCTAATCAGAAAACCCTAATGGTGATTATTAAACCCTAAGGGTTACGATTAAAGGGAATGATGTCAAATGACTAAACTACCCTTAAAATTATATGGGAAATTACCAAAATAACCTTTTAGAGGTGAAATTACTAAAATACCCTTTTTTTTAATTTGTAAGTTAAAAGATTTGCCAAATCTATTGACTCATCTCTTAAAATATTACCATGTGTGAAAAATCTAACTTGAAATAGTCAATTCATGCCACCAAACATGATTCTGATCCACAAGAATCAAAGATTAAGAGATTAAAGAAAGAGAAAATATCAAAGAAGCCTCATTTGTGTTCATTCACTTAGCCAAGTCTCTGTCTCTCCCAAGTCATGAAATTTAGTTAGTAAATCAGTCCCAAGATAAGCCAAAAACACCCCAAGATTAGATTAGGAAGTGAAGATCAAAGGTTGTTCAAAGAAAGGTATAAACCCTAACCAATCTAGATCTTATATACTTTGAAATATTTTGTGTTTTTATGTTTATTTATGTGTTATAGGATGTTATATAGTGATCTATGATGATATATCATAGATCCATAACATCTAAGTGCATGAAAATGATTTTTTTATAAACTATCAAGAACCCTAGATTTATGGCCTGACAATCAAATGTCAGAGGCCATATATCCAAATTTGTTAATTTTAAGACTTGTTAAGTGTATCATTGTTGTAGTATGCTACGAGGAGAGTAAACTGGAAGTGGAATCATGTCCATATCATGTCCAGATTCCAAGTTATTAATGGTCAAACATGGTTGACCAGTCATACATATGAATTTCTGGGTAACCCAGAAATTTTCCAGAAAGTGGTCTGACAGGTTTTGTTCTGCTTAGATCTTGCATGTGTTATGTGTTTAGCTTGTGTGAGTGTATCATTGTTATACCCTGATATATGGACTATAGAACCATGACATCAAAACACCTAAATAATAAACATGATCCAAGTCATTAGCAGTCAAAGTAGGTTGACCAAGCACAAAAATAGTTTTCTAGAATTTCCAGAAAACTGAAGAACAAGGCTCTGACATCATTTTGGCCAAGCAAGATCTTTACATTATAATGTAGTTAAGCTACCTAAGTGTATTTTTTTGTTCTTTGACATGTAAAGTATAAGAGTGTGACACTCTAACACTCAAACAATACACAGAAATCCTTTTGTTGAAGCTCTAAAGTAGCTACTTAAGATTGTCTGGGTTTCTGGGTAACCTAGAAACTCCAAAACAGTTCTGACAAGATCTTTGAACACTTAAATCTTCATGTTGTGAAGTAATTAGACCTTGAAATTGGTTTGTACGTGTAGTATTACACTAGTACAACACCATTGATACACTCTCATGCCCTAAATCAAAAACAGTTAGGAATTAACTATGATCAAAGTAGCCCCTAGGGCATTGACCATGGTTGTTCTTCATTGATGAAGAACACCTACTGCGACAGTTTTCGTCGTTAAAGCCTATATCGACAGTTTTAATAAAATTAAATAATTAATTTTTAATAAATAGAGAAAAATAGAAAATAAATAATAAAAATTCATAAATTAGTTTTAAAAAGTATTTGAAGTTATAAAAATTAACTTTTGATAATTTGACATAAAATTCATTATTATTTTAATTTATTTAAATATTAATGATATCAAATTTATTTAATAATTATATTAAATAAATTAGTTAAAAATGATTTTAATATATTAAATATCATTTAAAAGGATATTAAAGTGTTAAAAATATTTTAAGTTATAATGAATAACTTGTAATACTTTGATATAAATTTCATTAATAACTTAATATTAATGATAATAAATTTATTTAATAATTATATTAAATAAATGTTTTAAAAATGATTTTATGTTTTAAAAATCATTTAAAAATGATATAAAGGATTTAAAAATATTTTAAGTTATAATAAATGACTTTTAATATTTAGATGAATAATACATTAATATTTTAATATTAATGTTAATTATTTAAGAATGATTTTAAATATTTTAAAAATCATTTAAAGGTGATATTATTGTTTTAAACATATTTTGAGTTATTATAAATAACTTTTAATATTTTGACATGAATTTCATTAATATTTTAAATTATTTAAGTATTAATGATAATATAATTATTCAATATTTAAAACATTTAAAAATGATATCGGTGTTTAAAAAATTATTATAAAATATAATAATTATTTGAAAATTATTATAAGCTTCCAAAAAGTATTATAAAGGATAATTAAATTATCTAAAATAATATTGAAGCTGTGGATTAGATTTTTATTAAAAATAAACTTGTTAATTATCTGATAAGATAATTGGGACACCGAATTGATACCGAAGTCCAACTAGACTGGAATAGTTTGACCTGTTAGTGTTTTCTTAGGTTCTAAACACTGTTGTGACTACATGATTATGTGTCTAAATTATATAATGACTTTAAATAACAGTATTATGTGACGTGATATATTACGCTAATTGTGAGACCAATATTATTGATGATATGTCTTTCAATGAAGATAAATTAGATTGTGTAGCAGTAGTTAACAACCAAGGCAAGTTTTTTAACTCAATCTTGAGTTAATGTTTTTCAAGCATAGTAGTGTGTAATTATTGGTGATTATTCCACACCTAAAATTATAATTGAGTATTTGCATTTATTGCAAGTTCTTTAACTCAAATTGAGTTATAAATTTCAAAGCATGATTAGTGAATAATTATCGTCAGTTATCCACATCTATAATGAATATTGTTATTCGCACATAGTGAAAATGATTTTTGTCTAATATTGAATAGTTTATGAGCTATGTCTGAGCTAATTGTTTTGGCGAGACTAGTATTTGTTAAAACATGAAACATTCTAATAATTGAACTATGTTGTTATTAAAAGATCAATGTCAATTATTTTGGCTAGATCAATATGAATATAATATGTTGAAATCTTTAGTATTTATGTAATTCAATCCAAGCCATATTATTGTGGTACAGACTCATAGTGTAAAACTGAGATGAACAAACCTTATAAAAGGGGACTTTATTGTTGGACATCCGACTATTACGCTATTTTTTAGTATTATACATAATATAGGGTACAATGAAAATGATCACTTCACGTGCTTGTAGAGGTGTATGATTTAATCTTTATGGTTAACTGATGCGCTTGGAGGTAATTCAGTATTGAATGTCTGATAATTCCTCTATTAGTTCAAGATCCATTGTGATCACTCAGCATGAAATCTGGGAATCTTCAACTTTATTATTGCAGTAGTATTATCTCTTGATAATCAATTGAATATTGTTGAAACTTCAAAAGAGTTCTACGCTTTCATCATTAAATTGTTGTTTACCATGAAATTTAATAAAGTCTTGTTATTGATAAATGATTTATTCAGCTACTTCAAAGTCCTTTGAACATTGTTGAAGTCCTATTGAATCTAGACTCTAATATTCTTGATTCATATATTTTATTGTATGTTTTAACTTGCAGAGCAAACTCGTTGCTTACCCTTGCTTAAATATAACATTTTAGCTAAGGACGAGGTAGCAGGAGAGTCAGAGAAAGACTAGAGCAAGGGAAAAGTTTAGGAGTAAATATTATAACTTTATTTATTATGTTGCTATATGTAAACCTTTTTGTATATCTGAAGTTATGTAAGCTATGTTAAGGTTAGACAACCTGGGATATTGTATTAATTATATTAGTTAATGGTTTGTATGATGTAATCTCATAAATGAATGGGTAGTTAGATGTGATATGTATGATGATCGTGAGCACCAAACCCGAGGTTAGGGAACTCAAATTTGGGGGCATCATAAGTTGGTATCAAAGTTGTAGGTTACAAACCTTAAGTGGGGGGAAAACCTTAGGAATATAACCATAAACAAGATAGAGAAAACTCATTTAGAGTTATAAGTGAGGGATTAACGAAGTGCATCAATAGTAAAATATGTGGACATATAGTGTTTACGGATTGTGTGCTGGTGATGTACTAATTATGATTGTTTAAAAATGATTGTAGGATGTTAGGAGATGATGAAATGGTTACGGAGATGTTGGTAGCTGTTGCACCAATGCCATTAGCCGAGGTGCCAACTCAGAGTGAGTCAGTTAAAGAATTTATAAGAGATGAACCTATGGTGAATCTGTGAAGCTATCATGACGAGTATCCCAAAAAGAATATGAATGAATATAAAAAAATAAATTCCAAAAAAACTAAAGAGAAGTCAAAAATTAAGGCTGAAGTGGGAGAAAAAGGTAGAGTAGGAATAGAAAAAGGTTAAGTATTTGCAAAAGTTTAGGAACTATGGAATAAGGTATTTCTTTTGAAGGAATTGTGGAAGACGAAGAGGGCATTACGCGAAATGACAGAAGAATGAAACGATCTGAAGGCAAAAGTTGATAGAATAAGGGTTGAAGGTGGTGAATCATCTGAAGAAATAATCAAGAAGAAGAAGGGTAATAATAAAAGGAAAAGGAACAATGACAATGACAATAACTCGGGGAATTCAAATTCAAAGAAGAGGTAAGCATGTGGCAAGTGTGGAAAGAATCAATTGGGAGAATGTATGATGGGTAAAAATGTGTTTTTCAATTGTGGTCAGGAAGGACATATTCTGCTAAATTGTCTTAAGCCAAATAAAAGAAGATGTTTTTCATATGGAGGAATGGGTCACAGGGTCCAAAAGTGTCCTAAGAAGAAGACAGGTGAAAGAAGTGGACCGCAGAAAGATTAAGCATGAGCAGTAGTACCTTTTGGTAGTGAGATGAAATATTAAAGATTATAATATCATAAACAATCAGTAGGTATATGTAAATATATATATATATATATATATATATATATTGTAAAATCCCAAATTTTACGAATAAAGATTTAATTTTCTCAAAATATTTTTTTTCAAAATTAAGGTGTGGATTTGAGTTAATGTTATAGTTGTGGGTAATATTTAGAAATTTTGAAAAGTATGCAAGTTGTTATATAATATTCGATTGGTCGGGAAATATTCTTTTTGTCGGGGAATATCCATACGACGGTACAATCATTGGTGGACACCACAACGGAATTATTGTCGGATTAAGAAAACGACAAAAATATTTTTATGAAAATAACGGCGGAAGTTTTATCGTTAACTATTGAAATACAAGATATTAAAAGTACAGTAATACGTGTGGTTGCATAGTAGCACACGGTATTGATTATTGATGCTTACGTGATAAGTCACTCAGTTTTGTTCAATTATTGCTACAGTAATTGTTGCATAGTATCTCACGTTATTTGATTCAATTATTATCGATATTTTATATATTATTAAATCAATAATTGAGATGACAGAGTTATTAATATCACTATTTGCAATATTAACGATGTCTAGAAGTTCTGCCAAGGAGAGGTTTGGTCACCTAATTGTGCGCCAATAGGGAGAAATCCTTATTGGAATGCCCCCTCTTTCTTGGGAACGACCTGATCGATTAATATTGTGAATTATAATAATGATGATAAATGTTGTTAAATATATTGAGGTGACTTTTTATGAAGTCACGGAAGTTTATATATATATATATAAATTTTGTTTTATTAGTATTATTAATGTAATAAAACAGAAAAGCTTTTTATATAAAACATAATACTTTTATAAAGTTATTTGTTTTATTAGACTATAAATAGAATATATTATATTCTATTATGCATAGTTTTTTTGCATAGTAAAATCTTTTTATATAAAATGAATACTTTTATAAAGTTATTTATTTTATTAGACTATAAATAGAATATAATATATTTTATTATGCGTAGTGTTTGCATAGTACTGCATAGTATTTGCATAGTAAAATCTTTTTATATAAAAATGAATACTTTCATAAAGTTATTCGTTTTATTATATTATAAATAGAATATATTTTATTTTATTTAAAAGATTTGGTTTTATTAGAATATTTTATTAATCTTTGCATAGTAAATCAATAGGGACCGTCCGTTTAAAAGTAAATAAATCTGGACCGTTCATGAATTAGTTACTATTTAGTTTATTCTCATATAAATAGAAGCTCATTCCTTCTTTATTTTTTATGAATTCACTGAAACTCTAGAGAGAGAAACTATAGAAAGAAAGAAGAAAAAGTATTCTGCTACTTCACTACTCCTATATCCAGTTTCTTCTAAGGTAAGGGGTATTATTTCTTTAGTATTCATGAAGAGAACTTCTGTTATTCCATTCTTTATTATTACATTTGGAATAACTTTTGTATATGCACGAGCTACCCTATACTTGGTGAAATTCTTACATTATTCCATTCTTTATCATTATGTTGGAATAACCTATTCATGCTGTCAGTACAACATACATGATGAAATTCTTCATTATTCCATTCTTTATTATTCATTGGAATAACTTGTATCTGCTGAGCTACCTATACTTGGTGAAATTCTTATGTTATTCCATTCTTTATCATTATGTTGGAATAACCTATCTATCTAAGCTGCATCGTACATGGTGAAATTCTTACATTATTCCATTTTTATTATTACATTGGAATAACTCAGATACGCTGTGAACTACCCTATACTTGGTGAAATTCTTACATTATTCCATTCTTTATCATTATATTGGAATAACTTTGTCTATCTGGGCATCGCATACATGGTGAAATTCTTGTGTTATTCCATTCTTTATTATTCGGTTGGAACATCATGTCTGTACGTTTACGCATGACATGGTTCCATTATTTATTATTATGTTGGAATATCCTGTCTGTGCATTTACGCATAACCTGGTTCCATTATTTATTATTCATTAGAATATCTTGTGCGTGCGTTCTACGTGACGACTGAATTCCGTTATTTATTATTATGTTTGAATAACTTTGTGCATGCGATTATCATCGTATGCGTGGTGATTTCTTTTGTTATTCCATTCTTTATTATACTTAGTTGGTTAAAGTTTTGGCTTTTATACTCCATGAAATTAGTGGAATATCTTTGATATTTGCGCTTCATCCAGTATCATTTCATGGAAATATTCTTCTGAGCATTCTTGAATTTTACTCCACAAAGCAGTATCATATTGACAATTTTGATGTTATTGGTTCCTGGATAAATTAATTCTTGAACTTGTTTTATTGAAATCTTATATCATTGTCATCATTCTCATGTTTATATTATGTTGAAAGTCATCTGTGGCCTGTAGTGCATAGATGGACTTGGTATGATTATGACCAGGAATTATGCGATATAATTATGACCATAATGTTACAAATGATGTGGTAAAAGTCCTCATTGGCCCATAGTGCATTGATGGACAGTTGTTTGCATGATCATGACCATTGATGAATACACGAATATCCTTGGCCCGTAGTGCATGGATAATTTGTTGTTGTGATACTGATGAATATCCTTGGCCATAGTGCAGGGATGATGTAAATTATTTATTGAGCTGAGTCTCAGCAATAAAATTGATGAAAAACCTTTTGAATCATGGAAGGTAGTAGATTTTATTCTCTACTTGACTCTTTTAATGGATTGCTTGTTCCGCTACAGTTAAACTTGATGTTTATTGTATCAGTTTAACACTATTGAAGGCTAATGATAATTTATTCTGCATTATCTTAGTCATAATATTTCTTACTGGGCTAGTTGAGCTCACCCTTTTGCTTTCATTGTTCTCTTGAGAAATGAGAACGTAGCGAGGACTAGTCGGGGAGCGGGTGACGGTCCGGAGGATAACATTAGTAGTCCTCACTATTCTATGAAATAGTGTGTTAATAAATGTATTGAGGACTTATTTTGAGTTTGAATACTGTCTGAAGACAATATTTGTATTAAAACTCACAGCTCATGTTGTATATTTAAGATTATATTTGTATTTCTTACCATGTATTTGGCGACTCAGAATAGGTGATGTATACCTATTTTGGGGGCATCACAGTTGGTATCAAAGCTTAGGGATATGATCCCTAGCTGAGATGTGAGGCAAGAACTAGGAGGGGAGGGACAGAGAATTCCTTCGCTAGTATGACCTACCTAAGTTTATTTGGTATTTAATTGGTCGGTCAGAGTATAGGGATAATATGTGATATGTTAATTAACCCTTGTTTTTTGGTAGTATTTGAAAATGACATCCGAGAATGTTGAGAACATCAATGGACCACAAGAGGCTGTTGAGTCTTCACAGATCAATAATCAAAATAATGTGCATCAGGAAGGCGACAATCCTCATGCAAACAACAACACTGATCAACTGACGAACGACGGTACATTTAAGAACTTTTTAGAATTCATGCAACACCAAACGAGAGAGATTCCTATTCATAATGTAGGTGGAAATAATGCCACGGTCGGTCACCGCTAAGCAGTTCAAGGAGCTGGGACCACCAGAGTTTTTTGGGAAAGCCAGAACCACTTAAGGCGGAGACGTGGATAAAGCAGATTACCAAGATATTTGATGTCTTGGAATGCTCAGAAGAGCAAAAGGTTTCCTTCGCCACCTTTATGTTGCGTGAAGAAGCAGATCATTGGTGGGAATCTGTAAAACGTACCCATCCTGACGCACTCAAGATGTCTTGGGAGAAGTTCCAAGAGTTGTTCAATGACAAGTACTTTCCTGAAAGTATTCGTCACATGAAGGAGGTTGAGTTCATCAAGTTGGAGCAAAATAATATGGTCGTGTCGCAGTACGAGGCTAAGTTTGTGGAGTTATCCCAATTTGCATCCCATTTGGTAGATAATGAGGAGAGAATGACGCGAATGTTTCTGCGAGGTTTGAAATCCAAAATACGTCAATACCTCATTTCTCACAAACTTTGTTTATATTCAGATGTTGTGAATAGGGATCAGTTATTGGAGTGCGATAATGAGTCAGCACAACCAAAAGGCAACGACCAACAACATGATAATAATCGTACCGGTGGCAATAGCCATCAGAACAATGATAACCATCATGGGGGAAATTATCATGCCAAGAATGGTAACCACTTCGGTGGTAATCATGGCCAAGATAATAGGAGTGGAAATTTCAAGAAGAGAAGATTTAACGATGATGGAAAGACGTTCGCACCAGCACCTATTGTTAAGGAAGGAGAACGACCACCGGTCGTATGTTTCAAATGCGGACAGGAGGGACACATCTGTCCAAACTGTACGCAGAATCCAAAGCGTGTTTCAATTACGGAAGAGAAGGTCACCTAGCTTAATTTTGTCGTGTAGTGAAGTCAAGTCCAGCTGGGATAATGATATCAAAGGATGTCTCAGACAAGTAAAAGTTGATAGTTTAAGCGAGAGCGTTTGTCAAGGAACCCAAACGAAGTTATCACGAGTAAGTTAATCATAAATGCTTACGAAGTCTATACCTTATTCGATACCGGTGCTACCTATTCTTTTATCTCTCTTGCTTGCGCTCAACATTTAAATTTGACTTCGGAGAAATTAGACTTTGACTTATTGGTTGAAACTTCGATAGTAGAAACCTTCGTTACCTCCACTGTTTATAAAGCTTGTTGATTCAAATCAACACTTTCACGTTACCTGTCGATCTTATCTCTTTGAAAATACTTGCATTTGATGTGATTTTAGGAATCGATTGGTTAACTACTCATCAAGCTTTTTGTAAGGTTGTTAGCTTTCATATTCCAAACCAACCTCTTATGCGAATTCAAGCAACCAAACCACTAAAGTAAATCATTATCATATCAAGTCATAAGTAAAGAGCCTCGAGCCTTTCACTGGTGACTTCCTTGTGTGGAATGCACCGAAGCCAGACTTTCTGTAGGCGACATCGTGAATGACGATGACAAGTTGATAGATATCAATGTGACGTGTTATCCAAGTTTTGGATGAGAGTCACAGTTTTGAATGATATTTTTATTGTTAATAAATTTCCTGACGTAATCTTGAAGACTTCTTAGCCTACCCCTAGAGCGTGAAATCGAATTTTGTATTGACCCTAGTACAAAACTCATTTCTTAAACCCTCAAATATTTTCTTCACCTAAAACGAACGTATAATGCGCCAAAGACGTTGGCTCGAGCTGTTGAAGATTACGACTATACCATTCAATATCATTATAGAAGAACGAACGTGGTAGCTGACGTGTTGAGTAAAAGATCGTATGCGTTTATAAGTGCGATGTTGTTAACACAAAAACCCATTTCGTATAACTTACAAATGATGAAGATATAGTTAAAGACTCTAGAGACCCACGTGAAGATAGCGAATATACGAGTAGAATCAACTTTAATCGATAAAGTTAAAGCCGCTCAAGCTATATACTCAGAGCTGATGAATGTGAAGAAGAATCGATGAAGAGAGGAAATCTCAACCCTCGATTTAATTAGCCCATTTGAAATTCTCGATCAAGTAGGAACTGTGGCCTATAGACTCGCTTTACCGCCAAGTATGTCGCGTGTTCATAACTTTTTTCATGTATCAATGTTACGTAAATATATGGACGACCCGAACCACATTATTGAATTAAAACTAGACGAGATAGCAGAAGATTTAACGTATGAGGAGATACGTGTTAAAATCTTAGATAAGAAGGATCGTATTCAACACTCAAAGGTTATACCTCAAGAGTTAGAATCTGACGAAGTGTCCTCATTTGTTCGGCATACCAGGTACGTACATAAATTTCAAGGGCGAAATTTCATAAGGAGGGGAGATGGTAAAATCCCAAATTTTACGAATAAAGATTTATTTTTCTCGAAATATTTTTTTCAAAATTATTGTGTGGATTTGAGATAATGTTATAGTTGTGGGTAATATTTAGAAATTTTGAAAAGTATGCAAGTTGTTATATAATATTCGATTGGTCGGGGAATATCCATTTTACGGACGATATTAGATGCAATCATTAGTGGACCCCATGGACCTAAATTATTGTCGGATTAAGAAAACGACAAAAATATTTTTATGAAAATAATGGCGGAAGTTTTACCGATAACTGTTGAAACACCTGGTGTTAAAAGTACAGTAATACGCGTGGTTTCATAGTAGCACACGATATTGATTATTGATGCTTACGTGAGAAGTCACTTAGTTTTGTTCAATTATTGCTACAGTAATTGTTGCATAGTATCTCACGTTATTTGATTCAATTATTGTTTATATTTTATATATTATTAAATCAATAATTGAGATGACAGAGTTATTAATATCATTATTTGCAATATTAACGATGTCTAGAAGTTACGCCAAGGAGAGGTTTGGTTTCTATTGCGGCGCGCTAATAGGAGAAATCCTTATTAAAGCCCCTCTTTCTGAGGAGCGACACAGTCGATAAATATTGTGAATTATAATAATGAAGATAAATGTTGATAAATATATTGAGGTGTTTTTTATGAAGTCACAAAAGTTTTTATATATATATATATATATATATATATATAAATTTTGTTTTATTAGTATTATTAATGTAATAAAATGAAAAAGCTTTTATATAAAACATAATACTTTTATAAAGTTATTTATTTTATTAGACTATAAATAGAATATATTATATTCTATTATGCGTAGTGTTTTCATAGTAAAATCTTTTATATAAAATGAAATACTTTTATAAAGTTATTTGTTTTATTAGACTATAAATAGAATATAATATATTTTATTATGCGTAGTGTTTGTATAGTTACTGCGTAGTGTTTTGCATAGTAAAATCTTTTTATATAAAATGTAATACTTTTATAAAGTTATTCATTTTATTAGATTATAAATAGAATATATTTTATTTTATTTAAAAGATTTGGTTTTATTAGAATATTTTATTAATACTGCATAGTAAATCAATATGGACCGTCCGTTTAAAAGTAAATTAATCTGGACCGTTCATGAATTAGTTACTATTCAGTCTATTCTCATATAAATAGAAGCTCATTCCTTCTTTATTTCTTACGAATTCACTGAAACTCTAGAGAGAGAAACTATAGAGAGAAAGAAGAAAAGTATTGTGCTACTTCACTACTCCTATATCCAGTTTCTTCTAAGGTAAGGGGTATTATTTCTTTCGTATTCATGAAGAGAACTTTTGTTATTCCATTCTTTATTATTACATTGGAATAACTTTTATATCTGTGAGCTACCCTATACTTGGTGAAATTCTTACATTATTCCATTCTTTATCATTATGTTGGAATAACCTATCTATCTGCAAGTACAACGTATACATGATGAAATTCTTCATTTATTCCATTCTTTATTATTACATTGGAATAACTTTTGTATCACGCTGCTACTACCTATACTTGGTGAAATTCTTACATTATTTCATTCTTTATCATTATGTTGGAATAACCTATGTGTCTGCTAAGTACCGCTTACATGGTGAAATTCTTCAGTTATTCCATTTTTTATTATTACATTAGAATAACTTTTGTATCTGTGAGCTACCCTATACTTGGTGAAATTCTTCTATTATTCCATTCTTTATCATTATATTGAAATAACCTGTCTATACGAAGTACCACATACATCGTGAAATTCTTGTGTTATTCCATTCTTTATTATTCTGTTGGAACATCATGTCTGTGCGTTTACGCAGGACCTGGTTCCATTATTTATTATTATGTTGGAATATCCTGTCTGTGCATTTACGCATGACCTGGTTCCATTATTTATTATTCTGTTAGAATATCTTGTCTGTGCGTTTACGCATGACCTGGTTCCGTTATTTATTATTATGTTTGAATAACCTGTCTGTGCGGTCTATCGTATGCGTGGTGATTTCTTTTGTTATTCCATTCTTTATTATACTTAGTTGGTTAAAGTTTTGGCTTTTATACTCCATGAAATTAGTGGAATATCTTTGATATTTGCACTTCATCCAGTATCATTTCTTGGAAATATTCTTCTGAGCATTCTTGAATTTTACTCCTGGCGATATCATATTGACAATTTTGATGTTATTGGTTCCTGGATAAATTAATTCTTGAACTTGTTTTATTGAATTCTTATATCATTGTCATCATTCTCATGTTTATATTATGTTGAAAGTCATCTGTGGCCTGTAGTGCATAGATGGACTTGGTATGATTATGACCAGGGATTATGCGGTATAATTATGACCATAATGTTACAAATGATGTGGTAAAAGTCCTCATTGGCCCATAGTGCATTGATGGACAGTTGTTGGCATGATCATGACCATTGATGAATACACGAATATCCTTGGCCCGTAGTGCATGGATAATTTGTTGTTGTGATACTGATGAATATCCTTGGCCATAGTGCAGGGATGATGTGAATTATTTATTGAGCTGAGTCTCAGCGATAAAATTGATGAAAAACCTTTTGAATCATGGAAGGTAGTAGATTTTATTCTCTACTTGACTCTTTTAATGGATTGCTTGTTCCGCTACAGTTAAACTTGATGTTTATTGTATCAGTTTAACACTATTGAAGGCTAATGATAATTTATTTTACATTATCTTAGTCATAATATTTCTTACTGGGCTAGTTGAGCTCACCCTTTTGCTTTCATTGTTCTCTTCAGGAAATGAGAACGTAGCAGGGACTAGTCGGGGAACGGAGTGACGGTCCAGAGGATAACATTAGTAGTCCTCACTATTCTATGAAATAGTGTGTTAATAAATGTATTGAGGACTTATTTTCAGTTTGAATACTGTCTAGAAGACAATATTTGTATTAAAACTCACAGCTCATGTTGTATATTTAAGATTGTATTTGTATGATGTACCATGTATTTGGCGACTCAGAATAGGTGATGTATACCTATTTTGGGGGCGTCACACACACACACACACACACACATATATATATATATATATATGAATGTAATCCTTGTTTTTTTAATGAATATTAAGATAATTTTGTGAATCTCAACTTTTTGCATAAAGTTGTAGTAGTTAATCATGACTTTTGTCAAACAGGGATAGTAAATAATTATAGCAGTATGTGTATTGTACTAAAAATTACTATGTACTATTTGAATGAATATGCAATGATATGTTATATGTTTGTTTAAGTAAATAAATTTTGAAGATTAAGATAGTACATTGTCTATTTAGTAAATTTTTAATTCGACAAACTGAATTTGCTAAATCGAGCAATACTGAATTGCTATATCTTTAAAATTTTGTGTTAAATTCTTATTATACTATTAATAAGAAGTGGTATAGATATAAAGGATTAATGTAATTTTTTATTTAATTAGATAATGCCGCCAAGAAGATAAAATCGAAACCAAAGGGAGGAACAATCGGTGAATAATGAAGGAGGTCAAATAGACCCAATGCAAAGCTTTGTAGACATATCAGCTCAAGCTATGGAAAATATGACATCAACAGCAAGAGAGAAGCCAACTAATAGATTGGTATATTTCAAAGATTTTAAAGCGGTAGGGCCGCCAGAATTTAAAGGAAGCACGAATCCTATTGAAGCCCAAACTTGGGTAAAGGAGATGGGGAATGCTTTTACTATTCCAAGAGTAGCAGAGGAGCAAAAGAAAGCTTTTGCTACCTATTTGATTAAGGGTGAAACTAATTATTGGTGTGAAACAAACCATGCTAGAGTTAGGATAGCAGTAGTAACATGGGCCAGGTTTAAGGAGTTGTTCTTTGAGAACTATTTCTTACTGAGTATGCAAGCCAGAATGGAAGTGCAGTTTCTAGAATTAAAGCAAGAGAATATATCAGTTTCAGAATATGCCACCAAATTCAACGAGCCAGCAAGATTTGCACCACATCAAGTGGATACGGAGGCACGAAAAGCGCGAAGATTTGAGAACGGACTGAAGCCAGGGATATTTAACAAGGTAGTAGTGTTTCACATCAATATATTTACGACTCTGTTAGAAAAAGCAATCATTATTGAAGGAGGAAGTGAAGCTGTATCCAAGTATCATCAGGAGAAGAAAGAGGTAGTAATGGAGGGAGTAATCCCAATAAACGGAAGTGGATTGATAATACCCAGTCGGGAAACAAGTCAGGAGAGTGTAGAAAGAGAGGTGAGTCATGTGCAGTTTGTAGTAAGAACCATCAGGGAGCTTGTTTAAAGGAAAAAAAGAGTATGTTTTAACTGTAGTCAAGAGGAACACATTTCTCCCAATTGTCTCAGTCCAAAAAAGATACAAGGTTTTTTTGTGGATCGTTAGACCATCATATTCGAAACTACCAAAAGAAGAATGCAGATAAGGGAAGAATCAACAAGGGAACCAACATCGAAACATTGACGATCAAAGGACCTGCTCAGCTGGGAAGGCCAACGAAACACACTTTTAACATGATGGTTCAAGACGCAGTGGCTGCACATGAGGTGGTAACAGGTAAAGATTTCTTTCAGTAATATAATTACACACGTATTATTGGGTAGATACCTTTGTGAGTTGTATCCATTTACGGACCCAAGTCATAGGTGGATATATGAGTCACAAATTAGTATTGTGTATATATAGAGGAATTGATGATACAACTTTAAAAGATATTAGAACGTAAGTATGATCATGGGGTCTATGGTAAACCTTAGAGGTTTCATATTTTTCATTCTTAATTGGGATCGGGAAGAATATATGAAGTAATAAACATAACTTGAATGTAAGGAAATAGTGATTCTAGGGACAGAATCCTTATAAGGATGGGAAAATGTTAGGACCTTGAATTTTAAACAATTCTATTTTTGCGAATAATTTTTTTATTACTAATATCAGTATTAATTATCATTATTATGATGAGTATGTGTGATATGAACATGGCAAAATAGTCAAACTATTTATTAACTAAGATATATGAGTGAAATTATGGGGAACAACCAATGAAAACCCTAACCCTAATTACGGATAGGGATTTGATAGTTAATACAATTATTATAATTGTATCTATGATTATGTGTTTGTACAATATGAGATTAATGAACAAATGTTGATAAGATAAGGTATAACCTTAGTAAACCCTAATGTTAGATTAACAACCCTAATCTGTAGTTAGGAAACCCTAACGATCAGTTAGGAACCCTAATGCTATTTTTAAAAACCCTAATTTTCTTATTCGAGAACCCTAAACCCTAATTAGCAAACCTGTAGACACTCAAAATTTTGCATTCCTGTTACTAACATGGTAGGAGGGCAAAATTGTCTTCCAGAGATAACCATGGAGGATAAAACAGTTCCAGTTCTGAAAATCCAACAAGATAAGCCTTTTCAATCTCAGACAGAACCCCGAGATATTCAATCCCGGAAACAACACCGAAAGTTTCAGTCTCAATCTCGGAGATAACCTCGAGGGGTGCAGTTGCAGTTCCGAAGATGACCCCAGAAAAGCTCGTTTGAAACCCCAGCAATCAGCTTCAATCTCGGAGATAATCCCGAGGCACTCAGTCCCAAACCCAGAGATAACCTCGGAAGGTCAGGCACACCTCAGAGACAACTCTGAGGACATCCAGTACTTGCAACAACACAATCTCAGATATAACCTTAAGCAACGACTGCTTTATCAGCCCAAACCGGGGATAACCCCGTTGAGGGGCAAAATCATCATTTTTCTGCCTCGATCCCATATGCTCGCCTTCCCAACACATTTCTACATACATTTTACACAGGAGTGTCCCACAAGAAACAAATAGCTACAATCCCGAGTGACTACTACACAGGACAGCACACCAGGTGGAATTTGAAGCTTGAAGACCAAGGGCATGGTCCCATCTTCCTGACTTCTTAAAACCTCTAATCCCATGTCATTGTGTATCTCTCGACAACAGCATGCCAAAAAAGATCTTATACACCTCAATCGGATGCCCGGATTAAAGTTCTAAAAGTTCGAGCAGACATCATGTTGAATGCGTGCATGTACTTTGAGACGACGGGACCCATGGAGCCCGGGGCACCCCAGGCAACTGCAGCTGCACCTGTGGCTACCGTAGATGCACCTGCGGCTCCCCCTCTATAAATAGAGGGCTTGGGGTGGCAATTTTGTAAGAGAAAACGGTAAGGAAGCCCTGTCTAATTTGCTCTGTACACTCTTAAACTGAGTGTTTTCTCATTTTAAACACTTGTGAGATCATATATTGTTATATTTTTACCGGTGGAAACCGAGTGTTCATCCATTTAAAGCTATAGAAGTCTTCTTTGGCAGTCCACTGTAAGCCTTCTTACACCTTTCAAAGCCTTTTCTCCACATTTTGCACACACTGTTCTTCACGTTGAGAGTCGTGTTGTGTGTGTATGTCCGAACTTCAGTCCATGGCTTTTTATTTTGTTTTGTGTGTGTGTGTGTATATATATATATGTATATATATATATATATATATATACTTATATATAAATTGTGGTCGAAATCTGTTCGATGAGCCTGGATTTATGTCCGGAGCGTTTATTGCTTATATATATATATATATATATATATATAACTATTGTCGGACTTTGTTTGATGAGCCTGGATTTTATATCCGGAGCATTTAACGCTTATATATATATATATTATACCCATCAAACTCTGTTTGATTGAGCTTGGATATACTATCTGGTGCGTTTATCGCTTATATATATATTTACATTTTTGTCTGGCTTGGAGTTTACTTCGTGCCCTTTTACTACTTTCTTTACATTTCGTCTTGCCTAGAGTTTACTTCATGGCAGTTGATCGGTTTACTACCTTATTTACATTTTGTCCCGCCTGGAGTTTACTTTGTGGCGATTGATTGTATTTACTGCTTTATTTACATTTCTGATTCCCCATGGAGGTGCTTCGTGGTTGTTGATCTTGTCTATATATATATATATATTTACCGCTTTTATATATTTACATTTACAGTCCCCCATGAAGTTCGCTTCGTGGTGGTTGACAGTGTGTATATATATATATTTACAACTTTTATATATAACTGCTTACAACTTTTATAAATTGCTACATCATGTGAGCCTAGGAATCATGTGATCACAGATTCAGTATTTTGAATCTAGATTCGGTTCCCGTGATGGATATTTTCGGCTATAAACAACTTGTACATTATTCACGGTGTCTGAATGTCCTTAGACGGCTCTCATGCCCACAAGGAGTTCGGCATTGCTATATATCTTATTTTCTCGAAGATGCTTCGCATCTCAAAAATAAAAGCAATCAAGCCGAACACTTAATAAAAATTGAAGTATCAAAGGCCTCAATTACTATTGAGCATAAGGGTTTGAAAAAACCTCTTTAACAAAACGTCATTGATATATCTTGTTTAAAACTAAATTTTTATATAAATTCAAACCCTTTGTATATAGGTGCGAACAAGGCATAACACTACTTCCAAATAATTGCACACTGACCCACCCACCCACCCACCCACATTCATATAACAATTTAATTGAAAAGCTGCGGTCACCATGGTAGCACGGATGTCAGGGGGTACCTAACACCTTCCCTCCGCATAAGCAAGTCCCCGAACCCTAATGAATCTCGGTTTCACAGACCAGTCTAGCAGTGTTACACTACGTGGTCGATGTGAAAACCTTTTCTCGGTTGAGTTGGTGCAACCATTTAAAAATACCAACTGGTGACTCTTACAGTCCAATCGTCGACATATAAATGTCGGACCTTTTCACAACTTATTTTTTCAAATAAATCTCACCTAACATGAGAACATCAAAAGACAAGAACATAAAAGGGACAGTAAAAATCCCGACATCGACAAAACCCTAATGGTGATTATTAAACTCTAAAGGTTAAGATTAAAGGGAATCATGTCAAATGACTAAACTACCCTTAAAATTATTTAGGAAATTACCAAAATACCCTTTTAGAGGTAAAATTACTAAAATACCCTTTTTCTTAATTTGTAAGTTAAAAGATTTGCCAAATCTAGCGACTCATCTCTTAAGATATTACCATGTGTGAAAAATCTAACTTGAATCAGCCAATTCATGCCACCTAACATCATTCCCGTCCACAAGAACCAAAGATTAAGAGATTAAAGAAAGAGGAAATATTAAAGAAGCCTCATTTGTGTTCATTCACTTAGCCAAGTCTCTCTCTCTCTCCCAAGCCATGAAATTTAGTTAGTAAATCAATCCCAAGATAAGCCAAGAACACCCCAAGATCATATTAGGAAGTGAAGATCAAAGGTTTTTCAAAGAAAGGTATAAACCTTAACCAAGCTAGATCTTATATGCTTAAAACAATTATGTTTTTATGTTTATTTATGTGTTATAGGATGTTATATAGTGATCTATGATGATATATCATGGATCCATAACATCTAAGTGAATGAAAATGAAATTTTTATAAACTGTCAAGAACCCTAGATTTATGGCCTGACAATCAAATATAAAAGGCCATATATCCAAATCTGTTAATTGTTAGACTTGTTAGGTTTATCATTGTTGTAGTATGATATGAGGAGATTAAACTGGAAGTGGAATCATGTCCATATCATGTCCAAATTCCAAGTTATTAATGGTCAAACATGGTTGACCAAATCGTTCATATAATTTACAGGTAACCCGAGAAATTTTCCGTAAAGGTCCAGTCAGCAGTTTTCGTTGTTCTTAGATCTTGCATGTGTTATGTGTTTAGCTTGTGTGAGTGTATCATTGTTATACCGTGATATATGGACTATAGAACCATGACATCAAAACACCTAAACAGTCAACAAGATCCAAGTTATTAGCGACCAAAAGTAGTTGACCAAGACAAAAAACAGCTTTTCTAGAATTTCTAAAAATCAAGAACAAACTCTCGACATAATTTTGACCAAGCCAGATCTTTACATTGTGATGTAGTTAAGCTACCTAAGTGTAGTACTTTTGATCTTTGACGTGTAAACTATAAGAGTATGACACTCTAACACTCAAATAATATACAAAAATCCGTTTGTTGAAGCTCTAAAGTAGCTACCTAAGACTGTCTGGGTTTCTAGGTAACCTAGAAACCCCAGAACAGTTCTGACAAGAACTTTGAACACTTAGATCTTCATGCTATGAAGTAGTTAGACCCTGAAATTGGTTTGTACTTGTAGTGTTACATTAGTACAACACCATTGATATATACACTCTTATGCCCAAAATCATAACCAGTTAGGAATTAACCATGGTCAAAGTAGCCCCCAGGGCATTTACCATGGCTATTCTTTATTGATGAAGAACACCTACTACGACAATTTTCGTCGCTAAAGACTATAACGATAATTTTAATAAAATTAAATAATTAATTTCCAATAAATAGAGAAAAATAAATAATAAATAATAAAAATTCTTCAATTAGTTTTAAAAATTATTTTAAGTTATAAAAAATAACTTTTGATAATTTGACATAAAATTCATTAATATTTTAATTTTTTTAAATATTAGTGATGTTAAATTTATTTAATAATTATATTAAATAAATTAGTTAAAAATGATTTTAATATCTTAAAATCATTTAAAAGGGTATTAAAGTGTTAGAAAATATTTTAAGTTATGAGGAATAAATTTTAATATTTTGAAAAATATTTCATTAATAACTTAATATTAATGATAATAAATTTATTTAATAATTATATTAAATAAATGGTTTAAAATGATTTTATGTTTTAAATATCATTTAAAATGATATAAAGGATTTAAAAATATTTTAAGTTATAATAAATGACTTTTAATATTTGATGAAGAATATATTAATATTTTAATATTAATGGTAATTATTTAAAAATCATTTAAAGGTGATATTATTGTTTTAAAATATTTTAAGTTATTATAAATAACTTCTAATATTTTGACAGATTTCATTAATATTTTAAATTATTTAAGTATTAACGATAACGTTTTATTCAAATATTTAAATCATTTAAAAATGATATTTGTGTTTAAAAAATCATTATAAAATATAATAATTATTTGAAAATTATTATAAGCTTTCGAAAATAATTATAAATGATAATTAAATTATCTAATATAATATTGAAGCTGGGAAGTAGAGTTTTATTAAAAATAAACTCGTTAATTATCTAATAAGGTAATCGAGACACCGTATAGATACCGAAGTCCAACTAGACTGAAATAGTTTGACCTGTAAGTGTTTTTTAGGTTCTAAACACTGTTGTGACTACATGATTATGTGTCTAAATTATATAATCACTTTAAATAACAGTATTATGTGACATGATATATTACGCTAATTGCGAGACCAATATTATTGATGATAGGTCTTTCAACGAAGCTAAATTAGATTGTATAGCAGTAGTCAACGACCAAGGCAAGTTTCCTAACTCAAACTCGAGTTATTGTTTTTCAAGCATAGTAGTGGGTAATTATTGCTGATTATTCCACACCTATAATTATTATTAAGCATTCACATTTATTGCAAGTTCTTTAACTCAAATTGAGTTATTAATTTCAAAGCATGATTAGTGAATAATTATCGTCAGTTATTCACATCTATAATGATTATTGTTATTCGCACATAGTGCAAATGATTTATGTTTATTATTGAACAATTTATGAGCTATGTCTCAACTAATTGTTTTGGCGAGACTAATATTTGTTAAAACATGAAGCGTTCTAATAATTAAACTACGTTGTTATTAAAAGATCGATGTCAAATATTTTGGCTAGATCAATATGAATATAATATGTTGAAATCTTTAGTATTTATGTAATTCAATCCAAGCCATATTATTGTGGTACAGACTTATAGTATAAGACTGAGATGAACAGCCCTTATAAAAGGGGACTTTATTATTGGACATCCGACTATTACGCTATTTTTTAGTATTATACATAATATAGGGTACAATGAAGCTGGTCACTTCACGTACTTGTAGAGGTGTGTGATTTAATCTTTATGGTTAACTGATACGCTTGGAGGTAATTCAGTATTGAATGTATGATAATTCCTCTATTCGCTTAAGATCCATTGTGATCACTCAGCATGAAATCTGGGAATATCCCACTTTATTATTGCAGTAGTATTATCTCTTGATAATCAATTGAATATTACTGAAACTTCGAAAGAGTTCTACTCTTTCATCATTAAATTGTTGTTTAGCATAAAATTTAATAAAGTCTTGTTATTGATAAATGATATATTCAGCTACTTCGAAGTCCTTTAAACATTATTGATGTGACGCCTCCAAATTTGGGTATCTTCCAACCCAACAGATGGTGCTACACGGTACTACCCTTCACACATACATTCAATTGAAATAACCCAAAAGAATGAATGTCTTCTATATATTCCAAAATAATATTCCCTTTCCCAGGTTCTTTATAACCATTACATATGTTCTTGGTCAAAATATAAAATTATTACAACGTTCAAACTATACTATTATAAAGACAACTTATTTATCTACCTTGGCCTTTCCTTTATCCTTAGTGGATCCTTCAGGTCATTCGATCTTAGCTGCATTCATATGGTTCAAGCAAGAGTGAGCATAACTAGCTCAACAAGTATGACAGTTTCATTTAAGAAACAGGCTTGAATAACAAGAATCGTATATCTTCTATAACTGAAACAATAGTTATGAAGTACTATCGATAATTCAAAATAGCACTTCTCTTTTATTTAAAATATTTCACAATGAACAACGTTTGTAAAACATAAATTTTGGTCCAAGACCTTGATTATTTCATTCTTTCATTGAAAAGGACATCCCGGCACCAAGTCCGTAAGTCAGATTTATCTTACGAGCACGTCTAGGTGATCAGCCTATACTACTCTATGTTGTACAACACTTCTTCTTTAAACGTATTTACGTTTAAGTTTTGGCAACCTCATTATACATCAATGCATGCGCAAGATACATGAATCACAAGGCTTGTCCAGACTGAACATAGACAAGGGTTAGAATACTTGCCTTCAGCGTCTTCTATAGATTAAATACTTTCTTTTTGAGTATTTAAGGATTCTACAACACATAATCACATAACATACAACATTAGGTCATAATAAATCATGTATGGTCACTAATGTATCTTACCCTTCTTCTCAATCTAATCGTTCTTTAGATTGTTTAACATTGGTTACGGTCATCGCATTATTTTACATTTACGTTCAAGTAATCTTTCGTCAACCTTTAGATGTAATTCTTAAGGTTGTTATCATCATTAAGGATGTTACTTCAAGTTTATTAATGTATTAATTCATCATTAATCAACTAACTTTCTTTTTACCTTCATAAGCTTTCTTCTCTATGCATTACCTAGTGCTGGCGGTGCGACGCCAACTCCTTTATTACTAGCCGCGCTGCGACACCACTCTGCAGTGGTTGGGGTTCGACTGTGTTGTGTTGGCTGTGGCTTAAGACCCTTAGGTATGTTGCATTTGCCGACCCTTTAGCCTCGAGCGATATGATAGTTTTTATACTTTGTGAATTTTTCGGGCTCATAAATTGTTCATTTTAAGTCCGAATTGGCTCATTCAAAAGCCGTTAGCTCACAAATCACATAAACTATGTGTTTATATAAGAATTTTACATTTTTTAATCCGTTAACATGGAATTCACCTATTAAGTTCTTTATTATAAAAACGTTAAATGTTTGTGAACGTTTATAGCTCGTTTATTCGTTCTAAATTAGAATTTGACCATTTTCGAGTTCGTAACTCCAAAATGGAAACTTAGACTATTCTCAATCGAAAACAAGCGTTTCTGAGTTCAATGGTGACTTTTGACTTCCATTCCGAGAATTTAACGATGTCAACGATTATCGTCTAATCTCTTAAATTTTGCCATAACTTCGTTACTTGAGATTTTTACACCATTCCAAATGGATTTATTCCATCATTCTAACATATATCATCTAAGCCTACACATGATGGTTTTAAACTTGTCCATCAACAATAACATAATTACAATTCTTCAATGTTCTTCATTAGTTCATAACTTTTATACTTATGAATCACTTTCAACATGGTTTATTAAAGTTTTAGTCTTCTAACAACCATCCTTGATCCTTCTTATCATACATGCTCCATCAATCATCACTTCTTTATCAAACTAAAATTAAAGAGATGAAGATTAATGGTTAGGGATCATTACCTTTGTGTTCTAGCTTTCTTTCTTATTCTTTCTTCTTGAATTATCAAGACTAGCTTTTCTCTTTTCTCTCTATATGCTTAGCTCTAGGATGTTGGTGGAATAATGAACAAGAAAAATAAACTAGCAAGCTTCTCTATTTATAGAAAATACAAAGTGATGGTTTATTGTTCTTTTAGGCCATTCCACCTCCTTTCATAACCTCCTTACTATTCATTACTTCGCCTCCACAAATCTTATCCCTTGCTTGACCACCACACATGGCCAACCATGACTCACCTATGGGGCCAACATGGGTTTTTCTTATCTGGTAACCCATCGGTTCGATCCATGGATTTGGTTCTTGGTTTTGGCTTAAGTTTAATTACTTTGGGCCTAATGTTTGGCTTACATTATTAATCTTTGGGCCTTAACATGTTTGCACTTGGGCTTGCCCAATTCCTACACAAATCCTATGATTCCATTACAATTGTCTTTAAGGCTTTTAACGTATAGTCTACGTATTCTTCTTGTATACTAGTTCGTATAATCAATCATCATATATGATATATCATCTTTGATACATACTTGTATAATATCTCATATCATACTCGTATTCATTGCTTTGTATAATACTTACGTATCGTACGATCATCATTTATTCAATCTTCACTTTCCTTAACATTCTCAAACTTAGTACGCAGGCAAAAAATTGTGTTTGTCATGCTTGAATTATTATTACATAATCCATCCTTTCTTGTTATTCTATCGTTATGTATTTCTCGAAAGTTCAAAAAATAATTCCTGAGAAAATATTGATGAATAGTGTTTTTTAGAAAATTTCTCAGAAAACTTTTATTTTCATCTTGGAAATTCAAACACTTTAATTCCTTCACGTTGCCAGAATACTACGATATTCTGACATGCTTAGGTTATAGAATAACATTCATATTGCTTACTCATTATAATATAATTTTATTCATTATTTAATCAAATAAAATTATTTATAAATAATCCATTTTTCTCGGTCATTACATTCACCCCCCTTATATGGATTATGTCCCCAGAATCTCGCTTTACTTAAACAAATAACTGAGGGTAAATCTTCTTCATCTTTTCTTCAAGTTCCCACGTTGCTTCTTTGGCATCGTGTTTCTTCCATAACACCTTTACTGAAGGTATAACTTTGTTCCTTAGAACTTGCTCTTTTCTATCGATGATTTAAATTGGCATATCTTCATATGTTAAATCCTTCTCAATATGAATAGGTTCATACTCTATTACATGCTTATAATTTGGCTTATAAGGACGTAACACAGATACATGAAATATATTATGTATTCGTTCTAAGTTTGGAGGTAATGTTATCATGTAAGCTACCTCTCCTACCCTTTTTAATATCTCAAAAGGTCCTATAAACCTTGGACTTAACTTTTGCTTCTTTCGAAAATGTATCTTTCCTTTCCAGGGAGATACCTTTAAAAACACATACGAGCCTACTTCAAACTCTTGGTTCACTCAATGTAAATCCGCAAACTTATTCTGTTTGTCTTAAGCTACTACTAGATGCATTCGTATCAGCTTAACTATATCTGCTATTTGCTACACCAATTCAGGTCCTAGCATGCGGCGTTCTCCCACTTCATCCCAACATAATGGTATTCTGCATTTTCTTCCATATAAATCTTTGTAAGGCGGCATACCTATGCTTGCATGATAACTGTTGTTATACGTAAACTCTACTAACGGTAGACGATCATCCTAACTACCCTTGAAATCCATAACGCATGATCTCAACATATCTTCTAGCGTCTGAATTATTCTCTCACTCTGTCCATATGTTTGTGGATGATACGATGTACTTAACTTCAACTGCATTCCCAGTTGTTCATCCAGACTTCTCCAAAAGTTTGATGTGAATCGTGGATCACGATTTGACACTATCGAAAGTGGTACTCCATGTCTTGAAATAATTTCCTTAACATAAAGTTTAGCTAACTAATCTAGGTTATACTTGACCCTTATTGGCAAAAAGTGAGCTGACTTCGTCAATCGGTCCACTATTACCCAAATAGCATCATACCTTTTCTGTATAATTGGAAGTCCCACCACAAAGTCCATCGTGATATGCTCCCACTTCTACTCCAAAATCTCCAATGACTGTAACCAACCACTTGGTCGTTGATGTTCAGCGTTAACTTTCTAACAAGTTAAGCACCTACTCACATATTCTGCTATCTCTCTCTTCATGTTCGGCCTCCAAAAACTCTGTCGAAGTTCTTGATACATCTTAGTACTACCAGGATGAATTAAGTACCATGAATTATGAGCCTCTTGTAACACTTCCTCCTTTAATTCCGTCTCATTCGGAACCCAAATTCTTCCTTCAAATCTTAATAATCCCTCATTATCAAAAATCCCTTCCTCAAAAATTTCCTAGTTTGTGTCATAGTAACACGACACGAATGTCCGGATGATTTATTTTCGTAAAACACTACATGAGGCTGTCTCAACGTTCTAATGTTTATACATTTCTTTTGGCAATCTATAATTTCACCATGGTTAAACAACCAATCCATCTCGAGAATTACATCGAATTCTCCAAACTTTATCGGTATCAAATCTACCTATAATTTATAACCTCGTATTTCTACACTACAATCCCTATGAATGTTTTTAACATGAATTATTTCTTCATTGGCTACCTTGATATTCAACGGTATAGGTAATCTTTCAGGAAGTAATCCTAATCACTTAGCAAAATTGTATGCTATGAAAGAACAAGTAGCACCCGAATCAAACAACACATAAGCATTTATATCGTTGATTGGGATAATACCTGCAACTACATCCCATGATGCAACTGCATTTTAGACCGTCATGTTAAAGGTGTGGGCCATTGGCCTACTCGTTTGAGCTGGACCACTAATAGCTAACTTACCACTATTAGTGCCCTTATTCCCGTCCGTCCCCTTCTTCGGGCAGTTCTTCGCTATGTGATCAGTTAATCCACATACAAAGCATCCATGGTTTTTCTTTGGACTTGGACAGTTAGGCAAAATATGCCCTTCCTTTCCACAGTTGTAGCATACTGACTTCCCCGAGAGACAGACTCCTAAGTGAGTCTTCCCACAGTTCTTGCACGCCTCCATCCTCTTCTTAGGATCCCCTTGCTTTACTCCGGTATCCCCAGAGTTAAAACCCTTCCTCTTCTGTCCATTTCCACTCCTGCTGGCTCCCTCAATTTTTACTTCCCCATCTACCTTGTTTTTATTCTTCTTCTCTATGTGGTATTATCTTAGAGCCTCATTACCACCCTCCGCGATTATCGCCTTCTCAAGAATGGTTCCAAAGGATGTACTTTGAAACAATGATATTCGGCTATAGAGCCAGGGTCTCAAGCCCTGCTCGAATCTTCTAGCCTTCCTAACCTCCGTGTCCACTTGATGTGGAACAAAAGTCGTCAGTTCATTGAACTTGTCAACATACTGGGGAACAGTCATTTTGTGATGCCTCCAAAATAGGTATACATCACCCATCTTGAGTCGCCAAATACATGGTACAAAATTCAAATATAACTTAATTATACAACAGTCGTGTAAAATATGACAAAACATAATCTAAGAGTTTTAATAAAAATATTGTCATCTAGACAATATCCACACTCAATGGAGTCCTTATTACATTTATTGTCACACTATTTAACAGAATACTGAGGACTACTAATGTTATCATCTGGACCGTCACTCCGTTCCCCGACTAGTCCCAGCTACATTCTCATTTCCTGAAGAGAATAGTGAAAGAAAGGGTGAGCTCAACTAGCCCAGTAAGAAATATTATGACTAAGATAATGCAGAATAAATTATCATATGTCTTCAACAATGTTAAACTGATAAAATACAATAGACATCAAGTTTAACTGCAGCGGAATAAGAAATCCATTAGAAGAGTCAAGTAGAGCATGATATCTACTATCTTCTATGATTTAAAATGTTTTCATCAATTTTTATCGCTGAGACTCAGCTTAATAAATAAACCATATCATCGAGTCATCCCTGCACTATGGACCAAGGATATTCATTAAATCATCAATGGTCATGACTATACCGAATAATCCCTGGTCATAATCATACCAAAAACTGTCCATCAATGCACTAAAGGCTACTAAGGACTTTTACCACATCATTTATAACATTACAGGTCATGATTATACCGAATAATCCCTGGTCATAATCATACCAAGTCTATCTATGCACGTAAGTCAAAGATGACTTTCATCATAATATAAGCATGAGGATGATGACAATGACATAATAATTCAATAAAACAAGTTCAAGAATAAATTTTAAAGATTTATAAGTTAATTTATCTTGAAATCAATTACGTCCAAATTGTCAACATGATACTGCTTTGTGGAGTAAAATTCAAGAATGCTCAGAAGAATATTTCTATGAAAAGATACCGGATGAAGCGCAAATATCCAGGATATTCTACTAATTTCATGGAGTATAGAAGCCAAAACTTTAACCAAATGAGTATCATAGAATATATGAAACTACAAATGGATTTTTACACGCCATGCGGTAATCCACGTAGACAGATCATTTCCATAATTTAATAAGGAATGAATACGAAGGATCATTCACCATGCATGTGATAATCAACATAGACAGGTTATTCTAACAAAATAATAAAGAATGGAACCAGGTCATGCGTAATCCGCACAGACAGGATATTCCAATAGAATAATAAAGAATGGAATAACAGAAGAATTCACCATGCATGCGATAGACCGTACAGACAGGTTATTCCAACAGAATAATAAAGAATGGAACCAGGTCTAACGTAATCCGCACAGACATGATATTCCAACAGAATAATAAAGAGTGGAATAACAAAGAATTCACCATGCATGCGATAGACCGCACAAACAGGTTATTCCAATAGAATAATAAAGAATGGATCCAGGTCTAGCGTAATCCGCACAGACAGGATATTCCAACAGAATAATAAAGAATGGAATAACAGAAGAATTTCACCATGTATGCGGTACTTCACATAGACAGGTTATTCCAACATAATAATAAAGAATGGAATAACAAAAGAATTTTACCATGTATGCGGTACTTCACATAGACAGGTTATTCTAACATAATAATAAAGAATTGAATAACAGAAGCTCTCTTCATGAATACGAAAGAAATAATACCCCTTTCCTTAGAAAGAAACTGGATACTAGAGTAGAGAGGTAACAGACTTCTCTTCTTCTTTCTCTCTATAATAATTGCTCTATAGCTTTAGTGAATTGGTGAGAAATTAAGGAAGAATGAGCTTCTATTTATAGGAAAATATAGTTTTGATAATTGCACGTTTTGGGGCTCGAAATATTACAGTACAATACCTTCAAATTTTCTTTCATTTTTAATTTAGTCCTGCAAGTATTATCAAACTTGCACCACCTCCCCTAATAGTAAATAATATGAATCAATAGTTTAATCATGTGAATCAATAGTTATAATCATGTGAAAATACGAATTACAGTATAGTACCTCCATCTATACCTCCATTTTTAACTTAGCCATGCAAGTATTATCAATCTTGCACCAACTCCCCTAATAGTAGATGAATGTAATTCAATAGTACACACATGTGAACAAATAGTTATATAAGCATGTGAATTAGTAGCAATTAATTGCTCATTTATCCGATTAATTACCCGATTTATCAATATAACCCCTAGACATCAATTATCATCGGAATTGATGTTGATTTCCACTAACACTAATAATCCCAACACAATGGAACTATCAAATTCATCTTTAATCAACACGAACTTATTCATTATTAATATTATAACTCACAATATTTAACAACCAGGTCGTTCCCGGGAAAGAGGGGGCTTTCCGATAAGGATTTATCCTTATCGGCGTGCCATTAGATGACCAAATCTCTCCTTGACAGAACTTCTAGACATTGTAAATATTACAATTTAATAATATGAATAACTTTGTTGTCTCAATTATTGATTTAATAATATAACATATTATGCAGATGATACTGTGACAATAATCGAATCAATAATACGAGAGATATGATGCAGCAATTACTGTAGCAATAATTGAGTATAACTGAGTGACTTCTCACATAAGCATCAATAATCAATACCGTGTGCTACTATGCAACCACACATATTACTGTACTTTTACTACCGGGTAGTTCAATAGTTTAACCGTAAAACTTCCGCCGTTATATTTATAAAAAGATAATTCTATCGTTTTTTAACTACGACAATTCTTCCGTTGTGGGGTCCACCAATGATTGTGCCATCGTACGAATATTCCCTGACAAAAAGAATATTCCCCGACCAAACGAATATTTTATAACAACTTGCATACTTTGCAAAAAATTTCACATATCACCATTAACTTTAACCCTTTATCAATTTAACCATTTATGAAATAAAATAATAATTATAAGAAAATTGAATACTTTAATTTCATAAAATTCGGGGTCTTACAATCTCCCCTCCTTATGAAATTTCGCCCTCGAAATTTACGTCCATACCTAGTATGATGAGGATACTTTGACTTCATTTCAGATTCTAACTCTTGAGGTATAACCTTTGAGTGTTGAATATGATCCTTCTTATCCAAGATTTTAACACGTATCTCCTCATACGTTAAATCTTCTGCTATCTCGTCTATTTCTAATTTAATAATGTGGTTCGGGTCATCCACATATTTACGTAACATCGATACATAAAAAAAACGATATGAACCCGCGACATACTTGGCGGTAAAATGAGTCTATAGGCCACAGTTCCTACTCGATCAAGGATTAAAACTAGGACAATGAATCGAGGATTGAGCTTTCCTCTCTTTCCAAATCTTGTAACTCCTTTCCATGGAGCAACACGTAACAACACATGATCTCCAATATTGAATTCCACGTCTTTTCGATGAAGATCAGCATAACTCTTTTGTCTATCTTGTGAGGTTTTTATACGTTGTCGGATCGTTTGAATCTTTTCCGTAGTCATACGTACCAAATCTGGTCCCAACAATGTTGCTTCACCCACCTCATCCCAGCATATTGGAGAACGACACTTTCTTCCATACAAAGCTTCAAATGGAGCCATGCCAATACTTGCTTGATAACTATTGTTGTAGGAAAACTCCACCAATGGTAAGAACTTATCCTAACTTCCCTTGAAGTCAAGGACACAGAGTCTTAATAAATCTTCAAGAGTTTGAATAGTATTTTTTGACTGCCCTTCCGTTGGAGGATGATATGCCAAATTAAATCATAAATCCGTGCCCATAGCGTTTTGCAAACTAACCCAAAATCCTGAAGTGAATCTTGGGTCTCGATCAGAAACTATGGATACTGGCATACCATGCAATCTTACAATCTCGTTTATATACATACTAGCAAGACATTCAAGTGTATAAGTTTCTCGTATTGGTAAGAAATGAGCAGACTTGGTCAATCTATCAACAATGACCCAAATCGCATCTATGCCTTGAGAAACCTTGGGAAGACCAGTAACGAAATCCATGGTAATGTGCTCCCACTTCCATTCTAGAATTTCAAGTGGTTGCAATGGACCTTTTAGCACTTGATGCTCTGCCTTGACTCATTGACAAGTTAGACACCTTGAGATAAACCCCGCTATCTCTCTCTTCATATTGCTCCACCAAAATGTATGTCGAAGATCACGATACATTTTAGTACTCCCAGGATGGATTGTAAACGGTGTGTTGTGCGCCTCCATCATGATTTTATACTTCAAGTAAGAATCCTTAGGAACACAAAGTCTGTAGTTGACTTGAAATATTCCTTTTTCATTGATTCTTGCTTCCGGAATAGCACCTTCTTGCACTTTCTTCTTCATACGCATCTGCTCCAGGTCTGTAGTTTGAGAAGCTTTAACTTTATCGATTAAAGTCGGTTCCACTCATATATTCGCCATCTTCTCATGGGTCCCTGGAGTCTTTAACTCTATTTTCATCATTTCCAAGTCATACAAAATGGGTCTTTGCATTGACAATATTGCACTAGTACCCGCATATGATCTTCTACTCAATGCGTCAGCTACTATGTTCGCTTTTCTAGGATGGTATTGGATGGTATAATCATAATCTTTCAACAGATCAAGCCATCGTCATTTCTGCATGTTGAGTTCCTTTTGAGTGAAGAAATATTTGAGGCTTTTATGATCCGTATAGATCTCCACCTTCTCTCCATACAGGTAATGCCTCCAAATCTTAAGCCCAAAAAAGACTGCTGCCAACTCTAGATCATGAGTAGGATAATTCCTCTCATATTCATTGAGTTGTCGAGAGGCATAGGCTAAGACTTTCCCATGTTGCATGAGAACACATCTTAACCCTTTGCCTGAAGCATCACTGTAGATGACAAATCCCTCCGAGCCAGATGGTATTGTCAGAACAGGTACTGAAATGAGTCTCCTCTTGAGTTATTGAAAACTCTTTTCACATTCCTCGCTCCAACCAAATTTTGTATCTTTTTTAGTCAGCTGAGTTATTGGAGTAGCGATTCGAGAAAACCCTTTTACGAATCTCTGATAATAACTAGCTAAGCCGAGAAAGCTACGTACTTCGGTCACTGACTTAGGTTGCTCCCAGCTTTGAATTGCTTCAATCTTTGCTAGGTCAACATATATTCCATGATTTGATATCACGTGCCCAAGGAATGAAACTTCCTTAAGCCAGAACTCATATTTCTTCAACTTGGCATAAAGCTTGTTTTCACGAAGCTTTTGGAGTGTCAGCCTCAAGTGTTGCTCATGGTCTTCGCGGGGTTTGGAGTATATGAGGATGTCATCAATAAAGACGACCACAAAGTGATCTAAGTATTCCTTGAATACTCAGTTCATCATATCCATGAAGGCAGCAGAAGCATTAGTCAATCAAAAAGACATAACTAGGAATTCATAATGCCCGTACCGAGTTCTGAAAGCAGTCTTTGGAATGTCATCAGTTTAATCTTCAACTGATGATATCCGTAATGAAGATCAATCTTTGAAAAGAATTTGGCTCCTTGCAACTGGTTAAACAGGTCATCAATGCGAGGCAACGAGTACCTATTTTTGATGGTGACATGATTCAACTCCCGATAATCAATACAAAGTCGCATACTTCTATCTTTCTTCTTTACGAATAGAACAGGAGCACTGCAAGGAGACGTACTAGGACGAATGAAACCGATGTCTAACAATTCCTGTAGTTGGATTTTTAACACCTGAAGTTCAATAGGAGCCATTCGATATGGGGCTTTGGAAATGGGTTTTGTACCAGATTCAAGGTCGATACAAAATTCAATTTTACGCTCTAAGGGTAGGCCAGGAAGTTCTTCAGGGAATACGTCAGGAAATTTATTAACAATAGAAATATCTTTCAAATCTGACGTATCTTTATTTAAATCCGTGATATGGGCTAAGAAAGCTTGACATCCGTTTTCAATAAACTAATAGCTTTATGACTTGATATGACAGTTGTGACGCCCCCAAAATTAGGTATACGTCACCCATCTTGGGTCGCCACTTACATGATACATAAATTCAAATACAACTTACTAATATAATCGCGTGTACAATACGACATAAATCGTGAGTTTGAATACAAATATTGTCTACTAGATATTATACAAACTCAAAAGGAGTCCTCATTACAACTATTATCACACTATATCACAGAATAGTGAGGACTACTAATGCTATCCTCTAGACCATTACTTCGTTCCCCGACTCGTCCCAACTATGTTCTCATTTCCTGAAGAGAACAGTGAAAAAAAAAAAGAAAAAAAAAAGGGTGAGCTCAACTAGCCCAGTAAGAAATATTATGACTAAGATAATGCAGAATAAATTATCATTAGCCTTCAACGATGTTAAACCGATAAAATACAATAGACAACCAGGTTTAGCTGCAATGAATAAACAATCTATTAAAAGAGTCAAGTAGAGAATAAAGTCTACTATCTTTTAGGTTTTAAAAGGTTTTCATCAATTTTTATCACGAGACTCGACTTAATAAATAAACCACCACATCTAATCATCCTTGTACCACGCATTCCAAGGATTTTCATCAAATTATCAATGGTCATGACTATACCGAATCACCCCCGGTCATAATCATACCAAAAACTATCCATCAATTTGCATTACAGACCAATCGAGGACTTTTTGTCACATCATTTATATCAAGTCATGATTATACCGAATGATCCTCGGTCATAATCATACTAAGTTCATCTATGCACGTAAGCCAAAGATAACATAATATAACATGAGGATGATGACAATGACATAATAATTCAATAAAACAAGTTCAAGAATTATTTAATCCATGAATTATTAACGTCCAAATTGTCAATATGATATCGTTTTCGTAGAGTAAAATTCAAGAATGATCGTAAGAATATTTCCATGAAAAGATATCTTTGGATGAAACGCAAATATCAAGGATATTCTACTAATTTCATGGAGTATAGAAGTCAAAGTTTTAACTAACCGGGTATAATAAAGAATGGAATAACAAAAGAAATCACCATGCATGCGGTATTGCATGAGATAGTTATTCCAACAGAAAAATAATAACGGAACGAGTCGTGAAATTCACACCGACAGATGTTCCAATGAATAATAAAGATGGAACCGGATCCTGTAAAACACACATGATAGGATATTCCAATGTAATGATAAAGATTTTAACCAGTCCTGTAAAACACATGCATGTGATGTTCCAATGTAATAATAAAAAAGCGGAACCAGTCCCAGGTGTAAAACACACATGCATGTGATGTTCCAATGTAATAATAGAAGAATGTCACCAAGTATAGGTAAAATCACAGATACAAAAGTTATTCCAATGTAATAAATAAGAATGGAATAACATAAGGATTTCACCAAGTATAGGATATGCCGCATATACAAAGTTATGTATAGGGTATACCACTTTTTACAAAGTTATTCCAACAAAATAATAATGAATGGAATAATGTAAGTTCTCTTCAAGAAGAAAGAATAACACCCTCTTACCGTAAAAAGAACCTAATATATAAGTAGTGAAGTAGCGAATACTCTTCTTCTTTCTATAACTTTCTCTCTATAAATTTCTCTATAATTTCTCTCTCTCTAGAGTTTCAATGAATTAAAAGAAAATAATGAAGGAATGAGCTTCTATTTATAGGAAAATGGAATGCATAAGTAACTAATCCATGAACGGTCCAGATTGATTTACTTTAATCGACGGTCCATATTTAAAGAAAAATCTTTTAAATAAAATATAATATATTCTATTTATATAAAAACATTTTACTATGCAAACACTATGCAATACTATGCAAAACACTATGCAACACTATGCATAATAAAATATAATATATTCTATTTATAGAATAACTTTAATAAAGTATTCTATTTTATATAAAAGATGTTTCGCTTTTATTACGTTAATAATACGAATAAAACAAAACGTCATTATCGCTATAATAATTCATATTATTAATCGACAATAATGGAATCAAACCGAGTGACTTCTCACATAAGCATCAATAATCAATACCGTAATCTTACTTATGCAACCACACGTATTCTTGTACTTTTACTACCGAGTAGTTCAACAAGAACTACTGTAAAACTTTCGCCGTTATTTCAATAAAATATTTTGTCATTTTCTCAATCCGATAATAATTACATTGTGGGGTCCACCAATGATTGAGCAGTTGTACGAATATTCCCTGCTAAACCGAATATTCCCTGACCAATCGAATATAATATAACCACTTGCATACTTTGCAAAATTTATAAATACTACCCACAACTATAATATTATCTCAAATTCACACTATAATATTAAAAATTATTTCGACTAAATTTAAATCTTTATTGATAAAATCTGGGGTCTCACAACAGTGATTGATTGTAGTGATTTGGTTGCTTGAATTTGCATAATAGGTTGGTTAGGAATATGAAAGCTAATAACCTTACGAAAATAATGGATTTTAGCATGATGAGTAGTTAACCAATCAACCCCTAAAATCACATCAAATGCAAGTATTTTCAAAGAAATAATATCGACGTAACGTATGGTTCTGATTTGAATCAAACAAGACTTATAAACCATGGATGTAATGAAGGTTTCTCCCAACTGAGTTTCAACAGAGATAAGTCAAAGTCTAATTTCTCCGGAGTCAAATTTAAACGTTGAGCGCAAGTAGGAGAAATAAAGGAATGGGTAGAACCGATGTCAAATAAAGTATAAACTTCACTAGAGTTTATAATTAGCTTACCCGTGATCACCTAGTTCGGATTCCTCGCTTTTTGGGAGGTTACGACAAACGCTCTCCCTTGAACTACGGCTTTGTCTTATGCTGGACACCTTTGATGCCTCCATCCCAGCTGGACTTGACTTTGGTGCACGACAAAATTGAGCTAGGTGACCTTCTTTTCCACAATTATAACACGCTTTGGACTGCTGTATACAGTTTGGACTAATATGTCCCCCCCCCTCCGCATTTGAAGCATATGAAAGGTGGTCGTTCTCATTCCTTAACAACAGGTCTTTGGTCTTGTGCGACATCTTTCCAAATTTGTTGAATCTCCTCTTCTTGAAATGTCCACTTATTATCATGGCCATGATTACCACCGGTGATTATCATTTCGCATGTTGATTCCTCCACGCTTTGTTGTCACCGCTTGATGATCGCTACCATTGGTATTATCGACTTGTCGGTTGCTCTCTCTTGGTTGGGTTGACTCATTATCGTGCTCCAATAACTGAGCCCTATTCACAACATCTGAATACAAACATAGTTTGTGAGAAATTAGGTATTGACGTATCTTGGGTTTCAAACCACTTAGAAACATCCGCGTCATTCTCTCTTCATTATCAACCAAGTGGGACATAAACCGAGACAACTCGTCAAACTTAGCTTCGTACTGCGACACGGTCATGTTGTTTTGCTTAAGCTTGATGAACTTTACCTCCTTCATGTGACGAATACTTTTAGGAAAGTACTTGTCGTTGAACAGTTCTCGGAACTTCTCCCAAGACATCTTTAGTGCGGTAGGTTGAGTACGCTTTACAGATTCCCACAAGTAATCTACCTCTGCTCGCAACATGAAGGTGGCAAAGGGAACCTTTTGCTCCTCGGAGCATCCCAAGACATCAAATATCTTGTTGATCTGCTTTATCCACGTCTCCGCCTTAAGTGGTTTTGGCTCTCCAAAAAACTCCGATGGTCCCAGCTCCTTGAACTACTTAGCGGTGACCATCCAAGAGTTGTCAGTGTTTCCACCTGTATTTTGGACAGGAGCCTCTTTCGCCCGATGTTGCATGAATTGCATAAAGCCTCTGAACATCCCATCGTTCACCATTTCATAGGTGTTATTGTTTATATGAGGATTATTGTCTTCCTGTTGCACATTATCCTGGGCATTAATCTGTGGTGACTCAACGGTCTCATGTGCTTCATTGTTTATCTCAACATTTTCGGATGTCATTTTCAAATATTGCCATAAAACAAGGGTTAATTAACATATTTCATATTATCCCTATACTCTGACCGACCAATTAAATACCAAATAAACTTAGGTAGGTCATACTAGCGAAGGAATTCCCCGTCTCTCCCCTCCTAGTTCTTGTCTCACATCTCAACCAGGGATCATATCCCTAAGCTTTGATACCAACTGTGACGCCCCCAAAATAGGTATACATCACCCATCTTGAGTTTCCAAATACATGGCACAAAATTCAAATACAACTTAATTATACAACAATCGTGTAAAATACGACAAAACATAATCTAAGAGTTTTAATAAGAATATTGTCATCTAGACAATATCAACACTCAATGGAGTCCTCATTACATTTATTGTCACACTATTTAACAGAATAGTGAGGACTACAAATGCTATCATCTGGACCGTCACTGCGTTCCCCGACTAGTCCCGGATACGTTCTCATTTCCTGAAGAGAACAACGAAAGAAAGGGTGAGCTCAACTAGCCTAGTAAGAAATATTATGACTAAGATAATGCAGAATAAATTATCATTAGTCTTCAACAATGTTAAACTAATAAAATACAATAGACATCAAGTTTAACTGCAACGGAATAAGTAATCCATTAAAAGAGTCAAGTAGAGCATGATATCTACTATCTTCTATGATTTAAAATGTTTTCATCAATTTTTATCGATGAGACTCAGCTTAATAAATAAACCACATCATCGAGTCATCCCTGCACTACGGGCCAAAGATATTCATTAAATCATCAATGGTTATGACTATACCGAATAATCCCTGGTCATAATCATACCAAAAACTGTCCATCAATGCACTACAGGCTACTGAGGACTTTTACCACATCATTTATAACATTAGTCATGACTATACCAAATAATCCCTGGCCATAATCATACCAAGTCAATCTATGCACGTAAGCCAAAGATGACTTTCATCGCAATATAAGCATGAGGATGATGACAATGACATAATAATTCAATAAAACAAGTTCAAGAATAAATTTTAAAGATTTATAAGTTAATTTATCTTGAAATCAATTACGTCCAAATTATCAACATGATACTGCTTTGTGGAGTAAAATTCAAGAATGCTCAGAAGAATATTTCCATGAAAATATACCGGATGAAGCGCAAATATCCAGAATATTCTACTAATTTCATGGAGTATAGAAGCCAAAACTTTAACCAAATGAGTGTCATAGAATATATGAAAGTGCAAATGGATTTTCACCCGCCATGCGGTAATCCACGTAGATAGATCATTTCCATAATTTAATAAGGAATGAATACGAAGGATCATTCACCATACATGTGATAATCCACATAGATAGATTATTCCAACAGAATAATAAAGAATTGAACCAGGTCATGAGTAATCCGCACAGACAGGATATTCCAGCAAAATAATAAAGAATGGAATAATGTAAGAATTCACCATGCATGCGATAGACCGCATGCATGTTATTCCAATGTAATAATAAAGAATGGAACCAGTCTACCGTAATCCGCATGCATGTGATATTCCAATAGAATAATAAAGAATGGAATAACAAAGAATTCACCATGCATGCGATAGAATCGCATGATATGTTATTCCAATGTAATAATAAAGAATGGAACCAGTGTCTAGTGTAATCTGCATGCATGTGATATTCCAATGTAATAATTAAGAATGGAATAATGTAAAAATTTCACCATATACATATGTGGTACTTCGATGACAAAGTTATTTTAACATAATAATAAAGAATGGAATAACAAAAGAATTTCACCATGTATGCAGTATTATGCATAGACAGGTTATTCCAACATAATAATAAAGAATGAAATAAAAGAAGCTCTCTTCATGAATACGAAAGAAATAATACCCCTTACCTTAGAAAGAAACTGGATATTGGAGTAGAGAGGTAGCAAACTTCTCTTCTTCTTTCTCTCTATAATATCTCCCTATAATAATTGCTCTATAGCTTTAGTGAATTGGTGAGAAATGAAGGAAGAATGAGCTTCTATTTATAGGAAAATATAGTTTCGATAATTGCATGTTTTGGGGCTGGAAATATTACAGTACAATATCTTCAATTTTTCTTTCATTTTTAATTTAGTCCTACAAGTATTATCAAACTTTCACCACCTCCCCTAATAATAAATAATGTGAATCAATAGTTCAATCATGTGAATCAATAGTTATAATCATGTGAAAATACGAATTACAGTATAGTACCTCCATTTTTAACATAGTCATGCAAGTAGTATCAATCTTGCACCAACTCCCCTAATAGTACATGAATGTGATTCAATAGTACACACATGTGAACTAATAGTTATATAAGAATGTGAATTAGTAGCAATTAATTGCTCATTTATCCGATTAATTACCCGATTTATCAATATAACCCCCAGAAATCAATTATCATCGGAATAGATGTCAATTTCCACTAACACTAATAATCCCAAAACAATGGAACTATCAAATTCATCTTTAATCAACACGAACTTATTCATCATTAATATTATAACTCACAATATTTAACAACCAGGTCGTTCCCAGAAAAGTGGGGGCTTTTCGATAAGGATTTCTCCTTATCATGCGCAAATTAGATGACCAAACCTCTCATTGATGTAACTTCTAGACATTGTAAATATTGCAATTTAATAATATGAATAACTTTGTCGCCTTAATTATTGATTTAATAATATAACTTATTATGCGATATGATATTTGTGACAATAATCAATTAATAATATGAGAGATATGATGCAACAATTATTGTAGCAATAATTGAGTATAACCGAGTGACTTCTCACGTAAGCATCAATAATCAATCAATACCGTGCTACTACTACGCAACCACGCCAGTAATATCGCATTTTTTTACTACCGTGTAGTTCAATAGTTTAACGATAAAACTTCCGCCGTTATTTTTATAAAGATAATTACGCTGCTTTTTTCTAACTACGATAATACTTCACGTTAGGGGGTCCACCAATGATTGTCTGTCGTCATCTTAATATTCCCCGAAAAAAGAATATTCCCCACCAAACGAATATTTTATAACAACTTGCATACCTTGTAAAAATTTTCACATATCACCCTTAACTTTAGTCCTTTATTAATTTAACCATTTACGAAATAAAATAATAATTATAAGAAAATTGAATACTTTCATTTCATAAAATTCAGGGTCTTACACATTTCCCCTTGTTTCAATTCCAGAAACCTCATCTCCATCCTCCCCTGCATACTCGTGGGAAAGTTGTTCTCGAAGAAAATCTCCTTGAACCGTGTCCTCGTTAAGTTCTTTATCTCATCCCTAGCCTGGTTTGCATCCCACCAGAAGTTGGCCTCTCCCTTCATAATATAGGTAGAAAAAGCAACCTTTTTCCCCTCATCGACATTTGTAATAACAAATGACTTCTCTATTTTTTTTACCCAAGTATGGGCTGAAAGTAGTATGCACACAAGCCAATCATGTTTGATGATAAAGCATATACTTTGTAACAATCTTATTCATTTATTAATAAAAAGTATTAATTCATTAAAGGCTTTTAATTATCTACATGATGTCGCTTTTATAATATGTGATAAACCCATAGTTTTAAGCAATGCTTTTAGAATAATGATGATGATCATTCTAATGAGATCTAAATTCTTAGAAAGCTTAAAACTAAAATAGTTCCCAATCATTGGATTACTAAATTGGGGATTAGTGAATCCGGATAGATTGGTACATACGTTGCTTGCTCATTGGATGAGGATGATTGATCTCATGATCATTTGTGTGGAGACACTAAAGCAAGTATGTAGGTGCTTATTAGAGAATAAGTTCATCGAACGTTGGCTCGCTAAGGAATACCTAATGGAGTTTTATTTGCACTCACAATAGGAATTCTCAGAGTGATAGTAGTACAAGTAATCCTTGGACTTGAGATCATCATAGTATCTTGTGTATGATGAGTTATACTTTGACTTATTCCTTAAGACCCTTAGGGTATATCAAAGGGTATGCTTGGGTATAATAAGTTGTATATGGAGATAATGTATGATCAATAAAGAATCTACCACTTAATAAAAGAAGAGAAATGTCCTATGTGATTCGATAAATGACAACCCAAAGAGTCCTTGGTTAAAGCGTAATGAAATTAGAAAGGAGTTTCTAATTTGCATTATTTGAGTCAGGCATTTAAGGATCGAAATACATATAATTAAATAAAAAAAGACTTGACAAGAATTCCATGTCTTATATTTAATTGGGACATCAGATGGTGGAAGGATTGAATTGTACTAAGAACTATTTACTCAAAGGTTCTTTTTATGATTAATGTTGAAATCTATATTATCCGGAAAGTCGCTTGATCGCTAGGGAGGCTTATCCCTATCAGAATAAATATTATTTAAATAAATTAATTGTTTAATTTATTTATTTAAATAAGATTAGAATTGTTCTAATTGATTTATTCACAACCTGTTTAATATGGAGAACCTAAAGGGTCACACCATAAAAGGAAGAATAATTATTTAAGAAGTTAATGGCATAATCGTAATAATATGTTAAGTATATTTAATTTAATCAATGGTGATAGAATAAATTAAATAGCTTAATATTTATTATTTAATATTTTAGAAATATTAAATATAAATTAATAAGAGGAGTCTTATTAATATTATTACAATTATTATTATTTTAATTTCTAAAAGAGTTTAGGAATTAATTTAATACAAGTACTTTCATTTATTCCTAATTGGATTAGGAAGGAAAATTAATTAAAGGAGTTTAATTAATTATCCCTAATAAGATTAGGGAGCTTAATTAATTAAAAGAATTAATTAATTAAAACCCAATTCCTTAATTGTTAAGGTGGGTTGCCCACATCTATAAATAAGAGGAGTCTTATTATGGGTGGGTATGGGTTGTTGATTTTTCAACATACGTAATATTTCCAATAGTTGGGAGAGTACCACTTTTCTATAGAGATAGAAAAACTAGGGTTTAGCCAACCAACCCTTCTTCTTGAATTTTCTTCTTCCTTGGTGGATCACCTCTAGAGGCCAAACATTTGGGTGGCTAACGTTGATCAAAGGAAGGAACCAAACCCGGTGGATTCAAGTTGAACGCGAAAAGGATTGGAGGTGAACTTGTACCTGAGGAAGCTCGATCTTCAAGGGTATGATTCTTGTTCATCTTTTTTCGCTTAATTAATAATTGTGCATAAAGGATGATCCGCATATGGTTTGTAAATTTTTAAACTCGATTTTACCACGCCCGCTTAATTTTATGCAATTTGATTGCATTATATGAATATTACAAAACCTAATAAAGTGGCATCGAGCCAAACCTTTATGCGAATTATTAATTGTTCAGATTTGATATGTATGTTGATATGTGTTTAGAACAATTTAATTGGACATAATTTAATTGTATAAAATTTAAAAATAAAAAAAAAAAAAACGTGAAAACCAACCGAAATCAATTGATAGTCCTGCCGAAAACAAACATTGCACGGAAATCAATAGTTGCTGTTTTATTTTTATTTTTTTTTCGGATTGCTTGTTTCAAAAGCAACAGGAAAGAATCTGATTTTTTTTTTTTCAAAGCAACATACCTGCACGAAATTAACAAGTTATTTTTAAAGGAATGCTTGCACGGAAATCGAGAAACTTAATTAACAGGATTCTCAAAATATAAGGGGCGGATGCTATATATATATATATATCATACGGATATAAAACCGTATATATATATATATATATATATATATATTATTTTATATTATTATAATATATTATATATATTATATATATATATATATATATATATTCTTAATAATTTTATAATTAAAATAATATTTATTTTAATTTTAAAATAAAAGGTTTATTTTAAATATTAAAATAAAAAGATTTATTTTAATTTTAAAATTAGAATTTCATGCTAACTAATTAGAGTTGGAATTGGATTCCATGATAACTAATTGGAGTTGAAATTGATCTTTCCTTAAATAAAGGAGTTTATTTAGATATGAAATAGGATTTCATATTATTCAAAATAAAAGAGTTTATTTGTGAATAGGAAAGAGAATCCTTGTTTCCTTAAATAAAGGAGTTTATTTAGATATGAAATAAGATTTCATATTATTCAAAATAAAAGAGTTTATTTGTGAATAGAAAGAAAATCCGTATTTCCTTAAATAAAGGAGTTTATTTAAATATGGAATAAGATTTCATATTATTCAAAATAAAGGAGTTTATTTGTGAATAGGAAAGAATATCCGTGTTTTCTTTAATATTTTTTTTTACATGGAATTGATTCCATAATTAATTAAAATAAAAGAGTTTATTTTAATTAAAGATTTTTTTTTATTTGGAATTGATTCCATAATTAATTAAAATAAAGGAGTTTATTTTGATTAAAGATTTTGATTAAAATAAAATAGTTTATTTTATTCAAAATAGGATAAATTAAAATAAAATAGTTTTATTTTGATTTAAATTTGGATTAAAATAAAGGAGTTTATTTTGATTCAAAATAGATTTTATACTAACTAAATTTGCCCATTAAATGATATCAATATATATATTAAATGTTTATTATTCATGAGATGAATGTTATTTATCGATGCATATGGTGATGTGTATGATAATAAATGGGATTGATTATGGACTATCGACCAATATGATTGGATTTTATTTTAGTTGATGCATGAAATGTATGGGTTTTAATAAATGGGGTCTCACAGATTGCCTTCTCTAATTTTTCTTAATGTAAATTCTATCTCCTCCTATGTACTTCCCTCGATCACGATCAAGGTTTCTATTTATTTTAAATAGTTTTGTAATAGGAATAGTTAGAATTAATTTTGAAAAATTGAGATCAAAGGAGCAAGGAGCGCATGAAGACCCGCTTTGTAATAGAGCCCGGTTTAAATGTAATAGTTATATTTAAATATTATTTCTTGCACCCCTTGGGGTTTGACCTTTTGGTTCACTTGGTGGCTCTAGTGAACCAAACTAGAATAAAAGTCCATAATCAATCCGGGTAGAATATAGTATTCTATATGTGCATGCTTATACTATATATATATTATATATTATGCAAACATGCTTCGCATGTTTATTAATATGACGCGTATTTTATATATATATGTGCATGCGCGCTAAACAAGATGAGACAAATTAATAACAAACCCCTCAATTTTTATATTAAGTCCTAAGCGTTCAAAGATATTTGGAATATCGAACGTCGCCTTCTAGCATGATAAAATTAATAGAGTATTAAATATTTAATATGAGTTTGTTGTGTCACCACAAGGCAAGTATTAAGTATTTAAGATGTTAATTTATCACATTTGATGCTTATAAAGAAAATTGAACAATATTGTTTTGTTGTGTCACCACAAGGATGATATTTTTTTTTTTTGAATATATGGAGTGCTAGGTCGGACTTAACTTGGATAATTTTGATTCTGATGTGCCACCACTTGATCAAAATAATCTAAGAGGCAAATGAAAAGGAGTTGCATAGTTGATGTAATTGACAAAAGTTGTCTACCTATTTATTTATATATAGTTTGTTGTGTCACCACAAGGCTATATACATTTGAAATGGGATCCTTATTCTCACTAGCAAATCTTTAATTAGATTTTGCCAACTATATAAGTGAGGGTAATATAGTTTGAAGAAAATAGTGGGAGATACCAAATTAAAACAAGACCTAAATTATTTTGGTAATTAATAAAAGAATGTATGTTAAAATGTTGTTAATTACAAATTCATTTACTGTAATTTTACAATGTCTAAAATTACTATCATCACAAGCATATTAGATGCTAAATTAACCGCATCAATTAAATGGATTGGTTAAGGAATATGAGAATAGTTCTCATGGTCAAAAGCTATCTTATGTCCTTAATACGCCTATCCTCGCAAATGGTTGCGCATAATGCCTCGAGGAAGACATTGCTACTTTTAGAAAGTGGCAAGATGATGCACAAATATTTCAATGCATCATGCTCGCATCCATGAGTAACGAGCTTCAAATACAAGATGAAACTATGGATGCTCCTACTATATTCCCGCACATCAAGTAGTCATGGTGAGGAAAGTAGGACCGATAGATATCGAGATTCTAAGGAGCTCTTCCGATCTAGAATGGCCAATGGCACTATAGTACATGTATAAAAGTTCTTAACATGATCAATTTGATTGATCAATTAGGACAATTGGTTTTGTCATGGATGGAGAGTTGAGCCAATATTTGATCTTGCACTCACCCCTACTCCTTTCACAAATTGTTGTGAATTTTCATATGAACAAGCTAGATATCGTACCTCGGCCGATTTGCTTAACATGTTGAAAAATATTGAGAGTCACTTTCCAACCAAGAAAGACCATGTCTTACCGGTAGGGGCCAAAGGATCTTCCTAAAAAAAGAATGATTCAAAGAAGGTAAATGAAAAGGCGTAAACAAAGGATAATAAGAACAAAACTGACACGGATAGCAAAGGAGTTTGCTTCCACCGCAATAAGCCCGACATCGGAAAGAAACTGCGAAGCATCTTGCGAGGCTAACCAAAGAAGCTTAGTGAAGTTTCTACATAATACGCTTTTGTTCATGATTGAGATAAATTTTTCTTTAAGTCAAGGTTCTACTTGGGTATTGGATACCGATTTGGTTATCATAAATATAGATTTATGAAGGGACCAAGCGTAAGTAAAGCTAAACAAATATAAGTAATCCTATGTGTGAAAAAAAAATGAAGCAAAGGTTGTCACGCATTAGCTATAGAAACTTATTGTTTAAGAATGCCTACGAGCAAATCTATTAAGTCAATAAGTTGTTATCAGTATTCCAGCTTCTTGTTAAAAATATTATTTCCATTTTATCATTGGACAATGAAAACTTTGGTATTATAATTAAGAACAATTGTTGTTCTATTTATAATAATAATGTTTTGTATAGAATCGAATATCACTTAATGGATTTTGTATACTTGACTTACGTGAAAAATATATTTTACAAATTGAACAAACTAGTATAAGAAAAGGAGATGATCATTCAAAGACTTGAATGTGTGTATTTGTTGAATACAATTGTGAATTATTTGAAAGGTTCAAAGAATTCGTAAATGAAACAAATTGGCAAAGTATTAAGATTCTTTGATTAGAACAAGGAATAAATACTTGTGCAATAAGTTTCTAGATCATCTCAAATGGTTTTTCTCACATAATGGACACATCCCGATACGCAATAATTGATTGATGTATCTCAATGAAAAATCGTACCTTGTTGGACATGGTGCGGTCCACAATGATTTTACCGACATTCCAAAGATCCTTCCGGGATAATGTCCTAGAAATGGTCGCGATATCTACGAAAAATGGTAACCTCAAAATTCTACCCCAAGACTCCATAAAAGTTATGGATGTGGAGGATTCCTAATCTTAAGTGTGTTAAGATAAGGGTTGTCCAACTTATGTGAAAAGGTTTCAAAGGATAAGCTTGGGACAAAATTTGACATGTATGTGATTTGTGGGACATCCTAAAGTAAGTTTAGGGCATATGTTCTATAATCCTGCTTAGCAAAAGGTGTTTATAGCGAAACACGCTGCCTTCTAAGATAAATGTGTTTATCATTAAAAGGGGCTAATGGGAGGATAATAGATCTTGAAGAGTTCAAGAACCACAAAATACTATAAGTCAAATAAGAGGAACTCAGAGATAAACCTATTGTACCACAAACCGAATCGTAAAGTCCGAATAGTATCAAGATACCTAGGAGGTATGGATTCATCATGGATGATGATGATGAGGTACACATCATAGAAGATGATGATCCGAGTTACATACGATGAGGTAAGAGTTCTAGTGTGTACAAAAGGGACAAGGGGGAGCGCCGTGAAATTTCTAGTATTATATGTTGATATACTACTTGATGAGGAATAACATACCAATGCTACAATCAAGAAAGATAAAGTTGTCTAAACATTCCTCCATGAATGATTTGGAAGAGTATCTTAATTGGGGATATAAATCTATATAGATAGATTTAAGAGGATGCTCGACTTAACCCAAGGAACGATATTCATTTGATGCTAAAGTCGCTTAGCATGGCAACTCCAAGAGATGTCTCATGTTGATGAGCCATGGAGTGTATCTCTTTAATAGTCCCCATAGACTCCAAAGAAGAGAGATCGCATGAGTGACAATCATGTATGCAATGAAATATACGAGACCCGATGTCGATCGGTCATATTCGGAGAAGTTCACTATGAGTCGCTGAAAAACATCTTAAAGTGCTTAACCGCACTAAGGATGTGATCATATACATGGTGGGTCTAAATTAAAACTAGAGGGCTTAACAGACTCAAGTTTTTCGCATGCACTCAAGATTTACGTAAAAAAATCCACTTTAAGGTAAAGTGTTATCTTGAATAAAGGTGCAGTTGAATTGAAAGGTTCCAAACAAAGAAAGAGTTGTCGGTTTAGTGATAAAGACAAAGTATATAGCTATAAATGAAGTCGCAAGTTGATTGTTTGGATTAAAAGTTCATTACGTAACTAGAATAGTTCCTAAATCTCATCTTGGATCTAAACATGTGTCAGTGGCACTTTCATTTGATTATTAGAATCATTGAAAGATGGGAAATCACTATAGAGATAGTGGACTCTCAAGAACAACATTACATATCCATTAACTAAAGCTTATCCAATAGCGGATAATCGATCACTTAGAGAAGAAGAGTATGAGTTACCATGACGATCGGCTTTAGTGCAAGTGGGAGATTGAAAGTAGTATGCACACAAGCCAATCATGTTTGATGATAAAGCATATACTTTGTAACAATCTTATTCATTTATTAATAAAAAGTATTAATTCATTAAAGGCTTTTAATTATCTACATGATGTCGTTTTATAATATGTGATAAACCCATAGTTTTAAGCAATGCTTTTAGAATAATGATGATGATCATTCTAATGAGATCTAAATTCTTAGAAAGCTTAAAACTAAAATAGTTCCCAATCATTGGATTACTAAATTGGGGATTAGTGAATCCGGATAGATTGGTACATACGTTGTTTGCTCATTGGATGAGGATGATTGATCTCATGATCATTTGTGTGGAGACACTAAAGCAAGTATGTAGGTGCTTATTAGAGAATAAGTTCACTGAACGTGGCTCGCTAAGGAATACCTAATGGAGTTTTATTTGCTCACAATAGGAATTCCTCAGTAGTGATAGTAGTACAAGTAATCCTTGGACTTGAGATCATCATAGTATCTTGTGTATGATGAGTTATACTTTGACTTATTCCTTAAGACCCTTAGGGTATATCAAAGGGTATGCTTGGGTATAATAAGTTGTATATGGAGATAATGTATGATCAATAAAGAATCTACCACTTCTAATAAAAGAAGAGAAATGTCCTATGTGATTCGATAAATGACAACCCAAAGAGTCCTTGGCGAAGGCGTAATGAAATTAGAAAGGAGTTTCTAATTTGCATTATTTGAGTTGTGCATTTAAGGATCGAAATACATATAATTAAATAAAATAAGACTTGACAAGAATTCCATGTCTTATATTTAATTGGGACATCAGATGGTGGAAGGATTGAATTGTACGGTAACTATTTACTCAAAGGTTCTTTTATGATTAATGTTGAAATCTATATTATCCGGAAAGTCGCTTGATCGCTAGGGAGGCTTATCCCTATTGTAGAATAAATATTATTTAAATAAATTAATTGTTTAATTTATTTATTTAAATAAGATTAGAATTGTTCTAATTGATTTATTCATAACCTGGTTTAATATGGAGAACCTAAAGGGTCACACCATAAAAGGAAGAATAATTATTTAAGAAGTTAATGGCATAATCGTAATAATATATGTTAAGTATATTTAATTTAATCAATGGTGATAGAATAAATTAAATAGCTTAATATTTATTATTTAATATTTTAGAAATATTAAATATAAATTAATAAGAGGAGTCTTATTAATATTATTACAATTATTATTATTTTAATTTCTAAAAGAGTTTAGGAATTAATTTAATACAAGTACTTTCATTTATTCCTAATTGGATTAGGAAGGAAAATTAATTAAAGGAGTTTAATTAATTATCCCTAATAAGATTAGGGAGCTTAATTAATTAAAAGAATTAATTAATTAAAACCCAATTCCTTAATTGTTAAGGTGGGTTGCCCACATCTATAAATAAGAGGAGTCTTATTATGGGTGGGTATGGGTTGTTGATTTTTCAACATACGTAATATTTCCAATAGTTGGGAGAGTACCCCTTTTCTATAGAGATAGAAAAACTAGGGTTTAGCCAACCAACCCTTCTTCTTGAATTTTCTTCTTCCTTGGTGGATCACCTCTAGAGGCCAAACATTTGGGTGGCTAACGTTGATCAAAGGAAGGAACCAAACCCGGTGGATTCAAGTTGAACGCGAAAAGGATTGGAGGTGAACTTGTACCTGAGGAAGCTCGATCTTCAAGGGTATGATTCTTGTTCATCTTTTTCGTTTAATTAATAATTGTGCATAAAGGATGATCCGGGTATATGGTTTGTAAATTTTTTAAACTCTGATTTTACCACGCTTCCGCTAATTTTATGCAATTTGATTGCGTTATGAATATTACAAACCTAACATGGGCTTCTATAGGGTCCGTAGTTCCTTTGAACTCTGGTGGACCTACACTCTTAAAATCCTTAAACGTAGTAGCTCGTTCTACCACAGGATTTATGGGTATATTCGACCCATTCCTACTGAAAGTAGCCGTTAATAAATTAATGAACTCTTGCATTGATCAACCTTCTCAACTTTAGCTGCAATGGTTATATATGCAAGAGTGAGCAAAACAAATGCTCACTTGAAATGACAATGAATAATAACAAAATAACAACTGCCCATGAATAAGCTCAATTGAACTGAATAACATTCTCTATTATTGATAATCAAGAACTGAAATCAGAATTTGAAATTTATCTGAGGGTCACAAGACCATGAACTATGTCCAAGGTTATAAGTATTCTTTCAACTTAAACCTAAATAGTCATAAGACTGTAGGGACTCCTCGTACTTAGGGTGATCAGCCCTTTGTACCATGTATTGTGCACAAACATCTAAACGCTTACGCGTAATAAATCCCCTATAATAGGGTTGTTCATCTTAGTTTTAACATACGAGTCCGCACCAAAGGAAGTTTGGTTTGGATAGGTTTCAAGGGTACTTTAGGGTTTAATGAACATTAACTAAGGATTAGTTGAATCAATAAAGTTTGATATCATTTCAAGTGTTTGATAACAATATGATATGGAATAGTCATGAATCATAAGTGAATCAATATTATACATCGAAGTCATGCTTTAGAAATGAACTAGAAAGCATAGGCATTGGATATTATGACAAGCCTTGCTTGAACAACAATAAGCTAAGGCTATAATCTTACTCAATAAAAGAATTGAGTTAATGAACTAGCATGATTAATAACAAGTTGAGAAATAAACCTTGTTCAACGTAAGAATAATTGAATTTAGGAACTTGCGTAATCAGAAACAAAATAAAGATAGGAAACCTTCTCAAAGTAAGAGTAAGGTTAAAGAACTTGCATGAATATAATCAAGTTATATAAGTAGGATTAGGAAATTTCTCAATATAAAAGTAAGGATCAGAAACTTGCATAATTGTAAAGAAGTAAGTTTTAGGAACTTGCCTTGCGTGTAAGCTAAACAGTATAACTTGATTCTCAATATCCTATACACTTGTCATCATGACATAATTAGTTACTACATGATCCCAGTACATAATTAAATATCTATTTCATGTATGACTTGTAGTCTTAGGTTTAACCACATAGTTAAGCCACACTTCTAATTTTATTAACATTAATTTCATTTATCACATAACTCACTAATTACTAATAAAATTTTTCATATTTGGTATTATAACAACACCACAATATGATTAATCACATTTTATAGTCATAAGATCATACTATATTAACAACTACAGAATTGTATATTAAAAATCAAATTTCGGTCAAATCGCTAACCGCATTGTAGAATAGCGCCCGAGTTGTATCTTGGAATGCCACATCGACCTTTGGCTGTGTTGCGGTGGCTTATGTTTTCTCACGTAATCGCACTGCAAAGATTCGTCCCCCATCAATCAGATCGATCGGCGCTGACACCTAGTTTCTTTTGCGTAAATTTGCGTCATAAATAGCTTTCGATTCATGGCGTGACAGGTTCTCGAAGAACACAAAACAAAGTCAAATTGGCCTAAAAACTCCTTTATAACGACAAATTTAACACATAAAACACATAAACTTTACATAAACATAAATTAATGCTTCTAACATGTTTCTAATCATACAAACAATATAAGCAACAAATTTAAGACCTCTAAATTCACTGTTCTTACTATTTCTTCACTTTTAGACATTCTTAGCAAAAAAAATTATTGTAAATTCATTTTTCAACAAAAATAATTTGTTTAAAACCAAAATAACTTGTTTAAAGCTTAATTTGGAAAAACTAAATTAAAACTATTTTAATTTATTCTAATAGCCCATTTATTAAATAGTTTATTGTCACACTTTATTCAATTAAATTTTTATATTCAAATTTAATTAAATTAAAGCTAATAACAACTTATTAAATCAATTTGCCACATAACCTTAATTACCACAAAATTATAATTTCATTATAATTTTATTTAATTATTTAGTACATCACTTTAATTACTAAATTAAATTAAAACAACATTATAGTAATTCATTTAATCCTTATCGAATCTCTAATTTAATTAATAAATTAAATTAAAATATTACCATATAATAATTATTTCATCACTCTTTTATTTTTAATTAACTTCAAAATACAAAATTCTAATTATCAACTTAATTAACATATTACCTTAATTATGTTAATTCCTAGTACTCATGAATTATTTATTTAACTAATAAATAATCAAATTAAACAAATATTTATTTAACAATAAACACATCAACTAAAATATTTATTTAATTTAATAAATATTTGAAATTACAATTACAAATTCTGGATTGTTACAATCGAGCCTTAGGGTGGCCAAATAACATAGCCCGAATAAGCAAATGAAGGAAAAAACCAAGTCTGAGAAGGGTGGTCGCTGTTTTAACCTTAACTTTTGATCCACTTGGAGTTACTGGGCCCATAATATATCAAATCGAATCTTGCAACGAGCACTACAAAACCCACCATCTTTTTCCAAGATAGACACCGTTAAAAGTCAAAAAAGGTTGGGAAACATGTGTTTGGGTTATCCAAAATTTTTTCAGAAATTATTTCTTACGTAATTGGGATTTATAACTTTTGTTGACTTTGTTCCTTCTTCTTTTTAGGTGTTCTTAAGTTTGAGTCTCAGACTTTCTTCCTTTCCATGGTAAACACTCAAGTTCAAATGCTTCTTTTTATATTATTTTCTTGCTCTTTAGGATTCGCACGCTAAGTTTTTCTTATTTGCAGGCCCATTCCATTGAACGTTCCGTCGACCCAAAAACCATCAAAGAGACCCCCTTCATCAATAAGTGGGGAAAATCTCCCTTCTATAGGCTTTTTGACATTTTTTGGGAGCGAGCAAAGTCTTATGACCATGAAGCTTTTCCTCAACCAGAGAAAGGTGGTTTATTTTTATATGTTACGACTTGCGAAAGCTTAGACAATTTCCCCTGTTCTACTCGCATTCCCCGTATGTGCATAGAGAAAAAAGAGTATCCTTTCAGTCTCATTGTTTCTTGTTTGACTCATCCGGTCGCCTTCAGGGATGACAACATTGGACCGACGAGATGCTTAAAAATTCCGATTATATGGATATACTAGAAAATTCTGTCATTTTGCGCTGTATTCAGCTATATAGGGATCAATGTATCCAATAGGACCATGATGCCCTTACCATAATTATTTCACGTTGATGCTCCTCTACATGCACATTTGTTACTACTTGAGGGGAATTCACCCCTACTTTAGAAGATGTCTATACCATATACCATTAAGTTTCTCTTTTGTTTTTTCATTCATCCTCATTTTTCTTGGGTTATATACTTATTCTGAACTATATCTTATAGCCTTTCTGCTACTGCTTCGGCTTCTTGTGGTCCATCTAGCATGTCCCATAGGGATATCGAGTGTGTTACACAGGCGGGCTTCCAATTACACCTCGTGATTTAAGGGTGATACACTCCTTCCAGACTTTGAGACCCCTAACAGGTAAAAAACTTCGTGGATATCTCGGGTACGCTACTTCTTTCGAGATTACAAGCCTAGCCCCTGGGATAACTTCGTTCACAATGAATCTGTTCTTGGTTTTCATTAGGAGCCTTGCCATTTTGCTCTGGCCGCTTATCTGGATATGTGGTTGTCTTGCTTTATATATCTTTGCCTAGGTCACCCATAAATGGCCCTTCGACCCGTATGTTTAGCTTGGCAGCTTTGTTATCTCGGGGTCTAAAGATTCCACTTGTTCCTCTCTTTTTGGGGACCTTGTATTCTCGCTTGGACGAAACTGCCTTTGCCCTGTGAGAATCTTTTGGAAGGTACTCATTTTCTTTTTTTATTAACTGTCTTTCATATTGCACCTTTCCTTTTTTTTGCTTATCAACCTTTTTTCTCATTTATTCATGTATGAAGTGAATTGTTTCGTTCCCTATTTCTTTCTTCAGATCTTTCTTTTTGAGCACTTTTGGGGCTACTCTACTCCTGTACATCTTTCCAAGAAGAAGAAGAAGTCTTCATCCATTTTTTCATCGCCCAACATTGTTCCTCGCACCGCTCGCTGGATCGATCACTGACCTAGTTCGGATTTGTGGTTTTTTATTGATGACTTTTAATTCTTCACTGCTCGTCCCTATACAATTATTCCAGAAAGCGGTCTTCTTCCTCACTTCTATAGACGTGACTTTCGTTCCTACTCAAGCGTCAACAAAATTAGTGGATCTTCACTTCCTTAGTTCATCTTACTCCGGGTTGTGGAACTTCCATATTTCGTTGAAGATAACGGGTTTAACATTGTACTTTATTCTCCTCCCAGAGTCATGAGGCAGTTTGGATTTGACCAGGAATGACCTTTCGGCTGCTCTTGTCGGGAGAATTATGAGAGTGCTCTCGTCAACTTCGTTTCCACCTACACCTCATTTGCATGGGAATTTGCCAGACTTCAAATGCTCCTACTGACTCTCTTCCTTTTGTTATACCAGTTGATCTCGAAGAGGGTGATATACTACTGGTGAGCGTAACTACTGGCTCACCAACCTTAAAATGTGGCAGAAGGATACCCTAATTTGCTCGATACCAGCTTCTGCTCCCGAACGTCTCTAATGGGCCAGAATGTTATTGTTTCCTAAAACCAATGCCCATTAAAAGCGTTGGCCAAGTAGTCAGCTTGTTGAGCATGAGGCTTTAATGCCTAAGTCTTTTCTTCCTCAGTCAACAAACAGTCATCCTCGGAGTGCCCCAGATGTTCCTCCCGCACAGGTCCCTACTACTTTTAGGAGTCTTCCACCATGAGTTTTATCTAGGATAACTCCTCTATCCCCTCCCCAGGGATCCTCTGTTGCTGAGGAAATGAGAGTTACTCGCTCTAAAATGAGAGCATCTGCTACTAATGATTCTGAGGTGATGCCCCCCACCGATTCTACCGTAGGTCTGGCTGGTCGTCCTGTCATTAGGCGAATGCAAAATAAGATGACACTTATCTTAAAGTCGTTGGAAAAGATCCCTCTTGTGGATGCTAGTTCTAGTATACAGGCAGCCGAGGATCCGGTCAAGAAATTAACACCAAAAACTTTTAGCAAACTTTGTGACATTTTCATTTATGTCTTTTAACATTCGTATAGCTGCTTTTGAGTTTCCCTATGTCATTATTTCCTTGACTTTTAGATTGTCGAGGCTGATGAAGAGGATGATGATGCCCCCATTGGGTTTCTTGTGGGTGCTGCAAATGAGGCGGCGACGGTTTCCACTACTTGTGAGCCTCTTATTGCTATCGAGTCTTCTTCACCACAGGATGATTGTGACATTGTTGATGCTAAGGATTCATTATTTGATGTGATATCAGGTCCTACTGTGGGTGGTGCAGCTCTCTCATCACACCTTCCTACAATATCTCCACATGATAGCCTTGAGGGTACCGATGAGACTCCGACTTCCTTGAAGGGGAATCCTTCTGAGACTATTGTTGATTTCCATCTTCCCCAAAAGGATTCTGCCAAGATTGTGGCTGCTCGCGAGGGTATTATTGATAGCTGTAAGACCCCAACTTTTTATGAATAAAGATTTAATTTTCTCTAAATATTATTTTGAATAATAAGGTGTTGATTTGATATAATGCTATAGTTATGGGTGATATTTGCAAATTTTATAAAGTAAGCAAGTTGTCATAAAATATCGTTTGGTTGGGGAATATTCCTTTTGTCAAAGAATATTTTTTTTATCGGGGAATATTCGTACGACGGTGGAATCATTGGTGTACCACATAACGGAATAACTGGCAGATATAGAAAGCGACGTAAATAATCTTTTAATAAAAATAATGACAAAACTTTTACCGTTAACTGTTGAAATACCAGGTGATAAAAGTATAGTAATACGCGTTGTTGCACAGTAGCACACGGTATTGCACATTATCTCTGATTATTGATTCTTACGTAAGAAGTTACTCAGTATTCAATAATTTCCACAGTAGTTGCCGCATAGTATGTGACGCCCCCAAAATTAGGTATACGTCACCCATCTTGGGTTGCCACTTACATGGTACATAAATTCAAATACAAACTTAATTATACATCTGTCGTGTAACATACGACAATACATAAACTGAGAGTTCTAATAGGAATATTGTCATTTAGACAATATCCATACTCAAGGAGTCCTCATTACATTTATTGTCACACTATTTAACAGAATAGTGAGGACTACTAATGCTATCTTCTGGACCATCACTCTTTTCCCCAACTCGCTCCAAATTATATTCTCATTTCACAAGAGAACAAAGGAAAGAAAGGGTGAGCTCAACTAGCCCAAAGAAGAAATATTATAACTAAGATAATGCGGAATAAATTATCAATAGTCTTCAACAATATTAAACCGATAAAATACAATAGACAACCAGCTTTAATCATAATGGAATATGCAATCCATTAAAAGAGTCAAGTAGAAAATAAAGTCTACTATCTTTTAGGTTTTAAAAGGTTTTCATAAATTTTTATCACTAAGACTCAGTTTAATGAATAAACCACAATATCTAATCATCCCTGTACCACGGCCAAGGATTTTCATCAAATTATCAATGGTCATGACTATACCGAATCACCCCTGGTCATAATCATACCAAAAACTATCCATCACTGCATTACAGGCCACTGAGGACTTTTATCACATCATTTATAACAAGTCATGATTATACCGAATGATCAATCGGTCATAATCATACTAAGTTCATCTATGCACGTAGCGAAAAGATAACATAATATAACATGAGGATGATGACAATGACATAATAATTCAATAAAATAAGTTCACGAATTAATTTATTCAGAACTAATAACGTCCAAATTGTCAACATGATATCGCTTTGTAGAGAAAATTCAAGAATGATCGTAAGAATATTTCCATGAAAAGATACTTTGGATGAAACGCAAATATCAAGAATATTCTACTAATTTCATGGAGTATAGAAGTCAAAGTTTTAACCAACTGGGTATAATAAAGAATGGAATAACAAAGGAAATCACCATGCATGCGGATTGCATGATACAAAGTTATTCCAAATAATAATAATAATGTAACTCAGTCGTGAAATTCACACCGAAGCGTGATGTTCCAATAGAATAATAAAGATGGAACCAAATCCGGTGTAAAACACACGTATAGGATATTCCAACAGAATGATAAAGATTTTAACCAGTCCAAAGTAAAACACACAGCATGATGTTCCCACGAATAATAATAAAGATTTTAACCAGTCCTAAAAACACACAGCATGTGATGTTCCAAAAGAATAATAGAAGAATGTCACCAAGTATAGGTAAAACCACGATGATACTGATTATGTATAGGGTATGCACAGTATACAAAAGTTATTCCAATGAAATAATAAAGAATGGAATAATGTAAGTTCTCTTCATGAATAAGAAAGAATAACACCCCTTACGTACACAAATAAATAATATCCCTTACCTTAGAAGAACTGAATATTGGAAAAGTGAAGTAACAGAATACTTTTCTTCTTTCTCTCTATAGTTTCTCTCTCTAGAGTTTCAATGAATTCGTAAGAAATAATGAAGGAATGAGCTTTCTATTTATAGAAAAACTGAGGGTGGCTCTTGGTCTTAACGAAGGGTCAAAATGACTCTTGGTAATATTGAAGAGACAACTACTATTTGCGAAGGGTTAATTAACCCTTGGAACATCGAAGAGGCAATTAACTCTTAGTAATATTGAAGGGACAACTACTATTTGTGAAGGGGTAATTACTATTGATGAAGGTAATTACTATTGAAGAAGGTAATTACTATTGACGAAGGTAAATACTATTGACGAAGGTAATTACTATTCACAAAGGTAATTACTATTGACGAAGGTAAATACTATTGACGAAGGTAATTACTATTCACAAAGGTAATTACTATTGACGAAGAGACTCTTAGATGATGACATATGGGCCCCCCATAAAATAATCAAACTTACCACAAACGTCTCATAACATACTCTTTATATACATCAAGGATTGAATAAATATTACCACAAATCATTTTATTTTAATCAACACATTTTTAATCTTTCAACAATTATTAATCATTTATAACTTGTCGTCTCAATTAATAATATAACATATTATACAGATGATACTGTGACAATAATTGAATCAATAATATAAGAGATATGATGCAGCAATTACTGTAGCAATAATTGAGTATAGCTAAGTGACTTCTCACGTAAGCATCGATAATCAATACCGTGTGCTACTATGCAACCACGCCAGACATCGTATTTTTACCACCGGTAGTTCAACAGTTTTGCGAATACACCTCTGCCGTTATTTTTATAGAAAATAATTTTGTCGCTTTCTAACTACGACAATACTTCCGTTGTGGGGTCCACCAATGATTGAGCCGTCGTACGAATATTCCCCGACAAAAAGAATATTCCCCGACCAAACGAATATTTTATAACAACTTGCTTACTTTGCAAAATTTATAAATATTACCCACAACTATAACATTATATCAAATTTATTCCATAATATTCAAAAATAATATTTATAAAAAATTCATCTTTATTTATAAAAGCTGGGTCTTACAACCTCCCCTTCTTATGAAATTTCGCCCACGAAATTAGGGTACGTACCTGATATGATAAAGAGGTGAGGATACCTTGAATACCTTTATCGTTAAAAATATTAAATTCATCTTCGCAATTCTACCAAAGATATTCATTAACAATTCATCTTTGCTTACGTGCCAAAGATATACAATCAGAAACCAATAATGCTTTGAGACGCAGCTTTAATAGTATCACGACCACGAATTATCCATGCACCAACGCCAAGGATATTCGTGTTTTAATTACTGATCCATGATTATACCGAATAATCCTTGGTCATAATCATACCAAGTCTATCAATGCACTACGCCCAAAGATGACTTTTACCACATCCATGAATTAATATTTCATTCATTGAGACTCAAATTTCAATAATTAATCCATATCATCGAATCATCCCTGCACTACAGGCCAAGGATATTCATTAGTATCACGACCACGAATTATCCATGCACTACGGCCAAAGAAAATCGTGTATTCATTAGTATCACGACCACAAATTATCCATGCACTACGTGCCAAAGATAATCGTTTATTCATTAATATCACGACCACAAATTATCCATGCACTACGTGCCAAAGATAATCGTGTATTCATTAGTATCACGACCACAAATTATCCATACACTACGTACCAAAGATAATCGTGTATTCATTAGTATCACGACCACAAATTATCCATGCACTACGTGCCAAAGATAATCGTGTTTTCAATTACGGTCATGATTATACCGAACAATCCTTGGTCATAATCATACCAAGTCCATCTATGCACGTGAGCCACATATGACTTTCAACATAATATAAGCATGAAGATCATGTCAATGATATAAAGAATCAATCAAATGAGATAAAGGATAAATATTAAACATTTATAATATAATTTATCCAGGATTCAAGAATATCCCCATGTTATCAATCACTTAATAATCTTATAATCTAATATCATTAATATTATAACAATATTTTAATCACTTCTTAAATTTATAAACAATTTATTTCAATTGTTTACGGTTTTACCATATAATGCATTTAATTATTCAAAATGCCATACTCATAAGATATCATCACCAATGATCAAATCCTCATCAAAAATATGCATATACTCTATATAGGATTCTCTAGCCATAAAATCCTATTTTCCAATTTTGTTACTTCACATAACATATTTAACTCATATGTTCGTAACCAAACTATTTTTATGAAAAATATCAAATTAGTTCCAAAAATATTTTTTTTCTGGGATTTAGCATAATATAGTCCCATAATGAAAATATATTTTTCTCAAAATTTTTAAAATTTATTTACTATTTTTCAAAAATTAATTTCTAATTAATTCCTTAAGAAATTTGCTACCTCAAGTTTAACTCCAGAAATTCCCAAATCTTGCCAGGACCTTACACATGTTAATGTGAGCCTCCAGTTTCAATTTCATGGTCATCGGAGTTATAGAACTCCAGTTATAGCATTTTTCGTCAAAAAATCCTAAATATTGAAATGGTCATAACTTGTTCATTTTAAGTCAGAATGAGCTCATTTTTGGACCGGAGGTACTTTATAACATATATTTTCATGTCCCAAAAGGCCAGAATTTTTCACATAAATTTAGTGGTCAAACAGCCCTTACAAAAACGTGGCAGCAGCTTTTTGGACATTTTGAAGTTTTGACTCCTTTGCTAAAATCAGTCCACACGAAAATCTACAACACCTTTTTCATTGATTCCACTTGGATTAGTTAGGTAATTCATAGATCTAACTCTAGGACTTAACCACACTCAAAAATTCAAAATATAATAGGAGATTTGGTCAATTGAATTTCATGTTACGTTTTTCACCAAAATCTGGTTTTTAACTCCTTGTGATTTTTAAGAAACTTTCATGTTTTCACATACTAACCAACATAACTCATCATATCACTTACTAATACCACGTATACCCATGAATTTTATTAGTCCAATGCTTTTATTATGACTTTCATCATAAACCACGTAAACTATTCATTTTAGTTGAAGAAATATTTGAGGGTTTAAGAAATGGGTTTTATACTGGGGTCAATACGAAATTCGATTTCACACTCTAAGTAGGCTAAGAAGTCTTCAAGAATACGCCAGGAAATTTTTTAATAATAGAAATATCATTCAAAACTGTGACTCTCATCCAAAACTTGGATAGTACGTCACATTGATACCAACTGTGACTTCTATCCCTTAACCTAGATAGCACCTCACAATGATACCTATAAACTTGCCATCTTCATTCACGATGTCGCCTAGAGAAAGTTTGGCTTCGGTGCATTCCACACAAGGAAGTCAACAACGAAAGGTTCGGGGCTCTTTACTTATGTCTTGATATGACAATAATTGACTTTAGTAGTTTGGTTACTTGAATTCGCACAAAAAGTTATTTATGAATATAAAAGCTAACAACCTTACGAAAAACATGATGAGTAGTTAACCAATTGATTCCTAAAATCACATCAAAGGCAAATATTTTCAAAAAGATAAGATCGACAGGTAACGTGAAAATGTTTATTTGAATCAAACAAGATTTAAAAATAGTAAGCGATAACGAAGGCTCCTACTAACGAAGTTTCAACCAATAAGTCAAAGTTTAACTTCTTCGGAGTCAAATTTAAACGTTGAACACAACTAGGTGAAATAAAAGAGTGGGTAGAACTGGTATCTAACACGGTATAGACTTCGCAAGAGCTTATGATTAACTTACCCGTGATAATTTTATTCAGGTTCCTCGTCACGAGAAAAAAAAACGCTCTCTCTTAAACTACCGGCTTTGGTTTGTCTGGGACAGCCATTGGTGCCTCCATCCTAGTTGAATTTGTCTTCGGTAAACGACAAAATCGAGCTAAGTGACCTTCTCTTCCACAATTATAACATGCTTTGGATGGCATGGCGCAGTTCGGACTGATGTGTCCCTCTCCTCCGCATTTGAAGCATATGATAGGTGGTCTTTCTCCTTTCTTAACAACGGGTGCTGGTGCTGACGTCTTTCCATCATTGTTGAATCTCCTTTTCTTGAAATGTCCATTCTTATTGTTTTGACCCTGATTACCACCAAAGTGGTTACCATATCTGGCCTGTTGATTCCCTCCACGCTTGTTATCACCGCTTCGATGACTACTCTCGCTGGTATTATAATTTTGTCGGCTGCTCTCTTTTAGTTGCGTTGACTTGTTATCGCGCTCCACTAACTGAGCCCTATTTACAACATCTGAATACAAACACAATTTATGAGAAATAAGATGTTGACGTATCTCCGGCTTCAAACCTCTTAAAAACATTCGCGCCATTCTCTCTTCATTATCCACCAAGTGGGACGCAAATCGTGATAAGTCCGCAAATTTTGCCTCATATTGCGACACGGTCATATTATTTTGTTCCAACTTGATAAACTCCACCTCTTTCATGTGCCGAATACTTTCAGGAAAGTATTTGTCGTTGAACAGCTCCTGGAACTTCTCCCAAGATATCTTCAAGACAAAGAGTTGAGTACGCTTTTATCGATTCCCACCAAGAATCTGCATCTCCATAAGAACATAAAGGCGTGAAGGGAACCTTTTGCTCCTCGGAGCATCCCAAGACATCAAATATCTTGGTAATCTGCTTTATCCATGCTTCCGCCAAGTGGTTTTGCTCTCCCTTAAACTCCGGTGGTCCCAGCTCCTTGAATTGTTTAGCGGTGACCGCCGAGAGTTTTCCGTGTTTCCACCTACGCTGATGAAGTCGCTTTTACCGATGTTGCATGAATTCTAAAACCTCTTAAACGTCTCGTCGTTCACAATTGATCGGTGTTGTTGTTTACGGAGGATTATCGCCATCCTGTTGCACATTGTCCCGATTATTGATCTCATGGAGAATCAACGGTCTCTGTGCTCCATTGCTATTCTCAACATTCTCGGATGCCATTTTCAAACACTGCCACAAAATAAGGGTTAATTGACATGCAACATATTATCACTATACTCTGACCGACCAATCAAATACCAAATAAACTTAGGTAGGTCATACTAGCGAAGGAATTCCCTATGTCTCCCCCCCTAGTTCTAGTCTCACATCTTAGCCAGGGATCATATCCCTAAGCTCTGATACCAACTGTGACGCCCCAAAAATTAGGTATACGTCACCCATCTTGGGTTGCCACTTACATGGTACATAAATTCAAATACAAACTTAATTATACATCATCAGTGTAACATACGACAATAATAAAAGCGAGAGTTATAATAGGAATATTGTCATTTAGACAATATCCATACTCAAGGAGTACTCATTACATTTATTGTCACACTATTTAACGGAATAGTGAGGACTACTAATGCTATCTTCGGGACCATCACTCTTTTCCCCAACTCGTCCCCAAATATATTCTCATTTCAAGAGAAAAAGGAAAGAAAGGGTGAGCTCAACTAGCCTAGTAAGAAATATTATAACTAAGATAATGCGGAATAAATTATTAATAGTCTTCAACAATGTTAAACCGATAAAATACAATAGACAACCGGTTTTTAATCTGCAGTGAATATCTGATCCATTAAAAGAGTCAAGTAGAAAATAAAGTCTATTATCTTTTAGGTTTTAAAAGGTTTTCATAAATTTTATCACTAAGACTCAGTTTAATGAATAAACCACAATATCTAATCATCCTCGCGTACCACACGGCCAAGGATTTTCATCAAATTATCAATGGTCATGACTATACCGAATCACCCCCTGGTCATAATCATACCAAAAACTATCCATCATCGCATTATTACAGCCAATTGAGGACTTTTATCACATCAGTTATAACAAGCCATGATTATACCGAATGATCCCTGGTCATAATCATACTAAGTTCATCTATGCACATAAGCCAAAGATAACATAATATAACATGAGGATGATGACAATGACATAATAATTCAATAAAACAAGTTCACGAATTAATTTATTCAGGAACTAATAATGTCCAAATTGTCAACATGATACTTCTTTGTAGATTAAAATTCAAGAATGATCAGAAGAATATTTCCATGAAAAGATACTGGATGAAACACAAATATCTAGAATATTCTACTTATTTCATGGAGTATAGAAGTCAAAGTTTTAACCAACTGGGTATAATAAAGAATGGAATAACAAAGGAAATCACAATGCATACGGATTGTGAGATATGACAAAGTTATTCCAATGTAATAATAATAAAAGAACCAGTCGTGAAATTCACACCGAAGCGTGATGTTCCAATGTAATAATAAAGATGGAACCAGATCCGTGTAAAACACATGATAGGATATTCCAACGTAATGATAAAGATTTTAAACCAGTCCTGTAAAAACACATGCATGGATGTTCCAAATGTAATAATAATAAAGATTTTAACCAGTCCTGTAAAACACACAGCATGTGATGTTCCAATGTAATAATAAAAGAATGTCACCAAGTATAGGTAAACCACGATTACATGATTATGTATAGGGTATGTCACAGTATCTGAGTTATTCCAACGTAATAATAAAGAATGGAATAACAGAGGGATTTCACCAAGTATAGGGTATGCCACAGATATGTGTTATTCCAATGTAATAATAAAGAATGGAATAATGAAGTTCTCTTCATGAATAAGAAAGAATAACACTCCTTACGAATACAACAAATAATATCCCTTACCTTAGAAGAACTGAATATTAGAAAAGTGAAGTAGCATAATACTTTTCTTCTTTCTCTCTATAGTTTCTCTCTCTAGAGTTTCAGTGAATTCGTAAGAAATAATGAAGGAATGAGCTTTCTATTTATAGAAAAACTGAGGGTGGCTCTTGGTCTTAACGAAGGGTCAAAATGACTCTTGGTAATATTGAAGAGACAACTACTATTTGTGAAGGGGTAATTAACCCTTGGAACACCGAAGAGGCAGTTAACTCTTGGTAATATTGAAGGGACAACTACTATTTGCGAAGGGGTAATTACTATTGACGAAGGTAATTACTATTGAAGAAGGTAATTACTATTGACGAAGGTAAATACTATTGACGAAGGTAATTACTATTCACAAAGGTAATTACTATTGACGAAGGTAAATACTATTGACGAAGGTAATTACTATTCACAAAGGTAATTACTATTGACTATTAGACTCTTAGATGATGACATATGGGCCCCCCATAAAATAATCAAACTTACCACAAACGTCTCATAACAGACTCTTTATATACATCAAGGATTGAATAAATATGACCACAAATCATTTTATTTTAATCAACACATTTTTAATCTTTCAACAATTATTAATCATTTATAACTTGTCGTCTCAATTAATAATATAACATATTATACGATGATATCTTGTGACAATAATTGAATCAATAATATAAGAGATATGATGCGAATTCATCAGAAGTAATAATTGAGTATAGCTAAGTGACTTCTCACGTAAGCATCAATAATCAATACCGTGTTCTACTACGCAACCACGCCAGACATCGCATTTTTTACCACCGGGTAGTTCAATGGTTTTGATTTAGAACACCTCTCCGCCAAGTTATTTTTATAGAAAAATAATTTTGTCGCTTTCTAACTACGACAATACTTCCGTTAGGGGGGTCCACCAATGATTGAGTAAAATATTTAATGTTCCCCGACAAAAAGAATATTCCCCACCAAACGAATATTTTATAACAATTTGCTTACTTTTTGCAAAATTTATAAATATTACCCACAACTATAACATTATATCAAATTTATTCCATAATATTCAAAAACAATATTTATAAAAAATTCATCTTTATTTATAAAAGCTGGGGTCTTACATAGTATCTCATATCATTGATTCAATAATTGTTATAGTAACATCTGCACAATATTTTATATTATTAAATCAATAATTGTCATGACATAATAACTCATATTATTGAAATGATATTATTAGTTAGCATTATTGGTAATGTCTAAAAAGTTCTGTCGAGAAAAGGGGTTAGGTTATATAATTATGCGCCAGTAAGGAGAAATCCTTATCGGAAAGCTCCCTCTTTCCAGGGAACGATCTAGTTGTCAATATTTTGAATCTATAATATTAATTAGGAATAATTATTGAAAGATTGAAGAGTTATAAATAATTGATGAATAAAATAAAAAATGTTGATAAATATGATAAGTAAATATTTGTTTAATTTGAAATAAATGGAGAACTTTTAGCATGAGTTGTAAGACCCCAACATTTTATGAATAAATATTTAATTTTCTCTAATTATTATTTTAAATAATAATGTGTGATTTTGATATAATGCTATAATTATGGGTGATATATTCAAATTTTACAAAGTAAACATGTTGTCATAAAATATTCGTTTGGTCGAGGAATATTCTTTTTGACAGGAAATATTCGTATGACGGCACAATAATTGTTGGACCCCACAACGGAATGACTGTCGGATATAGAAAGCGACATAAATAAACTTTTTATAAAAAATAACAGCAAAACTTTTACCGTTAACTGTTGAAATACCTGGTGATAAAAGTACAGTAATACGCGTGGTTGCACAGTAGCACACAGTATTGTAATATCTCTGATTATTGATGCTTACGTAAGAAGTCACTCAGTTTCATTCAATAATTGCCACAATAGTTGTTGCATAGTATCTCATATTATTGATTCAATTATTGTCACAGTATCATCTGCATAATATTTTATATTATTAAATTAATAATTAAGACGACACAGTTATTCATATTATTATTTGCATTATTGATAATGTCTAGAAAGTTCTGTCGAGGAAAGGGGTTAGATTATTTAATTACGCGCCAATAAGGAGAAATCTTTACCGGAAAGCCCCCTCTTTCCTAGGAATGATCTAGTTGTCAATATTTTGAGTTATAATATTAATGATGAATAATTGTTGAAAGATTAAAAATGTGTTGATTGAAGATAAGTGATTTGTGGTAAATATTTATTTAATTTTTGATATAAATAGAGGTGTTTGTCATCAAGTATTTGTTGTAAGTTTGACTTATTATATGGACCCCCACTTACTCATTTTTTAAAATTTCCAATAGAAAGTTATCTCAGTTTTGTTTTATTATTATTATAATTGTAATAAAACAGAAAACTTTTTATATAAAACAGAATAATTTTTATATTATATATAAAGTTATTTATTTTATTAGATTATAATTAAAATATATTATATTTTATATAAAGTTTTTGTTTTATTAGAATATTTTATTGCATAGTGATGAATAGTAAAAATTAGAAAATCCGTCGAATTTGCGCCCATGAATTTTTTTTTTGTTCATCCGTGATTTTCTTAAATAGTGCCCTGCCATTCTCCTATAAATAGGATGCTTAGTTAAGAAATGGAAATCACATCAGAATCAGAGAATTATTCTATTATAATATTGTGTGTATTTCTTTTTGTGTATAAGGATACTTTGAGTGTAACAAATAGTGCAAGTTTCCCTCAAGAATATCTCTGCTATACTATTCTGATTATGTCTGCTACTAAGGTAAGTGATATTATTTTCGTTCAATATTCGTAAGAAATATTATTTTCTTCCATACTCTATAGTATGTAAGTAATATTATTTCGTTTCATATTCCTAAATCTACACTTACTTTGATAAGTATTGCTTCTATAATCCCTGAAAGTAATAGAATATCCTTGAGTTTTGTGCTTTATCTAGTATCGTTTCATTAGAATATTGGTCTGAACTTTCTTATTAAATTTTAATATTTTTATTCGGGGTACTATTCATGGGGTACTATTCACGACAAAATTCATTTTTTTTCTGTCCAAATTATTTTTGATACATCCATGAATATCATTCTTGAATTTTACTCCGCAATTAGTTTTCATGTTGACAATTTGGACATTCTTGAACTCTGGATAAATTGAATTAAAAATCTCTAATATTTATTCTTGATCTCACTTGATTCATTCTTTATATCATTATCATCATCCTCATTCTTATATTATGGTGAAAGTCATCGTTGGCACGCAGTGCATAGATGAACTGTTGATTGGTATGATTATGACTAGAAATTATGTATTGGTATAATCATGACCTGTAATGTTGCAGACAAATGATGTGGTGAAAGTCCTCTTTGGCCCTTAGTGCAAAGATGGACAAATGTTTGGCATGATCATGACCACTGGTGATACAAACGAATATCCTTGGCCCGTAGTGCATCAATAATTCATTGATGTGAAATATTTATTGATTGGTGTTACAGGAATAAAATATTGACGATTGACTTTTAAATCATAGAAGATAGTAGACATCATGCTTTACTTGACTCTACAAATGGCATATTTCGCTGCAGTTGTTGATGTAAACTTGTTGTCTATTGTATTCTATTAGATTTTATATTGTTGAGGACTAAGGATATTTTATTCTACATTATATTAGTCATAATATTCTTTACTGGGCTAGTTGAGCTCACCCTTTTCTTTCATTGTCCTCTTCAGGAAATGAGAATATAACTGGGACTGGTCGGGGAATGGAGTGATGGTCCAAGATGGTGGCTATAGTAGTCCTCACTATTCTATATTTTAGTGTGATAATAATTGTAATGAGGACTCTATTTGAGTTTGGATATTGTAATATTCATATTAAAACTCACAGCTTACGTTTTGTTGTATTTTGCACGAGATAATTGTATAAATGAAGTTTATATTTGAATTATTTACTATGTTTTTGGTGACTCAGAATGGGTTGTATGGACCTATTTTGGGGGCGTCCCAGTTGGTATGAAAGCTTAGGGATATGATCTCTGGCGGAGATCTGAAGCTAGAACTAGGAGGGGAGAGACAAGTAAATCCTTCGCTAGTATGTGCTACCTAAGCTTATTTGTTATTTAACTGGCTAGGCAGAATATAGGGATAATATGTGGCATGTCAATTAACCCTTGTTTTATGGCAGTGTTTGAGAATGGCATCTAAATTTTTTGAGATAAACAATGGAGCACATGAGACCGTTGAGACACCGCCAATAAATAACCAGGATAATGTGCATCAGGAAGGCAATAATCCTCATGTAAACAACAACACCGACCAAATGATGAACGATGGGATGTTTAGAAGCTTTCTACAATTCATGCAACACCAAACGAGAGAGATTCTTGTTCAAAATGCAGGTGGAAACAATGGCAACTCATGGCTGGTCACTGCTAAGCAATTGAAGGAGTTGGGACCATCGGAGTTTTTGGGAAAGCCAGAGCCACTTAAGGCAACGACATGGATTAAGTAGATCACCAAGATATTTGATGTCTTGGGATGCTCAGAGGTGCGAAAAGGTTCCCTTCACCACCTTTATGTTGCTTGGAGAGGCAAATTACTGGTGGGAATCAGTAAAATATACTCATCTATCCTCACTAAAGATGTCTTGGTAGAAGTTCCATGAATTTTTTAGCGACAATTAGTTTCTAGAAAGTATTCATCACATGAAATAGGTAGAATTCATCAAGCTGGAATAGAACAATATGACTGTATCACAATACGAGGTTAAGTTTGCGGAGTTATCCTAATTTGCATCCCATTTGGTGGATAATGAGGAGCGAATGACATGAATGTTTCTGAGAGGTTTGAACCCCGAAATTCGTCAATACCTTATTTCTTATAAACTGTGTTTGTATTCAGATTTTATGAATAGGGCTCAATTATTGGAGCGAGATAATGAGCTAGCTTAACCAAAAGACAATAACCGGCTAAACGATAATAGTCATACAAGTGGCAACAGTCATCAAAGCAGTGATAAAAAATGTGGAGGAAATTATCATACCAAAAATGATAACCAACTCGGTGGTAATCCTGGCCAAGATAATAGAAGAAATGAGTCAAGTGAAAATTTCAAAAAGAGAAGATTCAACAATGATGGAAAGACAACAACACCAGCCCCCGTTTTAAGGAAGGAGAACGACCACCAATCGTAAGCTACAAATGCGGATAGGAGGGACAAATCAGTCCAAATCGTACGCAGCAACCCAAATTATGTTTCAAATGTGGAAAAGAAGGTCATTTAGCTCGATATTGTCATGCAGCCAAGTCAAGTTCAGCTGGGACGGTGACACCAAAGGCTGTCCCGGACAAGTCGAAACCGGTAGTTCAAGGGAGAGCGTTTGTCATGACCTCCCAAAAAGCGAGAAACCTGAACGAAGTTATCATGGGTAAGCTAATCATAAACTCTTGTGAACTCTATACCTTATTAAATACCGGTTCTACCAATTCTTTTATTTCACCTGCTTGTGCTCAACATTTAAACTTGACTCCAAAGAAATTAGACTTTGGCTTATCTGTTGAAACTCCGCTAGGAGAAACCTTCATTACATCCACCATTTATAAATCTTGTTTGATTTAAATCGACACTTTTACATTACATGTTGATCTTATCTCTTTGAAAATACTTGCATTTGATGTGATTTTAGGGATTGAATTGTTAATTATTCATCATGCAAAAATTGATTACTTTCGTAAGGTCGTTAGTTTTCATATTCCTAACCAACCTATTATGCGAATTCAAGCAACCAAACAACTAAAGTCAATCACTGTCATATCAAGCCATAAAGCCATTCGTTTAGTGAAAAATGGATGTCAAGCTTTCTTAGCCGATATCACAAATGTAAACAAAAATACTTCAGATTTAAATGATATTTCTATTATTAATAAATTTTCAGATGTATTTCCCAAAGAACTTCCTAGCCTACCCCCAGAGCATGAAATCAAATTTTGTATTGACCTTGAACCCGGTACAAAACCCATTTCCAAAACCTCGTATCGAATGGCTCTTATTAAACTTTAGATGTTAAAAACCCAATTGCAGGAATTGTTAGACATCGATTTTATTCATCCTAGTACATCTCCTTGGGGTGCTCCTATTTTTTTCGTAAAGAAGAAAGATGGGAGTATGCGACTTTGCATTGACTATCGAGAGTTGAATCATGTCACCATAAAAAATATGTACTCATTACCTCGTATTGATGATCTGTTTGACCAGTTACAAAGTGCTAAATTCTTTTCAAAGATCAATTTTCATTCCGGATATCATCAGTTAAAGATTAAAATTGATGACATTCCAAAGACTACTTTCAGAACTCGGTACAGGCATTACAAATTCCTAGTCATGTCTTTTGGATTGACTAATGCTCCTCCTGCCTTCATGGATATGATGAACCGAGTATTCAAGGAATATTTGGATCATTTTTTGGTTATCTTTATTGATGACATCCTCATATACTCTAAAAGCCATGAAAATCATGAGCAACACTTGAGGCTGATACTCTAAAAGCTTTGTGAAAACAAGCTATGTGTCAAGTTGAAGAAATGTGAGTTACGTCTTGAGGAAGTAGCATTCCTTGGGGCATGTGATATTGAAACATGGAATATCAACTCTAAAGTTGAAGCAATACAAAGTTGGGAGCAACCTAAGTCAGTAACCAAAGTACGTAACTTTGTGGGCTTAGCTGGTTATTATCGGAGATTCGTGGAAGAATTTTCTCAAATAGACACTCCATTAACTCAATTGACTCGAAAAGATACAAAATTCGGATGGAACGAGGAATGTGAGAAGAGCTTCCAAGAACTCAAGAGGAGAATCATTTCAGCACCTGTTCTGACAATACCACCAAGTTCAGAGGAATTTGTCATCTACATAAATGCTTCAGGCAGAGGTTTAGGATTTGTTCTCATGTAACATGGGAAAGTCATAGCCTATGCCACATAAAAACTCAAATAATATGAGAAGAATTATCCTACTTATGATCTAGAGTTGGTAGCAGTCATTTTTGTTCTAAAGATCTAGAGACATTACCTGTATGGGGGAGAAAGTGAAGATCTATACAGATCATAAAAGCATCAAATATTTCTTCACCCAAAAGGAACTCAACATCTGGCAACGACGTTGGCTTGAGCTGTCGAAAGATTACGATCATACCATTCAATACCATCTTGGAAAAGAGAACGTGGTAGCTAACGCGTTGAGTAGAAGATCACATGCGGGTACGAGTGCGATATTTTCAACACAAAGGCCCATTTTGTATGACTTACAAAGGATGAAGATAGAGTTAAAGACTTCAGGGACCCACGTGATGATGTCGAATATACGATTAGAACCGACTTTAATCGATAAAGTTAAATCTGCTCAAGCTATAAACCCAGAGCAGATGAATATGATGAAAAAGGTGCAAGAATGTGCTATTCTAGAAGGAAGAATCGACGAAGAAGGAATATTTTGAGTCAACTCCAGATTTTGTGTTCCTAACAACTCTGATTTGAAGTATAAAATCATGATGGAGGCACACAACACACCATTTGCAATCCATCCATCTTCAACATACATTTTGGTGGAGCAATATGAAGAGAGAAATCACAGAGTTTATCTCAAGCTGTTTAACTTGTTAACGTGTTAAGGAAGAGCATCAAGTGCCAAAAGGTCAATTGCAACCACTTGAAATTCCAGAATGGAAGTGGGAGAACATTAACATGGATTTTGTTACTGGTCTTCCCAAGGTTTCTCAAGGCATAAATGCAATTTGGGTCATTGTCGGTAGATTAACCAAGTCTGCTCATTTCTTACCTATACGAGAAAAATATTCACTTGAACGTCTTGCTCATATATACATAAATGAGATTGTAAGACTGCAAAGTATACTAGTATCTATAGTTTCTGATCGAGACCCTAGATTCACTTCAAGATTTTGGGTCAGTTTGTAGAAAGCTATGGGCACGGATTTACAATTCAGTTCTACATATCATCCTTAGACGGACGGGCAATCATAGAGGACTACTCAAACTCTTGAAGATCTATTGAGACTTTGCATACTATACTTTAAAGGAATTTGGGACAAGTACTTGCCATTAGTGGAATTCTCCTACAACAACAGTTATCAAGCAAGTATGGACATGACTCCATTCAAAGCATTGTATGAACGAAAGTGTCGTTCTCCAGTATGCTAGGACGAGGTGGGTAAAGCAACGTTGTTGGGACTAGAATTGGTATGCATGACTACGGAAAAGATTCAAATGATCTGGCAATGTATACAAACCTCACAAGATTGACAAAACAACTATGTTGTTCTTCATCGAAGGGACATGGAATTCAATATTAGAGATCATGTATTGTTACGTGTTGCTCCATAGAAAGGAGTTACGAGATTTGGAAAGAGAGGAAAGCTCAACCCTCGATTCATTGGTCCATTTGAAATCCTCGACCGAGTAGGAACTGTGACCTATAGACTCGCCTTACCGCCAAGTATGTCTCGTGTTCATAACATTTTTCACATATCTATGTTACGTAAATATATGGAAGACCCAAACCACATTATTGAATTAGAACCAGATGAGATAACGGAAGATTTAACGTATGAAGAGGTACCTATTAAAATCTTGGATAAGAAGGAACATATTCTACACTCAAAGGTTATACCTCAAATCAAAGTTTTATGGAAAAACCACGATATTGAGGAAATGACATGGGAGTTAGAATCTGAAATAAAAACAAGGTATCCTCACCTCTTCGACATACCAGGTACGTACATCAATTTCGAGGATGAAATTTTATAAGGAGGGGAGGTTGTAAGACCCAAATTTTTTATGAATAAAGATTTAATTTTCTCTAATTATTATTTTAAATAATAAAGTGTGATTTGATATAATGCCATAGTTATGGGTGATATGTGCAAATTTTGCAAAGTAAACAAGTTGTCATAAAATATTCATTTGGTCGAGGAATATTCTTTTTGTCAGGGAATATTTATACGACAACATAATCATTGGTGGACCCCATAATGGAATGATTGTCAGATATAAAAAGTGACAAAAATAACCTTTTTATAAAAAATAACGACAAAACTTTTACTGTTAACTGTTGAAATACCCAGTGATAAAAGTACAGTAATACGCGTGGTTGCACAGTAGTACACGGTATTATACAGTATCTCATATTATTGATGCTTACATAAGAAGTCACTCAGTTTTATTCAATAATTAACACAGTAGTTGTTGCATAGTATCTAATATTATTGATTCAATTACTGTCACAGTAACATCTGCAAATTATTTTATATTATTAAATCAATAATCGAGACGACACAATTATTCATATTATTATTTGCATTATTAACAATGTCTAGAAAGTTCTGTTGAAGAAAGGGGTTAAGTTATTTAATTGGGCGCCAATAAAGAGAAATTCTTATTGGAAAGCCCCCTCTTTCCTGGGAATGATCTGGTTGTCAATATTATGAGTTAGAATAATAATGATAAATAATTGTTGAAATATTAAAAATATGTTGATTAAAGATAACTGATTTATGGTAAATATTTATTTAATTTTTGATATAAATAGAGGGGTTTGTCATGAAGTTTTTGTTGTAAGTTTGACTTATTATATGGAACCCCACTTACTCATTTTTCAAAATCGCCGATAGAAAGTTGTCTCAGTTTTGTTTTATTATTATTATAATAGTAATAAAACATAAAACTTTTATATATAAAATAGAATACTTTTTATATTATATATAAAGTTATTTGTTTTATTAGATTATAATTAGAATATATTATATTTTATATAAAGTTTTTGTTTTATTTAGAATATTTTATTGCATAGTGATGAATTGTAAAAATCAGAAAATCCGTCGAATTTGCGCTTTTGAATTTTTTTTTGTTCATCCGTGATTTTCTTAAATAGTTCCATGCCATTTTCCTATAAATAGGATGCTTAGTTATGAAATGAAAATCACACCAGAATTAGAGAATTATTCTACTACAATATTGTGCGCATTTCTTTTGAGTATATAAGGATAATTTGAGTGTAGCAAATAGTGCAAGTTTTCCTCAAGAATATCTCCGCTATACCAGTCTGATTTAGTCTCCTACTAAGGTAAGGGATATTATTTTCGTTCAATATTCGTAAAAAATATTATTTTGTTCCATACTCTATAGTATGCAAGTAATATTATTTCGTTTCATATTCCTAAATCTACACTTACTTTTATAAGTATTGCTTTTATAATCCCTAAAATTAATAGAATATCCTTGAGTTTTGCGCTTCATCTAGTATCGTTTCATTGAAATATTAGTCTGCACTTTCTTATTAAATTTCAATATTTTCATTTGGGGTACTATTCACGGGGTACTATTCACGATAAAATTAGTTTCTTTTCTGTCGAAATTATTTTTGATACATGAATATCATTCTTGAATTTTACTCCACAATTAGTTATTATGTTTACAATTTGGACATTCTTGAACTCTGGATAAATTGAATTATAAATCTCTAATATTTATCATTGATCTCACTTCATTCTTTATATCATTATCATCATCCTAATGCTTATATTGTGGTGAAAGTCATCGTTGGCCCGTAGTGCATAGATGGACTATTGATTGGTATGATTATGACCAGGAATTGTGTATTGGTATAATCATGACTTGTAATATTACAAACAAATGATGTGGTGAAAGTCCTCTTTGGCCCGTAGTGCATAAATGGACAGATGTTTGGCATGATCATGACCACTGGTGATACAAACGAATATCCTTGGCTCGTAGTGCATCGATAATTTGTTGATGTAAAATATTTATTGATTGGTGTTACAGGGATAAAATATTGATGGTGGACTTTTAAATCATAGAAGATAGTAGACATCATGCTCTACTTGACTCTTCTAATAGATTACTTATTCCGCTGCAGTTGTTGATCTAAACTTGTTGTCTATTGTATTCTATTAGATTTTATACTATTGAGGACTAAGGATAATTTATTATACATTATCTTAGTCATAATATTTTTTTACTGGGCTAGTTAAGCTCACCCTTTTCTTTCATTGTTCTCTTCAGGAAATGAGAATATAGTGGGACTAGTTGGGGAATAGAGTGATGGTCCAAGATGGTTGCTATAGTAGTCCTCATTATTCTATAAAATAGTGTGATAATAATTGTAATGTAGACTTCATTTGAGTTTGGATATTGTCTACGAGACAATATTCATATTAAAACTCACAGCTTACGTTTTGTTGTATTTTACACGACAGTTAATAAATGTATAAATGAAGTTTGTATTTGAATTCTGTACCATGTATTCGGCGACTCAGAATGGGTTGTATGGACCTATTTTGTGGACGTCACTAAGATATTTGTTGAAAGTTTGGCATATTTTTCTATAGAACCATAATTATCTTCTCCGATAAAATATTCATTCAGATATACTATTATAATAGTATAATTTTATAAATTATAATTGTTTAAATAGTAAAACATGTGAAGAAACGGTGGAAGTGAGAAGCTTGGTTTTGAAAACCTTATTTTCAAAACAATTATCCTGCAAAAATCATTCGCATGTGAATTTTGTCAAACTCTGTGTGCTAGCACTTTCCTATAAATAGGTTGTTTAGTTAAACGATAAAACTCACTCCAGATTCAAAAAATTCTTTCTCTATAATATTGAGCAAATTTCTTGTAAGTATAAAGATATTTTGAGTGTTGATAATAGTGCAAGATTTTATCAACATATTTTCTGTTATTCCAGTCAGATCTACTTTATTATTAAGGTAAAAGATATTATTATTCTCGTAAAGGATGTTATTTTCTTTCAATACTCGTAAGGGGTATCATTTTCTTTCATACTTCATATTATCTAAGTGATATTATTTCATTTCATATTCCTAAATTTAAACTTACTATGGTAAGTATTACTTCTATAATTCCTGAAATGATTAGGAATTCCTTAAGGTTTGCGCTTCATCTAATATCATTTCACCGGAATATTGGTCTGAATTTTCTTATTAAATTTTAATATTTTCATGTCGGGGTACTATTCATGGGTACTATTCATATGGTACTATTCATGGGTACTATTCATTTGGTACTATACTATTCATACAGTACTATTCATGAGTTTTATTCACAACAAAATTTTATTTTTATTTCTGTCCAAATTACTTTTGATACATGAATATCATTTTTGAATTTTACTCTACAATTAGTTATCATGTTGACAATTTGGACATTCTTGAACTCAGGATAAATTGAATTATGAATCTCTAATATTTATCCTTGATCTCATTTGATTGCTTCTTTATATCACTATCATCATCCTCATGCTTATATTGTGCTGAAAGTCATCTTTGGCCCGTAGTGCAAAGATGGACTTTTGATTGGTATGATTATAACTAGGAATTGTGTAGTGGTATAATCATGACCTTTAATGTTACTGATAAAGGTTTGTAGGAAAAGTCATCTTTGGTCTGTAGTGCATAGATGGACAGGTGCTTGGCATGATCATGAACACTGGTGATACAAACAATTATCTTTGGCCTATAGTGCATAGATAATTCGTTGATTGGAAATAATTATTGATTGGTGTTACATGGATAAAATATTGATAATGCACTTTTAAATCATAGAAGATAGTAGACATCATGCTCTACTTGACTCTTCTAATGGATTGCTATTTCTGCTGCAATTATTGAAAGTATTATGCACACAAGCCAATCATGTTGATGATAAAACATATACTTTGTAACAATCTTATTCGTTTATTAATAAAAATATTCATTTAATAAAGGTTTTAATTTATCTACATGGTCATGTTTTAATAATATGTGATAAACCCATAGTTTTTAACAAAGCTTTTAGAATCATGATAAGATCATGCTAATGAGATCTAAATTCTTAGATAGCTTAAAAACTAAAATGTTCCCAATCGATGGATTACTAAAAAGGGGATTAATGAATCCCGATAGATTGGTACATACGTTGCTTGCTCATTGGATGAGGATGATTGATCTCATGATCATTTATGTGGAGATACTAAATTAAGTATGTAGCTTATTGGAGAATAAGTTCACTGAACATGACTTGCTAAAGAATACCTAATGAAGTTTTACTTACCTGTCAATAGGATTTCCTGAAATGATAGTAGTACAAGTGATCCTTAGACTTGAGATCGTCATAGTATCTTGTGTATAATGAATTATACTTTGACTTATTCCTTATGACCCTTAGGGTATATCAAAGGGTGTGCTTGGGTATAATAAGTTATATATGGAGATAATGAATGATCAATAAAGAATCTACCTCTTCTAGTAAAAGAAGAAAAATGTCCTACGTAATTCGATAAATGACAACCCAGTAGTCCTTGGCCAAGGCAAAATGAAATTAGAAAGGAGTTTCTAATTTGCATTATTTGGAGTTGTGCATTTAAGAATCGAAATACATATTATTAAATAAAATAAGGCTTGACAGTAAATCCATGTCTTATATTTAATTGGGACATTGTATGGTGGAATGATTGAATTGTACGGTAACTATTTACTCAAAGGTTCTTTTATGATTAATGTTGAAATCTATATTATCTGGAAAGTCGTTAATCGCTAGGGAGACTTATCCCTATTGTAGAATAAATATTATTTATTTAAATAAATTAATAGCTTAATTTATTTATTTAAATAAGTTTAGAATTGTTCTAATTAATTTATTCACAACCGATTTAATATGGAGAACCTAAAGGCTCACACCAAGAAAAAGAAAGAATATTTATTTAAGAAGTAAATGACATAATCGTAATAATAAGTTAAGTGTATTTAATTTAACCTATGATAATAGAATAAATTAAATAGCTTAATATTATTATTAAATATTTTAAAAATATTAAATATAAATTAATAAGAGGAGTCTTATTATTATTATTTAATTCCTAAAGGAGTTTGGGAATTAATTAATAAAATACTCTCATATATTCCTAATAAGTTTAGGAGGCTAATTAATTAAGAGTTTAATTAAATATTCCTAATAAAAATGGGAGCCTAATTAATTAAAATAAAATCTAATTCTTTAATTGTTAAGGAGGGTTGCCTACATCTATAAATAAGAGGACTCTTATTATGGTCTTATTATGGGTGAGAGTTGTTGTTGATGCTTTCACAATATACGTGATTCCAATAGTTAGAGAGTACACCCCTTTTTCTATAGTGATAGAAAAACAAGGGTTTGAGTCAAACACCCATCTTCTTGAATATTTGTTCTTCCTTGGTGGATCACCTCTAGAGGCCAAACACTTGGGTGGCTAACATTGATCAAAAGAAGAAATCAAATTCGGTGGATTCAAGTTGAACGTGAAAAAGGATTGGAGGTGAACTCGTACCTGAGGAAGCTAGTTTCTACAAGGGTATGAATCTGTTCTCCATCTCTTTTTATTGATTGATAATTATGCACATAATATGATCTTGGTGATGGGTTTGTATGAAAATTTTAAATTCCTATTTTATCACGCTTCCGTACCTTTTTTGTAATTTGATTACATGATCGCGTTATATAAAAACCCAACAGTTGTTAATCTAAAACTCTATTTTCTATTGTATTCTATTAGATTTTTTCCTGTTGAGGACTATGGATAATTTGTTCTACATTATCTTGGTCATAATATTCTTTACTGGGCTAGTTGAGCTCACAATTTTCTTTTTGGTTCCATTGTTCTTCTCAGGAGGCGAAAATGTAGCTGGGACCAGTCGGGGAGTGGAGTAATGGTCCAAGATGGTTATTATAGTAGTCCTTACTATTTTGTAAAATATTGTGACAATATTTATAATGAGGACTTTATTTGAGTTTGGATATTGTCTACGAGACAATATTTGTATTGAAACTCACAACTTATGTTTTGTCATATTTTACACGACAATGAATAGTTGTATAAATGAAGTTTGTATTTGAATTCTGTACCAAGTGTTTGGAGACTAAGAATAGGTTGTGTGGACCTATTTTGGGGGCGTCACAATAGAACTTTGGGTGGGGCAAACGATATCTCCCTATCTGTTGCGTCTCACGACTCTTTTTCCATTATCTATATTATAAGTATTTTCTTTAGCTAAAACATATTTTTCTTCTTAAATTTTCTTTCTTTCTCCATAATATATTATGCTTTATCATTTTTTTCAGAGCGAGAAGATGAAATATTTTCCTTTTCATGTTGAGGCGCTTGCTTTAATTGATGCTCTCAATCGGGATGTTGCCACCTCTTCGTATAGTAACTTTTGTTATCCTCCTACTGACCATGGCTTCTAGGAGTCATCAGCAGCACAACAACCACTTGTTCCTTCATCATTTGTCTTGAGGGATTTTATGGTGACTTCTAAAGTAGCTCCCGTTAGAGCTTCCTTCAATCCAAGTGGAGATCTTGTTTCTTGGAAAGGTTTTCATATATCCTCTTCTAGTCGGGAAATTCTCAAGCGTCTCCTAGCTCGATTCCCGCAGATACTTGACCATATGATTATTCGTATGGCTCCCGCACAGACCTTCTTTCTAGATTGACTCGCAAGCCTTGTTCTCGAGCTACACAGTTTTTTTTTCTATTCTTTACGAGCAGAGGACTTAGAGAGACGTAGCAATGAGGTTATAAACTTTACCGTTGTGGGTTTTGATATGTCTCCTTTTCATGCTAGGCTGGATCTTCTTAGTTCCAATTTTCATATTATTGATCTACGTTCGGAGGTCATTGTATGTAAGTATGAAGATGACTCCTTTTCGGTAAAACTTTCGGATCTTGACGAGGCCGCAAGAAATTTGAAGACCCATCTTCAAGCTTTAGGATTTAAAGTCAACTTCCCGAGATGTTAGAAAACTAAAAGCCTTGTATATGAAGATTCGGGATACTATCATTGCTAACATGGAGGCTTTAGCCATGCCCCATCTTCAATTTGATATAAACGTTATGACTTTTTATAGTTTTCCCATTTCCCGAATCAGAAAAATCATTTACATATATTTCATTTATCAAGATAGAGTTTCTTTAGCCTTATTGATTGTCTTTAATTTGAATTTTTTCTTAAAACACAATGTTTAATATTGAATCCCAAATTGTTTAAATTAATACTCCAAGACAACAATATGCATAATAAAAGAGCAAACATGATTTTTTTAAAAAGAAAAATATGTTTTTTTTATTTCACACAAACCAACACTTGAATCTATACTTTTAATATTCTAAAGATTATTCAAGTATAAGTGAAAGTTTGACATTTTATTGATAATCAGATTACTTTTAACGAAAAGCATAACATTCAGATTTTTCATAAAAAAAGAAATATTACTTTTGTTGAAGAAAACATAACGTTCTCCGCTTTTAGAGATTAAATGTAAGTTTCTCGGGTATGAGGGCTTATACTCAGGTGCCTCAATCACTTTTAAAGTTAAAAGTGTAACTTTTCGGTTCAGAGGACTTATAGTCAAATGCATCGATTACTTTTAAAGTTGAAAGTATAACTTGACAATTCTGAGGACTTATAGTTAGGTGCCTTAATTAATTGAAAGTATAACTTTTCAGGTCTGAGGATATATAGTTAGGTGCCTTATTCATTTTTGATGATAAAGTGTAACACTCGGGTGCCTCGTCACTTGGGTCATCCAATTTCTTGGAAAGTGTGATCTACGAAGATTTAAAATTTGGTGCCTCATCATTTAGGTCATCCAATTTCTTGGCAACTGTACTTTACGAGGACTTGGCCAACATTTAGAGTGGACCACCATCTTGGGTGAATTTTTAATCCATCAATTCTAGTGCCTCCTCTCTTGCTCACCCAATTTCTTAGCAAGGGATACTTTGAGGACTTAAAAAACCATTTTTGGTGGACCACCATTTTGGGTGAATTTTTGATTCATCAATTCAAGTGTCTCCTCCCTTGGTCATCCAATTTCTTGGCAATTGATACTCTTAAGGACTTTAACCACCATTTTCGGTGGACCAACATCTTCGGTGGATTTTTGATATTTTGGTCTTTACAATTCTGAGATCTTTCGATGTTAGAGCCAATATTCGGGTTGTCCATCATCTTGTGTTTGAAAGTAGTATGCACACAAGCCAATCATGTTGATGATAAAACATATACTTTGTAACAATCTTATTTGTTTATTAATAAAAGTATTTGAAATTGAGATAAGACACACTTAGAAGGGGGTTGAATAAGTGTGGGAACAAACTATGACCAATTTTTATTTTTAAATCAAAGCACATAATTCAGCCTACTGTTTTAATGAATGCAGCTTGCTGGATAAATATAGCTTACTGGATTGAGTTTTTGATTTTATTGTTGGATGAAAATTGCTTGCTAATTTTTTATCTTTGTAAAAATACTAGGTGTTAATAAATTTTCTTAAGATAATGAAAATATCCAAATTTCACTTATCAAAACAATTAAATAACTTTCGTGGGCAAATAAGGTAAAGTAAGTAATAAGATGAACACCAAGATTTTTTACGTTGTTCAGCTATTACCATCTATAATAATAGCTGTAAGACCCCAGCTTTTATAAATAAAGATGAATTTTTTTTTTCTATAAATATTATTTTTGAATATTATGGAATAAATTTGATATAATGTTATAGTTGTGGGTAATATTTATAAATTTTGCAAAGTATGCAAGTTGTTATAAAATATTCCGTTGGGTCGGGAATATTCTTTTTGTTAGGGAATATTCGTACAATGGCTCAATCATTGGTGGACCCCACAACAGAATTATTGTCGGATTGAGAAAACGACAAAAATATTTTATAAAAATAACGACGGAGGTGTTACAGATTTAAAAAACTGTTGAATTACCCGGTGGTAAAAGTAATACGATGTCTGGCGTGGTTGCATAGTAGCACTACGGTATTGATTATTGATGCTTACGTGAGAAGTCACTCATTATACTCAATTATTACTACGATAATTCTTTGCATCATATCTCTTATTTTATTGATTCAATTATTGTCACGATATCATCTCAGATAATATGTTATAGTATTAAATCAATAATTGAGACGACAAGTTATAAATGATTAATAATTGTTGAAAGATTAATTATGTGTTGATGAAAAAAAAATGATTTGTGGTAAGTTTGATTATTTTATGGGGGCTCATATGTCATCATCTAAGAGTCTCTTAAATCAATAAGTAATTACCTTCGTCGATAGTGATTACCCTTGTGAATAGTATTTACCTTCGTCGATAGTAATTACCTTCGTCGATAGTAATTACCCTTGTGAATAGTATTTACCTTAAATCGATAATAGTAATTACCTTCGTCGATAGTAATTACCCTTGTGAATAGTATTTACCTTAAATCGATAGTATTTACCTTCGTTAATAGTAATTACCTTTACTAGGCGTCGAACCACTTGTCGTTTCACATTACACAGGCCGAACCCGATTAAATCGAGCCACTTGCCTTTTCACACGGCGGTGCTAAGTTAGAAATCTTCTATAAATAGAGGCCTAGGGCTTCATTATTTTCACGAATTCATTCAAGCTATAGAGAGAGAAAGTATAGAGAGAATAAGAGAGAAAGAAGAAGAGTATTTTGTTACTACACTTCTTTGCATTATTCAATCTCCTACCAAATGTAAGGGGTGTTATTCTTTCTTATTCATGAAGAGAACATTGTTATTCCATTGCATATTATTACATTGGAATAACTTTGTGTATAAGTGGTTTACCCTATACTTGGTGACATTCTTCTATTATTACATTGGAACATCACATGCATGTGTTTTACACCGGACTGGTTCCGTCTTTATTATTATTACTGTTGGAACATCCACATGCATGTGTTTTACACCGACTGGTTAAAATCTTTATTATTACTGTTGGAACATCACATGCATGTGTGTTTTACTTTGGACTTTGGTTCCGTCTTTATTATTATTCATTGGAATATCCTCTACATGTGTTTTACAGGATCAGTTTCCATCTTTATTATTACATTGGAACATCACATCGGTTGTGAATTTCACACGACTGAGTTTCGTTATTTATTATTACATTGGAATAACTTTTATGTATCTGCGGTCTATCGCATGCATGGTGATTTCTTTTGTTATTCCATTCTTTATTATACCCAGTTGGTTAAAACTTTGACTTCTATACTCCATGAAATTAGTGGAATATCCTTGATATTTGCGTTTCATCCAATATCTTTTCATGAAAATATTCTTACGATCATTCTTGAATTTTACTCTACAAAACAAGATTATATATTGATAATTTGGGCGTTAAGAATTCTGGATAAAATAATTCTTGAACTTGTTTTATTGAATTCTTATATCATTGTCATCATCCTCATGTTTATATTTTTTTTTAAGTCATCTCAGTGGCACAGTAGTGCATAGATGGACTTGGTATGATTATGACGAGAGACTATTGATTGTAATCATGGCCGTAATGTTACAAATGATGTGGTAAAAATCCTCGATGGTAGTAGTTCATTGATGGGCCGGTTGTTGGCATGATCATGACCATTAATGAATACACAAATATTCTTGGCCGTGATGCATGAATAATTGTGGTGCGTAATACTAAAGAATATCCTTGGCCGTAGTGCGGGGTGATTCGATGATGTGGAATATTTATTAAAGTGAGTCTCAAATTATAACGATGATGAAAATCCTTTTAAAACCTAAAAGATAGTAGACTTTATTTTCTACTTGACTCTTTTAATGGATTGCTTATTCAAAACGCTTAAACCGGTTGTCTATTGTATTTTATTAGTTTAACATTGTTGAAGACTATTGATAATTTATTACGCATTATCTTAGTCATAATATTTCTTCTTGGGCTAGTTGAGCTCACCCTTTCTTTCACTGTTCTCTTCAGGAAATGAGAATATAGCTGGGACGAGTCGGGAAATGAGTGATGGTCCTGAAGATAGCATTAGTAGTCCTCACTATTACGTGAAATAGTGTGATAATAATTGTAATGAGGACTTTTTTGAGTTTGTATAATATCTAGTGAGCGATATTTGTATTTAAACTCACGGTTTATGTCGTATTATTACCACAGCGAGTTATGTTAATAAGTTGTATTTAAATTACATACCATGTAAGTGGCGACCCAAGATGGGTGATGTATACCTAATTTTGGGGGCGTCACGATTGATATCGAGCTGAGGGATATGATCCTGGTTAAGATGTGAGAATAGTACTAGGAGGGAGAAGCAGGGGAATACCTTCGCTAGTATGACCTACCTAAGTTTATGTGCTATTTTATTGGTTGGTGGGAAGATAGGGATAATTTGTTACATGTCAAGTAACCTTTTGTTTTGTGGCGATGTCTGAAAATGACATCGAGAATGTTGAGAATAGCAATGGAGCCTTGAGCGATCGTTGATTCAAAGACATATCAATAATCGGGATAATGTGCATCGGGAAGGCGACAATCCTCATGCAAACAACAACACTTGACCAAATGATGAATGATCAAATGTTCGAGAGGCTTTATGCAATTTATCTGCAATAATGATGAGCGACTCTGTCCAAAACGTAGGTGGAAACACGGAAAACTCTCGGCGGTCCACCGCTAAACAATTCAAGGCTGGGACCACGAGTTTAAGGAAAGCCAAAACCACTACGGCGGAAGCATGGATAAAAGCAGTTACCAAGATATTTGATGTCTTGGGATGCTCAGAGGAGCAAAGGTTTCCACTTCTTGCCTTTATGTTGCGCGGAGGCGGATTACTAGTGGGAATCGGTAAAAGCGTACTCAACATCTTTGTCTTGAAGATATCTTGGGAGAAGTTCCAAGAGTCATTCAACGACAAATACTTTCACGAAAGTAATCGCCACATGAAGGAGGTGGAGTTTATCAAGTTGGAACAAAACAATATGGCCAGTAATCGTCGCGATACGAGGCAAAATTTGCGGAGTTATCACGGTTCGTCCCACTTAGTGGATAATGAAGAGAGAATGGCGCGAATGTTTTTAAGAGGTTTGAAGCCGGAGATCGTCAACATCTTATTTCTCATAAAGCGTGTTTTGTATTCGGATGTTGTAAATAGGGCTCGATTAGTGGAGCAGCGATAATGAGTCAACCTGAACTAAAAGAGAAGCGGTAAGAAAATTATAATACCAAATGTGAGTAGTCATCGAAGCGGTGACAACAAGCGTGGAGGAATCAACGGGCGGATATGGTAACCACTTGGTGGTAATCGAGGCCAAAACAATAAGAATGAACATTTCAAAAACGGAGATTCAACAATGGTGGAAAGGCGTCGACTGAAGACCCATTGTTAAGGAAGGAGAAAGACCACATATCATATGCTTCAAATGCGGAGGAGAGGACACATCGGTCAAAGCTGCGTCATGCCGTCAAAAGCATGTTATAATTGTGGAAGAGAAGGTCACTTAGCTCAATTTTGTCGTTCTGAAAGACAAATTCAGCTAGGATGGAGGCACCAAAGGCCATCCCGGAAAATTCAAAACCCAGTAGTCTGAGGAGGCGTTTGTTGTGACCTCCCAAAGAGCAAGGAATCCGAATGAGGTCATCACGGGTAAGCTTATCATAAACTCTAATGAAGTCTATACTTTATTTGATCTGGGTTCTACCCATTCTTTTATTTCTCCTACTTGCGCTCATCGATTAAATTTGACTCGGGAGAAATTAGACTTTGACTTATCTGTGGAAACTCCGTTGGGAGAAACCTTCATTACATCCACATTTATAAGTCTTGTTTGGTTCAAATCGGTACCCTCACATTACACCGTCGATCTTATTTCATTAAAAATACTTGCATTTGACATGATTCTAGGGATTGATTGATTAACTACTTATCATGCAAAATTTATTGTTTTAAGTAAGGTTGTTAGCTTTCATATTCCTAATCAACTTTGTTATAGGAATTCAAACGACCAAACCATTAAAATCAATCACGTTTATCTCAAGCCATAAAGCTATTCGTTTATTGAAAAGCGGATGTCAAGCTTTCTTAGCTCATATCACTGATTTAAATAAAAATACGTCGATTTTAAGCGATATTCCTATTGTTAATAAATTTCTGACGTATTCTCAAAGAACTTCGGCCTACCCCTAGGCGTGAAATTGAATTTTGTATCGACCTTGAACCCGGTACAAAACCTATTTCCAAAGCCCCATGTCGAATGGCTCTATTGAACTTCGTGAGTTAAAGACCCAATGCGCAGGAATTGTTAGACATTGGCTTTATTAAATCCTAGTACTTCTTCTTGGGGTGCTCTTGTTACATTCGTGAAGAAGAAAGATGGGAGTATCGACTTTTTTTATTGATTATCGGGAGTTGAATCATGTCACCATCAAAAATAGGTATCCATTGCCACGTATTAATGACTGTTTGATCGGTTGCAAGGAGCCAAATTCTTTTCAAAGATTGATCTTAGTTAGGATATCACCAATTGAAGATTAGAACCAATGACATTCCAAAGACGGCTTTAAACTTCGATGCGGCCATTATGAATTCCTAGTCATGTCCTTTGGATTGACTAATGCTCCTGCTGCCTTCATGGATATGATGAATCGAGTATTCAAGGAATATTTAGATCACTTTGTGGTCGTCTTTATTGATGACATCCTTATTTATTCCAAAAGCCGTGAAGATCATGAGCAACACTTGAGGCTGACACTCCAAAAGCTTCGTGAATATAAGCTTTATGCCAAGTTGAAGAAATCGAGTTACGGCTTGAAGAAGTAGCATTCCTTGGGCACGTGGTATATCAAATCATGGAATATCTGTTGACCCGGCAAAGATTGAAGCTATTGAAAGTGGGAACAACCTAAATCGATTAATGAGAAGTCACGTAGCTTTCTCGGTTTAAGTTGGTTATTATCGGAGATTCGTGGAAGGATTTTCTCGAATCGCTACTCCATTGACTTAGTTGACTCGAGAAAGATACAAAAGTTCGGTTGGAGCGAAGAATGTGAAAGAGTTTTCAAGAACTTCGAGAGGAGACTTATTTATTTTGTTACGACAATACCATCGGCTCGGAGGGATTTGTCATCTCTGATGATGCTTGAGCAAAGGGTTGGGATGTGTTACGATGCAACATGGAAAAGTTATAGCCTATGCCTCACTTAACAACTCAAAGAATATGAGAGAATTATCCTACTCATGATCTAGAGTTAGCATTTGTTATCTTCACACTTAAAATTTGGAGGCATTACTTGTATGGGGAGAAAGTGGAGATCTTTACGAATCATAAAAGCCTCAAATATTTCTTCACTCAAAAGGAACTCAACATGCGACAATGACGTTGGCTTGAGGCTGTTGAAAGATTATGATCATACCATCGATACCATCCTGGAAAAGCAAACGTGGTAGGTATGCGCGTTGAGTAGAAAATCATATGCAAATCTGAGTGCGATATTGTCAACGTATGAGGCCCATTTTGTGTGACTTGCAAAGGATGGAGATAGAGTTAAAGACTCGAGGGGCGCATGTGATGATAGCAAGTATCTGAGTAGAACCGACTTTAATCGATAAAGTTAAAAGGCTGCTCAAGCTACTGGACACAGGTGATGCGTATGAGGAAGAAAGTGCAAGAAGGTGCTATCTTAGGAAGCAAGAATCGATGAAGAAGGAATACTTGAGTCTACTCTCGGACTTTGTGTTTCTAACGACCACGATTTAAAGTATAATATCATGATGGAGGCGCACAACACACCATTTGCAATCCATCACAGGAGTACAAAATGTATCATGATATTAAATCGTACATTTTGGTGGAGCAATATGAAGAGAGAGATAGCGCATTTTTATCTCTCAAGGTGTCTAACTTGTCAACGAGTTAAAGCGGAGCATCAAGTACCAAAAGGTCCATTGCAACCACTTGAAATTCCGAATGGAAGTGGGAGCACATTACCATGGATTTCGTTCTGGGTCTTCCTAAGGTTTCTCAAGGCATTGATGCGATTTGGGTCATTGTTGATAGATTGACCAAGTCGGCTCATTTCTTCTGAAATCTGAGAAACTTATACACTTGAACGTCTTGCTTTCATATGTACATAAGCGAGATTGTAAAGGCGCATGGTATATCTGGTATCCATAGTTTACGATCGAGACCCAAGATTCACTTCACGATTTTGGGTTAGTTGCAAAAAGCTATGGGTACAGGACTTACGATTTAGCTCGGCATATCATCCTCGAACCAGACGGACGGTCGGAGAGGACTATTCAAACTCTTGAAGATCTATTAAGACTCTGTGTCCTTGATTTCAGGGGAGTTGGGACAAGTTCTTACCATTGGTGGAGTTTTCCCTCTGACAACAGTTATCAAGCAAGTATTGGCATGGCTCCATTCGAGCGTTGTATGGAAGAAAGTGTCATTCTCCAAGATCTTTGGGATGAGGTGGGTGAAACAACGTTGTTGGGGCTGGAGTTGATGCGTATGACTACGGAAAAGATTCAAACGATCCGACAACATATAAAAACCTCACAAAATCGACAAAAGAGTTATCTTGATCTTCATCGAAAGGGCGTGGAATTCGATATAGGAGATCATGTGTTGTTAAGAGTTGCTCCATGGAAAGGAGTTACAAGATTTGGAAAGAGAAAAAACTTAACCCTCGATTCATCGGTCCATTTTAATTCTCAATCGGTAGGGCTGTAAAACTTATAGACTAAACTTTACTGCTTAGTATGTCTCGTGTTCATAACGTTTTTCACATATCTATATTACGTAAATATGTAAAAGACCCAAACCATATTATTGAGTTAGAACCGGACGAAATAGTGGAAGATTTGACGTATGAAGAGGTTCTTGTTCAAATTTTGGATAAGAAGGAACATATTCTACGCACCAAGGTTATACCTCAAGTCAAAGTTTTGTGGAGGAACCACGATGTTGAGGAAATGACTTGGGAGTTAGAATCGAAATGAAATCAAGGTATCCTTACCTCTTGACATACCAGTCGTACCCTAATTTGAGGGCGAAAATTTCATAAGAAGGGAGGTTGTAAGACCCCAGCTTTTATAAATAAAGATGAATTTTTTTTTTCTATAAATATTATTTTTGAATATTATGGAATAAATTTGATATAATGTTATAGTTGTGGGTAATATTTATAAATTTTGCAAAGTATGCAAGTTGTTATAAAATATTAGTTTGGTCGGGAATATTCTTTTTGTTAGGAATATTAGTACTGATAGGCTCAATCATTGGTGGACCCCTTGCGAAATTATTGTCGGATTGAAAAACGACAAAAATATTTTATAAAAATAACGGCGGAGGTATTACTGGTTAAAAGCTGTTGAATTACACGGTGGTAAAAAATACGATGTCTGGCGTGGTTGAATAGTAGCACTACGGTATTGATTATTGATGCTTACGTGAGAAGTCACTCATTATATGCTCAATTATTACTTTCTGATAATTCTTTGCATCATATCTCTTATATTATTGATTCAATTATTGTCACGATATCATCATATAATATGTTATAGTATTAAATCAATAATTGAGGCGCCAAGAGTTATAAATGATTAATAATTGTTGAAAGATTAATTATATGTTGATGAAAAAAAAATTATTTGTGGTAAGTTTGATTATTTTATGGGGGCTCATATGTCATCATCTAAGAGTCTCTTCGTCGATAGTAATTACCTTCCGTCGATAGTGATTACCCTTGTGAATAGTATTTACCTTAAATCGATAGTAATTACCTTCGTCGATAGTAATTACCCTTGTGAATAGTATTTACCTTCGTCGATAGTAATTACCTTCGTCAATAGTAATTACCCTTGTGAATAGTATTTACCTTCGTCGATAGTATTTACCTTCGTTAATAGTAATTACCTTTACCGACGTCGAACCACTTGTCGTTTCACATTCTGAGCGTCGAAACCGATTAAATCAAGCCACTTGCCTTTTCACACGGCGGTGCTAAGCTAGAAATCTTCTATAAATAGAGGCCTAGGGCTTCATTATTTTCACGAATTCATTCAAGCTATAGAGAGAAAAGTATAGAGAGAATAAGAGAAAAGAAGAAGAGTATTTTGTTACTACTACTTCTTTGCGATTCAATCTCCTACCAAATGTAAGGGGTTATTATTCTTTCTTATTCATGAAGAAACTGTTGTTATTCCATTGCTTATTATTCTATTGGAATAACTTTGTATAAAGTGGTTTACCCTATACTTGGTGACATTCTTCTATTATTACATTGGAACATCCTGCATGCATGTGTTTTACACCTTACTGGTTAAAATCTTTATTATTATTACATTGGAACATCACATGCATGTGTTTTACAGGACTGGTTCCCGCTTATTATTACATTGGAACATCACATGCATGTGTTTTACACCGGACTGATTAAAATCTTTATTATTACATTGGAATATCCTATCGTGTGTTTTACAGGATCGGTTCCATCTTTATTATTACATTGGAACATCCTGTGGATTGTGAATTTCACGACACAGTTCCGTTATTTATTATTACATTGGAATAACTTTTATGCGTCTGCGATCTATCGCATGCATGGTGATTTCTTTTGTTATTCCATTCTTTATTATACCCAGTTGGTTAAAACTTTGACTTCTATACTCCATGAAATTAGTGGAATATCCTTGATATTTGCGTTTCATCCAGTATCTTTTCATGAAAATATTCTTCTGATCATTCTTGAATTTTACTCTACAAAACAGTATCATATTGATAATTTGGACGTTAATAATTTATGGATAAAATAATTCTTGAACTTGTTTTATTGAATTCTTATATCATTGTCATCATCCTCATGTTTATATTTTTTTTTAAGTCATCATGGCTTTAGTGCATAGATGGACTTGGTATGATTATGACCGAGAGACTATTCGGTTGTAATCATGGCCGTAATGTTACAAATGATGTGGTAAAAATCCTCGATTAGTAGTAGTGCATTGATGGACGATTGTTGGCATGATCATGACCATTAATGAATGCACAAATATTCTTGGCAGTGTAGTGCATGAATAATTGTGGTGGTGATACTAAAGAATATCCTTGGTACGTAGTGCGGGGTGATTCGATGATGTGGAATATTTATTAAAAGTGAGTCTCATTATAACGATGATGAAAAACCTTTTAAAACCTAAAAGATAGTAGAGTTTATTTTCTACTTGACTCTTTTAATGGATTACTTATTCATTGCTATGATTAAAGCTGGTTGTCTATTGTATTTTATCGGTTTAACATTGTTGAAGACTATTGATAATTTATTACGCATTATCTTAGTCATAATATTTCTTCTTGGGCTAGTTGAGCTCACCCTTTCTTTCACTTTGTTCTCTTGAAATGAGAATATAGGCAGGGGCGAGTCGGAAAACAGTGATGGTCCTGAAAGATAGCATTAGTAGTCCTCACTATTACGTGAAATAGTGTGATAATAATTATAATGAGGACTTTTTTTGAGTTTGTATAATATCTAGTAGAAGCGATATTTGTATTTAAACTCACGATTTATGTCGTATTGTACCACAGCAGTTATGTTAATAAGTTGTATTTAAATTACATACCATGTAAGTGGCGACCCAAGATGGGTGATGTATACCTAATTTTGGGGGCGTCACAATAGCCTAGTCCACGTCCAATACCAACTAGTATTGGAGACTCACTTTATTTCTTTAAATTGACTCCTTTTACAAAATAGATTCTTTAAATACTTGAATTAACAATAATTCACTTGAGCACTTTTTCTCCTTGTGCACCAATGCACTCCTTAAGCACCTATGCTTCCTTGAACGTGTTTGTAAACAATTCTTAATCCACCCGGATTAAATACCTTTAGACTACACTTAGTTTAAATAAAAAGAATTACAGATATAGAGGTCTAATGATCAAAACAAATAAACAATTTAACAATGTAAGGCTCAACTAATGAATGCAATGATCAAAGAGTAAAGAGATATCACAAATTTAGAACTCACGAAAATTTGCTGAAAATAATATTAATTTTAATTGCTGCAACAAAGTAATTGCACCAAAATAATTTATAGCTTTTCAATGTATAATAGTGCAATAGTAATTCGTGTGTGTTTTAAAACTGATAAATCCCAATTGAATTTATAGCCATAAAAATATTATCGTTGAAAATTAGGCTAAATAATTTATGTTCCAAAGAATATCTCTAAATTGATTTCCGTTAGAGATATAATATATAACAAGTACAAATCAATCCGTATAAATCTCTTGGATAAGTCAGGTATTTGACTCCTTCAAAGCCAATCCAATAAAGTAATTTGAGAGCAATCATGACTCTTAATAAAAACTACCGTCATAAGCTATCAAAACAACGTCCAAGATTTTTGCATATAGGAGATATACTATATATCTGATGCCCATTAAAAAATCTTTACACGTGTATCATGCGAACTATTGAATTAGTATTATTCTCAGATAACAAAGTGATAGCTACATATGAATTTTTCATGATTTTAGTATACACAACAGAACCAATATATTTGCTAACCAATAAATTTTGTAAATCACAGGTCATTCAACATTTCATTTCATTTTAAGCATGTATAAAATACTTATCATATTAAATGCACATAAAATATCATAGAGCCTTTAGTTGAAAAATCAAATATTTGCAATGACCTTACATTAAATCCTAGGACACAAATGTCTTCAAATTCTTTGAACAAATCACCAAGGATCCTTTTATCAAGTTCCTGAAATTTCATAGTAAACGATTTAGTACAAAAATCAAGTCATCATCAAAACATTAAGGTTAGAATATGAACAAGTGAACAGTATTCATTTACTAAAGGCTTTAATTTACCTACATGGTATTTTTTTATAATATGTGATAAACCCATAGATTTAAGCAATGCTTTTAGAATCATGATGAGATCATGCTAATGAGATCTAAATTCTTAGATAGCTTAAAACTAAAATTATTCCCAATCGTTGGATTACTAAAAAGAGGATTAGTGAATCCAGATAGATTGGTACATACACTGCTTGCTCATTGGATGAGGATGATTAATCTCATGATCATTTGTATGGAAACACTAAATCAAGTATATAGCTGCTTATTGGAGAATAAGTACACTAAACGTGGCTCGCTAAGGAATACCTAATTGAGTTTTACTTGCCTGTCAATAGGAATTCCTGTAGTGATAGTAGTACAAGTGATCCTTAGACTTGAGATCATCATAGTATATTGTGTATGATGAGTTATAATTTGACTTATTCCTTAAGACCCTTAAGGTATATCAAAGGGTATGCTTGAGTATAATAAGTTGTGCATGGAGATAATATATGATCAATAAATAATCTACCGCTTCTAGTAAAAGAATAGAAATGTCCTATGTGATTCGATAAATGACAACCCAGTAGTCCTTGGCTAAGGCAGAATGAAATTAGAAAGGAGTTTCTAATTTGCATTATTTGGAGTTGTGCATTTAAGAATCGAAATACATATAATTAAATAAAATAAGACTTGACAGTAATTCCATGTCTTATATTTAATTAGGACATTGTATGGTGGAAGGATTGAATTGTACGGTAACTATTTACTCAAAGGATCTTTTATGATTAATGTTGAAATCTATATTATCTGGAAAGTCGTTGATCGTTAAGGAGGTTTATCCTTACTGAATAAATATTATTTGTTTAAATAGATTATTAGTTTAATTTATTTATTTAAATAAGATTAGAATTGTTATAATTGATTAATTCTCAACTGGTTTTATATGGAGAACCTAAAGGGTCACACCATAAAAGGAAAAATAATTATTTAAGAAGTTAATGGCATAATCGTAATAATATATTAAGTGTATTTAATTTAATCTATGATGATAGAATAAATTAAATAGATTTATATTATTATTAAATATTTTGGAAATATTAAATATATATTAAGAAGAGAGTCTTATTAATATTATTACAATTATTATAATTTAATTTCTAAAGGAGTTTGAAGATTAATTAATAAAAGTACTCTCAAAATCCTAATAAGATTAGGAGGTTAATTAATTAAAAGAGTTTAATTAATTATTCTTAATACGATTGGGAGCCTATTTGATTAAAGGAGTTTAATTAATTAAAATAAAATCCAATTTCTTAATTGTTAAGGAGGGTTACCTACATCTATAAATAAGAGAAGTCTGATTATGGGTGAGGGTTGATGTTGATGCTTTCATAACACATGTGAATGATTTTTCCAAGAGTTGGGAGAGTACATATTTTCTATAGAGATAGAAAAACTAAGGTTTTGCCAAACACCCATCTTTTTGAATATTTGGTCTTCCTTGGTGGATAACCTCTAGAGGCCAAACACTTAGGTGGATAACGTTGATCAATGGAATGAATCAAACCCGGTGGATTTAAGTTGAATGTAAAAAAGAATTGGAGGTTAACTTGTACTTGAGGAAGCTAGTTTCTACAAGGGTATGAATCTGTTCTCCATCTGTTTTCTATTGATTGATAATTATGCACAAAGTATGATCATGGTGATGGGTGTGTGTAAAAATTTTAAATTCCTATTTTATAACGCTTATGCACCTTTTGTGTAATTTGATTGCATGATCGTGTTATATACAAACCTAACAGTGTTGATGTGTAACAAAACCTCTCATAGTTTCAGCATGGGAATCCACTATAATTCTTGACGCTTTCTTGTTGTATGCTACTAAAGCATTTAATCTTTAAAAAGCTATTATGGCCCTTGATCATATTTCTTGAAATCTAGTATGAGCCTCCATCCTTCTTACCTTCATGTAGCTTTAGCAAAGCATCAACCATAGCTGCAGTAAATGTATTGTCTACATTATCATAATAAGATAGTCGTGGAGGAAGTAAGTAGGGGCATGAAGAGTCATACTTATTCGGCTTAGCCCCTTTTATTTATGAGTTATTTCATCTTTGTATCTCCGCTTTTTAGTGATCAAGTTCCATGGTGTACTTGTAAGACCCCGAATTTTACGAAATGAAAGTATTCTATTTTTATAATTATTATTCTATTTAGTAAATGGTTAAATTGATAAAAGTACAGTAATATGCATGGTTGCACAATGGCACACATTATTGTACAATATGTTTGATTATTGATGCTTACGTGAGAAGTCACTCAATTTTATTCAAATATTGTCACAATATTATATTATTAAATCAACATTTGAGATGATAATTTGTTCATATTATTATTTGCATTATTGATGATGTCTAGAAAGTTCTGTCGAGGAAAGGGGTTAGGTTATTTAATTGCGCGCCAATAGGGAGAAATCCTTATCGGAAAGCCCTCTCTTTCTTGGAAACGATCCGGTTGTTAATATTGTGAGTTATAATATTAATGATGAATGTTATTAAAAATTGAATTTGAGCTCGGAGTTGAATTTGGAGACGCGAATGTGATATTTAAGTTCGGAACGATGAAATTAGTTAAAATAGACTATAAACACAAAATTTACCGGGGTTGACTTTTTGGTCAAAAAGTCAACAGTTGACTTTTTCGGAAAAAGTTAAACTTCAAAAATTCAAAAATAAAATTATTGATAAAAATATTTCCATTATGTTGGGATTATTAGTGTTAGTGGGAATTAGAATTTATTTCGATAATAATTGATGTCTGGAGGTTATATTGACCAATTGGGTAATTAATCAGATAAATCGGCAATTAATTGCTATAAATTTACATGCTTATAACTAATTGTTCACATGTATGTACTATTGATTCACATGCATGTACTATTAGGGGAGGTGGTGCAAGATTGATAATACTTGCATGACTAAATTAAAAATGGAGATATAGATGAAGGTACTATACTGTACTTATTTTTTTCACATGTATAGAACTATTGGTTCACATGATTGTACTATTAATTCAAATGATGTACTATTAGGGGAAGTGGTGCAAGTTTGATAATACTTGCATGACTAAATTAAAAATAAAGGAAAAGATGAAGGTATTATACTATAATATTTTGATCCCCAAAACGTGCAATTATTGAAACTATGTTTTCCTATAAATAGAAGCTCATTCTTCCTTCATTCTCACCAATTCACTAAGACTCACAAGAGCAATTATAGAGAGAGAAGCTATAGAGAGAAAGAAGAAGAGTAGTCTGCTACTTCACTACTCCAGTATCTAGTCTTCTTATGAGGTAAGGGGTATTATTTTTTTCGTGTTCATAAAGAGAGTTATTTCTTTCAATACTCGTAAGGGTTGTTATTCCATTCTTTATTATTACATTGGAATAACTTTGCTCTCTGCGGACTCTGCATGCATGGTGAATTTCTTACATTATTCCATTCTTTATTATTACATTTGGAATAACTTTGTCTCTGCGCGGACTACCGCATGCATGATGAAATTATTTTGTTATTCCATTCTTTATTATTCTGTTGGAAAAACCTGTCTACATGGACTACCACAAGCATGGTGAAATTCTTCTATTATTCCATTCTTTATTATTACATTGGAATAACTTTACTCTGCGACTCTGCATGCGTGGTGAAATTCTTCTGTTATTCCATTCTTTATTATTCTGTTGGAATAACCTGTCTACGCGGACTACCACATGCATGGTGAATTACCCTTTGTATTCATTTTTTTTATTAAATTGTGGAAATGATCTTTCTACATGGATTACCGCATGGCGGGTGAAAATCTATTTGCAGTTTCGTATATTCTATTATATTTGTATGAGATATCATTTCTTTTGTACTCGTCATGGAATATTATTTTCTTTTGTATTTTTCTTTTATGAGTACTATTCACGAAGTACTATTTGTGGGTACTATTCACGTATACTGTACTATTTATGAATACGAGCTACTATTTATGAATACGAGTTATTATTCATGAGTTACTATTCACAAGTTATTATTCATGAGTTACTATTCACGGGGTACAATTCACGACTATCGTTGATTTATGAATCTTACTCTTGAAATTAAATCCATGTTTTGATCATATTATTTTTATTATCATATATAATATTTTTATAATCCTGGTGATGAAATTTTTCTTTGACTTAAGTGTAAAGATGGGTAGATTATTGGTATGATCGTGACTACGGGTTCTCTTTGGCCAGCAGTACAAAGATGAATTGTTGACTGGTATAATCATGACCATTGAATTTATAATTGAATATCTTTAGCTTAAGTACAAAGGTGAATTGAGCAACATGGTTATAATTATTGTTTATATAAATTCTGAAATGATTATATATTTCTTTGAGATATTAATATCTTTGGCCCGTAGTGCAAAGATGAATTGTTGTTGAATATCTTTGGCTGTAGTGCAAAGATGACCTGTTGTTGAATATCTTTGGCCTGCAGTGGAAATATGAACTGTTGATGAATATCTTTAGCCCGTAGTGCAAAGATGAATTTATTAGTATGATTATGAACAGGAACTGTGATTTGGTATAACCATGATCTTTGATGTTTAAGGTAAAGACAGGTGATGAAAATTATCTTCATCCTAGATGTGAAGAGGAATTTAGAACTACAATTATGATTATGAGTTATTCACATGATTGTGGACATGAATTGTTGATTGATGTTACAGGGATAAAACATTGTTGGTGGACTTTTAACATGGAGAAGATAATAGACTTTAAGGTCTATTTGACTCTTCTAATGGATTGCTCGTTCCGTTGCAACTATGGTTGAAAAGTTTTATCATCTACCATATGTTTTAAATCTCTGATTTATTATTGACGAAGCCTATTGATAATTTAATTATCTTTAGTCATGATATTCTTTAGTGGGCTAGTTTTGCTTACCCTTTTACTTCACAATTCCTTTAAGGTAAAAAGAGTGTTGCTGGGTCGAGCGGGGGTAACAAGGGATTAAAACGGAGGTCTATAGCTGTTGAGGTTTCCCCTAAAATAGTATGAAAATAATTTTATTGAGAATTTTAGATAAGTGTGTCGTATTTTATACGTCATTTTAACTGTTGATTTTGGTGAACCGAATAGGGTGAAGTGAACCCAACTTTGGAAGGGTGTTTTGCCACTATCATACAAGATGTCTAATGACAGACGACTTCGTGTTATCATAAGATAAGGTTGTGCACATGCACTTGCTGATTATATCTGTGAGCACTACCTATATAATCTTGGAGTTTGGTTGAAATATATTCTCAATTGGAGACAATGGAGATAATTATATGTCAAGAGAAGACTCACCATTGGAAAGAACATGACAGTAATCTTCTTGTTTTTCTTTGGGGTCTATTGGGTCAACCAAGGATAATTCTCGAGTTATATGATATCTATCACAACTTAGATGCATGGCCTCCCATGTACGCAGGTTTTCTTGAGCATTTTCCAAAGATTTTAATTTCTAAAAAAGTTATTGACTGTACTTTTATGTAAAGAACCATTGTAAGGTTTTGTGGTTGAGGCACCATGAGAGTTACATATATTTGTATTAAAATTCACATCTTATGTGTTGTCGTACTCTGCACGATAGTTCAACAGTTGTATAAATAAAGTTTGTATTTGATTTCTATATTGTGAAATCTGGCGACTCAGAATGGGTCGTGTGTACCTATTTTGGGGGCGTCACAGTACTCTTTGACATTTAAGTTTTTAAGTCGTATTATGTATCCAAGGCTGGCTTCTAATGTCTTTTTGGATCAATGTCACCCACGCCTTTGTCATGGCGTTAGGATCCTAAGCCCTTTGAGTAGGTTTCTATGTTATAAAGGACTTGAGGGAGATTATCCATAAGTCCTCATATATTTCTCGCCACTTTCCTTACTTTTAATTATCTTGCTTGGCACGATAACCAAAGTTTGATTGGGAAATCACTTAGGAGCTTGTAAAAGAATGTGTCTCCTAGTGGCCAAACCCTCGAAGGGGAACCCTTGAGTTCATTTTCTTTTTCTTATTTCTTATGTTCTAGTCTTCGTTTTGTTCAGTAGTTAATCTTGCGTCAAGAAAGGAACTTCATCGGTGTCATTTTAAAGTTTTGAACCCTTAGGGATTTTTGAGCTCAAGCATCCTTCAGGCTCTCTTGTGGCGTTGCTTCTTGGCCACTTTTAAAATTTTAGTTTGTTCACCCTTTCGTGTGAATCATCCTCCCAAGGGGAGACTATTTGAAAAGGGTTTATTAAATTCGTCTGGCAACTCTGGAGGATGCTTTGTCGAGAATATATATATATATATATATATATATACCATTAAGGGTGGAATGAACAGAAAGGGAGGAAGAACTGAGCGTCACATACAATAACATAATTTAATTACTAAAACATAATACAGTTTACTGATAATTGAAAATATTTACAAATAAACAGAAAATAAAAGTGACTTACAATTTACTTAGAACATTTGAGAAGTAGATAAAGAGAAGAGAGAACAAAGTCTAAAGATTCGTCAGAGAGAGAACTCTGAGTCTTTTTAATTCTGCCTATCTAAATGAGTTCGAATTCCTTTTATAGAATAAGGAATGAACTATTACAGAAGTGAATGATTACAGACAACTTTAACTATTGATAAACAATAATGAACAATGCTGACTTTTTACTATGCAACTATACTTTCGGCTACGTTTGACAAAATGGCCGAATCTTTTAACTAAAGTGGATGCTTTCGGTGGAAAAGCATGAGCATGCGCATATGACTGAGTGAATGATGGAAATAAACTGCAATAATTGACTGGGACGTCAGGAAAATGGGTCCTGAGCATCTTGAAGGTTTATGGAGCCATATGGGTCATCATCATCCTCATCTTTACTGGCAGTGAGGCTTCTAATTCTTCATGTAACTTGGAAACTCTTTCCTGAATGGCCTGAGCAATGAGTTTCAAATCCTTACTCGAACAATTTTTTATATCAGAAATATCAATGGAACCTGTTGGACTATTTTTTGACTTTTTTGTTTTACAGGAAGATCCTTTAGCAGGAACAGAATTAACTAGAACAATAGGAAGAGGAACAGAAGGGAATTCTTTCTGAACTTGACCAATAATCCTATTGACATCAAACTTATCCCACCATTTGACAAAGAAAAGGCGGGTTACCATAGTGACTGGCAAAACAGTGGTTTTTGTAACAACTTGACCGGAAGTAGGAGACTAAAAACCGGTTTCTATGACTGGAGTAAGAAGATTGTACTGCCATTTTAAAATCCAAGGAATTTTGTATTTATTGACAAATTGAAGCAGTACCGGGATACCTTCATACCTTTGCTGATATTTACTATGGTTGCAAAAATGGTTGGCTTGAGCTTTTAACGAATCGGTAAGTAGGTCGAAAGAAGAACCAAATCTCGACCACCATAAAAGGAACCAAAGAGGAAATTGACTTTAAAATTTGTGATCAAATTAAAGGAACCAGGAATGACTATAAGACTGGTTCTGGTAAATGAAGATCTTAGTCTAGGCTTCTATATAATTGAAATAACAAAATGAGTTATTTTGATTAGAAAGCTGACAAAGATCAGAGGAATGATTTCCCCAGTCAATTATGGGAATAATTTGTTTAATTTATAATGAATGATAAAGGGCTTTAGATTCATCATCCCTAGCATAAATAGGCTTGATGAAAATTAACTCGGTTTGAAAGAGGATATCCTTATAATACACAAGGGATTTATAAGGAGCAAGGTCCAATAGGAAAATACTGCGCCACGAGTTTAATCGGATCATCTCTTGGTTTCATACGAGGTTAATATGAAATAGGTTATTTTCCCAATTGAGTTTAAATTAAGAAGAAGACTGAACATGATTTACAGGTGTGACTCTTGAAGGGTCACAAAATGGGTCAACTGGTTTAGGGTTACTGGCTAGAACTGAGGAATAAGGCTTATGAATAGTTCCAAGAACCTGATATCTATTAACTGGATTGGCTGAAGGGACTAGGTTAACTGGGTGAGGAACCAAAGTTCCTTTGGGTTGATTATTTGGGCTAGAAGAGCAGCCCGAGCCACAAGAAGAAGAACCTCCTCGAACGCTTATCTTGAAGGTAGAGTGCCTGTATTAATGAATTCCCGAGTAAGAAAATCATGAATTGAATTGTTGCTACCTTTGATATAATCAATATCAAAATTAAAAATACTTAATAGGGCTTGCCATCTAGCAAAAGTTTGTTTAGAGGCGACATTTTCAACATCTTTCTCAAAAATATATTTTGCAGATTTGCAATCAATTCTGACTAAATTTTTTTGATTTAATAAGTCACTTTGAAATTTATTAATACATAAAACTAAAGAAAGAATTTCATTTTTAATAGTACTGTAATTTAACTGTGTATGATTCCATGCACCAGAATGAAATTGGACTATTTGCTCAGAACAAGTAGGGGTTAATTTTTGTTTGAGGACACCTTTGAATCCAATTTTTGAGGCATCAGTTTCAACAATTTTGAAAGCTAAATCATTGGAAATGCCAAGGCAAGGCGAAGCTTTAAAATATTTTTTAACATGTTGGATGACAGAAGTGTGAATGTCAGTCAAAGGGGGAGGATTATTCTGTAAACGCTCAAAGAGAGGTTTGCAGATTGTCCTGAGATTTTCATAGAACTTGCCAATATAATTTAGCGAGCTTTAGAATCTCTGAAGTTGGGTTTTATTGGTAATCTTATCAGGAAATCTACAAGCAAATTGAATAGCTCTATCAATAGGCTGAATAAGTCCTTGATAAATATTGAGACCAAGAAACTGAACTTTAGTCTTAAACGGAATACATTTAGAAGGGGACAAAACAAGTCCATTGGTTTTAACTATTTTGAAGAATGAATTTAAATGTTTAATATGTTCTTCAATTGATTTAGAGAAAATGAGGATATCATCAATATAAACGATGATAAAATGACTGAAGGGATTCCAAATGTCATTTATAATATTCTAAAATTCACTAGGGGTATTCTTCAATCCAAATGGCTAAACATTCCATTCATAATGGCCAAATGGGGCGGTGAAAACAGTTTTGTACCTATCCTCGGGGTGAATGGCAATTTGCCAGAATCCAGATTTAAGGTCAAATTTACTGAAAATGGTGGCATTGCTTAACCTATTAATGAGGTCTTCCTTATTTGGTAAAGGATACCTAATCCATTCTAACACTTTGTTTAATGGTTTGTAATTAATGACTAGACGAGGGACTCCTTTTTCCTTTTCTGCTTCATTATTGACATAAAAGGCAGGACAGGACCAAGGGGATTTATTATGTCTAATTAATCCTTTATTAAGGAGATCATTAATTAATTTCTTTCTTGCATAACTCCATTTGTTCATGATTCATTTGTATAGGTCAAGCCTTAGTAGGAATCAAGTGTTCTTTGAATTCCTTAGCATAAGGAAGCCTTACAACATGTTTCTTCCAATGCCAAAAGGCATTAGGAGAATCTGAACAAAGATTTTTATTTAAAAAGTTTTTTAAATCTTTAATTTTTTCTTGAACCCTTTTATTTTTAAGTTGTTCTTCAACATTATTATATTTAATTTCTTCTTTTAAGAAGTTTAAATGGGTGGATTTGCAATTTAACAAATTCAAAAAATTAGAAATAGATTCATCTTGGATAAATATCAAATCTCTTTTCTTAGGTTTAATAAGAGATTTGAATGTTATCTTTTTACTTAAGTGTTTATAGCTTAATCCTTCATTACTGATAGTGAAAGGATATAATAAATATATAAACAGTAATCCTAAGATGATTTTGTCTGTAAGATTGCGAATTAAAATAAAAGATGTTTTAAAACACATATTTTCTTGACAAATATAAACTTTAGGTAGTTTATATTTTATTTCCATTTGACTACCATTGGCAGAGTTTAATTTCTCACTGGTTTTCTTATAATACTTGGTAGGGATTAAACCTTCTTGAATACAATTCAGATCTGCACACGTATCAACTAAGGAAGGAAGTTGTATTGAGAAAGTTTTATCAATTACCATGGTAATAGAAATATACCACTTTTGAATTGTGATATCTTTGATTCTTTTGAGAGAAACACCTTGAACAAGAAAACCTGACTCTTCTTTAGTATTTGATGATTCGGGTTCATCCTGATTATCATCACTAGAAGAAGAATCATATATTTGAAGATCTGATTTCTTGTCTTCAATTTCTTTTCTTAAATTGGAAATATCTAATTTTAAGTTAGAAATTTCTCTTTTTAGTTTATTTACTCCTTGATTTAGCTCAAGGAGGGTAACTTTTTTAACTAGAGTTTTAAATCTTTCAAGAGTTTTATTAAGGCTAAATTTATTTTTTTCTTTAGCTTTAATAATCTTGTTTTTAATATTTGGTTAATAAATCCTTTAACTGCTTTGTGTACTGGATTCTTAACTCAGGGTCTGAAATTTTACTAATTAAATCAATTAACAAATAGCTTTCTTCTTCTTCTTTGGTAATCACATTTAATCTTTTATTGCAACAATTCTCATTGCAATTATCTGCACAAATAGTAACTTCTTCATTATCACTGTCTGATTTATTGTTATTAATACTGCTATTAGAGGAATAAGGAATATCTGAACCCTCATCATTATCGATGTTGTTCTCAATTCTCAATAATTCTAATAGTTGTTCAGTATCTTCATTTGAAACATTTAACTGAGATAGTTTTTGTTTTATTTTGCACTCATTTTTATAGTGCCCTTTCTTCCCACAGTTGTGGCACACAATTTTACTCTTATCATATTTTTTAGATTTTTTATTCGATCATTTACCTGAAGTTTTAGGTTTATTATAATAGTTATCTTGGTTTTTAATTTTGTTCTGAGTATGTCTTTTTTTTATGTTTGTGACTCTTTCGGGAATCAATATGTTTATGTCTGTATTTTCTTCTAGAGGGAGCGACAGGGGGTAAACCATATTGTTCACATAAAGTCCCTAACTCATACTTACCTTTATTTTTATCTTTACTAGCTTGTTTAGCGAGTTTAAAATCTATGCACATTTTTAATCCAATTTTTTGAATATAACTGATAATATCACCATAGGTTAAATTGTCATAATTAATATAACCTAAGTTTTTACTTAATTCTTCACGAACCTTATGAGAAAATAATCAAGGTAAACCATTAACGAATTTTTGTTTCCAGAACGGTTTATTCCTTTCATTACGCATCATAACTTGAGAAGTAAACACATCTTTGTACCACCTAAAATCACTTAGAGTGGGAGAAGTTAGATTACTTAACTGATCGTGAATTCTTTCTGTGATATTACTAGGAGTACCAACAAAATGTTTAATTATAGTAAATATTAATATATTAACTCCATCCAGCGGACTAACTCCAGCATCTTCGTCAAAGATGGGGTTACCGTCATCATCCATTTGGACAGCATGGATTATTGATAGCCTAGTATCTTCTGTGAGATATTTTTCCCACCAAGACCAAATAATACCAGTGAATCCACTAGCTATTAATTCAACAATATCTTGCTGAGTCAGATTGTTGAACTTAGTGATATAGCTATTGGCTACCATGGATATATGATTTAATTTGTTAAGAATTTATTGTTCACTAAATCTATCAATATTCCATTCATATATTTTATTTGAAGAAACAAAAAATTTCTTATCTAGATTCTTTTCTTCAAATTGTAGATCTGGGGAAGTAGGTCTAGAATACCAATTTCTTGTTATACTAGTGTTATTAACAGTAAATTTATTTAGCTGATCATTAAAATCTGGAATTGAAATAGTGTCAGACTGATCTGAGTGGCTAATACTTTCATTGTCAGATTCAACTTGATCAATGATAGCTATAGTTCCACTTGTTCCAGCTTCAGTTTTTAATTTTTTAATAAACTTATGAATAACTTGGATAAGTTCACCATTGTTATTAGGTAAACCTAATTTAGTTCTATTTTCGGGTAATTTTAACAAGGGTTGTTCAATTTTTGAATCGGGTTTTAATAATTATTTCATCAAACTTTTCTTCAATCTTATCTAGTTGTTTACCTATGGTTGCTAGATATTGATTTGTGAAATTATTTTGTTCAATGATTTTCTTTTCATCTTTATTACCATCCGGAATAATGAAAGGACTGACAACAACAGATGTGTTCTTAACTAGAAGAAGAACAGTTTCTAGTGGAGGATGACTAGAAGAAACTTTTGACCTATCAACTTTAATCCACTATGTTTTAGTTATAACATTACATTTACCATGATATTTTTCATACCATTCATAAAAAGTAATGTTTATCTATTCATTTTTAATAAAACTTTTCTATCTATTTACAACTTTATCTCGTTCTTTTTTGGTTGGGTGATTGTGTTGCCTCTTTTTCAGTTCTAACAAAAAGAGCTGTAACTCATGCAAGAATACATGTGTCAACAAGTAATACCGAGTAAGTAAAGTATCGATCCCATAGAGAAAGTTGTCAAATTTAAACTACCATGCATCAATTAAATCACTATATTTATATGCTTAAACTAATGACTATATTGGTGAATTAATCTACTTGCAAATAACAACTAAAACAAGAAATATATTGGAATAAATCAAGTCTGGAAATAATGGGATCCTAACTTCATTTAATATTTCATCCAATTACCACTATCATGCAAGAATTGTTCACATATCACAGGAAAGTAGCCAAGAGCACTAATAGAGTCATAGTCATTTTTCAATGTACTATGACCTACTTACACAACATCCACAATGATAGACTCCATGTAATCATCAATATAACCAACATCACTACATGTCTATGTGAAATTGCAATCATACTGAATTTAAGCACAAGCCCTTATTTAAACTCATACGGTGAAACAATATATGTCTATCTAGTTCACGAAATACACAAGACATATAAAACAGCCCCATATACGTATGTTATCATGATTACAATCCATACTTGCATGTTCATTGTCAATTCCATACAAGTACTGAAACGAATGGTGATCAAGCATTCATATACAAAACAATCATAATAGAAATCCCATATGATATGTAAAACAGCCACAGCAATCAAGCATGTAACTAAACTACATATTAAAATCCGTTAGAATCCCACAATGGAGTTTAGTTCATGACTGAAGCAAAAGCCATTATAGAATCAAAGCTAAACATGGTTAACAAGCACACAATTGAAAGATGAAGGATAGAAACGATCAAACCCAATTGTAGATTGTAAACCAATATCAACGTTTAACTCCTCATAAAAATCCAGCAAACCAATAATAATAATCCACAATGATAGAAAATCCCAAGAAGAATTGGAGAAGTAGGCGTTTAAGCTTCGTTCTACGTTGGAATCTCTCTCAATGTGAAAACCCTAGTTCCTACTGTGAAAATACATCAAAAGTTATCAAAGATATGTCTGACACCAGTCAGATATCATTTTAATCAAATTACAACCCTTTTAATTAAAAATTAAAATAAAACAAATCGGCTGACTTGACCATCCATCATGTAATTGCGTAGCCTCTTCCATATAATCCTCGTGCGGGAGCGAGACTTGCGATATGTCGGTTGTCGGTAGGGCTCTCGCAGGCGGTAGCGCGTCCTCAAGCTTATTACGCGGCGGCACGTGCGCTGTGCGATGCTGTGTATTTTTTGGTTACATCGTGCTCACTTCTACTTCTACTTGTTCATTCTTTTCCTTCCTTCTTTCATTACCAGTCCCTTTGCTTCACTACATTCTCATATGCCGTGCATCCTTGACCTTGAGCCATGCATCCATAGCCTCTTGCCATCCAACACCACCAAAAGTCGCCATTTCTGCAACTTTTATGCAAAAAAAGGAGTTCTCAGTACATGCAATGCAAAATAATATGAAATGCAACTAAAACAGGCTAAAATGTACTTGAGATGTTCATAATTCGCGTAAATTGATATCCAATAAGTAGGTATAAAACCCACTTATTAAATACCCCCAAACTTGAACTATTGCTTGCCCTTAAGCAATGCATGCTAACTAATAATTAAAATGCAAAAGCACTACTATGCAGCTAAATTACTATGCAGACTAGTCTCACATCATTCCAACTTAAACAGAATTTCAGCCCAAAATGCCTTAACGACTTATCCAGATTCAAAAATATAATTTCAAACTGAACGTTGGTCATAACATCATACACTCAGATAATCCATACATGCTATAGAGATGCTGTGTGTGTGTGTATAGTGTTCACCAAAACTTGATTCAAGCAAAGAATACACATGCTAAACAGCTAAAAATAGAAAATTATAGTCTAAATTAAGAATCATGTATACTTATACAGCGAAGACTGTTCCAACATATCCAAACAAACTAAATTTCAACAATGGGCTTACCTGCTTTATTGTTACTCATGAGGGCAATTTTTGCTCTTTCTCGTGGTATTTATTGCTATTTTCCTTTTCTTTTGTTTTTTTTCACATGACTGTGAAATATCTTATTCCCTTAGGCAACACTGCTACCCCTTAGCGAGCTTTCAACCAACGACTCCCAGACCATGAAAGACCTTAGGGCGCTAGGTGTAGAGACAATCCCCTCGGGCGTACTTACTCAAGTAGCTAGGGCCCCAAAATAAGACTAGCCACGTTATTGTATTCATTTTTTTTATACATAGCATACCCATGTTTTCCTAAAGTTTGAATGTCAATGTTTGTCAAGTCTACATGCATGTTCCACATATTTCTCTTTTTAAAACTACATTTTCTAACAAGCAATGAAACACATAATTCTTATACCTACAAGTTATTGTGAACACATCCGTGCAAACCGAAAGCATTTAAATAGCAACATGAATTTCATCGTGTAAAACATTATAACTACGTTCATGTTATTCCATATACTCAAAAATCCTTCACAATTCATTAACATCATTGGCTAGGCAAGAAATTCCAAAAAGCAAGAACTTTGTGAGACATGCAAACTAACTAAAACAAAAATTTGCTATCACATAAAACAATAACACACAAACAACTAAACTAGTAAACTAATTATTCAAAATTCTAAAATTTTAAATTTTAAACTAATCATGCAAAAACTAAATTACATGCTACTATACTACTACCCCAATACCCCCAAACTTAAAGTATTCAATGCCCCATTGAATGAAGGTAAAGGGTATAAGAGAACTCCCCTAATGATCGGCTGCACCACCCTCCTCGGGTGGTGAATCTGGTGGTGGATATGGCACTACTTTCCCAAATTGAGGCCATTCTAGCATTGTTCCTTGCTGCGTAAAGGCCTCAGCCAAGGCCCTCGTGTGACCCATAGCGAACGCTCCAAAATTATTGTAGATGGCTTCAACTCGTCGCTCCAACCTTCGGAGCTGGCGATCACCATGAGGAGCTTGTGGTCGTGTCGAGGGGACTGCCTCATCAGTTCAAGGGGGCTGCTGTGATTGCTCTGGGAATGTAGGTTGAAGAATAAATCCTCGTCCGCGCGGGTGTGCTTCGCCTCCTGTCCAATCCTCAAATTTCACAATGGTGGAATGAGTGATGTCTTGGCTTGGATATTGCATTTGGTCATTGCCCCAGTTGCATCCCTGATGAGTACATAACATGGCTACCACTGATGCGTGTGGAATGCTCCTAGTGGTACTTCCCCTCAGATACTTCAAAATGTTTTGATAAATCAAATGACCCACGTCAATATACTTGCCAGTAATTATACCCCACAGAATTATGGCCCTTTCCACCGTGATCTCATGGTGATGCGACGAAGGCAATAACTTGGCACAAATGAATAGATTCCAGGCCTTGGTATATTGATTCGGTCATGTTCTTTGAGAATATGAAAGTCAAGTCGTCTTGACTTTGTAAGTCCACTTTGTACTTGGCACGCACAATTCAGCAATAATAAGCTCCAAGTATGTTTCCATATGTGCCCTTGTGATCCAATTAGCAGCCCCTCTTGGTGGTGTCTCGGTGAGTCTGAAAATGGTTCTAATGGCGGGAGGTCTGTAGTCTATCTCAATCCCGTGAACCATAGCGATACCGCTCATGGTGATCTTGGCATTGGCATAAAACTCGCGGACTACACTCATCGGAATGGGCGTGGGAGAGGTAGTCAGTCTACCCCAACCTCGTTCCTAGATCATGGCACATAGCTGTCCATCCTATCCTTCTGGTTTGAATCCTCTTTCCTTGACAAATGTTTTTGCCACGATTCGGTAGTACTCCTACTGGGCTTCCAAAAACAGGAACTTGGTGTGGTCGACAATGTCCTCCCCGTGACTGCCGGAGGAGGATGATGAAGAAGAAGATGATCGTGCTCTCTTTGGACCCATTTGAAGATGATTGATCGAGAATGCAGATGAAATTACTGAGAGTGAATAAGAACTTGTGATATGATAACCTTCAAACTTCTTTCTGCCAACCCAATCAGAAACCCTAGCTTTATAGCAGTGGATGAGAGCGTGGGTATGGCCTTGAACGTGGAAATGTTCGTGGGAATGTGATTGAGAGATATACGGCTTCAATTTGTAACTGATAGAGAGAAGGAGACGTACATTATGGAGACTGAGAGGATTTCTCTTCTGTTATGATATCAAATGAGAGTCTAAATGGTCCCCAATACGTTTTAAAATTTTTAAAAGCTTCCTTGATCCGATGTCAGTCAAGCGTATCGCGACACCTATCATTGTGTTTTGGGCGTGGGCGCGCGAATCTTTGATTATTATACGATATGCGTAGGCAGCGCAGCGATAGCGATAATAACATGGAGCGGCCATGCCGCGAGCTTGTTTTTTTTGCTTACCTTGCGATGTTAAACTCCAATCTGCATATCAGTGATGCCTTCAGTTACAGTGACCTACATAAACATTAACGCACATTATTAAGATATGAATTAATGACCAAATAAAGCCTAACCTCTTTCAAACATTCTCACTGTATTTCCTGCTACATACTCAATCATGCAAATCCGACATATTATCAAAAATGAACTCAATGTAAACTAACTACAACAATCTAAGCTAAATAAATACAGAGCTAATAGAGATAGAAGTAATGGGTTGCCTCCCATCAAACGCTAAGTTATAGTCAATTAGCTTGACTGTCTTGGAATATCATGTCGAAGGAAGAGTGGAGGTGACTTTCTGCTTGTCCACCTCACCCCTAAATTTAATGACTTCAGCTTTCGTCAATGGTTCTACCTTCAACTCTGAATTTTCACCTGTTACACACCTCAACGGTCCATAATTTCTCAGTTTCTATACCTCATCATTTAGGCCCCGATCCACCAAGTCAACCAGGAAGCATTCTTCTTCATCCGTTGGGAACTTTATTGCTTTAAAGACATTGAATGTGACCTCCTGATCATGTACACGCATAATGAGTTCCCCTTTTTGCACATCTATCGAAGTCCAGCCTGTGGCTAAAATGGTCTCCCCAATATTATTGGTATGCTTTTGTCCTCTTCGTAATCTAAGATGATGAAGTCAGCCGAAAAGATAAACTTGTCCACCTTAACCAACACATCTTCAACAATTCCCCATGGATACGTGATGGATCTGTCAGCTAGCTATAATGATATGTTTGTCGGCCTTGGAGCCGGTAGTCCCAACTGATTGAACACTGACAAGGGCATCAAATTTATACTTGCCCCAAGACCACATAAACACTTATTGAAGCTCATCTTCCCAATTGTGCAAGGAATTATGAAGCTACCTGGATCCTTTAGCTTTGGAGGTAATTTCTGCTGAAGCACTGCACTGCACTCCTCAGTCAAGGCCACTATCTCAAACTCATCTAGTATTCTCTTCCTTGACAATATACCCTTCATAAACTTGGCATAGCTTGGCATTTGTTCCAATGCCTCGCGAATGGTATGTTGATCTGTAGCTTTTTGAATACCTCCAAGAACTTACTGAATTGTTTATCTTCCCTCTGTTTATTTAATCTCTGCGGATACGGTACTTGAGGTTGAATTGGTGGTACTGAACTCCTAATCTTTTCCTCTGAACCTGCTTTATCTTTCTCTTCCTGCTGCGACTCAGATTTTTCCTGATTTTCTTCCTCAGCATTCACCTTTCTGCCTTTCATGGCGTGCATACATACCTACTCTTATAACGGTCTTGCAGGCATACGACTTGTAGTACCTGTAGTATTCTTCCCAGATGTCAATGTGATCTCTTGACATTGTTCCTTCCCGTCTCTTCTAGGATTTGTCTCTGTGTTACTTGGCAATGAACCCTGAGGCCTGTTGTTAAGTATGCTCACCATCTGCCCCATTTGAGTCTCTAAATTCTTGATAGCCACTGCTTGGCTTTTGATTATCATCTCCGTGTTTGCCATGTATTTCAACATCATCTCCTCCATTTCTGATTTCTTTTCTGGTTGTGGTGCAGCTGGAGTGTGATGTTGTTGTTGTTGAGAAAATCCCGGTGGAAACGGTGGTTTTGATGAAAACTGTGGCTGGGATGACTGTGGATGAAACTGTTGGTTCGGCTGAAACTGATTATGCTGATTCCCTTGGTTATTTGACCAACTAAAGTTTGGATGGTTTCTGTTGTTGGGGTGGTATGTTTTCTGAAACTGACCTTGGTCTTTTCTGTAATTATTCACATACTGTACCGACTCCGAGATAATAGTACATTAATCCGTCGAGTGTGACTCTGCACAAATCTCACATACGAAAGCAACTGTTTTCACTTTGCTTTCTGTCAGTGTATCTATCTTCTTTGCCATCGTTGCCATCTGTGTCGACAACTGGGTAATAACATCAACCTCCAACACACCTGCAACCTTGGGTTGTGTCATCCTAGATGTAGGATTTTGGTAATCATTTGCAGCCATAGTCTCGATAAGTGTAAAGGTCTCGTCATGGCTCTTTGCCCATAATGCCCCTCCTGCATCTTCTTCTACAATAGGTCTTGACTGCCATTCCAATCCATTATAAAATGAGTTGATCACCATCCAATCTGGCATACCATGATGCGGACACTTCCTCAGCATCTTTTTATATCTCTCCCATGCTTCATATAAGGACTCGCCCTGTTGTTGCTCAAACTGAGAGATAGCCGTCCTCATCTTTGCAATCTTAGCCATTGGGAAGAACTTGGCTAAGAATTTCTATGCTAAGTCCTCCCATGTTATGATTGACCCTGACGACAAAGAATGTAGCCAACTTCTAGCCTTATCCCTTAATGAGAATGGAAATAGTCTAAGTCTGATAGGATCCTCCGTCACACCATTGTATCTGAATGTATCACAAATCTCAATAAAACTCAACAGGTGTTCATTCGGATCATCCGTAGCAGCACCCCCAAATTGAACCGAATTCTACACCATTTGAATAGTGCCCGGTTTAATCTCAAAAGTATTTGCTGCTATCGCTGGTCTGACTATGCTAGACTATAGTCCATTTATATTTGGCATGGAGTAGTCCCTTAGAGCCCGATGCTCTTCTCTTTGCTCAATTCTTTGTTCTTCTACCATACTAACTGTTGTACTTTCTAACCGAGCTTGCAAATTACTCCGTACACTTGCTTTCCAGCCCCTTCCGTTGATGTTATCCTGCGCTGGTGTTAATTCGGAATTAGATGATCGCATGTGCATAAAAATCTACAAGAACCTGAAATCACAAACAAAACCAAAAATAGAAATGAGAAATGATCAGAATTGTCTATGTCATAAAATATAGCTTGAAACTGATGATAATTATTTAAATTAAATGCCTTTCCCCGGCAACGGCGCCAAAAACTTGTTGCCTCTTTTTCAGTTCTAACATAAAGAGCTCTAACACATGCAAAATATGTGTCAACAAATAATCTGAGTAAGTAAAGTATCGATCCCACGAGAAAAGTTGTCAAATTTAAACTACTATGCATCAATTAAATCACTATATTTATATGCTTAAAATAATGACTATATTGGTGAATTAATCTAATTGCAAATAACAACTAAAACAAGAAATATAATGGAATAAATCAAGTTTGGAAATAATTGGATCCTAACTTCATTTAATATTTCATCCAACTACCACTATCATGCAAGAATTGTTCACATATCACAGAAAAGTAGCCAAGAGCACTAATAGAGTCATAGCCATTTTTCAATGTACTATGACCTACTTACACAACATCCACAAATGATAGACTTCATGTAATCATCAATATAACCAACATCACTATATGTCTATGTGAAATTGCAATCATACTGAATTTAAGCACAAGCCCTTATTTAAACTCATACGGTGAAACAATATATGTCTATCTAGTTCACGAAATACACAAGCCATATAAAAGCATTATATATCGTATGCTATCATGATTACAATCCATACTTGCATGTTCATTGTCAATTCCATACAAGTACTGAAACGAATGGTGATCAAGTATTCATACATGCAAAACAATCATAATAGAAATCCCATATGATATGTAAAATAGCCCCAGCAATCAAGCATGTAACTAAACTACATATTAAAATCCGTTATAATCCCACAATGGAGTTTAGTTCATGACTGAACCAAAAGCCATTATAGAATCAAAGCTAAACATGGCTAACAAGCACACAATTGAAAGATGAAGGATAGAAACGATCAAACCCAATTGCAGATTGTAAACCAATATCAATGTTTAACTCCTCATAAAAATCCTGCAAAACAATAATAATCCACAATGACAGAAAATCCCAAGAAGAATTGGAGAAGTAGGCATTTAAGCTTCGTTCTACGTTGGAATCTCTCTCAATGTGAAAACCCTAGTTCCTACTGTGAAAATACGTCAAAAGTTATCAAAGATATGTCTGACACCAGTTAGATATCGTTTTAATCAAATTACAACCCTTTTAATTAAAAATTAAAATAAAATAAATCAGCAGCTTCAGCCATCGCGCGCGGCCGTACGCCCTTCCAGTATAATCCTCGCGCGGGAGTGAGACTTGCAGTATGTCATGTTGTCCAGCCAGGCTCTCGCGTGGGCGCGCGTCCTCAAGCCTATTCTGCCGCGCGGCCTCGCAGCTTGCACTCTAAGTATTCTGGTTCTGTCATGCTGCTGCTACTTCTACTTGTTCATTCTTTTCCTTCATTCCTTCATTATCAGTCCCTTTGCTTCACTACATTCTCATGCCATGCATCCTTCAACCTTGACCCATGCATTCAATAGCCTCTTGCCATCCAACACCACCAAAGTACGCCATTTCCTGCACTTTTATGCAAAAAGGAGTTCTCAGTACATGCAATGCAAAATAACATGAAATGTAACTAAAACAGGTTAAAATGTACTTGAGATAGGCATAATTCGCGTAAATTGATATCCAAAAAGTAGGTATAAAACCCACTTATCAGATTGGAACGAAATACGTGCCTTTTTGCCTTATTAGCTTTCGAATTGAAATCTTCTACAAGATTATCCCAATCTAATATAAATTCTTTTTTAATAACTCTCAATTGGTTATGAATAGGGATTTCAAAATTTGATCGAGTTGGGTATTCAGAAGGTGTAGGAGAGGAACGCCAGCCCAAAATTTCAAAGTGAAGCGCCAAGAACGCTTCTGGGCTTACGTTCTAGTTCCCAAAGGAATAACAAGAGGAAATGACATAGCCTAATGAAAAGTGATGTATATTGATCCTTCAACCTCCCTTTTGAAAAATAAATCAATTTTGGAGCTACAACTCAAGAGAGATTTTAGGAGTTAGAACTCATCAGAGTTTTGGAAACCATGCAACAAGATAGAAGAGGTAAATGACTAGGATTCCATGGGAGCTCAAGAGCAAGCTAGCAAAAAGAAATGGAAAGCATGAATTGAAGGAAGTTCTTGGTGATTGAAGAATGTTTTGACAGAGTTTATTCTTCTTTATTTATTTTATTTGATTTTTTAATCTATAAATGTTGCATATTTTTCTACTGATGTCTAATTTAAAAGCTATGAACTAAACATTTTTTCTAAGATTATAATGGAACCGACTATTAATTTGAATTGATTTTCTTTTGTCTTTGGTGGGCACCATATGGATTGACACAATATATTTATGCTTAATGTTTAATCACTAAGGGATTAGTAATTAATTTTGTAATTTATGAGAAATTGAGAAATGGATTGTAGATTTATACCATGAATATTTTTGCATGTTATTATGCTTAGTCTACACCAATAGACTAAATAAGTTGTGTATATGATAGGAATATACATATATTCCATGTGTGACCTAATTGAGAACCTAATCTTGAATTCCTTGTCTATGGTTAGTTAACATAGGAATATGTCGGATTATGTCGCTAGGATGTTCCATTCAGTTCTATTTCCTTTAGGGTGGATCTAGAGAGGATAAGTTTATATATACCTTGAAAGAGGCATATGAACACTTATGACTTCTTGATTGACAATCCGTCGTCACCACTATAATCAAAGGGAGAGTTAGGATATTTAAATGAAACGTTGCATTTATAACAAACTGCTTTCATGGGAGAAGTTTTAATCTTAGCTTGTAGCGCCTTAGAACCAGTCGTTAGCCATTTAATTGCTTTGTTAATTAGAATTAATTAGTTTAATTAATTATCTTTTATTCAACTATTTAAATAAGACTGAGGTGATATAAAGTCGATACTTGGTAAATATTAGTAATAATTCCTCGTGAGATCGACAACTTACTTTAACTTTATTACTCGTGCACCGTATATACTTACGTGTGTTTTATCGGTTACGAAATTGACCAATAAGTTTTTGGCACCGCTGCCGGAGAATTATTTCTTCTAATATTATCCAATATCAATTTCAATCAATTTAGTCTTACTTTGAATGTGTACATTTGTATTAATTTGTTTTTTCTTTGTTTTTTAAGTCCTTTCAGCTATGGATGAGCATAACTATCAAAAGCCTTATCGACACAACCAAGTGTGGTAGAAATACTTGAGCGATTACAAGAACACGTTGCAACACTTTCAAGGACTGTTGATACTATTGAGGGTCAATCCATTCAGAATGCTTACTGTCAGACACAAGTCGACTACGCTCCAAACTACTATCATTCAGATTGGTAAAATCATCCAAGCATTTCATGGGATGACAATCAAGATCAATTCTATGATCCAAATCTCTCATACCCTTTAAAAATTGGCACCAACTTCCACCATAATATGAGAAGACATTAAATTAGAGGAGGCTCTTTCCCAGTACTTAGAGCACTAAGAAGAAAAAAGGTTGGAGGAGCTCTTCTCCAAATTCATAGAGCAAACTGAGGTTCGGATGATGAACCATAACGCTTCATTGTGGAACCTTGAGAACTAACAGGACAACTTGCCAATATTATCCTTAATTAACTGTATAACATTTTACCTAGCCTCACAGAAATGAATCCTACTAAGGAGGGTGAAGAGAAATGTATGGTGGATACACAAGGAAATGGCGAGGAGTTACATAAAGTTGTTGAGGGAGATGTAGAAATGATGCATCTTGGGGAAACTGTGGATTCTGAGGTTGGAGAAGAGAGGAAAATGATTGGGTGTGATGTCAAGGAAGATGAAGATCTTAAAACCACATTCAAGGTTTTCAAAACCATCGAAGACCCAATGGATCATGAAGAATGTTTTCAGGTTGATATTTTGAAAGGCGAATTAATGGATAAGTTCAACAATGAACGTTTCTATTTGCTAAAGGATGAAGTTCAGTTAGAGGATCGCCAACCTTGCGCGAATGCCATATAGTGCAAAGAAAAGATAAATAGGCGGCATGATATGGTCATTTTTATGTATGAGCTGGATTGAAAGGACATGAAGGATTAATCAAGCTGGTGACTTTAAATCAAGTGCTCTATGGGGAGGCAACCCCATTTTAATATCCTTTTCGTATACTTTTTTCCTTGCGTCTATGTTAGTAGTATATTTCCTTTAATATAGTAGTTTAGTAGTATCGTAGTATATTTTCATGCTAATAGTAGTTTATTGGCTGAAATTTTTGATATCCTTGTGGTATTTAATTCTTTAAGTATTTGGTATACATTAGTTCTATTTTAGTTTGGATATACTTTTGTGTAGCTTTAAGTTTTTAGTATCCATTTATCTAAGTTTTTAGTTTATAGTTAAATTATATTAAGCTTTTAGTTTATATCTAAGTTTTAAGATTTTTGATTAAGTGTTAACTGCTATAAATGGTTTTTGCTGGTGCAGGAAAAGAAGCTTCCCTATTTTATGGCTGGTGTAATGTAGGAACGACGATAGATATGTGTAAGCCTTTAAGATTTAATCACGATTGCCTCAAACTGAAGCCGATTCTCGCTAATTCACGTAGTAGTGCACATTAATCTAAGGAATACTAGCCTAGCATGACCAGTGCAAATTTTAGTTGCTTAAGTTAGGCATTTGTCAGCATTTACAGCACAAAACACCCCCCTAACGTCCCATATCAGCCCACTTTCCTCAATACTCTCCAAATCACCACCATCTGTCCTTATCTCATCCTAATCCAAATATAAGCCTAAAATTGTTGCTTATTTCAAGGATTGCTCATAAGAAGTGCGATATAGCTAGGGTTCTCAAGTCTTATTCTTGTTTGGCACAGCACATGCCAGGTGTTTGATATCTGGCCCAAGTGAATTTTGGCTGAGTTTTAACTCGCATTGGTCATTTGTGTGTAGTATTTGCTAAAAATTCTTACATGGTTTCTAAGCACCAACGAGTTAGCACTAGAACTTCTCGAGCCGCAGTCGCACCACAATGGGACCTTGCCAAATTTATGAGCGAAGAGGCATGGACCAAATACAACCAAATTTTAGCCAACAAAAGTTTGGTGCCCGAAAAAGACCTAAGGAAAGACCAGAGGAAAGATGGAGAGACGCGGGTGATGATTACCAAATGAAAATGGGGTCATTTCACAAAGTAGCTAGAATCCGCAATTATCACTTTAGTCTGGGAATTCTTTGCTAATGTTAGTGCTAAAGGTGAATTAGTTGTGAGACCCTGAATTTTATGAAATAAAAGTATTCAATTTTCTTTTAATTATTCTATTTAGTAAATGGTTAAATTGATAAAAGGTTAAAGTTAAGGGTGATATGTGAAAATTTTCCAAAGTATGCAAGTTGTTATAAAATATTCATTTGGTTGGGGAATCTTCTTTTTGTCGGGGAATATCCGTAGGACGGCACAATCATTGGTGGACAACACAATGAAAGTATTGTCGTAGTAAGAAAAAGACAGAATTATCTTTTTATAAAAATAACAGCAAAAGTGTTACCGTTAAAACTGTTGAACTACTTGGTAGTAAAGTAAAAGAATACTGGCTGTGGTTGCATAGTAGCACACTTTATTGATTATTGATGCTTACGTGAGAAGTCACTCAGTTATACTAAATTATTGCTACAGTAATTGCTGCATCATATCTCTCATATTATTGATTCAATTATTGTCACAATATCATCTGTATAATATTTTATATTATTAAATCAATAATTGGGACGACAAAGTTATTCATATTATTATTTGCAATATTGACAATGTTTAGAAGTTCTGTCAAGGAGAGGTTTGGTCACCTAATTGCGCGCCAATAAGGAGAAATCCTTATCGGAAAGCCCCCTCTTTCCTGGGAATGATCTGGTTGTTAAATATTGTAAGTTATAATATTAATGATGAATGTTATTAAAAATGGAATTTGAGTTCGGAGTTGAATTTGGAGACGCAAACGTGATATTGGAGTCCGAAATGATGAAATTAGTAGAAATAGACTATAAACACAAAATTTATCGGGGTTGACTTTTTGGTCAAAAAAGTCAACAGTTGACTTTTTTGGAAAAGTCAAACTTCAAAATTTCAAAAATGAAATTTTTGAGAAGAATATTTCCATTGTGTTGGAATTATTAGTGTTAGTGAAAATCGACATTTATTTCGATAATAATTGATATCTGGAGGTTATATTGACCAATCAGGTAATTAATCGAATAAATGAGCAATTAATTGCTATTAATTCACATAATTATAACTATTTGTTCACATGTGTCTACTATTGATTCACATTCATGTACTATTAGGGGAGGTGATGCAAGATTGATAATACTTGCATGACTAAGTTAAAAATAGAGGTATAGATGGAGGTACTATATTGTAATTCGTATTTTCACATGATTATAACTATTGAGTCACATGATTGTACTATTAATTCACATTATTTACTATTAGGGGAGGTGGTGCAAGTTTGATAATACTTGCAGGACTAAATTAAAAATGAAAGAAAATTTGAAGGTATTATACTGTAATATTTTGAGCCCCAAAACGTGCAATTATCGAAACTATATTTTCCTATAAATAGAAGCTCATTCTTCCTTCATTTCTCACCAATTCACTAAAGCTATAGAGCAATTATTATAGAGAGAAATTATAGAGAGAAAGAAGAAGAGAAGTCTACTATCTCACTATTCCAGTATCCAGTCTTCTTTTGAGGTAAGTGGTATTATTCTTTTGTATTCATGAAGAGAGTTATTTTCTTTCAATACTCGTAAGGGTTGTTATTCCATTCTTTATTATTATGTTGGAATAATCTGTCTATGCGAAGTATCGCATACATGGTGAAATTCTTCTGTTATTCCATTCTTTATTATTCAGTTGGAATAACTTGTCTGCATGTTCCTATCGCATGCCTTGTGAATTCTATTGTTATTCCATTCCTTATTATTATGTTGGAATAACCTGTCTATGCGAAGTACTGCATACATGGTGAAATTATTCTATTATTTCATTCTTTATTATTCTGTTGGAATATCCATGCATAAGGATTACGCACGACACGTTCCATTCTTTATTATTATTCTCATTGGGAATAACTCATGTTCATGCCGTATGGTTATCGTCATGCATGATGAATTTTCTGTTATTCCATTCTTTATTATTCTGTTGGAATAACCTATCTGTGTGGATTACCGCATGCATGGTGAATGATCCTTTGTATTCATTCCTTATTAAATTATAGAAATGATCTGTCTACGTGGATTACCGCATGACGGGTGAAAATCCATTTGTAGTTTCGTAATTTTTCTGACCCTCAAAAATTTTGGAAAAATTTGAAATGTTAATTTGATGAGTTTTCTATATTGTGTCCAAAGAAGGCGATTTTTGGATGTATAGATTAAGAGTTATGGATTTTATGGGAAAAGACTATTTTAAAAGTAAACCCTTATAACTCCTTGTGGTTAACTCCAAAATTGGTGAAATTTTTATTTGGAGTACATGTATATAACAGGAGTATACCTTGTAAATTTTGGAATTTTTGGACAAAAGTACAATTTATGATAAATGTCTAAATATTTGGCAGTTTTGGCCATATGAAAAATAGTAAATGAATTTTAAAAATTCCGAGAAAAATATATGTTCAATATGGGACTATATTCTGTTAAATTCCAGAAAAGATATATATTTGGGACTGATTTGGTAATTTTTATGAAAATGAACTAGTTATGTGTAAATGAATTAAATATGTTATGTGAAGTAACAAAATTGGAAAATATGATTTTATGGCTTGAGAATCCTATATAGGGTATATCCATATTTTTGATGAGGGATTTGATCATTGGTGATGAACTCTTATGAGTATGGCAATTTTGAATGATTAAATGTATTATTTAGTAAAGTGTAAACAATTGAAATAAATTGTTTATAAGTTTAAGAAGTGATTAAAATATTGTTATAATATTAATAATATTAGATTATGAGTTTATTAAGTGATTGATAATATTTGGATAAATTTAAAGTCTATAATATTTATCCTTGTTTTCGTTTGATTAATGCTTATATCATTGTCATCATCCTCATGCTTATATTACGATGAAAGTCATTTTTGGCTTACGTGCAAAGATGGACTGTTGATTATTGGTTTTACAGTTGAATCTTTGGCTTACGTGCAAAGATGAACTGTTGATTATTGGTTTTACAGTTGTATATCTTTGGCTTACGTGTAAAGATGGACTATTGATTATTGATTTTACAGTTGTATATCTTTGGCTTACGTGCAAAGATGAACTATTAATTGATGAGTATCCTTGGCTTATGTGCATAGATGAACTGTTTATTGGTATGATTATGACCAGGGATCATTCGATATAATTGTGACCAGTAATGTTATACATGATGTGGTAAAGTCCTCATTGGCCCGTAGTGCATTGATAGGCAGTTGTTGGTATAATTATAACCAGGGATTATTCAGTATAATCACGACAATTGATGATTACATGAATATCCTTGGCCGTAGTGCAGGGATGATTCGATGATGTGGATTATTTATTAAGCTGAGTCTCAACGATAAAATATTGATTATACACTTTTAATTAAGTAAAGAGATAGTAGATATCATGCTCTACTTGACTCTTCTAAAATACAGCTGTATGTCTTTGGCCTGTAGTGCAAAGATGAATTATTAATGAATATCTTTGATCGTAGTGCAAAGATGAATTTATTAGTATGATTGTGAGCAGGAATTTTGATTTGGTATAACCATGATTTTTGATGTTTCAGGTGAAGATAGTTGATGAAAATTATCTTCGTCCTGGGTATTTAGAATCACAATTATGATTATGAGTTATTCATATGATTGTGGACAGGAATTGTTGATTGATGTTACAGGGATAAAACATTATTGGTGGACTTTTAACATGGAGAAGATAATAGACCTAATGGTCTTTTTGACTCTTCTAATGGATTGCTCGTTCCGCTGCAACTATGGTTGAAAAGTTTTATCATCTACCATATGTTCTAAATCTCTAATTTATTATTGACGAAGGCTATTGATAATTTAATTATCTTTAGTCATGATATTTTTTACTGGGCTATTTGTGCTCACCCTTTGCTTCACAATTCCTTTTAGGTAATAAGAGTGTAGCTGGGTCGAGCGGGGATAACAAGGAAATAGTGTGATGGTCCGAGACTGTCGAAGTTTCTCAATACATTATAAAACGGCATGACATGCAACAGATAATTGTATTGAGGACCTAAGATGTGTGTGTCGTATTTTATACGTAACTTAATAATTGATTTTGGTGAACAACAATATGGTGATGAGAACCCGACTTTAAAAGAGTCAAAAGTTCACCTCATTAGAATGACTATGATAGTAATCTTCTCGTTCTTTTTTGGGGTCTTAAAATATTTAATGCTATATTTTATATGGCATTGTAAAATATTGAGTTTGGATACTGTCTACGAGATAATATTATATTAAAACTCATAGGTTATGTGGTTTCGTACTCTTTACAATAGTTCAACAGTTGTATAAATGAAGTTTGTTTGTGATTTTTATAGTATGATATCTGGTGACTCATAATGGGTAGTGTGGACCTATTTTGAGGGCATCACAAATGGTATCAGAGCTTAGGGATATGGTCGCTGGCGGAGATATGAGTCTAGAACTAGGAGGGAGAGAGTAATATATACTTCGCTAGTGTGTGTGACTTACCTAAGTTTGAAATTGTTTACTTGATAAGTTGACAAATTGTGATATGTCAATTAACCTTTGTTTTAAAGGTATATTCTAGAATGATATCTGAAATACAGGAGATGAGCAATGGGAAAATCATGATATAGAGGAAATAACCGGGAAGGTACAATCCGAAAAGAAAGCAATGTATTCTCATCTCTTCGAACTACCAGGTACGTAAATTTCGAGGGCAAAATTTCATAAGGAGGGGAGATTGTGAGACCCCCAATTTTATGAAATGAAAGTATTCAATTTTCTTATAATTATTCTATTTAGTAAATGGTTAAATTGATAAAAGGTTAAAGTTAAGGGTGATATGTGAAAAATTTTCAAAGTATGCAAGTTGTTATAAAATATTCGTTTGGTCGGGGAATATTCATTTTGTTAGGGAATAACTGTAGGATGGCACAACCATTGGTAGACCCCACAACGGAAGTATTGTCGTAGTAAGAAAACGACAGAATTATCTTTTTATAAAAATAACAAATGAAAGTTTACTGTTAAAACTGTTGAACTACTCTTGGTAGTAAAAGTACGATGTCTGGCGTGGTTCGTAGTAGCACACTGCAGTATCGATTATTGATGCTTACGTGAGAAGTCACTTAGTTATACTAAATTATTGCTACAGTAATTGCTGCATCATATCTCTCATATTATTGATTCAATTATTGTCTGAGTATCATCTGCATAATATTTTATATTATTAAATCAATAATTGAGATGACAAAGTTATTCATATTATTATTTGCAATATTAACAATGTCTAGAAGTTCTGTCAAGGAGAGGTTTGGTCACCTAATTGTGCGCCAATAAGGAGAAATCCTTATCGGAAAGCCCCCTCTTTCCTGGGAACGACCTGGTTGTTAAATATTGTGAGTTATAATATTAATGATGAATGTTATTAAAAATCGAATTTGAGTTTGGAGTTAAATTTGGAGACGCGGACGTGATATTTGAGTCCGGAACGATGAAATTAGTAGAAGACTATAAATACAAAATTTGTCAGGGTTGACTTTTTGGTCAAAAAGGTCAACAATTGACTTTTTTGTAAATAGTCAAACTTCAAAATTTCAAAAATGAAATTTTTGAGAAGAATATTTCCATTGTGTTGGAATTACTAGTGTTAGTGAAAATCGACATTTATTTCGATAATAATTGATGTCTGGAGGTTATATTGACCAATCAGGTAATTAATCGAATAAATGAGCAATTAATTGCTATTAATTCATATGATTATATCTATTTGTTCACATGTGTGTACTATTGATTCACATTCATGTACTATTAGGGGAGGTGGTGCAAGATTGATAATACTTGCATGACTAAGTTAAAAATAGAGGTATAGATGGAGGTACTATACTGTAATTCGTATTTTCACATGATTATAACTATTGAGTCACATGATTGTACTATTAATTCACATTATTTACTATTAGGGGAGGTGGTGCAAGTTTGATAATACTTGCAGGACTAAATTAAAAATGAATGAAAAGTTGAAGGTATTATACTGTAATATTTTGAGCCCAAAACGTGCAATTATCGAAACTATATTTTCCTATAAATAGAAGCTCATTCTTCCTTCATTTCTCACCAATTCATTAAAGCTATAGAGCAATTATTATAGAGAGAAATTATAGAGAGAAAGAAGAAGAGAAGTCTGCTACCTCACTATTTCAATATCCAGTCTTCTTTTGAGGTAAGGAGTATTATTCTTTTGTATTCATGAAGAGAGTTATTTTCTTTCAATACTCTTAAGGGTTGTTATTCCATTCTTTATTATGTTGGAATAACCTGTCTATGCGAAGTACCGCATACATGGTGAAATTCTTCTATTATTCCATTCTTTATTATTCTATTGGAATAACCTGTCTGTGCGGTCTATCGCATGCCTGGTGAATTCTATTGTTATTCCATTCCTGATTATTATGTTGGAATAACCTGTCTATGCGAAGTACTGCATACATGGTGAAATTCTTTTATTATTCCATTATTTATTATTCTGTTGGAATATCCTGTCTGTGCGGATTACGCATGACCTGGTTCCATTCTTTATTATTACATTGGAATAACTCATGCGTGCGATCTATCACATGCTCGGTGAATTACATTTGTTATTCCATTCTTTATTATTCTGTTGGAATAAACTGTCTATGTGGATTACTGCATGCATAGTGAATGATAGTGCAAACTTAAAAATTTCAACAACAGATAGTTCCAACTAAAACTAAACAATCACTAATCTCGGGGGTTCAAGCAAGGTACTTATACTTTATTCATATATATATATATATATATATATATTTTAGATTGGATACGAGGGCTTTTTGCTCTTTCCCGTTTTATTCACATTTTTTTTTCATATACATACATGACTGTGCAATGTCTCATCCAATTAGGCTGACAGTGCTACCCCTTAGCGAGCTTTCAACCAATGACTCCCAGACCATAAAAGACCTTAGGGTGCTAGGTGTAAAGATAATCTCCTCAGGCGTACTTGCTCAAGTAACAAAGGCCCCGAAACAATACTATTCACAATACATGTATACTCTTTATACATAAAGCTTATATACCCCACATATCATCCCCTAAACTTAGGTTCTTGCCTATTTTTCGCCTTTACTATCTATCCTTATCATTTTCTCATTTACTCTAGCATTATCCTTTAGAGACCATTTAGGTATCAATTTGAACTGACTAGTCAACAACGATGTTATTGTTTGTGCTATCCTTATTATACCAGTTCAAACAAGCTCAAGATTCGATTCATAGCAGAAATTGTATCATAGTTCTAATACTCAATACTGTATTTGTTAACTTATTTTCAATCACATCATTGGCCCACAAACAATATGAAATACAACATTGATGGACTTACGCAACACAATATTTACTAACTAATTTTTTTTATATATATGGATAAAAAAATGCATTACAAGATTATCTACTATGCAATGACAAACATTAACCTAAGCTACTATGAATGCACCTAAGCTATCATGCAATACTGAAATTAAGATGCAATACTGAAATTTAAATGACAAAATATAAAATGCAACCTAAATGAGCTAAATGCATGCAAACATGTATGTAAATCCCCCAAACTTAAGTAATACAATGTCCTCATTGGATGAATAGTCAAAATAAGTACGTGAGGACTTCCCTTCTATCGCTTAAGTCTGAGGAGGTGGTTGTTGTTCTTCTTCGTTCGAATCACTTGGTGGAAACCTTGGAATTGGCATGGGCTGTTGATATGGAAATTGGGCTGCCAGGTTGAATCTTTGTAGAGTTGTGTTGAGCGAGGCAAAAGATGCGTTCATAACATCAAACATATGATCTTGCCTTATTGCCAATCGCCTCATTTCTTGACGTGTTGCGTTGTTGTGTGCATTCAATTGATTTTGAAAAATAAGGAATTGAGAACTGGATATGGCCTCGGCCTGTGGTACCTGCTCAGTCCCTTGATCACCCATTGGTTCATCATCCTCCCCCGATGTCTCCGTAGCATCCACGTCGTCTTCCGAATCCGACAGAAAAATAAAACCCAGACCACGTGGATGTGACTCGCCCCCTGCCCATACAGAATACCGCGCTATCATTCTAGAATCAGGCAATACAAGCAACAATTGTGTGGGCTCGTCGTTGGACCATCTAACCCCTGCATTGCTATACAACCCACAAATGAGTGATGTGTGTGGCAAGCCTCCAGAAAAGTTTCCATGTAAGTACCGACGGATGGAGTAACAAATAATGGCCCTGACATCGATGATGGAATCTTGCACAATGGCGTACAACAGTAACGCCTTCTCTTTTATGACATCCGAGGTGTGTTGAGACGGAAGCAATTTAGCATATAGGAATGCATACCAGATTTTGCCATACCGGCTAAGGTCCTTGCTATGGAACACAGTGCCTCCCTTACGACCTTTAATCCAATAAGTTCCCGACTTTGTCATCTCCGTGATTATAGCATCATAGTCAGGATTAGAATTACGTAGATGAGCATAATGGTAGTGGCGAGGTACCCTCAGTTGGTAATAGGGGTTGATTGCGTCGGCACTGAATGGAACCAACCAACCTCGCACAAATGCGTGGAATGGTTATTTGTCCTCAACATTTGCATAAAACTCTTTGACAATGTTAACAACAGCTAGTTCTGGCTCCTCGGTGAATTTGGTCCATCCTTTTTGGTAAATTTGAGGCATCAGCTCCCCATCATTAGGATCCGGTGCCAACCCCCTCTCTGGTGTAAGGGCTTTGGTGAGCATGTAGTCATACCGGTCGGCGGCGGCGACACTTGCAAATTTCCAGCGATCAAAGGTGCGGGTTGGTTGAGATGACCGTGTGCTTTCTCCCCTTTGTCGTTTAGAAGATGATGGTGAGGCCATGATTTCTCTCTAGCTCTCTAATATACTCTATAAATTCTCTATATCAATTTTTGTGAGAGATGTTGTATTAAGGTGTAGTGAAATATATTGAGGTTGAAGGATGGGTATCATTGGTGGAGTGAAGAGGTGTAGAGGAGTAATGGAGTATTGGGAATAGTGGGGTAGTGGGTGGTAGATGGAGTTATGAGGTAGTGGGGAAGTGGGAAAGTGGTTTGTTATTGGGAAGGGGAGATGTCTATGTAACTGCCAAAGTCTGTTGCTTTCTAGGACCCATTCCCGTGAAAGGTATTATCTTAGGAAGGACCGACTGACTAGTATACATCAATTAGATTGGAGACCCAGCCCGTGGTCAGTTGTAGTAAAAAATGGCATTGCTTACGTGCAGTATGCCTACTATTATTGCTTCGTGGAGACCCCCCACCCGTGAAATTCTGATGTAAAAAGGGCACCCTGTCCGGTATGCCCTCTTGTCGAGCTCTTTGTTTTGCTTTAGTATAGTTCACTTTTGCTTCAATGTAGTGCTTGATCATCCTTCATCCATCTTGCGTGACATAAAACATGAAGTTTAGTGGATTGTTTTTAATGTGAAGTATTGATGAGAGATTAACTAGACTTTCAATGTATGCTACTAATTATTAATTGAATAAAAACTATATTGTAACGACTATAAATGAAAAATAGGAGAAATAAACTAAAGATTTGGTTGCCTCCCAATTAGCACTTGATTTTAAGTTGTTCAGCCTGACTACTTCTTGCTCATATTGTGTCGGTCAATATGATAGTGATCACGTCGGAGTTGGCTTCTCCACCCTAATAATGCTTCAATCGATGTTTGTTTACTTTGAACGTATCTAGTGGATTTCGACTGTAGAGTTCCACTGCGTTATGAGAGAAAACCTGTTTGATAGTGAATGGTCCCGACCATCTCGATTTAAGCTTTCCGGGGAACAATCGCAACCGTGAGTTGAACAATAGTACTCATTGACCCGGCTCGAATGTTCGGTGCATAATTTTCTGGTCGGGCCATCTTTTTACCTTTTCTTTGTAAATTTTGGAATTCTCATAGGCGTGAAGACAAAATTCGTTGAGTTCATTCAATTGAAGTAATCTTTTCTCCCCTACAGTTGCTTGATCAAAATTGAGTTTTTGTACCACCCAATATGCCTTATGCTATAACTCGATCGGTAAGTGGCATGCCTTCCCGTACATTAGTTGATATGGTGACATCCCGATTGGCGTCTTGTATGCAGTCCGGTATGCCCAGAATGCATCATCCAATATAAGCGACCAATCTTTCCGACTCGGATTCACCACTTTCTCTAATATCTTCTTGACTACTCTGTTTGATATCTCAGCCTGTCCACTGGTTTACGGGTGATACGCTGTAGCTACCTTGTAGTTGAAAGACGATGAAAATGGCCCCATGAAATTGATACCCCATACATCAAAGATTTCCACTTCAAGAATCGTTTGTAAAGGCATCTCATTCCGTTTCAAAATATTTCCCACCCTTTGGCAACTATTACATTGCTTGACAAAATGGTGGGCATCTTTGAATAATGTAGGCCAATAAAAACCAGATTGCAACACCTTTGCTACTGTCCTCTCACTCCCATAATGCCCGCCATATGCAGATGAGTGACACTCATGCAGAATGTTCTTCACTTCTCACCAGTAGGGGCCTTGGCGTCAATTATTTTGTCGGCACACTGCTTGAATAAATATGGTTCGTCCCACATGTACCATTTCATGTTATGAAGAAATTTTCTTTTCTGTTGTCTTGTGAGGTCAGGTGGTAGAATGTTGCTCACAAAGAAATTTGCATAATCCCCATACCAAGGAATCTCTGCTGAAATCCCAAACAATTTCTCATCTGGGAATGACTCATTAATCTCACATCTATTTTCGTTCGCTTTCCCTTTGTTTTCCAACCTAGACAAGTGATCGACTACTTGGTTCTCCTTCCCCTTTCTATCCTTTATTTCTAAGTCAAACTCTTGAAGTAGGAGAATCCACCGGATAAGGCATGGCTTATCATCCTTTTTCGCTATTAAGTACCGAATTGCTGCATGGTCTGTGTAGACTATCACCTTAGTCCCGATCAAGTAAGCACAAAATTTGTCAAATGCATACACCATTACAAACAATTCTTTTTCTGTGGTTGTGTAATTCATTTGAGTTTCTGTAAGTGTTTTGCTTGCATAGTATATGGCGTGAAACACCTAGTCTCGATGTTGGCCCAAAATAGCCCCAAACGTATAGTCACTTGCATCACACATAAGCTTGAATGACATGCTCCAATCCGATGCGACTATAATGGGAGGCTGTAGTCAATTTTTTCTTTAAAAAGTCAAAAGCTATCTTGCATTCTTCATTAAAGCTGAAAGTCACATCCTTCTATAGAAGACTGCATAGAGGTTTCACAATTTTAGAGAAGTCTTTTATAATCCTCCTGTAGAACCCAACATATCCCAAGAAACTCCTAATACCCTTAACTGAGCTCGGTGGAGGTAGTTTTTCAACAAATTCTAGCTTTGCTTTGTCAACCTCCAATCCTTGAGCTGACACCTTATGGCCCAAAATTATGCCCTCTTCAACCATGAAGTGGCATTTTTCCCAAGTTGTAGGTGCATTGCATAACCCGAATGACATCCTCCTGAATGCAAATTTGTCATAAGGGCACGTGAATGTTGTCTTTTCTTGATCCTTCAGAGCAATGACTATCTGGTTATAGCTCGAGTATCCGTCCAACAAACAGTAATACTCATGTCCCGCCAATCTATCCAACATTTTATCAATAAACGGCAGTGGGAAATGGTTTTTTCTGGTTGCCTTGTTCAATTTTCTATAATCCATGCAAACCCTCCAACTTATCACTGTTCTAGTCGGTATTAATTCCTTGTCCTCATTCTGCACCACCGTCATTCCTCCCTTTTTCAGTACGCACTGAATCAGACTAACCTATTTGCTGTCGGAAATTGGGTAGATGATACCGGCATCCAACCACTTCAATATTTCCTTCTTCACAACTTCCTTCATAATTGGGTTAAGTCGTCACTATTGCTCCACCGTTAGTTTTGCCTCATCTTCCATTAGAATCTTGTGCATGCAAAATGAAGGGCTGATTCCCTTTATGTCCGCAATTGTCCACCCAATAGCTGATTTATGTTCCCGAAGCACCCTCAGCAACTTTTCTTCCTGCATTTCATTAAGTGCAGCTGAAATAATAACAGGTAAAGAATTTGAATTGCCTAAATACGCATACCTGAGGTGTTTAGGGAGTGGCTCAAGTTCTAGCTTTGGTGGCTCTTCCAATGATGGTTTTAGTTTTTCTGCGGCTACTTCCTCCATGTGTAATGGTTCAAACGGTGTTCTAAATCTGGAAACTCGTGGCAATGAGTCCAACATTTGTAAATAATCCACCAATTCTGGGTCGTCGACCTCTTCATCTCCTAATAAAGTTATTTCTAATGGATCGTTGCCCAAGCTCTTGCTCATATCTTCACTGATGATTTGCTCAATTAAATCCATTCGAAAACATTATTCCTCATCCGTAGGGAATTTCATGGCCTTGAACACATTGAATTTTATTTCTTGATCTTGAACCCTCACAATCAGTTCTCCTTTTTGTACATCTATGAGTGTCCTACCCGTGGCCAAAAATGGTCTCCCTAGGATAATTGGGATGTTCTTGTCCACCTCAAAGTTCAGAATGATAAAGTCTGTGGGGAATATAAACTTATCCACTTTTACTAAAATGTCCTCTACTATGCCTCTCGGATATGTGACTGACATATCCGCTAACTGTAACAAAATATTTGTAGGTCTTGGCATGGGCAAACCCAATTCTGTGTATACTGACAATGGCATAAGGTTTACACTTGCCCCCAAATCACATAAACACTTGCTGAAATACATATTCCCGATCGTGCATGGAATAGTGAAGCTCCCCTGGTCCTTGAGTTTTGGTGGTAATTTCTGCTATAATACCGCACTATATTCCTCTATTAGTACAACTGTCTCAAAATCTTCCCATTTCTTCTTCCTTGACAGAGTCCCTTTCATAACTTTTGCGTAGCCCGACATTTGTTCTAGGGCTTCTGCAAATGGTATGTTGATCTGAAGTTTCTTGAATACTTCCAAAAACTTTGCGAATTGCTTGTCTAAATCCTATTTTTGGACGGTCTACTGAAATGGTGGTGGTGGATAAATAATTGGCTTATTGTTCAAATTTGTTCCCTCATTCTGTTTATCCTCATCCTTACTTCCTTCAATTTTTCTGCTATCATCAACTTTTTCATTCGGAGTTACTGAATTTTCTGCATTAGTACCCTCAAGATGTTTCCCACTCTGCAATGTGATTGCCTGACACTGTTCATGGTTACCCTTCAGATTTCTCTCTGTATCACTTGGTAGGGTCCCTTGTGGCCTGTTATTAAGTGCTAAGGCAATTTGGCCCATCTAATTTTCCAAGTTCTTGATGGCTATTGCTTGAGTTTTCATGGCTACCTCATTACTAGTTTTATACTTCGACACCAATTCCTCGAAGTCCGATTTCCTTTCATGATGTTGGGCTGGTTGTTGGTGATTCTGAAAACCTGGGGGATATGACTGTCGTGGAGCTTGATTTTGCTGATTATTGCTCCACAGGAAATTCGGATCATTCCTATTTCCTTGATTGTATGTGTTCTGGTATGTGTTCTGCGAAATTCTGCTATAATTGCCCACAAACTGCACAGATACTGGATTAATCGCGCATTGATCCGTTGGGTGCTCTCCCGCGCACAACTCACATATATCTGCCACTTGTTGTGCTTGTTGAGCCTGTACCCCTGTCATAGAATCCAACTTCTTCGAAAGTGCTGAAATTTGTGCTTGTATAGCTGTCACACCATCCACTTCTAAAACCCCAGCTGCCTTTGCCTGTGTCATTCTTGCTGTGGGCCACTGGTAGTTGTTAGCCGCCATGTTTTCAATCAAATCATAGACTTCCTCGTAACTCTTGGCCATGAATGCTCCGCCCGACGCTGCATCAATACTAGTTCTGAGATTCCCATGTAGTCCGTTGTAAATGGTGTTCATTTGCAGCCACTTGGGTAATCCATGATGTGGGTATTTTCTGAGAAATTTTTTATATCTCTCCCATGCCTCATATAACGACTCCCCATGTTGCTGCTCAAACATCGTTATCTCATTCCTCATCTTTGCATTTTTCGCCGGTGGATAGAATTTGGCAAGGAATTTCTGAGCCAAGTCCTCCCATGTAGTTATCGATCCAGGTGGTAGAGAATTCAACCAACTCTTCGCCTTATCCCGTAGAGTGAATGGGAACAAGGGAAGTCTAACCGCGTCATCTAACACCCCATTGTACCTAAAGGTGTCGTAAATCTCTAGAAAGCTGACTAGATGTTCGTTCGGATCATCATTTGCCAATCCCTCAAACTGAACTGAATTCTGAATCATTTGAATCATCCCAGGCTTGATTTCAAATGTGTTAGCAGCTATTGCGGGCCTGATGATGCTTGACTGCAGTTCAGTCACTTTGGGTGTGGCGAAGTCCCTTAACGCTTTCTGATCTTTGGCTGCCATTTCCTCTTCCTTCTCAGATGTTTCGAATTCTTTCCTCGTTTCCTTGATCCACTTACTCAACCTCTGAAACCTTTTCTCTATGTCGTCCTCAAAAGGCAGCAAGTCTGGATTTTTGGACCGAGTTTGTATAAACTGCTTCTAACACCTGAAATAAGAAGAACAAAACCAAAAAAATAAAAATGTCTAAGTAAAACGGGATTAATTAAACTGATATCGTAAAACTATTATGATTTATACTAAATTGTCCCCGACAACGGCGCTAAAAACTTGTTGGGTAAAATCTATATACGCACAATACGCAAGTATACGTGGTCAACAAGTAATAGAGTGATAAGTAGAGTATCGTTCCCACAGAGACTAACTAGCAATAATCTTAACTTACAATTACCAATTTCCTATTAACCCTAATTTTATTAAATTATTCAACTCAATGATTATAATTAAAGATTCTAAATTAAAGAATAATTAAACTATCATAGAACAATCACAAATATCAAAATCTGGAATTTCAAACAATCAATGGAGAAATAGACTTATGATTTCACCCTAAACTTCACTCTGATTTTAACACCTTTATTCCAATTCAATGCACTATCCCAATTTATTAATCAAGAACACGAACGTACTATTAACCACCTCTCGATGCACTAATGCCGTATTAACTTAAATCCACAATTAAGATAGAAACAAGTTAAACACCTTAATTAACTAACTCACTATATCTCTATGTGAATTACAATTAAAAAAGGTTTAAGAACAAGTTCTCTATTAGATTACATGCGATGTCAAGCATATCTCTACCTCAACATTCATCAAGATTCTACTATTCACAAAATTCATGAACATATGCTATATTAATTAGGTCTAGATTTGAATATCCCTTCTCGATTCCAAACAAATTCACAAAGAATTGTTGATCAGGCAATTCATAAATTCAAGCTCAAATCAATATAGATAAACTAGAAATAGATTATTAAAATGGAAATAAAAGGTTACAAAATCATCGTTTCACTTAGAGATCCATCATAAGCCTAAAAAATGAATTAGTTTATAATAAACGAAATAAACACTGAATAAATCATAGAAATCATTCTTGTGATTACAAATAATAGCCTAAGATGAAGAATATTGAAAAACACCCTTCTCGTAGCCTAAAATCGCAATCGTCTCGAAAATCTTCTCGAAATACTCCTCCAAAGCTTGCTATCAAAAATTGAGGTTAATCTTCGTTCTATGCCTTGCTGTATTGCTCAAGTTGTATTTTTTAGAGTAGTAGATGTCTAGCATACAAGCTCCAGCCAAAATTCCCTCCAATTAGAGTTCCATTTTCATGAAATTACTAAAAACCATGCCCAAGAAGAAGTTCAATCATAACAGGACATAGCATCAATTGCCACCCCACCTTGACAGGGTTCATGTATATATATCGCTCGCTTTTGCACGTGCTCCCTTCTATCAAGCTCGAATGAAGATCCCCCACCCCGGCCGAAGTGTAAAAAAAAATACACCTTCCTTGGGCTACCTTTACTATAATGGAGATTAAGACCCCATTTCAAATGGGTGTATAAACTAATGATGGCCCCCGTGACGTGGTATGTCTTCTGCCAGATGATTATGCTGAACTTCTAACTTTCTTCCAATTATGCTCCAACTGACTTCAAATCGCACCGAATAGTTCCAAATGTACGTTGAATGCTACAACCACCATTCTACACATGAAATAACATAAAACAAGTAAAAATGAACATTATCACAAGAATTTAACAACAAATAAGTATGAAATGGACATTAAATCGAGTATATAAAATCCACTTATCAACAGGAATTGTTGATTGATGTTACAGGGATAAAACATTATTGGTGGACTTTTAACATGGAGAAGATAATAGACCCGATGGTCTTTTTGACTCTTCTAATGGATTGCTCGTTCCACTGCAACTATGGTTGAAAAGTTTTATCATCTACCATATGTTCTAAATCTCTGATTTATTATTAACGAAGGCTATTGATAATTTAATTATCTTTAGTCATGATATTCTTTACTGGGCTATTTGTGCTCACCCTTTGCTTCATAATTCCTTTCAGGTAATAAGAGTGCAGCTGGGTTGAGCGGGGATAACAAGGAAATAGTGTGATGGTCCGAGACTGTCGAAGTTTCTCAATACATTATAAAATGGCATGAAATGCAATAGATAATTGTATTGAGGACCTAAGATGTGTGTGTCGTATTTTATATGTCAATTAATAATTGATTATGGCGAACAACAATAGGGTGATGAGAACCCGACTTTGAAAGCGTCAAAAGTGCACCTCATTAGAATGAATATAATAGTAATCTTCTTGTTCTTCTTTGGGGTCTTAAAATATTTGCTGCTGTATTTTATATGACATTGTAACAATTTGAGTTTGGATACTGTCTACGAGACAATATTGTATTAAAACTCATAGCTTATGTGTTGTCGTACTCTGCACGATAGTTCAACAGTTGTATAAATGAAGTTTGTATGTGATTTTTATAGTATGATATCTGGCGACTCAGAATGGGTCGTGTGGACCTATTTTGGGGGCGTCACATTAGTAGTTCAGGTAAGAGGCCAAACAGTGGCCTATGAAAGAAAAATAATCAACGCCCTCTTCCAAATGCCTAACTACGAAAGTGGGGATTACCTAGAGAATGGGATTCGAAGCTATGATCTGGACGACATTATCAAAAAACTTTGCAAGCCCGGTACGACTTGGAAAACAAACGAATATATGGGGAAAATGATAAGCTTCCCACACTAGGAGCTCAGTCGCTATGGGAAGTCCTGATATAGTTTTGTATGCTTTAGCATGATTGTAACGCCCCAAAATTCGGTCTATTTTCACACCCGGATTCCTACGTCATGATCCCACTTCTTTCCAAACATACATCATTATAAAGCTAAATATAACAACATACATTCTCATATCCCAGGTTCTAATACCTTATAACCTCGTTCATTACAAATAATTATAATTACATTATTCTTTATCTCTTACAAGAGTGACTTTCATCAGCCACCAAGGATACATAACCATTCATTAAACTATTCTATAGTTTAATTACATTATTCTACATTACAGATCTTCGCTTGATCTTCACCCTCATTCATCTAATGAATGACACTTCGTCTGGATACCGATCAGCTTGATCTTTACGAGATCCTAAAGTTCTTTCTAACCTCGTTCGCTGAAAATGTTTGTATTAGAGCAAGTGTGAGCATTTAATTGCTTAGCAAGTCATAGCAGTTGAACAAACAACTTCAAAATTTAAACATTCTTTTAAGACTTCAATAAACAAACAAAGGTTATGAAGCATCTTGAATAATAGGAATAATCTCGATTCCTATCATTTTAAAACATTAGTCACATTCACTTTGAAATATTTTCATTCTTCTACTTTCTTTCAAACACATCATGTCTGGCTAGAATCAATAACATAGACTTAACAATAAGGATTCATGTATAAACAAAACATTCTCTTATTGAACAGTTCAATCACAGAACAGTTCATCTCATAGAAACACCGAAGTGTTCAAATTATGGCTCAAGGCCTCATACGTTCTACCACCTTGTACAAATATCACACATTTGCACATATACAAAACTTCTCAAGCTCAACATCTGAGAAGTTTAAGAAACTAACATTCATTTAGAATATGAATGAAGTTAGGAAACTTGCCTTACGCACAGCTACATCTTACGCTGAACTGCTCATTCCAATCCCTATAACACATAAGGAAATAACACATACACCAATCAATCATATACTTGACTTACGCATTGGTTTACTTAAATTCTCTTCTTAGGGTTCGCATTCTTACAATCTAAGTTTACGCGACCAACTTACTTTACCGGTTAATGGCTTCATGACATACGGAGATGTCTTACTCAATACGATCATCATCTTTGATGATTTACATTCTTATCTTCTTCTTAAAACTTCTCTAGGACTTAGCATACATCGTTTCTCTACTAGTAGTCCATATGCTACTCTGAGTGGTTTCCCACAAACAACTAACAAATAAGTTCCCGTTTAATCTACACTGCCCACAACAGTGAGTTAGATCGGTTGCCAGTTTCATATATACCTTCGCTCTCTGAAGGAATTGTTTAGCCCAGCTCCCATATGTCAACCATCAATGGTTATGATTGTACTACAACCTAAACTTATCTGAACTTATTCGAACCATTAAACTATAATGTTTGTTAAGTCTATTTCATATTCCTTATGGCTTTCCGGCAACTAAATGCCATACCTCAGGATTCATTCTTTATCGTCTAAGTTATACAATCTTTTATACACTCAGAACAATCATTCAATATTAATTCTACGCACTTATAGCGTTAAGCATTTTACGTTACCTTATTTTTATCTTACAACATCCGGTCCATTCGACTCGGAACGTCTTTCAAGTTATAAATATTAACTCGGCTTCTTTACGTTATACGTACTTGTCTTTAATTTAGCTTCTTCACCGTTCACAGGTTTAATCATTGAACTTCATTATCCTACGGTCAAACCATACACGGGGTGTAGGTTCTGCCTATTTAATATTTGCGTACCCTCAACCTTCACGTCAGTTAAAGTGTTTAACGCTTACATTTCATTTTAACCATTCTATATCCGACTCACATTCTGCTTTCATTAATCTTGATACCGTTCATTACGGCTTTCTTGATCATTCATATCTTACTTACTACCTTTGTCAACGTCTAAGTTATACAACCAATGTACACTTAGAATGTTCGCTCGACGCGAATGCGATTCACGAGGATCGTTTACGTAATCCGTGTTTACATTGTTCATCTCATAATCTCTCATTCAACCCTTACCTAAGGTTTTAATCGCTTTAATTTATTACTCATCACCTGAACCCCATGTTCATTATTCTTTCTTAATGTCGAAGCCATACGGTTCATTGTATGCTAAGACCGATCGCTCATCGCAACAACGTTGCGTTCACAGCGTCTATACGCTTTACATTCATCTCTCATTACCATGTCATAACATCAAAATGTTATACATTACCCTCGTCACTCAATGTCTAAGGAATCACCATCATAGCAATCTCCCACGTTCGTTTATCACGACTATGGTCCCCGGATATTGGTTACATAATCTACCACTTAAATTCTCTAACTTTTAATCCCATTCAATCTTTCCATTCAACCTCCAATAAAGGTTTAAATCACTTTATTAAGTGTTACATTTGATGAACAATATATTCATTAGCTTTCGTTACACATCTCCCAGGTTTTAAGCAGTTAAAAGCCCAAAACTGGGCTTTGACTTGCACCGGCGCTGCGGCGTTGGTTCCCTTCCTTTCCCTCATGACTGCGGCTTTTTCTCTGGTCTTGGCCACGTCACGCTCTACACTATGACTCGTCTTTGTGGCATGAGTTAGCGATGTCATCAGCTCTTGATCTGTGTTGTAGCACCACCTTTCAAGGTATCGCTGGTGCTGCGGCGCCAAGCCCTATTTCTTGAAAATTTTTCTAAGTCTTTAAATTTTTTTGAGACGCTAACTTCTCAATCTTATAACTTATTCGTTATAACACGGAACAAGGTCGTTCCAAAGCCATTATCTTCCTTATCTTACAAGCTTCAATCTCCCTCAGACAAAACTTCATTCTAAATCTGTTATCATTCCATTCTATTGGCTTAATCTTTGACTTTTGTTCATTTTACGTTATTAACATTCTTCGTTCGTTCGTCCGTAATTCGGGCATCCAAAATTGGAACTCATTCGTTCTTGAGTCCACGACTCACGTTTTCTACGTTCTCTTACATTCTTATGAAACCCTACACGTTCGGGTTCATTTACTAACTTTCTAATTCTCGTTCGTCTTTTATAAAATTTTCACCATAACTTTGTTATAGCTAACTTTAATCCGTTCTTCATGAACGTTTCTACCATTCCTAACCAAGCAATAAGCAACTAACTTATATACGATGGTTTTAAACTTGTCCATCAATAACAATTACACTACAATGGTTTTAAATTTGTCCATTGTCGACGTCGGGATTTTTGAGTGTCCCTTTTCGTTACTTGTTCTTTGGTGTTCTCATGTTAATGTGAGATTTGTTTGAAAAAACAAGTGAAAAAGTTTCGACGTGTATAATGTTGACGATTTGACTTTAAGAGTCGCCAGTTGGTTTATTTAACTGGTTGCACCAACGCAACCGAAAAGGTTTGCACATTGACCCAGTGTTTTGACACTGCTAGATGGGTCTATGAAATCGAGATTCATTTTGGGTTCGGGGGCTTGATTATGCGGAGGGAAGGTGTTAGGCACCCCTGACATCTGTGTTACCATGGTGACCGCCACTTTTCAAAGAAATTGTTATATGAATTTATGTGTGTGTGTGTGGATCAATGTGCAGTTATTTGAAAGTAGTGCGAGGCCTCGTTCGCACCTATATACACAAGGTTTGAATTTTATAGAAAAATTCAGTTTTAACCAAGATATAGCAATGACGTTTTGTAAAAGAGGTTTGTTCAAACCTGTCTTTGAATAGGAATTGAGGCCTTTTCATACTTCCATTTTATTATTAAATGTTAAACTTGTTTGCTTTTATTTTCGAGATGCTGAAGCATTCTCGAGAAAATAATATCTGTGATGTCGAGCTCCTCATGGGCATGATGACCATCCAAAGAAATTCGAACAATTGTAAAATAATATACAATTCGCTTACATCTGAAAAATGTCTATCATGGGAATCAAATCTAGATTGATGAACTCAACCTCAGTGATCACATGATTCCTAGGCTCACATGATACTCCAATTTGTATGGAAAGCAGTAAGCAGTTATATATATAAAAGCTTTAAATATATATATATATATATATATATATATATATATATAAACATGATCAACCGCCACGAAGTAAACTCCAAGCGGGACAAAATGTAAATAAAGCTGTAAAAGCGATCAACTGCCACGAAGTAAACTCCAGGCAGGATGGAATGTAAATAAAGCTATAAAAGGCCACGAAGTGAACTCCACGCCTGCAAGAAATATAAATATATATATATATATATATATATGTACAAATATATATATAAAAATAGTAAACGCCCCGGATGTGAATCCAGGCTCATCGGATATGTTCGACAACAATTATATATATATAAGCAATTAAACGCACTTTATATAAAATCCGGGCTCATCGAGGCCAGTTAAACCACAATTTATATATATAAGTATATATATATATATATATATATATATATATATATATATATATATAAAAAGCAATTAAACGCTCCGGCCAAAGTCTAGGCTCAATCGAGGCATAACTTCAATAATGTTAGTCCATATATGAAATATATACATATATAAGTATATATATAGAGCGAAATGAAAACCACGGATAGAAGTGCAGGCAAGCGCTTTTAACACGACTCTCAATGTGTATAATAGTGTGTGCTAATATGAGAAGAAGGCTTTATAGAATTTAAGAAGGCTTACTGTGGGCTGCCAAAGTAGACTTCTATGACTTTAAATAGATAAACACTCAGCTCCCGCCGGATAAAAGATAGCAATATGTGAGCTAACTAGTGTTTAAAGATGAGGAAACATTCAAAAGATGTGTATGCAGAGTAAAATGGATAGGGCTTTTTTACCTTTTTCCCTCCCTCTTCTTCTCAAATGGCTGACCCCAAGGCTTGTATGTATAGAGGATGGATGGCGGTACACACTTCTGGCGGCCCCGCAGCTTGTACCCATGGGTGGTCGTGATGCATTCGAGTCTCATGGGTCCCGTCGTCTCGTGAAGACGTGCACTCATGCCTTTGTAATGTCCTTCGAACTTGCGTAACTTCAATTCGAGCCTCTGAGCGAGTATATCTCGACCTTCTTCGGACCGCTTGTGTCGAGAGTTATGCAATGATATGGATTAGAGGTTGCACGAAGTCAGGAAGAGGGGTTTATGCCCAGGGTCTTCAAGCTTCAAATTCTATCCAAAGTACTGTCACACGTAATAGTCACTCGGGATTGTCAATCCTCGGCTCTTGTGGGAAATGGTTGGATGTATGTATGTATGAAGTGTTGAGACGACGTGCCATTGTCGAAGGAACAAGATGACGTTTGACTCCTCGCCGGGGTTATCGCTGATTTGAGTTGAAAGTAGACGTTGCTCAGGGTTACAGCTGAGATTGGACTACTTGTTGGTATGTCGCGATATCATCTTGTTGAGATGGTAAGATGACGGTGTGATTCCTCACCGGGGTTATCGCCGGTTTAAGCGGAAAGCAGACATTGCTCAGGGTTACATCTGAGATTAGACTGCTGCTTGTTTATATGTCTCACTGTCATCTGTGGATGTTCCTGTCTGCCCGTTGTTATCTCAGGGTCTGAGGTGTGTGTGCCTCGACAGGATGTCTATGGTTGAAGTTGATTCCATATGTTTGAAACAAGCATTTTCGGGGTTATCACCGGAACTGCAATGGCATCTCTTAGGGCTATCACCAAGGATGGGGTTGCTACTCCCAGTGTTGTCTCTGGGACTAGAACTGAGCGTCGCGGTGTTATCGCCGAGACAGAACTATACTCTCAGGTGTTGTTGTCGGTCTTTTGATCTGCATATCTCGGGGTTATCTCCGAGATTGGAAATGACATTCCCGATGTGTGTTCCGGGTTTGAGATGATGTTCCCAGTTTGTGTTCTAGGTTGGAGCTGAACTTCCGGTAGTATCCGGAATGGATGTAAGCTGTCTTTTAGGGTTATCTTCAAAAGACGAATCTACCCTCCTGCAATGTTAGTAATAGGAGCGCAGAAAATTTTGAGTGTCTACAGATGCCCCTCTTTATCATATTCATGCAATGCAAGGCATGGATAGGATAAAGAATTCTAGACACTTGAAATGCTAGCAAGATAAACATGATGCTATATGCAGCAACATGATGCAAATGCATGTAGAATGCATGAATGATTGTCAGGTAATCATGTTGGGATGACAATCAGTGCTGGCTTGGACATGCGAACCAAGTCTCCAACGATGTTGACGTTGGGGCTATCACCAATATCCTGAATCCAAGACACTGGCTTATATTCCATAGATGTACCTCTTGTGTGTAAGAGATCTGTGGGGATAAAGCTTTGTCTGTTTGAGGATGTGTATAACATATTCCCTCATTCTATCAGAGTTACCGCCAACAGTTTGTTGTTATCAGGGTTGCCTGATCTTCGCTGATGTGTGTATCACTGGATAAATCCCTGCTCGATAAATTGTCAAGGCTGCTTGACCTTCATTGATGTATGTGTCAATGGTAGCATTGTGTTGTAACCCCCACCGGGGAAGGTTGCTTTGATGAGTTTACTTGCCATCGGCTAACATGACGTCAAGGCTACTTGACCTTCATTGATGTGTGTATCAATGGTTGCATTGCGTTGTAACCCCCGCCGGGGATATGTAGTAGTTTGAAGGATGTGCGTTGTGACCCCCGCTGGGGAAGGTTGTTTCGATGTGTTTACTTGCTATCGGCTAACATGACGTCAAGGCTGCTTGACCTTCATTGATGTGTGTATCAATGGTTGCATTGCGTTGTAACCCCCGCCGGGGATACGTAGATGTTGATAACTTCGGCGTTGTAACCCCCGCCGGGGAGGTTTGATATATCGTGGTTTTGCGTTGTAACCCCCGCTGGGGAGGTTTTAGGGTTGTGACCCTGCAAATGACAGCATTAGACCTTTGTGGGCTATTGCTGAGCATGATCTGTGAAAGCTGAGCTCATTGGTATTGTATACCCTATATTCAGGCGAATACCTTTGAGACGTCGGGAGTTTAACTCTGACCGACGACAAACCAAGATTTCAGGCTATTCCGCTCAATCATGTATCACTTTTATTCCTGATTTGACATTTTCAGCTTGTGAGACCTCCTTTGCAACTCTAACTGGAGCGAGCCAGAGATGTGGGACCCATGTAGGAGTGCCGCAAGTGTACCTGTAGGAGCCGCAGGTTAGCCTTCAGCCAACCTTGCCTATGTATAGGCGTCTGGTTGCTTTCATAAGTCATTTTTAAGTTGCGCAGCGAAGGAAATTCGAGAACTCTTCTTCATATCTGCTGAGTTCGGGCAACTTTCTGCATATTCGCCACCGCATGGCGTTCTTCAACATCACGGTAACATATGCATGTATTTTTTTCCAATTTCTGTCCGTTGGAAAATGACTTATCGCATGAAATGCATTTAGACACATAGTAGTGAATATGCATGTTGATATGACTTGATAAAAAATATTCAACATAGTAAATGTTAGTATTAAACCATGCTGAACATAATGATGTGAAAAAATTTGACTTTTGAAACAGTCAAATTGGCCCCTTTTACTGTCATTTCTTATCTTATATGAGGACAAATGAGTAAAGGTAGACAAGCAAAATAATCCAGGTAATTAGACTACACTTACGGAATGTAGTACAGGATGTATATGACTGTGTATTGGTGTGCTACTGAATGGCCACCTAGTCATACCTATGTGCATGTGGATAGTCCCATTTACAAAGGGGCTATGGAAAAATTTTCCCAAAATATAGGTATTGGGTAGTCATGCATTTTTAACTCTACTGTAGATGTATGTTAAAACAATGCATGCATTCATGTAATCATAGAATGCATTTTAAAAAGACTCCAGGTAAGAAATTACCACACCCTTTTTGAGGTGATTTGGAGACTTGTTGTCCAGATATCATGAATCCGGATCAGCCGAGTAGTTCCCGCAGGACCACTTCTGGTGTACGGAGGAGGGGTTTTGAAGAGCCTCAGCGTCGTTTGGTTAGACAGCCTCGTCATTTGGCAGAGTCGGTGATACGTCCTATTTGGGTTGAAGTGTCGAATGTTGAGGACGAGGAGGAGGATGTACCGATCGAGGTTTCTACTCCTGCTATATGTGTTCCCCGTAGGGAATTGCCAGGTATTCAAGTGGCGAACCCAGATCTTCTAGGTGACTTGAGTAGGCATCCTTCAGTATACCTGCACGTAAATGAGGTATGAAGTTAGATCTTTAATCTTCCTTATTTCCTATTAATGAGGAGTCAAGGAGTCTGATGTTGATCTGCATTTGATGTAGGTTCCCTGCTTCACACAGCCTCGAGGGAACTGGTTTAGCATCCACTCTATGTATCAGGCCTTGCATGATGACTACAGAGCGATCGTCCATGGCTGGGGATTCGGGAGGTTCTTCTCCATTCTACCCCATCACTGTCCCTGGGGTTACCTCAGGGAATTGTCTGAGCTGTGGTTTCACCAGACTCAGTCACTCCATTTGCTGGACTGCAAGGTGATGATGACGCCGATGGATTGGATGTTTATCACAGGTATGGATTTTGGAGGGGAGCCGGTGCCTTGCACGACGGATATCACCCCTACTGCCGTCAGATCCTTGTTGGGAGTTTCGGCAGAGGCGCTCAAGGGCAGGATGGTTTGTATAGGTCCTTTGAGTGTAGATGCTATGAGCGAGCTGTTGACTGAGCCCATACTCGATGATGTGAGATTCAGGGATTGCAGTCTCCGGCGATTGTTCCTGATGATCATTAGGGGCTGCTTCATAGCAGATAACTCTTTTACGGTGTCCTTCGCTTTGATCAGCTCCACTCGACACATGGACCGTATAGGAGAGTATGATTGGGGTTCCTACACCTTTGCCTATTTCCTCAGGGGAATGCGCATGCGATCGTAGTGCTTTACTGAGGCGTGGTTAGGATTCTACCCATTTCTGCTGGTGAGTGTTTCTCTTGTCTTTTCCCATGTATAGGTTAAGAGTGTTGACTGACAGCAGATGTTTGGCTTTGGGTTGGCAGTTTTGGGCCTATGAGAGGCTTCCTTTTTTGCATCCTGTTAGTGTGTTAGGTTTAGACACCTATCCACGAGGACGGAGATTGCATCATTCCATCTTGGCGAGAGGTCCCTCATTCTTTGAGGGTTTCACTCATTGTAAGCCATCCTTCTTTGGAGCTATTGACAACCGATGTCATCACATGGATTCCCTACTCTGGAGAGCATTTAGGAGTTGGTTTTAAGGATGGGTGTGACGCCCCCAAAATAGGTATACATCACCCATTCTGAGTTGTCAATACATGGTACAGAAACAACTACAACTTTATTATTACAACGATAGAAACTGTGAGTTTAAATACAAATATTATCTTCTAGACAATATCTATACTCAAATAAATCCTCATCACATTTATTGATACATTATTTTACAAAATGGTGAGGACTACTAAACAACTCTCTCTAAACCTTCATTCCATACCCCAGACTGTACTCGCTATATATTCTCGCCTCCACGAGAAAAATGGAACAAAAGGAAAAGGGTGAGCTCAACTAGCTCAAGAAAGAATATTATGACTAAGATAATATACAACAAATTACCGTTAGTCTTCAACGGGGAAAAATCTAATAGAATACAATTGACAACAAATTTTAAATCAATATTCGCGGCGAAATAATAATTCATTAGAAGAGTTAAGTAGAGAATGCAAACTACTATCTTCTATGTATGAATTTAAAAGTTCACCGCCTATCTTTTATCCTGTAACATCAATCAATATACATCTGGAATCAAATATTCATCTTTGCACTACTGAGCCAAAGATATTCATCGATTAATCATGTTCATCTAAACACTGCTCATCTTTGCACTACGGGCCAAAAAGATATTCTTCGAAATCATTCATCTTTTACACTACAGGGCCAAAGATATTCCATAACATCATCATTTAAAATTTGAAGATGATGAAAAATATTTTAAAAAACGAATCCAATTGAAACAAAATGACAAGGATTAAGGATTAAGGATTAGTACTTGGTTTTATCCACGTCCAAAAATACCTCAAAAATAATCATAGTGGTGTAAAATTCAAGAATGATCAAAAAATGGATACAATCAAAGCTAGTATCCGAATAGATATTTTGAACGAAAAGAAAAATTTTCATTTTTCCATGAATAGTCTTAGTGATAGTGAATAATAATCAGATATCGTGAATAGTCTTGATATCGTGAATAGTAACTCAGACACCAAAAGTTCCAAATTTGATAAAAACTTCAGATCAATATTTCAAAGATAATGATATTGAAGAAATAATATCATTACGAAAAATAATAATATCCCTTACCTCGAAAGATCAAGTCTTCTAAATTTGAAACACCTGGATATAAAGCTATGACTTGAACTTGCACCGAATAGCAATACTCAAATTAAACTCAAAATACTCACAAGAATAAACTCGATAATATAGAGAGAAAACTTGAGTTTACGGTGTGATTTTCAATTCTAACCTAAGCACCTATTTATAGAAATTGCTCGAGAACACCAAAGCGAAAAAATTTAATATAATATTAATATATAAAAAATTTTCTCGCACATTCTTATAAACTGAAATCAGCTCATTTCAACAACCAACCAAGCCCACCAAACATATCAAAAACGTTTTTCTAATTTAAATTATTTTAAACTTCCAAAAATCAATTATTTGAACTTGAACTTCAATAATTCATAATAAATAGCCCTTTTATCAAAAAATTCGAATCTCGCGAGCTTTTTATAGGAAATTCAATTCTCTACAACTTTGCGGAAGAAAGTTTTTCCAAATTCCAATCAAAAATTGACCGAAATCCACAAACGGCGATTTTACGAAAGTATAATCAAATTTCATTCGATAAATGGGGTCCACCAGAGCATGTTTAACATGTTTTAAACATTTATTGCAACAAAATACTCTTCCTCCTCGTATACTCATATATCCCACATTCGTTGTAAAAATATCACCATTATTATATTATTAAAATATAATAATATATTTAAATGAATTATTTTATCGGAAAAAGATAAAATTTCAATTTTCAACAATTGTCACATTAAAATTTTCTCCATCTATATCCACATAAAATCAATATTTTCCTCATCATATGAATCAATAATTAATTATTCACAAATAATATTATAGAATCACAATATTGACAACCGTGCAGCTCCCAAGAAAGAGGGCTTTCGATAAGAATTTCTTCTTCTCATGGCGCAATTAGGTGACCAAACCTCTCCTTAGAGCGAGAACTTTCTAGACAATGCCAATAATGTTATCTAATAATATTATTCAGATAATATGAATTATTGCTTCGATAATGAAAAATCTTGTGTAATGACAATTATTGAAACAACAATGAATATAAAATATCAACGCAAAGAATTATTAACTCGATAAAATCTTGAGCAAGAATTATCGTAACAATTATTGAGTAGTGCCTTCTTACGTAAGAATCAATAATTGGTGCAATATCGGTGCTAACTCTTGTGTTTTAACCACCGAGTATTTTAACAGTATTAATGGTAACAACTACGCCGTTATTTTTAAACAACTTATATTTGTCGTTTTCTTCATCCAATCGCTTTCCGTTATGGGGCCCACACATGGCTGCGCCGTCGTACGAATATTCCCCGATAGTACGAATATTCCATGACCAAACGAATATTCTCCGACAACAATGAATATTTTATAACCACTTGCTTATTTTGAAATATTTGCGTATTTTACCCCTAACTATCCACATTAATCAAATCAACCCTTACTATTTCAAAATAATAAATAGAGAAAATTAAATTTCATTAATAATAAGTTGGGGTCTTACAATGGGTACCTGACTGGAGTAGAGTACGTCATTTCCACCCGCAGGATTCTTTCTTTACAGATGGAGAATGGGAGCTCTATTTAGGAGAGCGTGCTATTAGGAGCACTACATGAGAGATTCATATGCTGATCTTGCCTCATGCTAGGCGTTATTGGCCTATTTCGCAGTCACCCGTCAATGACATCCCATTGATGGGGATTGACAATTTTACATTGTCAAAGGGCCCCTGTTCTCAGGAGATGTTCCAGCATTGGTGGATCCATTATACGATTGGAGCTCAGACCCTCGCCACACAGTTTATGGGGGATATGGTTCCAGGATCCGTGATGATGACAGATTGGCTAGCCTGTGTCAGAGATCCGACTCATGTGACACAGATTGACAGATTGACTCGGCAGCTGGACCGATCACATCTTTTCATTCGGTATTTGGGCAGAGATCCTGCAGAGGTATATACTTTTCATCCTTCCAACTCTTGCGCTGGTCCCTCAGGTGACCCATATGGTTTTGCCGGCGATGATCCTCCCTTGTATCGGCCTGACATCCTTGTAGATAGAGATCCAGTGACTCAGGAAGAGTTACATCAGGTGGACAGGATCGATGAAGTAGACATCGACACTCTTGACTTTTTCTGATGTATTTCTCGCTATCTCTTTTGATAGGCCTCTGTTGTATGTTGGGTAGCTTTGCCCCATTTCCCTGTATTTTAGCTGTACAGAGATGTATTAGATGATGATATACTTAGGAATGTATGTACAATTTTCCATTCCCTATATCAAATTGCCATCTATTGTATCATGCATGTTATTATGTTATGCATATGTATGTATGTCCAGAGATATTCAGCATTGACCCCTGGATGGTCTTATGACACGGCCCGTACATATGTCTTCTTCGACAGTTATCCGTATTGATCATACCCCACCATTTGTGGTGGTAGCTTGTATGCGCTCATGGTATGATAGTATATCACCATTAGACATGGTGATTGTAGATGATTTGCTGCAGCATACTATGACCCTGTTGATGTTTCAGGTTCCCACAGGATTTGTAGAGGGCATGCTAGACCACTGGGTATCGAAGAGGTAGGTTTTCGGATTTGGGACCCAGGAGTTGACTCCTACTTTGGAGGAGTATGCACGATTGACGATGCTGCCACTGTACAGACCTTGCGTGTATATGGTTATTGGAGACATGAGCAGACAGTTCATGACCCTCATCGGATTGAGATGTAGAGTGGTCCAGGACAAGATTACATCCGGCGACGTGATATCCCAGTGTTTCCTGTTTGACAGGTTTGGCATTGAGGACAGCTATGCACAGCATTCCGGGGATTTCACCACACCAGATGATCATTGACGTTCAGCCAGAGTAGATGTACTGCTTCTATGCTTATTATTATACGTCTTCATGCCGCAGTACATGGATGAGCTGGATATCGGCGTCATTATGGAAGTGAGAGCTCTCTGGGAGGGTCGTACCATTGTACCGATGATTATCAAAGAGACACTTTGGTTAGGCGCATCATCTTTGCACTTATCCAAATTAAGTGTTTACAGTAGCTTCGGTCATCTTTGTATGTGTGGTTTATGTCACACTTGAGACCGATTGGCACATTTAGACGGCATGGGTTTTGTTTCACCCAGGAGATAGCCATGTCATACTCCTTTCAGCCTGCAGAGTGCACAGATGTGGCATCATGGTCAGCTTTCCTGGCAGGGATTAGTGATCCGTTTGCCATATTGCCGTGTTCAGGGCATAGTTCACCCTACAACTTCATTACTCATGCTCCGGGCATGGATTATCTCCCTCTGGCTGGATTGAGGGGCATGATTTCTTACCGCCCACTGGCCGTGATGTGTCAGTTTGACAAGTTTCGAGATTTTCATCCGTATGAGGGCGATGAGTCGGTAACCGCGTCACACCGCTTTATCGGCAGAGGATGATCCAAAGTTGTATGCTGTTGGTATCGTGAAAGAGTTGGCTAAGTTTTTTGTCAGTCATCCAGGTTGTTCTACAGAGTATTCCGCATGGATGGAGACAGAGACTGCATCGGCTGCGGTAGTATCCACAGTGTAGGGGATTGATTCTGACGATAAGGAGCCTATAGAGGAGGCTGTTAATCCCACCTATGATTTGACTTCTGGCCTGCCAGCATTTGTAATGGATTCTCCCACCCCGAGTACCACTGTTACTCATTATTTGGCACAACATTTGGAGCAGAGCTTACATCTAATGACCTATGATAGAGATCAGGGTAGGGCCACGATGTTGATAGCTCTTGATGAGAGAGATACTGCTCTGTTAGAGAGGGATGAGGCTAGATCAGCCAGGGATGAATTGATTGCGGAGTGGGATGCCGCCTTATCTGTTAAGGATGTGGCCATTGCAGACATCACTTCAGTTAGATCCCAGATGACTGTCAGTCTTGCCTACTTGAGTGATTACATTAATGAGCATTATGCCACCATGCAGTTAGCCTCTGATCTGCTAGCTCGTGTAGATACCCTTGGGCAGGAGCTTGCAGTGCTTCCTTCGTCTTCAAAGAGGGATGCTATGTTAGATCTGATAGTCCGCATACACACAGATCTGTAGATAGCTTTGTATTTTCCTGCACAGACTATCTTAGCCATTTTGTCATGTACAACACAGATGTATATATCAAACAATATTATATATGGTAGGGAAATATATTTTGATTCACTTCCATTTTAGTTATGCCTTGATACTTGCTTGATGTTTGCCTGTTTCTTCAAGGCCTTGTGATCTTGATGCATTCTGAACTTATCCTTGATAGATGGACATTGAGACGTCACAAGATCTCTCAGAACGGATTACTAATTTATGTAAATCCCTGCCATCTTTGGTGTCTTGGGACTGGTATCTGTATGGAAAAGTGGAGAGGAGGGTGGTTTCTTCCTCTCTGAGATTGATCGCACCACAGATGGTCGCCAGTACTTCTATTTGTGAGAAGCCTAGTTAATTCCATCTCTTATGGGTTGGTATTGCTCTTTGAGGCATGATCGCAGCTTAGATGGTCACCGAATCTTCTATTTGTAAGAAGAGGTTGGGTAATTCCATCCCTTAGATCTGAAACCAATGAAATGGGGCAAATTGAAGGAAGATCCCGGTACCGTGTGACAAGTATGTTGTTCTGGTAGGGGTTAGACTGCACCATGAATGGCTGCCTACATACTACTATTGAAGAGGAGATCAAGTCTGCGTAGTTCGAACCAAGTGTATGAGGTTCAACGCTAAATGCGGAAGACAGATTGGTGTAGGAGTATTTTTATTGTTTTTTGTTGTTTTGTAGAGAAAGGGCAGAAATGTTTTTGTTGTTTTTCTTTATTACGATCGGCCATATAGAATATAGTTGCCTACGTACCCCCGGGTATCAGGGAGATCAGGTTAACATAGTTCGCCCCTCAGGACGAATTGAAGGCGAAGAGAAGTGTGAATCCCATGTGCAGGCTATACTACGGGGAGAAGAAAGTTTGATCCCATAATGGGGAAAAACTGCAAGTGTGTAAAATGTTTGATCCCGTCCTCAGGACAAACTGCAGGCGTAGAAAAGTTTAATCCCTTCTTTAGGATAAACTGCAAGTGTGAAAGGTTCAATCCCATCTTCAGGATAACAGAAATTCTAAAAGGTTAAATCCCGTCTTTAGGATAATCGAGATTATATGAAAGGTTTGAAATGAAGTAAAATCAGGCTGCTGGCTTGAAGTGTATGTTTCCCTGAGGGGCAGAAGAGTATTCAAAAAGAAAGGGTTCAAAACCAGAATGACTGGTGATTTGATGATCAAAACTAGGATGTTTGTTTGATGGTAACTTCAGACATAGTACCGTTTCACGGTGTCCGAGTTGTTAAGTTGTGGAAATTCATCGCCATCCATTTTTTGCAATCTGAGAACACCTCTTGTCAATACTTCCTTGACAACAAATGGGTCTTCCCAGTTAGGAGCGAATTTTCCATTAAGATTGATCTTGGTTGTCAATGATCTTCTTCAAAACCAAGTCATGTTATTTGAATTTCCGTAGTCAGACTTTTCTGTTGTAGGATCGTGATATCCTTTGCTGATATAACTGACCATGGAAGATAGTCGCGGATCGCCTTTCGTCTATCAGAGACAATTGGTGATACCTGTCTTGTACCCATTGGTCTTCATCCAACTGAGCATATATCAATACTCTAAGGGATTCCATTTCCACTTCTATGGGGAGCACTGCTTCCATCCCATAGACTAATGAGTAGGGGGTTGCCCCAGTGGAAGTTCGCATGCAAGTTTTGTCGGTTAATAAAGTCAGAGGCAAGAGGTCAGGCCATCCTTTGTGATTGGCAGACATTTTCTGCATGATCTTTTTGATGTTTTTATTAGCCGCTTCAATAGCACCATTCATCTTTGGATGGTAGATGACGGAGTTGAGATGTTTGATGTGGAATTTTTTGCATAACTCCTCCATCATTTTGTTGTTGAGGTTCTTAGCATTGTTTGACACAATGAGCTCTGGTTGTCCATATCGACAAACAACATTGTTTCTGAAGAAAGAAATGATGACTTCCTTAGTAACCTTGGGGAAGGAGGCTGCTTCTACCCATTTGGTGAAGTAGTCGATCATGGTGGATATGAAATGATGTCCATTACTGGCTTTGGGCTCAATGGGCCCGATCACGTCCATTCCCCACATTGAGAGGGGCCATGGTAAACTCATATTGTGGAGTTCCCTTGGAGGGGCGTGGATAGCATTCCCATGAATCTGGCATTGATAACACCTCTTGATGTGCTCATCACAGTCAGATTTGAGTGTAAGCCAATAATGTCCCGTTTTGAGAAGTTTCTTGACAAGTAGGGGTCCGCTCATGTGATGGCCGCATACTCCACCATGGATTTCATCCACGAGTCTCTGAGCTTGGTCTTTGTCCAGACATCTGAGGAGACCTAATCCTACATCTCTTTTGTAGAGTGCATCTTCAATCAGGTAGAATTTTATAGCAAGTCGATGAATCCGCCTCTTCTCAGTTAGGCTTGCCTCAGCATGTGTAGATCCATCTCGTATATACTCCTTGATGTGCTGATACCAAGGGTTGTGGATGGGAGGTAGCTCATTCGAAACTTCTCCAATGTAATTCCCATAGACTGGGGCTTTTTATAGAGTAAACGTGATGCTTGATATGTTTTCCTTGTCATGTATGTAAACCAAGGAGGCCAACGTTGCTAATGCATCTGCAAAATCATTCCTATTACGAGGAATGTGTAGAAAGGAGATTTCTTCGAACTCCAAAGCCATCTCAGAACTTAGGATGGTAAGGCAAAGAAATGTAATTCTTTAGTTTGATAGATTCTCGTGGATTGCTTGATTACCAATTCTAATCCCCAAAGACGATTCTTAACCTTTGATGCCAATTGAACGGGCAAGTTTTAGCCCCATGATACAACCTTCATACTCAGCTGTGTTGTTGGTGCTGACAAATTTTAATTTGGCGGCGATGGGATACTGCTCCCCCGTACCAGATATTAAAATTGCTCCAGCTCCAGAGCCTTCTGTGTTAACAGCTCCATCAAAATACATTCGCCACGTATGGGATGAATCGTACTGATGTTGTAGCTGAATTGTCATTACTCCTTACTCAGGAAAGTATGTTTCTAAGGGTTTGTAATCCCCTGCAGGTGCAGTGGCGTTGATCCACAATTTCTTGACCTTTGACAGACTTTTGCATCACATAGACGATGTCAAATTGCTGTAGGATCAACTGCCATCTGGATAGTCAACAATTCAGTATGGGCTTGCTGAACACATACTTGAGAGGATCCATTCGGGATATGAGATGGGTTGTGTGACCATGGAGGTAATGTTGTAACCTCATGGAAGCCCATGCTAAAGTACAACAAGTTTTCTCAATCATAGTGTACTTATGTTCACTGATGCTGAATCTTTTGCTGAGGTAATAGATAGCTCGTTCTTGGCCTCTATTATCTTTCTTCCCCAACATGCAGCCCATGGCATTGTCATTTATGGACAAGTACATGAACAGAGGGACACCATCCCTGGGAGGTACCAAAATAGGAGCGTTAATCAGTTGCTCTTTAATGGTAAGGAAGGCTTTCTGACACTCATCATTCCATTTCATGGAGGAGTTCTTCCTTAACAGCTTGAAGATAGGCTCACAAGTTGCTGTGAGTTGACAAATGAATCTGATAATGAAATTGATCCTTCCCAAAAATCCCCGTATTTCCTTCTCTATCTGAGGAAATGGCATTTCCTAGATGGCCTGGATTTTAGTAGGATCCAGTTCAATCCCTTTGTGGCTAACTAGGAAACCTAGCAACTTGCCTAACTTAACACCAAAGGCGCACTTGGCGGGATCCAACTTCAAGTTGTACTTACGCAACTTGTTGAAAAGCTTTTTGAGATGGTCTAAATGGTCATCCTCCTTCCAGGATTTGACAATGATGTCATCCACATAGATCTCTATCTCTTTGTGTATTAAATCGTGGAAAAGAGCCATCATAGCTCGCTGATAGGTTGCCCCGGCGTTGATGAGGCCGAATGACAACCGTCTGTAGCAAAAGGTTCCCCATGGCATGATGAAACCAGTTTTCTCACGATCTTCCTCAGCAACCATAATTTGATGGTACCCCGCAAAGCAATCAGCAAAGGAGTACATGCCGTATTGAGTAGTATTGTCAATAAGAATGTGGATAAAGGGCACGAGAAAGCTATCTTTAAGGCAAGCTTTGTTCAAATCCCAGTAATCTACGCAAACTCGCACCTTTCCCCCTAGTTTAGGCACGAGAACAATGTTGGATATCCACACCGGATATGTAGACACCATGATGATGCCAACTTGAAATTGTTTCATAATTTCCACTTTAACTTTTAAACTCCATTTAAGTTTCAATCGCCTAAGCTTTTGCCTAACTGGCTTGAACCCTTCTTAAATGGGAAGCCGATGAAGAACAATGTCAGTGACAAACCCACCATGTCTTCATGAGACCATGCAAACACATCCTAGAATTGGTTTAACAGTGCAACCATGTCATTCCGTTGATTTGTGGTAAGGTCTGAACCAATCTAGATTAGCTTAGGGTTGTCTAAGGTTCTGAGATTGAAAGGAGTGGTTTGATTAAGATTGGGTTTGGGTTTGTCTGCGACCCATTCCTTAATTTCCAGAGGTGTCTCAATGTCCTCTTGGATGTCCATCAAGTCTGAGTCCAACTTTGCATCAAAGTTAAAGCGCTTGTGGAGAGAAGGCATGTCATTAGCAAGGACATGCACATCTAAATTTAGAGTCCTAAGACAAAAGATGCTTTCACTTAATATATGCAACTGTTCGATCATACAAAAGTGTTAGCATGTACTTGATAAAATAACTGCTAGTGCTGTAAAGGAAAGCAAGCAATTACAGTTATCTATAGGGCAGAGGGATTTTTTGCCCTTTTTACCCTCGTCGACCAATGCATGGAGTGCTGCTCCAATTGTCGAGGGAAAAGTCTTGATGGACTGCAGTGATGGAAGGATCATCATTATCCTCCTTCTCCTGAATGATAACCATGACATCTGGGCAATCATCGTCTGGGGTGTATCTGTTTGTATGTTCATCATGAACAATGACGCGAATGCCTTCCATCATCAAGGCAAGGTCATGTTTACGTTTTTGTTCCTTTTCTTCCACCTCGGGATCAGGAATCAGCACCTCTTTTGCTTTGATTGGCACTGATTTTGGAAACAGCATAGCCACAACATAGGCTGGAACCTTTACTGGAGATTGCATCAACTCATAGGGTAAAGGTATAGAAAATCACCGTGCGGTGGAAGCTTAAGGAACCTACTTGTGCTTATAAGGATTCCTGTAACTAGAACTGGCAGAATAGCCTAGTCCGACTGTTCCAATTTGACTGGATATTTGGATAGGGTGCTTAATACCCTGCTTATCTTTACAAAGCCCTTGTCCAGGTTGATGACCCGATGACATCATTTCTTTAGTGGCCGACATAACCTCGACAGAAATCTTGGGTATGGGAAGTGGCACTCCAATAGAATGGTATTGCGTGTTACTCACTTCCTGAGTATGGAAACTGGCTGGTTCAACTTCTGAATTGAAGCTGATGATTAGTAGAGTTCCTTGTTCAGGACAATCCGGCTCAGCATTGATGGTGGCTAGACTGTTGTTGATAATGTATTTAAGTTATTAATGTAGCGTGGAGGGAACAGCTCCAGCCATGTGTATCCATGGTCTCCCCAATAGCAAGATGTATCATGAGTTTATCTTGAGGACGTGGAAGGATACATTTAATGTATTGGGACCAATCTCAATTGGCAATTCAATCTTTCCAACGAAATTTCACCAGGATCCATCAAAAGCTCTGATGATCGTATGGCTGCTTTGGATCCGCTTGAGATTGATATTCATCTTTACCAAGGAGGCATAAGGACATATATTTAGAGATGAGCCTCCTTCTATCAATACTCCTGCTAGCATGTACCCGGAAGACAAAACTGCAATATGCAAAGGCTTGCAATGACCAGTCCCTCCGGGAGGTATGTCGTCATCACTGAAGGATATCACATTGTTGTTGAAATTGTGATCAACCAAATGTTGAAATTTTTCCACGTCCACTAATTTTGGCAAATAGGCTTCTTCTAAAACCTTCAGTAAGATCTTCCAATGATCCTCGGAAGAGAAAACCAAGTCCAGTATTGAAATCTGGTGTGGAGCTTCTCGCAAGCTTAAAATCACTTTGGCTTCATTGTGGCCCATAGTGCGGAGGAATTTTTCAATCTTCTCCATGGGCAACTTCCCCTTTGCTTCGCAAGTAGGTTTAATAACCTGTTGAGGAAGATATAGTAGATTTTCCTTTGACACTGTAGCAGTAGTATGAGACGTGGATCCTTCAGCTTCTCCATAATTCCATGGAACTTTGTGTAAGCTGATAAGTGGATGTTGTGGTCTAAAAGGTAAAGGAATTAGCTCTAGTGTGGCCACTTTAAAAGGATTGTCAGCTCCTTTGAGTTGAATTGGTTGTATGGGAAATACTTTGATAGTCTCATTATCCACTTCGGATATAACTGCTACTGATCCCTTCCATTTGGTAGGATATGCATTCCCACCCTTGAGCTGTACAGTGTAATCATCTGCTATTTGCAGGACATCGCTATCAATAAGATTCTGAATGAGATGGCGGAGTGCCCAACATTCTTCTGTGTTGTGATCGCGAGAATGTGAATGATATTGACACATTTTATCAGGATTGAACCGCCCTGAGCGGGGATTGATGGGAGGGAGAAGGAAGGTAATTTTTCCTTCGTTAATCAACATCTGTAGTATATCCTACATAGATTGGCCCAAATAGGTGAATTCCCTCTGATTGGCAAAATCCCAACGGGCTTTAGCATTTACTCGCTTCACAACCTTATCCTCCATAGCTTCGCTTTCTGAAGGTGGTGAGGAGGCATTCATAACAAAAGGAAGAAGATAGGCATGCTCCTGCCTGATTAACTGGCGTATGACTTGATGCTGGTGGGTCACCAGTTCTGCCAATTGTTCAATTTGTTTGGAAAGAGCTTTCATTTTTTGTTCCATGGTAAACTGGAACTTTGCATAATCCCATTTGTCAACACCGTCTTTGATGGGTTGGGATGATTCGCCATTAGAATTGGAACCTTGTGCAGTGCTCCAACTAATCATGTTGACCTCTTCTTCTTTATGTTGAGGAAGAGGGTTATCTTGCACATGAGGTTGATCTAGTTTAGTGACCACGATCTCACCGTTGTCTATTAGATCTTGAATCTTATGTTTCAAGGCCCACCAATCTTGAGTATCATGTCCAGGTGCCCCGGCATGATAAGCACACTTCCGAGTAGCATTAAAACCCCTCCCATTAGGGTTGGCTGGTGGAAGAAGATGTGTAATTTTCTTCTGAGCAGTCAGAAGAGCAAGAATATTCTCGAGCGAGTCACCTAAGGGTGTGAACTTTTGAGGTCTCTTTACTTCTCCACTTTTAGGCAATGGAGGGTTTGAAGATTGTGCTGGAAAAGGGGAGTAGTTTCTCCTCTGCATAGGCATGCTTGGATTATCTTTTTGTCCTTGTAGTATCAAGATAACAACCTCTGTGAGAGCCACAAATCCGGGTCCGAAATCACCGCGGATTTGGTTCAATCATTCTAAAATTATTTTTAGAAGATATAAACATAAATTGTTTATATAATAAATTACACACTATTTCCCCAAGGTCGAGTAACCTTAACTTATACACAATTAATAACTTATCTAACACATAACATTATTATCATACAACACTATTACAAATCTAATCGCGCACATTAACTTTAAGCTGGAACTGTCTTTACCCTTTCTTTGTATCCGAAACATTCATCTTTATCAGCAATGGTTTATCATGATATAGCAAGGGTGAGCATGAAAGTTGCCCAGCAAGTTTAAATACAATTTAAGGATATATCATGATTGAAAGAGTCTGAATAATAAGCTGGCTATAATTCATGAATAAATTGAGAACTAGCACGAACAAACTTTTGACTGAACAAGTATTGAACATGAACAAATATATCTGGACCGACTGGTAATGAAGGTGATCAGCCTTTCATACCTGACTTATACATCCAATATGTACAAAGTACAATTATCCATGGCAATCAGCAATGATTAACCATAAGCATATCTGAATGAAACAACTCTTAGTAGAGTTAAGTAAAACTTGTCTGAACCGTTGATTACCGCTACACAATTTATATCGCTTTATCCGAAGACCTAATATTAGTAATATAGATCCCTAATATTAGAATAATATCATCACAGTATAAAATAACCTAAACACATTACCACATAATCCTATCAATCTATAATACACATAAGACTTAGTATCAGGTCAAACTATTTCAGTCTGACTTGAAACTGACACAATTCTATCATCCCGATGGTCTAGTCGGATAAATATCGAGTTTAAGTTCAATTAAACTCTGCCTAAACACTTAATAATTATCACAGATAATCATATTATCAGTCAAAACAATTTTCATAGACTTGTAATAATTTTCAGATAATTAACATCATTTATCATAATTTTTCAATCATTAATATTGTATTTAAATGAATTAAATACCATATAATTCCTTAATCATTAATATTTAATTATTAAATATTAATGAAAATCATATCATAATATTATAATATAATTATAATATATCAAAGTATTTTAATACTTTAAAATCATATTTATATGATTTTAAAACACTAAATTCATTATCAGATAATTGCTATTAATATTAAATTATTAATATTTTATGTCAAAATATCAAAAGTTATATTTTATAACTTCAAATTTTTTATAACACTTAAATAATTTTTATAAGTTTTTAAATCATTAATTCTTATTTTTCCATAATTTATTTAATATATTTATTAAATAAACTAATTACCATTAATAATAAATTATTAACGAAATTCATCACAAAATACTAAAAGTCATCAAAAATAACTTAAAATATTTCCTAACACCATAATATAATTTTTCATGATTTCTCATGAATTAAAATCATTTTAAATAATTTATTTAATATTATAATTAAATAAATAAATACTTTTTTATATTTCAAAAATATTAAATATTTTTGAAATATACTCAAAATAATTAAAAACTATTTTTCAGGCCTTAAAATAATTTTTCATAATTTATTTTGTATTTTTAATAATAAAAACCATTTATTTCTATTTATTTAATTAATTAATTCATTTTCTAAGTAAACAGTCGCTAAAAGGTACCATAGGCGACAAAACTGTAGCTAATGGTGTTTTTGGCCATTTTCCAGAAATTCATGTCAGTCATTAAGGCATGAGGTTTGACCAACATTTGATCTTAGATCTAAGTGTTTTTTGGGCTGTTTAAAGCCTTAAGGTTGTAGCATTGATGTAACTCTACAAGCATCAACAAGTTTCATAGCAATCCAACATCACAATCAAGAGATATAGTCTCTCAAATATCATGTAAGACCTGTTCTTCATTTCTGGGTTTTCTAGAAATGAAGAACAGCTGCTAGGCCTTACTTTGAAGCCTCATAACTTGGAATGTGGGTCTGTTTTGTGATATCTAATGGTTCCTATGTGTAGTCGCGATGTCATAGTACAATTGTATAGCATCATAGAAGCATAAAAATATCATATACACAAGATCTGGGCCAGTCAAACTACCTGTCAGGAACCTGTTCTTGAAGATTCTGGGTTTTCCAGAATCTTCATCCAGCCAGTTGGTCAACGATGGTTTGACCTAGTATATCTTTGATTCTGTTACTAATTTAGGCGATCTAATAGCATACATGTGTAGTTCATATAGCAGTCTACAACATCCAGCCCACAAAATAACACAAACACTAAAAACAAGCAAGATCTAAAGCCTACAATATCGCTGTTAGTTATTCTGGAAATTCTGGGTTTTCCAGAAACCATATATCATGACCGGTCAACGCTTTTTGACTGATCATAACATGCAAGCTACACACGATCTAACCTTGATTCAAGTTTCAGTTGAAAGCCTGCATGACATACTACAAGTTCATAACATAAAATACACATAATACCTAACATACACCGATCTAGAAGCCCTGACATATGATTGTCAGACCACAAATTTCTATTTTTCCATATTTCTAAAAGTGCTAGATTCGTGCATCTAAGTGTTATGGATCTAGGTTTTGGCAACCCGGATTATCAAATGACACCCTCTAACATATATCTATCCAACAAACAACAACATCAAACCTCAAATCTAAGGATTTCAAGATTTAGGGTTCTTTTACCTTTGAGGTTTTGATTCTGATTCTGATCCTTGATGATCTGACTCTTGAGAGCTAACACATGATCCTAGCTTGAAATTTTTACACACTCTCACTCTACATTCCCAAATTTTTAGAGAGAGAAAACCATGGGAAAAAATAAAAGTAAAGTGGTCCCTTTTCTCTCCCTTTGATCTATATAATAGATATGATATAATGTATCTAGTTGCTAGGTAGTACACATATATAATATAAAATAGATATAGAGCACATGGGATAAACATTAAGGTGATGACTCACATGATTTGCAAATTCTTTTGCTCAAGCTTAAGAAAAGGGCATTTTAGTCTTTTCCGTACCATTTTATTTCTAGAATTGTCATTTGTTGTAAACCCTTAGGGTTAAAACCTAAGCTTTCTATAATTCACATTTTAGGATTTCTAAATTAGGGTTTTAAAAAATGAAAATTAACATCTTTAAATTATAATTAAAGTTTCTTAATTAGAGTATACTTTCCTAATCACATTAGGACTAACACAAATTAGGATTAATATTTCCTAATTAAGATTGCTAATTTAGCAATTAAATCCATAATTGTATATTAGGGTTCCTGACAGAATAAAATAATTTGGGTTTAAAATTTTGAAATTAGGGTTTGCTAATTATTTAAACTTTACCCTAATTACTATTATAATTAATAATACTCAAGAAATATAATCATCCTTTAAGTTCCCAGATTAGGGTTTCAAATACCAGAAATTTGAAATTAGAGTTCCAAGATTTGATATTAGGGCTTTCTAATAAACAATTAGGGTTTCAAGTAATTCGTTAGGGTTTTCCCTAATAAATTATAATTAATGACGTTTAAACCTTATACACAGCATTTAAATTCCAGAATTAGGGTTTTAAATTTCCGAATTAGGGTTTCGGATTCCCGAAACTGAAATTAGGGTTTCAGAACCGGTTTTAGGGTTTCTTATCCGTCATTAGGGTTTGACATTGATAAAATTTATCTGGTCAACCCTTGACCCTTAACCACATACTGAGCACACATAATACCATATTTACAGAACATAAACACATATACAGTTAATCCTGAATAATTCACCTAAATCCTTTACAGAATTTTGAAATTCTCAAAATTCCATCCCAAAACATCAAACGCATACACTTATTTTCTGTCTAGGTCTATTATTTGCCCTTAAATCCATCATTTAAGATTTTAATAAATTGCCTAATTTCTCGGGTTGTCACATTCAACCCTTCTTCTAAAAATTTCATCCCCGAAATTTACCTTACACTTTACTCCTTATACCATGCACTATACACCATTAATACACATCATCACATGCTACCTAATACACCACTCACAAGAGTAAAAGTTTTGAAATCATGCTGAGGTGTCATATAGAGCATAAATTTTCATTTTCGAAAAGGTTTTATGGAAATTCATTCGCAAACCGTCATACCCTGAAGACATAGAGGATGATTAGCCCGGTATGCCCAATACTGGCCCAGTAATACTGGTTTTATCTGTTTCTCGTAACTGCCATAGGCATAAAATTTTAGCTCAGTCTTATTAGATTCCGCACCAAAACAATTTGGTTCAGGAAATTTCTTTCAATGAACACTTAGAGTTTACATAAACATTAGTCTAGCTGAATCGAATAGCATAGACTCATATCAATAACTCAGTTCAATAGAATTATTTAAGTGTAGCCAAACCCCGTTAGAAAATTTAAAATATTTGAAATTATTTTTAAGAATGACGTCATGATGCCGTACTATATTAACAGTTCGTTTAAGGATGCCGTCATTTGTATGACTTTGTCATAACACATCATACAATAGTGGAACAACGACTTTAGATCAATTTCACACTAAGTATTTCTGTATTTACAACTCCATCACCTTTTTATCATCTCTACACCAGGTTACATGGTGCATGAATGATAAATAAAATAACTTTTGATATTTCAAATCATTTGCGTCTAGCTGAAATAAGTAGCATAGACTGTACTTTAAACCGTTTCAAAAATGATTATGAGTCTACATTTATTTTTAAAAGCACATAGTGTATATTTAGCTTGATGTCAAAATTTTGAAGTCTAACATAGCTAGGAATTTTGGAAAACTTATGTCTCCACTAATAATCATTTGCTTAACAATCTATCTGTACTTATTATCCTCAATACTCTATTCACACACAACTATAGCCAGTTCGTCAAACCACACTTATGAGTTCATAAACAAGCTACAATCATATGAGTTTAAGGACTTGTCCTAGTCAGACCTTTGGCGTCCATTCGCTGAGGGGTTCATAAACATTTCATATAACTATGAGTCAAGAATGTCACATAAGTATGAGTTTTAAGAACTCGTACTTAACCCTATATTCTCTCCGTATGACTTATCTATCTGTTATATACATGAGAAAGGAATCACCCTCTTAACATGCATATAGCAAATAGTGCGACACAAACATTTCATAATCCCTTCCTAATCTTAACTCCCTTCTCAATACGAATTTTTATTCAATTCGTATTCATAATCCTTTCCTGAATCTGTACTAATTCATAGTACAACTTACACACAATAATCTTGCTGTAAATCTTTTCAATCATTCGCTTGATCCTTCTCTATACTATAACCTTATCAGATCACGGGGTGATCTCATCGTTTATGTTACGATTTAATTCTATGATCGTTTTGTTTTACGATCTCCTATCCCTGTACTTTCAGTCTTTTAGACTCTATCTATCCACCATTACAGTTCAACTTTATTATCAGAGTTAGGGAACTCCGTATCTTATAACTCGCCGAGATTCGTCTTTGAATCTTACCGACACACTAACTCTATATGAGTTAGATCTTATCCTAATCACTGCGGTTATTAGTCTAAGGTAACTCTACCCTAGGTTTATAACCAACAGCTTTGATACCAACTGTGAGCGCCACAAATCCAGGTCCGAAATCACCGCAGATTCGGTTCAATCATTCTACAACTATTTGTGGAAGATATAAACATAAATTGTTTATACAATACATTACATACTATTTCCCCAAGGTCGAGTAACCTTAACTTATACACAATTCATAACTTATCTAATACATAACATTATTATCATACAACACTATTACAAATCTAATCGTGCACATTAACTTTAAGCTAGAACTGTCTTTAACCTTTCCTTGTATCCGAAACATTCGTCTGTATCTGCAATGGTTTATCATGATATAGCAAGGGTGAGCATGAAAGTTACCCAGCAAGTTTAAATACAATTTAAGGATATATCATGATTGAAAGAGTCTGAATAATAAGCTGGCTATAATTCATCAATATAATTGAGAACTAGCACGAATAAACTTTTGACTGAACAAGTATTGAACATGAACAAATATATCTGGACTAACTGGTAATGAAGGTGATCAGCCTTTCATACCTGACTTATACATGCAATATGTACAGAGTATAATTATCCATGGCAATCAACAAAGATTAACTATAAACATATATGAATGAAACAACTCTTAGTAGAGTTAAGTAAAACTTGCCCGAACCATTGATTACCGCTACGCAATTTATATCACTTTATCCAAAGACCTAATATTAATAATATAGATCTCCAATATTAGAATAATATTATCACAATATAAAATAAACTAAATACATTACCACATAATCCTATCAGTCTATAATACACAGAAGACTTAGTATCAGGTCAAACTATTTCAGTCTGACTTGAAACCGACACAATTCTATCATCCTGACGGTCTAGTCGGACAAATATTGATTTTAAGTTCAATTAAACTCTGCCTAAACACTTAACAATTATCACAGATAATCATATTACCAGTCAAAACCATTTTCATAGACTTGTAATAATTTTCAGATAATTAATATCATTTATCATAATTTTTCAATCATTAATATTGTATTTAAATTAATTAAATACCACATAATTCCTTGATCATTAATATTTTATTATTAAATATTAATGAAAATTATATCATAATATTATAATATATCAAAGTATTTTTAATACTTTAAAAACATATTTATATGATTTTTAAACTGCTAAATTCATTATTCGATAATTGCTATTAATATTAAAATATTAATATTTTTATGTCAAAATATCAAAAGTTATATTTTATAACTTAAAATATTTTTATAACACTTAAATAATTTTATATGATTTTTAAATCATTAATTTTATTTTTCCATAATTTATTTAATATATTTATTAAATGAACTAATTACCATTAATAATAAATTATTAATAAAATTCATCACAAATTAGTAAAAGTCATCAAAATAACTTAAAATATTTTCTAACACCATAATATAATTTTTCATGATTTCTCATGAATTAAAATCATTTTTAAATAATTTATTTAATATTATAATTAAATAAATAAATACCTTTTTATATTCCAAAAATATTAAATATTTTTGAAATATACTCAAAATAATTAAAAACTATTTTTCAGACCTTAAAATAATTTTTCATAATTTATTTTGTATTTTTAATAATAAAAACCATTTATTTTGATTTATTTAATTAATTAATTCATTTTCTAACTAAACTATCGCTAAAAGGTACCATAGGCGACAAAACCGTCGCTAATGGTGTTCTTGGTGTTCTTGGCCATTTTCTAGAAATTCATGTTAGTCATCAAGGCATGAGGTTTGACCAACATTTGATCTTAGATCTAAGTGTTTTCTGGGCTGTTTAAAGCCTTAAGGTTGTAGCATTGATGTAACTCTACAAGCATCAACAAGTTTCATAGCAATCCAACATCACAATCAAGAGATATAGTCTCTCAAATATCATGTCAGACCTGTTCTTCATTTCTGGGTTTTCCAGAAATGAAGAATAAATAACCAAACTTACTTTGAAGCCTCATAACTTGGAATCTGGGTCTGTTTTGTGATATCTAATGGTTCCTACGTGTAGTCATGATGTCATAGTACAATTGTATAACATCGGAGAAGCATAAAAACATCATATACACAAGATCTGGGCCGGTCAAACTACATGTCATGAACCTATTCTTGAAGATTCTGGGTTTTCCAGAATCTTCATCCAGCCAGTCGGTCAACAATGCTTTGACCTAGTATTTCTTTGATTTTGTTACTAATTTAGGCGATCTAATAGCATACATGTGTAGTTTATATAGCAGTCTACAACATCCAGCCCACAAAATAACACAAACACTAAAAACATGGAAGATCTAAAGCTTGCAATATCGCTGTCAGATATTCTGGAAATTCTGGGTTTTCCAGAAACCATAAATCGTGACCGGTCAACTCTGTTTGACTGATCATAACATGCAAGATACACACGATCCAACCTTGATTCAAGTTTCAGATGAAAGCCTACATGACATACTACAAGTTCATAACATAAAATACATATAATACCTAACATACACCGATCTAGAAGCCCTGACATATGACTGTCAGACCACAAATTTCTATTTTTCCAAAATTTCTAAAAGTATTAGATTCGTGCATCTAAGTGTTATGGATCTAGGTTTTGGCAACCCAGATCATCAAATGACACCCTCTAACATATATCTAACCAACAAACAACAGCATCAAACCTCAAATCTAAGGATTTCAAGATTTAGGGTTCTTTTACCTTTGAGGCTTTGATTCTGATTCTGATCCTTGATGATCTGACTCTTGAGAGTTAACACATGATCCTAGCTTGAAATTTTTACACACTCTCACTCTAAATTCCCGAATTTTTAGAGAGAGAAAGCCTTGGGAAAAAATGAAAGTAAAGTGGTCCCTTTTCTCGCTCTTTGATCTATATAATAGATATGATATAATGTATCTAGTTGCTAGGTAGTACACATATATAATATAAAATAGATATAGAGCACATGGGATAAACATTAAGGTGATGACTCACATTGTTTGCAAAATCTTTTGCTCAAGCTTAAGAAAAGGGTATTTTAGTCTTTTCCATACCATTTTATTTCTAGAATTATCATTTGTTACAAACCCTTAGGGTTAAAACCTAAGTTTTCCATAATTCATATTTTAGGATTTCTAAATTAGGGTTTTCAAAAATGAAAATTAACATCGTTAAATTATAATTAAAGTTTGTTAATTATAGTATACTTTCCTAATCACATTAGGACAAACTGTGATGCCCCCAAATTCGGGTATCTTTCAACCCGACATATGGTGCTCCACTGTACTAACATCCATACAATCATTCCATTGAAATACAACAGAATGAATGTAATTACTATCTTCTTATTACAATTAAAGTAAAAATCCTTCACAGGTTCATTAATCGGTTACATCGTTCATCGTTCATAATGTATAATACATACAAACTTACTAAACTATTACACAATGCCTAAGCATCCATCTTAGATTTGCCCTTATCTCTCTTGGCATTCACAGTACGTTCATCCTTAACTGCAGTTATATAATTCATGCAAGAAGTGAGCATGACAAATTTCAACAAGTTTAATCAATGATAATAAAGAATACCACATTCGTGAATTATATAACAATTCGACATAATCGAACAATAGTTATGAAGTATTATGAATCAATAATACTTTAAATAGCTCATAACATCAATTCCCAAAGTATAGAATAGATTAGGAATTCTCGAACCTAGATAGACCATGAACAAAGAATTTCAATTTTCATACTTGAAAAGGAGTCCACAAAGACTAAGCGCTTCATCCGATAACTTACGAGCACTTCTAGGTGATCAGCCTATAGTACTCTATGTTGATCAACACTCATTCATTAAATGTATTTATATTTAATATTTTTTTTGGCAAACTCGTGTGCCCATCGAATAATCGATGAAAAATACTTTTGTTTGTTCATAGACAAACCTTTCCTTCACATCCGTACCAATCACTTTGCATAGGATAGCGTTAACATTTCTATATAGAAAGATATGAATCATAATCAATATATATATTACGAATAGTCTAGCCGAATTAAAATCTGGCATAGAACTTTTCTTTAAAATAAGTCTTGCAATCCAGTTAAACGAATCACATAAAACTTGGCTAACATGGAAGTTAGACAAGTGTTAAGAAAAAACTTTGCCTTTCAAATATCTTCAAATAATTTAATCGATCGACCACAAATTTTACGTAATCTATATAATATATTCACATAAAGACACTCAGAATTAACTATCAAACAAATGTTCACATTGTTTCTACAAGCTTCTTTCTCTTCTATGTCTTAGTTAACTTAATATCAATAATAAAGTCAACTCGACTTTTTACCCTTTGTCCCGGCTTATTAACTAACTTACATTATTAACCGGACTCTAACAATGTCGTGAGGTACCAACGTTGTTCATCACTCATAACTCATTATCATGCATTCAGCTCCTAAGTTCAATACCATATACTTAAGTATAGGTAGTATAGGAATAGCTTTAATACACTTATGAAGTGTACAAACATTACCCCTTTAGGTTCCTGAACAAATGCAGTTCAAAACCTAAGTCACTAACAACATTCTTGAACTCATACATGCATACACCTTACGCAAATATTAGGCTGATCATGCGCCATGCAGCTTAGCGCGTGTCTGGGCCTCGGTCAAGCATGTCATGCACATGAATGAACAAGGCATTGCAGCACTATTTAGTAGTACTCAACTTTATCAGGTTTATGCGTTGTTGCGATGCGACATTTAACACTATGTCTAAATACGCAAGCTGAAACCTCGCACTGATTCCAACAAATTTGGAAAAACTTTGTGAAATTCTCGGGGCCATAACTTCTTCGTTATAAGCCCGATTTGGTCCATTCAAAATCCTACACGTCATAAGTAACATAATCAATGCATTTATATAAGAATTCGACACTTTCGAATCCGATAAATCAAAATTCACTATTGAGTTCATTTTTAGACGTTCGTAAATGTTAAAGAGCGTTCAATGCTTGTTTTCTTTGTTTTAAGTCGAAATTCGACGATTCTCGAACCCACAACTCTTAATCACCCTATCTCACGTGTTGACATTGAAAACCAATGTTTTTAAGTCTCACGGTAACTTTTAACCTCTAATCCAGAATTTAACGTTTTCGATGTTTAACGTCTAATTACGTAAAATTCGCGATAACTTCGTTACTAGGGTTCTCTAAGCCAAATCACATGGAATACTCCATGGATTTCATATCTACATCCTAACCAAGCAAGATGTACATATTAACGTATTGATGGAGTTCAATCGTTTATAAACGATCAATCTCAACAAACAATATTTTTATGGTTCAAAACTGTATTAAACCTTATGATTTTTATATTCTCATGACTTGTAGAGATTGAATCTATGATAAGCCATCATTAATATCCAATACAAGACATATACTACCCATCTATGATTCTTCAAGATAAAAGAAAAATAAAAGAGATGGAGATGAAAGGTAAGGATTATACCTTAAGAATCCTTGTGAAACTCTCTTGGAAAACTAGAAGATCAAGCTTCCAAAGCGTATGTTTTATAAGTCTAACTCTCTTTCTCCCTCAAATAATCTAGGTTGGCAAATTTCAAAACTCCAAAATGAATCAACCTAGCTTTCTATTTATAGGAAATGAGAATGGAGGGTAATTTGGACAATAAACCATCACCTCCTTACTATTCACTCTTGGTCACCAAGTAAAATACTTGGTGACCAAGCCTTATGCTTGGCTTCCACTCAAGTAGTAGCCCCCACCACTTGCAAAAGTGACATCCCATGGGTTGCCCCATGGGTTTTACCCATTCTATGACCCACCGGATCGATCCACTGTTCTCGTTTAAATGAATTGGGCTTAACTAAATAAACATTGGGCCTCGACTTGGGCTCAATTCACTAATCTCCTTGGGCTTGGTCATTTAATAATTGGACTAATAGAAATCCAACTCAAATGACTTATTCATTAAGACTTAATCTTAATTCTATAATACTTAATCGTATTCTACACGCATAATTCACGTATTCTTTCAGATACTACACATACAATAATCAGATTGTATTATATTTACTCAACGTATTATACATAGATACTAAATAGTATCATACTTGTATAACACTCACATTAACCTTAACACAATTCCTTCTACGCATATTATTTCCTTCTTGGAAATCAATAAACTCAACCCTTAGGTTGTAAGTTTGCAGGCGAAAACTGTGTTTGTCATAAATAAAATATTATCAGATATTCCATCTTATCACGATATTCCATCATTATGCGTTTCTCGAAATTTCAAAATAATTTCCCTAACAGAAACGGATGAATAGTGTTTTTACAAAAATTTCTCGGAAAATAGTTATTTTCGTCTTGGAAATTCCGAACAAATAATTCTAGCACGAAGCCAAAATACTAACCACGTTAGCACATTCTAGGTCATAGAACGACCTTTACATAGCTTACTCACATAATAATCAATTAAATTCATTTAATTCACATAATCAAATAAAAATTTAATTGTCATAAAAATCCGATTTTCTCGGGCTTTACATTCTCTCCCCCTTATAAGGATTCTGTCCCCAGAATCTTAGCTTATAATTATATAAATAAATGAGGAAAATCTTCCTTCATTTTACTCTCGAGCTCCCACGTTGCTTCTTCAGCATTGTGGTTTCTCCATAACACCTTCACTGAAGGTATTACCTTATTTCTTAAAACTTGTTCTTTCCTATCAATAATTTGAACTGGAAGTTCCTCATAGGACAAGTCTTTCTCTATCTTAATAGATTCATACTCTATTACGTGTTTATAGTCCGATTTATAAGGACGCAACACTGACACATGAAACACATTATGAATGCGTTCCATCTCAGGAGGTAAAGCCACTTCATAAGCTACCTCTCCTACTCTTCTTAAAATCTCAAAAGGTCCTACAAACCTTGGACTTAACTTCCCTTTCTTCCCAAAATGTATCTTCCCCTTCCAAGGCGATACTTTTAGAAAAATAAAGGATCCTACATCAATTCTCTATTTTCTCTATGAGGATCCGCATACTTTTCTTCTCGCCTATCTTGAGCAAAGAACTAATCGAGTACGACAATTTCACCATGTCCGCCGTCTGCTATACCATCTCAGGTCCCAACATCCGACGTTCACCCACCTCATCCCAACACAATGGAGTTCGGCACTTTCTTCCATACAACGGTTCGTAAGGCGTCATGCCTATACTAACGTGAAAACTATTGTTGTACGAAAATTCCACCAACCGCAGATATTCGTCCCAACTCCCTTCGAAATCCATAGCGCAATATCTTAACATATCTTCTAGCGTTTGAATTGTCCTCTCACTCTGACCATCCATCTGAGGATGATATGCCGTACTCAATCTTAATTGCGTTCCCATTTGCTCTTGCAAACTTCTCCAAATGTTCGATGTGAATCGTGGATCACGATCTGACACGATCGAAACAGGTACTCCATGTTTGGAAATAATTTCCTTGACATACAACTTAGCTAACTGATCCAAGTTATACTTGACTCTTATTAGTAGAAAACGAGCCAATTTCGTCAATCGATCCACTATTACCCAAATAGCATCGTATCCTTTTCTGGTTGTCGGAAGTCCCACCACAAAGTCCATCGTGATGTGCTACCACTTCCACTCTGGAATTTCTAACGGTTGCAACAACCCGCTAGGTCGTTGGTGTTTAGCCTTAACTTTTTGACAAGTTAAGCACCGACTAACGTATTCTACTATCTCCCTCTTCATGTTCGGCCACCAAAAGTTTTGACGAAGGTCTTGATACATCTTCATACTACCGGGATGTATCGAGTACCTCGAACTATGAGCCTCCATCATTATTTCTTCCTTTAATTCGGGATCATTCGGAACCCAAATTCTTCCTTTAAAATGAAGTAATCCCTCCTTATCGAGGTTATACTTAGTCTTCTCTTCATCTTCTAACCTCTTCTGTATCTGTTGGCATTCCTCGTTATTCAATTGTACTCCCCAACCAGCCCACTATATGGTTTGGTTGGATTTCCATGGAAAATAACATTTCCCCCGCTTCTTCTGGTAACGTAACTTCTAGCTCCATGCTTGTCATCGTTGTTATCAACTCATTCTGAGTTGTTAACATCGATGCTTTCTCTAACCTTCCTACTTAACGACGGCTACTACATTTTCTTTCCCTGATGATATAAGATATCACAACATAAATCCTTTATTAACTCTAACCACCTTCTCTCGCCTCATGTTCAACTCCTTCGTGTAAAGATATATTTCGAGACTTTGTATGGTCCGTGTATATCTCACACTTCTCACCATAAAGATAATGCCTCCATATTTTTAAGGCAAAAATACAAATTGCCAATTCCAAATCATGAGTAGGATAGACCTTTTCATAATCCTTCAATCGACGCGACGCATACGCAATGACTTTGCCATGTCGCATGAGCACGCAACCCAGTCCCTTATGTGAAGCATCGCTATACACTACAAAGTTCCTCGTATCATCCGGTAAGGACAATATAGTGTGCCTCACTCAACCTCTTCTTCAACTCCCGAAAAACTGTTCTCACATTTTTCACCACACATACTTCACCGACTTTCTTGTCGATTTGTCAATGGAGTAGCTATTTTAGAAAAGTCCTAATGAACCTTCTATAGTATCTCTCTAACCCTAGAAAACTCCGAACCTCAGTTGGCATTTTCGGTTACTCCCATTCATTAACTGCTTCTACTTTTTTCGGATCTACGAAAATGCCATCCTTATCGATTACATGCCCTAGAAACTGCACTCGCTCAAGCCAAAATTCAAACTTTGTGAATTTCGTATACAACTTCTCCTTCCTTATTATTTCTAACACTATTCTTAAATGTTCTGCATGATCTTCTAACATCTTAGATTTGACTAGAATATCATTAATGAACACTACTACGAACTTGTCCAAATATTGTTTGAACACTCTGTTCATCATATCCATAAATGCGGCTGGTGCATTAGTCAACCCAAAAGACATTACCAAAAACTCGTAATGACCATAACGAGTTCTGAACGCCATCTTAGGTACATCCTCCTTCCTCACCTTTAACTAATGATACCCCCATACGCAAATCTATCTTAGAAAAATACTTTGCCCCTTTCACCTGATCAAATAGATCATCGATCCTGGGCAACGGGTATTTATTCTTAATCATCAACTTGTTTAACTCTCGATAGTTAATACAAAGTCTTAACGACCCATCCTTCTTCTTTATAAACAACACTAGTGCTCCCCAAGGAGACGCACTCGGTTGAATGTACTTCCTGTCTAATAGTTCTTGTAATTAAACCATTAACTCCTTCATCTCAACTGGCGCCATCTGATATGGTGCCCTTAAAACTGGTGCCGTTCCCGGTAACAGATCAATTACAAACTCTACCTCCCTGTCCGGTGGAATACCCGGTAACTCCTTTGAAAATATATCCGCGAATTCTTGCACTATAGGTATCTAGTCCAAGGATGTTCCCACTCTTTTGGTATCCACAACATGGCACAGATAATCTACACACCCTTTTATCAACATCTTCCTAGCTTGTGTCATAGACAGACAACAAGAGCGTCTCGGTGATTTACTACCAAAGAACACTACCTTGGTTTTCTTAGAAAGCCGAAGGTTTACACTTTTCTTATGGCAATCTATTATCGCCTTATGGTTAATCAACCAATCCATATCAAGAATTACATCGAATTCTTTTAACCTTATCGGTACAAAATCTATCGATAACTTATTCCCTCTAATTTTTACGCAACAATCCTTATGAATATGTTCAATGGGGCTTATCTCTTCGTTTGCTACCTTAACATCTAAAGGTATAGGTAACTTCTCAGGGATTAAACCTAATCGCTTAGTAAATTCACATGCTATAAAAGAATAAGTAGCACCCGAGTCAAATAACACATAAGTATTTATCTTATTGACCGGAATGATACCTGCTACCACATCCGTTGATGCAACCGTATCTTGGACAGTTATATTAAACGTACGAGCTGAGGGTCTACCCACCGATGGTGTTGGTCCAGTAATGGCTAATTTACCACTACCAGAACTCTTATTCCCCTCTAAACCCTTCTTCTGCAATTTCTTGCCATGTGATCCATCGACCCACGTACAAAACATCCTCGGTTCTTCTTAGGGTTAGGGACAACAGGGTGACAAATGCCCCCCCGCCTACAAATAGCATACCACCCCCCTTTAAACAGACTTACGTGAGGCTTTCCACTTCTTACCTGCTTCCGTCCTCCGTTTGGGATCTCCTTGCTTTACCCCGGAATTCCCAGGGTTAAAATTCTTTCTCTTTGGCAAGTTGCCACTTCCGCTGGCAACTTTACCCTTACTACCTCCCTCTAACTTGCTCTTGATCTTTCGCTCTTTGTGGTACTGAGACAATGCCTCACCACCACCTTCAGCTATTATCGCTTTTTCTAGAATGGTCCCGTAGGAAGCACTTTGGAAAACCGATATCCTACTATAGAGCCAGGGTTTTTAGCCCTGCTCAAACCTACACGCCTTTCTCTCCTCTGTATCCACCTGGTGTGGAGCAAATCTCGCCAATTCATTAAACTTGGCGATATCTTTGAACCAATCATATCCCCCTACTTAAGTTCTAGGAACTTAATTTCCATCCTACCCTGCATGCTAGTAGGGAAATAGTTTTCAAAGAAGACCTTCTTAAACTGTTCCCACGTAACAGCCTCTGTCTTAGCCCCACCCTGGTGAGCCTCCCACCAGTAGTTGGCTTCCCCCTTCATTCTGTAAGTCACAAAAGAAGTCTTTTGCACCTCACTTACGTTTGTTATCACAAATGCCTTCTCAATATCTCTTACCCACGTCTAGGCTTCTAACGGGTTCGTTGTTCCTCGGAACTCAGTATGACCCACACTTGGTTAAATACAGGAGCTACAGGAATCCCACCCCCACTTGGTTAAATGCAGTCGTTAATAAATTAACGAACTCTTGCATAGGGTTATTAGGACCCCCCTGATTCTCATTATGAGACTCGGCCTCTTGGTTACGATGTCTCCTTCTCGGTGGTATAATTCTGATTAAATAAATAAATCTTCGTTATTATCTATTTAACTACGCAGTTATCATCCTCAATTAATAACAACCATTCATACCACAACAAGCACATTTAATAAAAACTTCATTATATAAATATTCTTTCATAGTCAAAACTATTTAGATCATGTTCCCTTAGCTAAAAGCTATTACATACTATCCCGCGATTGCCTTCTACAAAAATTGGGATTTACAAAAAGACTACCCTTTAATTATACAAAAGAGGGCTTTACATCACTACCACCATATATAAAAAGATCTAATGATCTACTAACACTGTCAAACGACATTCTCATATTTCTGATTTGCCAGAATCAACACTATATCTCGACTTATGGTATGTCGAGTCTGCCCTGACTCAATAGAATAACAAGCAATTTTTAGCTTGAAATCCTCATGAGTGCATTCGTGGATGTATGACATCCTAGCTATCTTCTGGTCTTTCTCAACCAGATTGTTCTGTAGCTCAAGGACCTCATCCTTATAGTCCCGAGCCCTATCAGTCATAAGCACTTTCTCATCATGCTCTGACTCAAAGTCTGCCTCTGCAGATTCCTTCGCCTCATAAAGGACGGTTATCTCTTCAATCTGAGTCTCTACTACTGTGCGCAGATGCACATTCCTATCCAACACAAACAAATACAATGCTCTCATTGCATCCGGAGGTGTCAGCTCTTGAGTAGGCACCACCGTATTAACTGATGTCGCCTCCATTTCCTCCTCCACGTCTAGCATCTCGTTAAGGTATGATGTTAAACCCATAGTCTCCTCATAGTATTCCTCCTCAGAGATGTACTCCTCAATGTCCGAGTCATCTAGTACAACTATTGGTACCCCCGCCACTGGCATTGGTACTATCTCAACTTGATTAACTGAATCCTCACTTATCATTTCCATGTTTCTAAACATCAAGCTATCGGTTGACATCTACAAACACATAACACATTGATTAGTACATAATACACAATAGTATAAACACAAATCACATTTAATATCTTTAAGATTAATTTCTATCTTTTAATCCTTTCGATACTGAGTTATCTCAATACCTTATTAATTCAATGGACTTGAATTTCATTCCTCAGACTTTACCTTCCTTACGAGATTATTAGCCTAAGGTTTTCTGCCCCTTAAGTTTTATAACCTAAGGCTTTGATACCAACCTGTGACTCCCCCAAATTTGGGTATCTTTCAACCTGATATATGGTGCTCCACTGTACTAACATCCATACATCATTCCATTGAAATACAACAAAATGAATGTAATTACTATCTTCTTATTACAGTCAAAGTAAAAATCCTTCCCAGGTTCATAAACCGGTTACATCGTTCATTGTTCATAATGTATAATACATATAAACTTACTAAACTATTACACAATACCTAAGCATCCATCTTAGCTTTGCCCTTATCTCTCTTGGCAGTCACAGTACGTTCATCCTTAACTGTAGTTATATAATTCACGCAAGAAGTGAGCATGATAGCTCAGCAAGTTTAATCAATGATAACAGTAATACCACATTCGTGAATTATATAACAATTCCGACATAACTGAACAATAGTTATAAAGTATTATGAATCAATAATACTTTAACAATTCATAACATCAATTCCCAAAGTATAGAATAGATTAGGAATTCTGAACCGGTCGATAGACCATGAACAATAACTTTCAATTTTCATACTTGAAAAGGAGTCTACAACACTAAGGTCGTTCATCCGATAACTTACGAGCACTTCTAGGTGATCAGCCTATAGTACTCTATGTTGATCAACACTCATTCATTAAACGTATTTACGTTTAATATTTTTTTTGGCAAACTCGCGTGCTCATCGAATAATCGATGAAAAATACTTTTGTTTGTTCATAGACAAACCTTACCTTCACATCCGTACCAATCACTTGGCATAGGATAGCGTTAACATTTCTATATAAAAAGATATGAATCATAATCAATCTATATATTACGAATAGTCTAGTCGAATTAAAATCTGGCATCGACCCTTTCTTTAAAACAAGTCTTGCAATCCAGTTCAATGAATCACATAAAACTTGGCTAACATGGAAGTTAGACAAGCGTTAAGAAAACTTGCCTTTCAGTGTCTTCAAATAATTTAATCGATTGACCACAGCCTTTACAAAATCTACATAATATATTCACATAACACACTGTAATTAGCTATCAAACAAATGTTCACATTATTTCTACAAGCTTCTTTCTCTTCTATGTCTTAGTTAACTTAATATCAATAATAAAGTCAACTCTACTTTTTACCCTTCGTCCTGGCATATTAACCAACTTACGTTATTAACCGGACTCTAACATTGTCGGGGAGGTACCAACGTTGTTCATCACTCATAACTCATTAACATGCATTCAGCTCCTAAGTTTAATACTATATACCTGAGTATAGGTAGTATAGGAATAGCTTTAATACACTTATAAAGTGTACAAACATTACTCCTTTAGGTCCCTGAACAAATGAAGTTCAAAACCTAAGTCACTAACAACATTCTTGAACTCACGTGCCATAGCATGCTTCCTATATGAAGATTGTAGATGGCGCCACTGGCGCCGCTTAGCGAGTGTCTGGGCCTCGGTCGCACTACACTAGAGATCTTAATAAAGCAGTTGGCATCTGCGGTGCCATTTAGTAGTACTCAACTTTACTTTATTATGGTCATATTTGCGCGTGACATTTAACATTATGTTTGGCGCCAGTAGCGCTGACCTCGATATTGAATTCCAACAAATTTTGAAAAACTTTGTGAAATTCCTGGGGCCATAACTTCTTCGTTATAAGCCCGATTTGGTCCGTTCAAAATCCTACACGTCATAAATAACATAATCTATGCATTCATATAAGAATTCGACACTTTCGAATCCGATAACTAAAAATTCACTATTGAGTTCATTTTTAGACGTTCGTAAATGTTAAAGAGCGTTCAATACTCGTTTTCTTCATTTTAAGTCGGAACCCGACGATTCTCGATCCCACAACTCTTAATCACCCTATCTCACGTGTTGACATTGAAAACCAACGTTTTCAAGTCTCACGGTAACTTTTAACCTCTAATCTGGAATTCAACGTTTTCGATGTTTAACGTCTAATTACGTAAAATTCGCCATAACTTCGTTACTAGGGTTCTCCAAGCCAAATCACATGGAATACTCCATGCATTTCGTATCTACATCCTAACCAAGCAAGATGAAAATATTAACATATTGATGGAGTTCAATCGTTTATAAACGATCAATCTCAACAAATAATATTTTCATGGTTCAAAATTGTATTAAACCTTATGATTTTTATAATCTCATGACTTGTAGAGATTGAATCTATGATAAGCCATCATTAATCTCCTATACAAGACATATACTACCCATCTATGATTCTTCAAGATAAAAGAAAAATCAAAAAGAGATGGAGATGAAAGGTAGTGGATTATACCTTAAGAATCCTTCTAAAACCCTCTTGGAAAACTAGAAGATCAAGCTTCCAAAGTGTATGTTTTATAAGTCTAGCTCTCTTTCTCTCTCAATTAATCTAGGTTGGAAAATTTTAAAACTCCAAAATGAATCAACCTAGCTTTCTATTTGTAGGAAATGAGAATGGAGGGTAATTTGGACAATAAACCATCACCTCCTTACTATTCACTCTTGGTCACCAAGTAAAATACTTGGTGACCAAGCCTTATGCTTGCCTTCCACTCCAAGTAGCCAGCCCATCACTTGCAAAATGACATCCCATGGGTTGCCCCATGGGTTTTACCCATTAGGTGACCCACCGGATCGATCCACGGTTCGGTTTAAATGTATTGGGCTTAACTAAATAAACATTGGGCCTTGACTTGGGCTCAAATCACTAATCTCCTTGGGCTTGGTTATTTAATAATTGGACTAATAGAAATCCAACTCAAATGACTTATTCATTAAGACTTAATCTTAATTCTATAATACGAATCATATTCTACATGTATAATTCACGTATTCTTTCCGTATACTACACGTACAATAATCGTATTGTACTTCGTATTTACTCAACTTATTATACACAGATACTAAATAGTATCATACTTGTATAACACTCGCATTAACCTTAACACAATTCCTTCTACGCATATTATTTCCTTCTCGGAAATCAATATACTCAACCCTTAGGTTGTAAGTCTGTAGGCGAAAATTGTGTTTGCCATAAATGAAATATTATTAGATAATCCATCTTATCACGATATTCCATCATTACACATTTCTCAGAATTTTAAAATAATTTCCCGAACAGAAATGGATGAATAGTATTTTTACAAAAATTTCTCGAAAAACAATTATTTTCGTCTTGGAAATTCCAAACAAATAATTCTAGGACGAAGCCAGAATACTAACCACGTTAGCACATTCTAGGTCATAGAACGACCTTCACATAGTTTACTCACATAATAATCAATTAAATTCATTTAATTCACGTAATCAAATAAAAATTTAATTGTCATAAAAATCCGTTTTTCTCGGGTTAAAACCTAAGCTTTCCATAATTCACATTTTAGGATTTCTAAATTAGGGTTTTCAAAAATGAAAATTAACATCTTTAAATTAGAATTAAAGTTTCTTAATTACAATATACTTTCCTAATCACATTAGGACTAACACAAATTAGGATTAATATTTCCAAATTAAGATTGCTAATTTAGCAATTAAATCCATAATTTTATATTAGGGTTCTTGATAGAATAATTAGGGTTTAAAAATTTGAAATTAGGGTTTGCTAATTATTTAAGCTTGACCCTAATTACTATTATAATTAATAATACTTAAGAAATATAATCATCCTATAAGTTCTCAGATTAGGGTTTCAAATACCCAACATTTGAAATTAGAGTTCCAAGATTTGATATTAGGGCTTTCTAATAAGTAATTAGGGTTTTAAGTAATTCGTTTGGGTTTTCCTTAATAAATTACAATTAATGACGTTTAAACCTTATACACAACATTTCATATAACTAGAAGTCAAGAATGTCACATAAGTATGAGTTTTATGAACTCGTACTTAACCCTATATTCTCTACCTATGACCTATCTATCTGTTATACACATGAGAAAGGAATCACCCTCTTAACATGCATATAGCAAATAGCGCAACACAAACATTTCATAATCCCTTCCTAATCTTAACTCCCTTCTCAATACGAATTTTTATTCAATTCGTATTCATAATCCTTTCACGAATCATGCTAATTCATAAGTACAACTTACTTACATAGCAATCTTCTTCAGAAATCTTTTCAATCATTCGCTTGATCCTTCTCCAAACTATAACCTTATCAGATCACGGGGTGATCTCATAGTATATGTTACGATTTAATTGTATGATCGTTTTGTTTTACGATCTCCTATCCCTGTACTTTCAGTCTTTTAGACTCTATCTATCCACCATTATCGCTCAACTTTATTATCGAGTTAGGGAACTCAGATCTTATAACTTTCGCCAAGATTCGTCTTTGAATCTTACCGAAACACTAACTCTATGTGAGTTAGATCTTATCCTAATCACTGCGGTTATTAGTCTAAGGTAACTCTACCCTAGGTTTATAACCAATAGCTTTGATACCAACTGTGAGAGCCCCAAATTCGGCTTCGAAATCACCGCGGATTCTGTTCAATCATTCTATAACTATTTGCAGAAGATATAAACATAAATTGTTTATACAATACATTACACACTATTTCCCCAAGGTCGAGTAACCTTAACTTATACACAATTCATAATTTATCTAACAAATAACATTATTATCATACAACACTATTACAAATCTAATCGTGCACATTAACTTTAAGCTAGAACTGTCTTTAACCTTTCCTTGTATCCGAAACATTCGTCTTTATCTGCAATGGTTTATCATGATATAGCAAGGGTGAGCATGAAAGTTACCTTGCAAGTTTAAATACAATTTTAGGATATATCATGATTGAAAGAGTCTGAATAATAAGTTGGCTATAATTCATCAATATAATTGAGAACTAGCACGAACAAACTTTTGACTGAACAAGTATTGAACATGAACAAATATATCTGGACCGACAGGTAATGAAGGTGATCAGCCTTTCATACCTGACTTATACATGCAATATGTACATAGTACAATTATCCATGGCAATCAGCAATGATTAACCATAAACATATATGAATGAAACAACTCTTAGTAGAGTTAAGTAAAACTTGCTTGAACCGTTGATTACTGCTACACAATTTATATCGCTTTATCCGAAGACCTAATATTAGTAATATAGATCTCCAATATTAGAATAATATCATCACAGTATAAAATAACCTAAACACATTACCACATAATCCTATCAGTCTATAATACACATAAGACTTAGTATCAGGTCAAACTATTTCAGTCTGACTTGAAACCGACACAATTTTATCATCCCGACGGTCTAGTCGGACAAATATCGAGTTTAAGTTCAATTAAACTATGCCTAAACACTTAAAAATTATCACAGATAATCATATTATCAGTCAAAACAATTTTCATAGACTTGTAATAATTTTCAGATAATTAACATCATTTATTATAATTTTTCAATCATGAATATTGTATTTAAATGAATTAAATACCACATAATTCCTTAATTATAATATATCAAAGTATTTTAAATGTTTTAAAATCATCTTTATATGATTTTTAAACAAACTAAATTCATTATCCGATAATTGCTATTAATATTAAAATGTTAATATTTTTATGTCAAAGTATCAAAAGTTATATTTTATAACTTAAAATATTTTTATAACACTTAAATCATTTTAAATAATTTTAAATCATTAATTCTTATTTTTCCATAATTTATTTAATATATTTAATAAATAAACTAATTACCATTAATAATAAATTATTAATGAAATTCATCACAAAATACTAAAAGTCATCAAAATAACTTCAAATATTTCCTAACACCATAATATAATTTTTCATGATTTCTCATGAATTAAAATCATTTTTAAATAATTTATATAATATTATAATTAAATAAATAAATACTTTTTTATATTCCAAAAATATTAAATATTTTTGAAATATACTCAAAATAATTAAAAACTATTTTTCAGGCCTTAAAATAATTTTTCATAATTTATTTTGTATTTTGAATAATAAAAATCATTTATTTCTATTTATTTAATTCATTCATTCATTTTCTAAGTAAACTGTCGTTAAAAGGTACCATAGGCGACAAAACTGTCGCTAATGGTGTTCTTGGCCATTTTCCAGAAATTCATATCAGTCATCAAGGCATGAGGTTTGACCAACATTTGATCTTAGATCTAAGTGTTTTCTGGGCTGTTTAAAGCTTAAGGTTGTAGCATTGATGTAACTCTACAAGCATCAACAAGATTCATAGCAATCCAACATCACAATCAAGAGATATAGTCTCTCAAATATCATGTCAGACCTGTTCTTCATTTCTGGATTTTCCAGAAATGAAGAACAGCTGCTAGGTCTTACTTTGAAGCCTCATAACTTGGAATCTGGGTCTGTTTTGTGATATCTAATGGTTCCTACGTGTAGTCATGATGTCATAGTACAATTGTATATCATCAGAGAAGCATAAAAACATCATATACACATGATCCGGTAGGTCAGGACTACACCTCGTCGAGAACTCATTCTTGAAGATTCTGGGTTTTCCAGAATCTTCATCCAACTAGTCGGTCAACGATGGTTTGACCTAGTATATCTTTGATTCTGTTACTAATTTAGGCGATCTAATAGCATACATGTGTAGTTCATATAGCAGTTTACAACATCCAGCCCACAAAATAGCACAAACACTAAAAACAAGCAAGATCTAAAGCCTGCAATATCGCTGTCAGATATTCTGGAAATTTTGGGTTTTCCAGAAATAATAAATCATGATCGGTCAACGTTGTTTGACTGATCATAACATGCAAGCTACACACGATCCAACCTTGATTAAAGTTTCAGATGAAAGCCTACATGATATATTACAAGTTCATAACATAAAATACATATAATACCTAACATACACCGATCTAGAAGCCCTGACATATGAATGTTAGACCAAAAATTTCTATTTTTCCAGATTTCTAAAAGTACTAGATTCGTGCATCTAAGTGTTATGGATCTAGGTTTTGGGAACCTAGATCATCAAATGACACCCTCTAACATATATCTAACCAACAAACATCAACATCAAACCTTATATCTAAGGATTTCAAGATTTAGGGTTCTTTTACCTTTGAGGCTTTGATTCTGATTCTTATCCTTGATGATCTGACTCTTGAGAGCTAACACATCATCCTAGCTTGAAATTTTTACACACTCTCAGTCTACATTCCGGAATTTTTAGAGATAGAAAGCCTTGGGAAAAAATGAAAGTAAAGTGGTCTCTTATCTCTCTCTTTGTTCTATATAATAGATATGATATAATGTATCTAGTTGCTAGGTAGTAAACATATATAATATAAAATAGATATAGAGCACATGGGATAAACATTAAGGTGATGACTCACAAGATTTGCAAAATCTTTTGCTCAAGCTTAAGAAAAGGACATTTTAGTCTTTTCTAGAATTGTCATTTGTTGCAAACCCTTAGGGTTTAACCCTTAGGGTTAAAACCTAAGCTTTCCATAATTCATATTTTAGGATTTCTAAATTAGGGTTTTTAAAAATGAAAATTAATATCTTTAAATTATAATTAGAGTTTCATAATTACAATATACTTTCCTAATCACATTAGGACTAACACAAATTAGGATTATTATTTCCTAATTAAGATTGCTAATTTAGCAATTAAATCCATAATTGTATATTAGGGTTCCTGACAGAATAATTAGGGTTTAAAATTTAAAATTAGGGTTTGCTAATTATTTAATATTTACCCTAATTACTATTATAATTAATCATACATAAGAAATATAATCATCCTTTAAGTTCCCAGATTAGGATTTCAAATACTCGAAATTAGAAATTAGAGTTCCTAGATTTGATATTAGGGCTTTCTAGTAAGCAATTAGGGTTTCAAGTAATTCGTTAGGGTTTTCCCAAATAAATTATAATTAATGATGTTTAAACCTTATACACAGCATTTAATCTCCCGAATTAGGGTTTTAAATTTCTGAATTAGGGTTTCGGATTCCCGAAACTGAAATTAGGGTTTTAGAGTTTCTTATCCGTCATTAGGGTTTTCTAACTGAACGTTGTCATTCTTAATAATATTAGGGTTTGACACTGATAAAATTTATCAGGTCAACCCTTGACCCTTAACCACATACTGAGCACACATAATACCATATTTACAGAACATAAACACATATACACTTTATCCTGAATAATTCACCTAAATACTTCACAGAATTTTGAAATCCTCAAAATTCCATCCCAAAACATCAAACGCATACACTTATTTTCTGTCTAGGTTTATTATTTGACCTTAAATCCATCATTTAAGATTTTAATAAATTGCCTAATTTCTCGGGTTGTCACATTCACCCCTTCTTCTAAAAATTTCATCCCCGAAATTTACTTTACACCTTACTCCTTATACCATGCACTATACACCATTAATACACATCATCACATGCTACCCAATACACCACTCACAAGAGTAAAAGTTTTGAAATAATGCTGAGGAGTCATATAGACCATAAATTTTCATTTTCGAAAAGGTTTTATAGAAATTCATCCGCAAACCGTCATACCCTGAAGACATAGAGGGTGATTAGCCCGGTATGCCCAGTACTGGCCCAGTAATATTGGTTTTATCTTTTTCTCGTCACTGCCATATGCACAAAATTTTACCTCAGTCTTATTAGATTCCGTAACAAAACAATTTGGTTTGGGAAATTTCTTTCAATGAACACTTAGAGTTTACATAAACATTAGTCTAACTGAATCGAATAGCATAGACTCATATCAATAATTTAGTTCAATTGAATTATTTAAGTGTAGCCAAACCCCGTTGGCAAATTTAAAATTTTTGAAATTATTTTTAAGAATGACGTCATGATGCCGTACTGTATTAACAGTCCATTTGAGGATGTTGTCATTTGTATCTTTGTCATAACACATCATACAATAGTGGAACAACGACTTTAGATCAATTTCACACTAAGTATTCTTGTATTTATAACTCCATCACCTTTTTATCATCTCTACACCAGGTTACATGGTACATGAGTGATAAATATAATAACTTTTGATAATTATCCATGGCAATCAGCAATGATTAACCATAAGCATATCTGAATGAAACAACTCTTAGTAGAGTTAAGTAAAACTTGCCTGAACCGTTGATTACTGCTACACAATTTATATCGCTTTATCCGAAGACCTAATATTAGTAATATAGATCTCCAATATTAGAATAATATCATCACAGTATAAAATAACCTAAACACATTACCACATAATCCTATCAGTCTATAATACACATAAGACTTAGTATCAGGTCAAACTATTTCAGTCTGACTTGAAACCGACACAATTTTATCATCCCGACCGTCTAGTCGGATAAATATCAAGTTTAAGTTCAATTAAACTATGCCTAAACACTTAAAAATTATCACAGATAATCATATTATCAGTCAAAACAATTTTCATAGACTTGTAATAATTTTCAGATAATTAACATCATTTATTATAATTTTTCAATCATGAATATTGTATTTAAATGAATTAAATACCACATAATTCCTTAATTATAATATATCAAAGTATTTTTAATATTTTAAAATCATATTTATATGATTTTTAAATGATAAAATTCATTATCGATAATTGCTATTAATATTAAAATGTTAATATTTTTATGTCAAAAGTATCAAAAGTTATATTTTATAACTTAAAATATTTTTATAACACTTAAATCATTTTTAAATGATTTTTAAATCATTAATTCTTATTTTTCCATAATTTATTTAATATATTTATTAAATAAACTAATTACCATTAATAAAAATTATTAATGAAATTCATCACAAAATACTAAAAGTCATCAAAATAACTTCAAATATTTCCTAACACCATAATATAATTTTTCATGATTTCTCATGAATTAAAATAATTTTTAAATAATTTATTTAATATTATAATTAAATAAATACCTTTTTATATTCCAAAAATATTAAATATTTTTGAAATATACTCAAAATAATTAAAAACTATTTTTCAGGCCTTAAAATAATTTTTCATAATTTATTTTGTATTTTTAATAATAAAAACTATTTATTTCTATTTATTTAATTCATTCATTCATTTTCTAAGTAAACTATCGCTAAAAGGTACCATAGGCGACAAAACTGTCGCTAATGGTGTTCTTGGCCATTTTCCAGAAATTCATGTCAGTCATCAAGGCATGAGGTTTGACCAACATTTGATCTTAGATCTAAGTGTTTTCTGGGCTGTTTAAAGCTTAAGGTTGTAGCATTGATGTAACTCTACAAGCATCAACAAGTTTCATAGCAATCCAACATCACAATCAAGAGATATAGTCTCTCAAATATCATGTCAGACCTGTTCTTCATTTCTGGGTTTTCCAGAAATGAAGAACAGCTGCTAGGCCTTACTTTGAAGCCTCATAACTTGGAATCTGGGTCTGTTTTGTGATATCTAATGGTTCCTACGTGTAGTCATGATGTCATAGTACAATTGTATAGCATCAGAGAAGCATAAAAACATCATATACACATGATCTGGGCCGGTCAGACTACCTGTTAGGAACCTATTCTTGAAGATTCTGGGTTTTCCAGAATCTTCATCCCACCAGTCGGTCAACGATGGTTTGACCTAGTATATCTTTGATTCTGTTACTAATCTAGGCGATCTAATAGCATATATGTGTAGTTCATATAGCAGTTTACAACATGCAGCCCACAAAATAGAACAAACACTAAAAACAAGCAAGATCTAAAACCTGCAATATCGCTGTCAGATATTCTGGAAATTTTGGGTTTTCCAGAAACAATAAATCGTGACCGGTCAAAGCTGTTTGACTGATCATAACATGCAAGATACACACGATCCAACCTTGATTAAAGTTTCAGATGAAAGCCTACATGATATACTACAAGTTCATAACATAAAATACATATAATACCTAACATACACCGATCTAGAAGCCCTGACATATGATTGTTAGAGCAAAAATTTCTATTTTTCCAGATTTCTAAAAGTGCTAGATTCATGCATCTAAGTGTTATGGATCTAGGTTTTGGGAACCCAGATCATCAAATGACACCCTCTAACATATATCTAACCAACAAACATCAACATCAAACCTTATATCTAAGGATTTCAAGATTTAGGGTTCTTTTACCTTTGAGGCTTTGATTCTATTTCTGATCCTTGATGATCTGACTCTTGAGAGCTAACACATCATCCTAGCTTGAAATTTTTACACACTCTCAGTCTACATTCCGGAATTTTTAGAGATAGAAAGCCTTGGGAAAAAATGAAAGTAAAGTGGTCTCTTTTCTCTCTCTTTGTTCTATATAATAGATATGATATAATGTATCCAGTTGCTAGGTAGTACGAATATATAATATAAAATAGATATAGAGCACATGGGATAAACATTAAGGTGATGACTCACAAGATTTGCAAAATCTTTTGCTCAAGCTTAAGAAAAGGTCATTTTAGTCTTTTCCGTACCATTTTTTTTCTAGAATTGTCATTAGTTGCAAACCCTTAGGGTTAAAACCTAAGCTTTCTATAATTCATATTTTAGGATTTCTAAATTAGGGTTTTCAAAAATGAAAATTAATATCTTTAAATTATAATTAGAGTTTCATAATTACAATATACTTTCCTAATCACATTAGGACTAACACAAATTAGGATTATTATTTCCTAATTAAGATTGCTAATTTAGCAATTAAATCCATAATTGTATATTAGGGTTCCTGACAGAATAATTAGGGTTTAAAATTTGAAATTAGGGTTTGCTAATTATTTAAGATTTACCCTAATTACTATTATAATTAATAATACATAAGAAATATAATCATCCTTTAAGTTCCCAGATTATGATTTCAAATACTCGAAATTAGAAATTAGAGTTCCTAGATTTGATATTAGGGCTTTCTAGTAAGCAATTAGGGTTTCAAGTAATTCGTTAGGGTTTTTCCTAATAAATTATAATTAATGATGTTTAAACCTTATACACAGCATTTAATCTCCAGAATTAGGGTTTTAAATTTCTGAATTAGGGTTTTGGATTCCCGGAACTGAAATTAGGGTTTTAGAGTTTCTTATCCGTCATTAGGGTTATCTAACTGAACGTTGTCATTCTTAATAATATTAGGGTTTGACACTGATAAAATTTATCTGGTCAACCCTTGACCCTTAACCACATACTGAGCACACATAATACCATATTTACAGAACATAAACACATATACACTTAATCCTGAATAATTCACCTAAATACTTCACATAATTTTGAAATCCTCAAAATTCCATCCCAAAACATCAAACGCATACACTTATTTTCTGTCTAGGTATATTATTTGACCTTAAATCCATCATTTAAGATTTTAATAAATTGCCTAATTTCTCGGGTTGTCACATTCACCCCTTCTTCTAAAAATTTCATCCCCGAAATTTACCTTACACCTTACTCCTTATACCATGCACTATACACCATTAATACACATCATCACATGCTACCCAATACACCACTCACAAGAGTAAAAGTTTTGAAATAATGCTGAGGAGTCATATAGACCATAAATTTTCATTTTTGAAAAGTTTTTATGGAAATTCATCCGTAAACCGTCATACCCTGAAGACATAGAGGGTGATTAGCACGGTATGCCCAGTACTGGCCAGTATTATTCGTTTTATCTGTTTCTCGTCACTGCCATAGGCACAAAATTTTACCTCTGTCTTATTAGATTCCGCACCAAAATAATTTGGTTCAGGAAATTTCTTTCAATGAACACTTAGAGTTTACATAAACATTAGTCTAGCTGAATCGAATAGCATAGACTCATATCAATAATTTAGTTCAATTGAATTATTTAAGTGTAGCCAAATCCCGTTGGCAAATTTAAAATTTTTGAAATTATTTTTAAGAATGACGTCATGATGCCGTACTGTATTAACAGTCCGTTTGAGGATGCCGTCATTTGTATGACTTTGTCATAACACATCATACAATAGTGGAACAACGACTTTAGATCAATTTCACACTAAGTATTCCTGTATTTACAACTCCATCACCTTTTTATCATCTCTACACCAGGTTACATGGTACATGAGTGATAAATATAATAACTTTTGATATTTCAATTCATTTGCATCTAGCCGAAATAAGTAGCATAGACTGTACTTTAAACCGTTTCAAAAATGATTATGAGTCTACATTTTTTTAAAAGCACATAGTGCGTATTTAGCTTGATGTCAAAATTTTGAAGTCTAGCATAGCTAGGAATTTTGGAAAACTTATGTCTCCACTAATAATCATTTGCTTAACAATCTATCTGTTCTTATTATCCTCAATACTCTATTCACACACAACTATACCCAGTTCGTCAAACCACACTTATGAGTTCATAAACTTGCCACAATCATATGAGTTTAAGGACTTGTCCTAGTCAGAACTTTGGCGTCCATTCACTGAGGGGTTCATAAACATTTCATATAACTATGAGTCAAGAATGTCACATAAGTATGAGTTTTAAGAACTCGTACTTAACCCTATATTCTCTACCTATGACCTATCTATCTATTATACACATGAAAAAGGAATCACCCTCTTAACATGCATATAGCAAATAGAGCAACACAAACATTTCATAATCCCTTCCTAATCTTAACTCCCTTCTCAATACGAATTTTTATTCAATTCGTATTCATAATCCTTTCCTGAATCTGTACTAGTTCATAGTACAACTTACACACAACAATCTTGCTGTAAATCTTTTCAATCATTCACTTGATCCTTCTCCATACTATAACCTTATCAAATCACGGGGTGATCTCATCGTTTATGTTACGATTTAATTCTATGATCATTTTGTTTTACGATCTCCTATCCATGTACTTTCAGTCTTTTAGACTCTATTTATCCACCATTGTAGTTCAACTTTATTATCAGAGTTAGGGAACTCCGTATCTTATAACTCGCCGAGATTCGTCTTTGAATCTTACCGACACACTAACTCTATGTGAGTTAGATCTTATCCTAATCACTGCGGTTATTAGTCTAAGGTAACTCTACCCTAGGTTTTTAACCAACAACTTTGATACCAACTGTGAGAGCCCAATATCCGGGTTCAAAATCACCGCAGATTCCGTTCAATCATTCTATAACTATTTGCGGAAGATATAAACATAAATTGTTTATACAACACATTACACACTATTTACCCAAGGTCGAGTAACCTTAACTTATACACAATTCATAACTTATCTAACACATAAACATTATTATCATACAACACTATTACAAATCTAATCGCGCAAATTAACTTTAAACTGGAACTATCTTTAACCTTTCCTAGTATCCGAAACATTCGTCTTTATCTGCAATGGTTTATCATGATATAGCAAGGGTGAGCATTAAAGTTACCCAGCAAGTTTAAATATAATTTAAGGATATATCATGATTGAAAGAGTCTGAATAATAAGCTGGCTATAATTCATCAATATAATTGAGAACTAGCACGAACAAACTTTTGACTGAACAAGTATTGAACATGAAAAAATATATCTGGACCAATTGGTAATGAAGGTGATCAACATTTTATACCTGATTTATATATGCAATATGTACAGAGTACAATTATCCATGCCAATCAACAATGAAACAACTCTTAGTAAAGTTAAGTAAAACTTGTCTGAACCGTTGATTACTGCTACACAATTTATATCGCTTTATCCGAAGACCTAATATTAGTAATATAGATCTCCAATATTAGAATAATATCATCACAGTATAAAATAAACTAAACACATTACCATATAATCCTATCAGTCTATAATACACATAAGACTTATTATCAGGTCAAACTATTTCAGTCTGACTTGAAACCGACACAATTTTATCATCCCGACGGTCTAGTCGGACAAATATCGAGTTTAAGTTCCATTAAACTCTGCCTAAACACTTAACAATTATCACAGATAATCATATTATCAGTCAAAACAATTTTTATAGACTTGTAATAATTTTCAGATTATTAACATCATTTATCATAATTTTTCAATCATTAGTATTGTATTTAAATGAATTAAATACAACATAATTCCTTAAACATTAATATTTTATTATTAAATATTAATGAAAATCATATCATAATATTATAATATAATTATAATATATCAAAGTATTTTTAATACTTTCAAATCATATTTATATAATTTTTAAACATTAAATTCATTATCCGATAATTGCTATTAATATTAAAATGTTAATATTTTTATGTCAAAATAGCAAAAGTTATATTTTATAACTTAAAATATTTTTATAACACTTAAATCATTTTAAATGATTTTTAAATCATTAATTCTTATTTTTCCATAATTTATTTAATATATTTATTAAATAAACTAATTACCATTAATAATAAATTATTAATGAAATTCATCACAAAATACTAAAAGTCATCAAAATAACTTAAAATATTTCCTAACACCATAATATAATTTTCATGATTTCTCATGAATTAAAATCATTTTAAATAATTTATTTAATATTATAATTAAATAAATACCTTTTATATTCCAAAAATATTAAATATTTTTAAAATATACTCAAAATAATTAAAAACTATTTTCAGGCCTTGAAATAATTTTTCATAATTTATTTTGTATTTTTAATAATAAAAACCATTTATTTCTATTTATTTAATCCATTCATTCATTTTCTAAGTAAACTGTCGCTATAAGGTACCATAGGCGACAAAACTGTCGCTAATAGTGTTCTTGGCCATTTTCTAGAAATTCATGTCAGTCATCAAGGCATGAGGTTTGACCAACATTTGATCTTAGTTCTAATTGTTTTCTGGGTTGTTTAAAGCTTAAGGTTGTAGCATTGATGTAACTCTACAAACATCAACAAGTTTCATAGCAATCCAACATCACAATCAAGAGATATAGTCTCTCAAATATCATGTCAGACCTGTTCTTCATTTCTGGGTTTTCCAGAAATGAAGAACAGCTGCTAGGCCTTACATTGAAGCCTCAAAACTTGGAATCTGGGTCTGTTTTGTGATATCTAATGGTTCCTACGTGTAGTCATGATGTCATAGTACAATTAAATAGCATCAGAGAAGCATAAAAACATCATATACACAAGATCTGGGCCGGTCAAACTAGCTGTCAGGAACCTGTTCTTGAAGATTCTAGGTTTTCCAGAATCTTCATCCAACTAGTCAGTCAACGATGGTTTGACCTAGTATATCTTTGATCCTGTTACTAATTTAGGCGATCTAATAGCATACATGTGTAGTTCATATAGCGCCATACAACATCCAAATTTCACAAAATAACACAAACACTAAAAACAAGCAAGATCTAAAGCCTGCAATATCGCTTGTCGATATATTCAGAATTCGGGTTTTCGAAACAATAAATCGTGACCTAAGTTACTTATTTGTTTGATGATCATAACATGCAAGCTACATACGATCCAACCTTGATTCAAAATTCAGATTAAAGCCTACATGATATATTACAAGTTCATAACATAAAATACACATAATACCTAATATACACCGATCTAGAAGCCCTGACATATGACTGTTAGACTCACAAATTTCTATTTTTCCAGATTTCTAAAAGTGCTAGATTCAAGCATCTAAGTGTTATCGATCTAGGTTTTGGCAACCCAGATCATCAAATGACACCCTCTAACATATATCTAACCAACAAACAACAACATCAAACCTCATATCAAAGGATTTAAAGATTTAGGGTTCTTTTACCTTTGAGGCTTTGATTCTGATTCTGATCCTTGATGATCTGACTCTTGAGAGCTAACACATCATCCTAGCTTGAAATTTTTACACACCCTCACTCTACATTCCCGAATTTTTAGAGAGAGAAAGCCTTGGGAAAAAATGAAAGTAAAGTAGTCTCTTTTCTCTCTCTTTGATCTATATAATAGATATGATATAATGTATCTAGTTGCTAGGTAGTACACATATATAATATAAAATAGATATAGAGCACATGGGATAAACATTAAGGTGATGACTCACAAGATTTGCAAAATCTTTTGCTCAAGCTTAAGAAAAGGGCATTTTAGTCTTTTTCGTACCATTTTATTTCTAGAATTGTTATTTGTTGCCAACCCTTACGGTTAAAACCTAAGCTTTCCATAATTCACATTTTAGGATTTCTAAATTAGGGTTTTCAAAAATGAAAATTAACATCTTTAAATTATAATTAGAGTTTCATAATTACAGTATACTTTCCTAATCACATTAGGACTAACACAAATTAGAATTAATATTTCCTAATTAAGATTGCTAATTTAGCAATTAAATCCATAATTGTACATTAGGGTTCCTGACAGAAGAATTAGGGTTTAAAAATTTGAAATTAGGGTTTCCTAATTATTTAAGCTTTACCCTAATTACTATTATAATTAATAATACTTAAGAAATATAATCATCCTTTAAGTTCCCAGATTAGGGTTTCAAATACCCGAAATTTGAAATTAGAGTTCCTATATTTGATATTAGGGCTTTCTAGTAAGCAATTAGGGTTTCAAGTAATTCGTTAGGGTTTTCCCTAATAAATTATAATTAATGACGTTTAAACCTTATACACGACATTTAAATTCCAGAATTAGGGTTTTAAATTTCCGAATTAGGGTTTTAGATTTCCGGAACTGAAATTAGGGTTTCAGAACCAATTTTAGGGTTTCTTATCAGTCATTAAGGTTTTCTAACTTAACGTTGTCGTTTTTAATAATATTAGGGTTTGACACTGATAAAAATTATCTGGTCAACCCTTGACCCTTAACCACATACTCAGCACACATAATACCATATTCACATTACATAAACACATATACACTTAATCCTGAATAATTCACCTAAATCCTTCATAGAATTTTGAAATCCTCAAAATTCCATCCCAAAACATCAAACACATACACTTATTTTCTGTCTAGGTCTATTATTTGACCTTAAATCCATCATTTAAGATTTTAATAAATTGCCTAATTTCTCGGGTTGTCACATCCTCCTCTTTCTTTTTATGGACCCTCCGGGGGTTGTTTCCATAAGATCCGGACTGGATGTTCTTAGCAACAACTTTAAGAGCGACTAGGTCTTGAATTTTATCGGACTTTAATCCCATCTCAGCCATCTCGCCGTGTTTGATCATTTCAAAAAATTGTTTGCCAATACCAGCTAGAACTCTTTCATAGAAAGGAGCTTCCTGTACATCTATGAAGGTCATGACCATTTCTGATTCTGTCATGGAAGGAATAACTTGAGCAGCAAGGCACCTCCACCTTTGAGCATACTCTCTAAATGACTCATTAGACTGTTTCTTGACCTTGGTAATTTGGTACCGGTTAGGAGCCATCTGAGATTGAAAACTGTATTGAGTAAGGAAGGCGTGAGCCAGCTCTTCCCAGCTATGGATCTTAGAGTTGTCTAATCTGGTATACCATGAGCGGCTTTTCGATCGGACTTTTCTCAAACAATTTGCATTCGAGCTTATCATTTTCCGCGTAAGACCCAAGTTCTCCGATGAACACCTTTAAATGTGTATAAGGATCCCCTAATCAGTCATATTTCTCAAAATTAGGGGTCTTGAATTTCTCTAGATATTGAACACCAGGAAATATGCAAAGGTATGTATATGAAACACTGCCATGGGTTCCAATCCCTTTGAGAACGCGAATAGTTTCCTCCATTTGAAAGACCTTCTTCCTGATATCACTGGTGTCTGGATCTCCTTTGAGATGGGTGTTTTCAGGGTCTTTGTTGGTTGTATCAAACTGATGTTCTGGAATTGTTTTTTCCAGACCTTGAACTCCTCCTTGTGTAGAGGATTCTGTATGTGTAGGTATCTTTGTACCCTGAGTAGACTGGTGTAATTATTTTAGTAGAACAACCAAGTCTGTGATTTTTTTACTCAATCCGTCAAATTCTTCTCGGGAGACAGTATTAGACTGGTCAGAAGAAGACATGATTGGCTGTAGGCTCGCGACCTTTTTTGATTTTGAGCGGGTAACAGTCCCAATTGCTTCCCTACAAAAGACTTACGTAGTTTAGTCTTAGGGTAATGTAAATGTTATCATAACATGTTCATTTAGGAATTTTGTCCTGCAAAACCGGTTGTTAATTGATAACATGTCATGCATGCACAGATATTCTTCATATTTTCCATTACATATGAATGAACATGGAATAGAATTACTAGTAAATGTTTTTACAGGTAATTTGAAAATGGAAAGTATTAAGAGACTTCCCTCCGCATTTGGTTTATCAGAGGCTGACCTATCTTAGGGTTACTCTCGCGGCTTTTTGGCATGAAGGTTCCTAGATCATCGCAATCTACTTGACGAGAAGTTAATCCGGTCGTTCAACTGGAGCGAATCTCAGTGGTGCCTTTCCTGAGCCCTGGGGAATCATTCTTCCCCGGAGTCCAGTAATCAAACACCGACAGGATAGCCTCCTGGTGGAGGGACCACACAACATACATTCACATACAACGTGTCTCACCGTTTATGCAAAATGATGCCATGTGTGAAGCACTAATATCACATATAGATATTTAACAGTGCAGTAATTAAGATGCATTCGTACACACTCATCATAAATGTAAATGCAACATTCACACACAAGCATATAACAATTTTGAAATGCTTGAAATAGAGGCTTAAGCCCTCTTACTAGAATCCCCGGCAGAGTCGTCACATATTGACGTCGAGATTTTTTGAGTGTCCCTTTTCATTACTTGTTCTTTGGTGTTCTCATGTGAATGTGAGATTTGTTTGAAAAAACAAGTGAAAAAGGTCCGACATATATAATGTCGATGATTTGACTTTAAGAGTCGCTAGTTAGTGTATTTAACTAGTTTCACCAACGCAACCGAAAAGGTTTGCACATTGACCCAGTGTTTTGACACTGCTAGACGGGTCTGTGAAACCGAGATTCATTTTGGGTTCGGGGGCTTGATTATGCGGAGGGAAGGTGTTAGGCACCCCCCGACATCCGTGTTACCACGGTGACCGCCACTTTTCAAAGAAATTGTAATATGAATATATTTGTGTGTGTATGTGGATCAATGTGCAGTTATTTGAAAGTAGTGCGAGGCCTCGTTCGCACCTATATACATAAGGTTTGAATTTTATAGAAAAATTCAGTTTTAACCAAGATATAGCAATGACGTTTTGTAAAAGAGGTTTTTTCAAACCCTGTACTAAATAGGAATTGAGACCTTTTCATACTTCAATTTTATTATTAAATTTTCGGCTTGTTTGCTTTTATTTTTGAGATACGAAGCATTCTCGAGAAAATAATATACAGCAGTGCCGAGCTCCTCATGGGCATGACAGCCATCCAAGGAAATTCAGACATGGTAAAATAATATACAGGCTTCTTGTAGCTGAAAAATGTCCATAATGGGAACCGAATCTAGATTAAGTAAACTGAACCTGTGATCACATGATTTCTAGGCTCACATGATACTACAATTTGTATGGAAAGTAGTAAGCAGTTATATATAAAAGCATTAAATATATATATATATATATATATATATAAACATGATTAACCGCCACGAAGTAAACTCCAGGCGGGACAAAATGTAAATAAAGTCAGAAGCGATCAATCGCCACGTAAGTAAACTCAAAGACAGAATGATGTAATGCAAATAAAGCTGTAAAAGGCCACGAAGTGAACTCCAGGCCTGATAGAAATGTAAATATATATATATATATATATATGTAGAAATATATATATAAAAAGCAAGAAATACAATTTGGATGTGAATCCGTGCTCATCGTGATATGTCCGAGAACAATTATATATAAGTATATATATATATATATATATATATATATATATATATATATATATATAAAAAGCAATTAAACGCACGAGATATAAAATCTAGGCTCATCGAATGAGTCTTACCACAGCTTTATATATATAAGTATATATATATATATATATATATATATATATATATATATAAGAGCAATTAAACGCTCCTGCATCAAAATTCAGGCTCAATCGAGGCATAACTCGATAATGTTAGTCCATATATGAAATATATATATATATAAGTATATATATATAAACAGAAATGAAAACCATGGACCGAAGTCTGGGCAAACGCACACAACACGACTCTCAATGTGTATAACAGTGTGTGCTAATATGAGAAGAAGGCTTTATAGAATATAAGAAGGTTTACAATGGGTCGCCAAAGTAGACTTCTATGACTTTAAATGGATAAACACTCGACTCACTTGGATAAAAGATAGCTATATGTGAGCTAACTAGTGTTTAAAGATGAGGAAACACTCAAAAGATGTGTATACAGATTAAAATGGACAGGGCTTCCTCGCCTTTTCCCCTCCGTCTTCTTCTCAAATGGCTGACCCCAAGGCTTGTATATATAGACGGATGGCTGCAGGTACACCTGCGGCAATCGCAGTTGTACCTGTGGCTGGTCGTGATTCATCCGAGCATCGCGGGTCCCATCGTCTCGTAGTACGTGCACTCATGCACTGTAATTTCCGCTCGAACTTGCAAAACTTCAATCCGAGCATTCGAACGAGGTATATCTGACCTTCTTCGGACTGCTTGTGTCGAGAGTTACGCAATGACATGGATTAGAGGTTGTACGAAGTCAGGAAGAGGGGTCTATTCCCATGGTCTTCAAGCTTCAAATTCCATTCAAAGTACTGTTACACGTAATAATCACTCGGGATTGTCAATCCTCTAATCTTGTGCAACATTGTTGGATGTATGTATGTATGAAGTGTTGATATGACGTGCCACTATCGAAGGAACAAGATGACGTTTGACTCCTCGCTGGGGTTATCGCCGGTTTGAGTTAAAAGTAGACGTTGCTCAGGGTTACAGCTGAGATTGGACTACTTGTTGGTATGTCGCGATATCATCTTGTTGAGATGGTAAGATGACGTTGCTCAGGGTTACATCTGAGATTGTACTGCTGCTTGTTTGTATGTCTCATTGTCATCTGTGGATGTTCTTGTCTGCCCGTTGTTATCTCTGGGTCTGAGGTGTGTGTGCCTCGACAGGATGTCTGTGGTTGAAGCTGATTGCATATGTTTGAAACAAGCATTTCCAGGGTTATCGCCAGAACTGCAATTGCATCTCTTGGGGCTATAACCAAGGATGGGGTTGTTACTCCCAGTGTTGTCTCTGGGACAGGAACTGAGCGTCGCGGTGTTATCGCCGAGATAGAACTGTCCTCTCCGGTGTTTTTGCCGGTTTTTTGATCTGCATATCTCGGGGTTATCTCCGAGATTGGAAATGACATTCCCGGTGTGTGTTCCGGGTTTGAGATGATGTTCCCGGTTTGTGTTCCAGGTTTGAGATGATGTTCCCAGTTTGTGTTTCGGGTTGGAGCTGAACTTCCGGTAGTATCCGGAATGGATGTAAGCTGTCTTTCATGGTTATCTCCAAAAGATAAATCTACCCTCCTGCAATGTTAGTAATAGGAGCGTAGAAAATTTCGAGTGTCTACATCCATCAACAACGTTCATCGCGTTCTTCGCGTTCTTCGTTCGTTCTTCATTTTTAATTGATATTTTGATTACGATTTCACTTTTTCTTGGAATTTGATGTTATAAAACACCATTCCTTACTTATGTCACCGAATCATACACATGATTCATTCGGATTGCTCAAATTCATTACGAATCTTATACTTCCTTAAGAAATTTACGAACTAAACTTCTAATTCTTATTTCTTCATTTTCTCATGATTTCAACCATATGAAATCATTCTTAACATCTTCTAATTCTATTCTCATTAATTTATACTTTTAACAAAGAAAACTTAAAGATAATTTATAAGAGATAAGGTTTCAGATTATCTTTCTCCTTTAATCTTCTTCTATCAGACAAAGTTTGCACACGAGCAACCTATTCCTCCTCCTTCTCCTTCTCATCCAATCTCTCTCTCTCTCAAGTGTTGTATGATTTTCAAAATCCAAAATAAATGAAATTAAGCTTCCTATTTATAAAAAACCAAGGCTAGGGGGCAAAATAGTCATTTCACCCCTAAATTTACTATTCACACCTCCTTACTCCACCTCTTTACTATTCACGAAGCTTCCATTGGAAGCTTCATGCTTTCGTCTTGCGAAATTCGTCCGACAGTTTGAGAACTACGATTCTCGGAATCCAAATATTTTTGGATATTTCGTCTTTCCTTTACCGATTAACTTTTACGTATTCTTCGGATCTCCGAAAAACTGAAAACCACTTTTTGACATTAAGCGTTTTCCTTCACATTTTCCCTCTAACGTAGTTAAACGAATGAAAAATACATAACAGTACTTTTCGTCATTTTTATTTCATCCGATTTCTGTACTTTTCTTGAGAAAAACTTTTATCGGCTTACTTAACTTTTCACGATATATTATCATCAAATCTTTTGACGGAATGTCATTTCGACATACCAAACTCTCGAAAAGGCTTAGGTTATTCAAACACTAACCCTTAGGGTTTCATCGGGTGAATAGTGCCTATTTTATCTTTTTCCCCGAAAATATGTTGTTCCCGGAAATTTTTTATTTTTGTCTTGAAAATTCTTACTCATTCAGTCTAGCTTGTAGCCAGAATCCTCCCGATTTATAATCATCCTAGGTTCTAGAATGATTAATAAACACATAGAACAAAATATTATTAATAAAAATTCATTTTATTAATAACTAATTCTTTAAATCTTAAATTCTGGACAATCCGATTTTTTGGGTTGTCACAATGATACCCACCCGTCACCATAGCGATGTCACCAAGGAGCAAGCTATCTTACTCTTTGCAATTTTCACCAGGCTGAAGATCATTGTGGGATTAATCATCCAAGAGTCTATTCTGAAGGCTATAAAAGGTAGTACATCTGGGGGACTCCCACACCTTTCCCTGATCAGAAGGTTGTGGAAAAGGGCAAACGCGCAGTGGCGAGCAGATGAGATAGTCCAGCCACCCATTTCAGTCATCGATCATGTCATTATTTCATGGTTAAAGGTTTGGGATGGGTGTTGGGTAAAATCTAAATGCGCACAGCACACAAGTATACATGATCAACAAGTAATAAAGTGATAAGTAAAGTATAGTTCCCACAGAGACAAATATTGAATTTTATCCTAACAATTACCAATCTTGTATTATCTCAATTTTATTAAACTACTAATTTAATGATGAAATTAATGAAAAATTACTAAATAAAGAAAAATCAACTAACTACTACAAACTTTAATCAAATATTGGAGAATTAAGACTACAATTTCACTTTATGATTCACTTAGATTGACACACTTATTTTTCATTCAAAATAACTATTTTAGTTTATTAATTAAGAACACAAAAAGCAGATATAACCATCTCTCAATGCACCATACCCATATCAACTTAAATCCACAGATGGTAGAATTAAGCAGAACACCCTAATTAAGTAATTCATTATATCTCTATATGAATTATAATTAAAGAAGGTTTAATAACAAGTTCTCATAAGATTACGCGCGATGTATAGGTATATCTCTATCCTAGATATAAATTATGAATTCCAACAATACACAGAAAACATAATTACAAGCTATTATGATTAGGTCTAAACCCATACTTCATCTATCGAGTTCATATAGGTTCACAAAGAATTGGTGATCAAACAACTCATATGTTAAGCATAAACCATAATAAATGAACTGAAAATAGCATCATTAAATTAACATAGAAGCGTGACAATCTTCATTATGCAAAAGGATTCATCGTAGACTTAATAAGAGAATTTAGTTCATAACGAATGAATTAAAAACTGAAATCATCAAAGAAACAAGCATCCTGAATACAAAGTTGAACTTAAAGAATGAAAATAGTAAAAAGAACCACTTCACTTCTTTAATTCCTTTGCAATCTTCATCCTCCAACTTCCTAACGTCAATCCTCCAAAATATTGATCAAAAGCTAGGGTTTCCTAATTGTGATGTTTGATGATGATATCGTTTAATGATCATCCTTCTCTGCAACTGAATAATCTTTTTATCTTGTCCCAATCACGTACTGAATCCACTAGCTTCGCAACACTAGAGTAAGAATTACAACAAAATTTTGCCAAACCTACCGTACACCGCTGCCCCAGCGGGATTTTTACTCTTGAATAATGTTGCCTCCGTTTTGGTTTAACAAAAGAAACTCTAACTCATGCAAGTATACACGGGTCAAAAAGTAGTATAGAGTAAGAAAGTATCGATCCCACAGAGAAAAGTGAATAAATCTACACTAGCATGCAACAACCTTATCAATATTTCTGTTTGCTCAAACAATCAATTAACAAGTAAATTGATGTCTAAATTAATTATTAACAGAAAAATACTAATTAGTAAATTAAGGGAATCCAAGTAGATAGAAATGGTATCCTAATGTAATTTAATGCTTTATCCAAAATGCACGCCTCTTGTTATGCTTAATTATTTAATATGGACAGCTAGTCGAGTGCAAAAAAGTGAAACATGGCCATCTTTCAAAGTACCATGTCCAAATCACACAAAATCCACATAATGATAGAATTCATGTGAGCATCAAAATTACCTAACCCACTATATATCTATATGAATTATAAGCAACAATGAATTAAGCACAAGCTCTCTCAATGACTACACATGGTAAACTGGTATATGCCTATCCAAGTTATAAATCACGAAACCTAACACATATAAGTCTTATGAACATATGCCAACATGATTAAATCTGTACTTATTCCTTATTCAATTCCATATAAGTAATTAGGGTGAATGGTGATCAAACATTCAAACATATAGGTGCAACCATGTTAGGCAATCCAATCACTATAAGAAAACTAGTCATTGCCGACGGGCATTGCCTTGCCAATGACCATAGTGCCGTTGGCACAACCGTCACCCCACAGGTCATCGCCCCTGGCTCCTGTTGCCAGCCGTCGGCATCATTGTCATTACAGACGGGAGTCATTGGCGACGTCATAATGTCACTACCGACGGCTATACCAACGGGAAGGCCGTCGGCAAAGACCCCATAGATTTTTTGAAGGAAAACTCATTACCGACGGCATAGCCGTCGGCAATGCCTTAGAAGCCGTCGACAATGACCTTAATCCCATGTCTGTCGTTATATGTCATTGGCGATGGCATTGCCGTCGCCATTACCCCCGTCGGCAATGACTACATATATTTTGATTTTTTAAAAAAAAATTCAAAATTTCCCTGTTCATTTACAAATATACACCTGTTATAAACTAATAACAACCATCAAATCACAACTATACCTGTTATAAACTAGTAACCCAAATCAAATATATAGATAAAAAATATAATGGTCGTCGGTATAACTCAAAAACTGTACAAATACATACATGAAACTCAGAATATAACATAAACTAAACTAACTACAACCCGTCGCCTGTCTCCATGTCATCAAGTCAGCGGTCATAACCCTGTACTGGAGGAGGCTGCTCGTCATCAACTCGACGGTCATCACCCTGTACTGGAGTGGAGGAGGTTGATCGTCATCAACTCGACGAGCATCGCCCTGTACTGGAGGAGTCTGCTCGTCATCAGCTCATCGGTCATCACCAGTGCCTCCACCTCCACCTCCACGAGTCTCGTCAACAAGACGCTATCAAATTAAAATATTAATAACAAAATCAAAATGAAAACAAATTTACATTATTTTAGTTTGTGTTCTTCAAGTTAGGCGGACGGGACTCGAACTCAGGCTTCGTATATCAGAATCGAGTCCCGTCAGTTGTAACGCGTGTCTATTACCTATGCGGTGCTATTACCTATGTTCGCGTATCAACTGGACGGCCGGGGCGGGTTTTGGGCTCTTTTTCGGCTTTTTGCCTAACTGTTGACGGGTTTTGCAAACTGGGACTTAACTCGGATTTCGTATGTCAGAATTGAGTCCCGTATGTTGTAACTCATGTCTAATACCTTCTCGGTGCTATGTGTATGTTTGCGTTGCGTTCGGACGACCGAGGCGGGTTTTGGGCTCTTTTTCGGCTTTTTGCCAAACTATTGGCGTGTTTTACAAAAAGAGACTTAACTCGGTCTCCGTATATCAGAATCGAGTCCCATAAGTTCTAACACGTGTCTAATACCTACTCGGTGCTACGTGTGTGTTTACGTGATGTGTGGACGATCGAGGCGGGTTTTGACCTATTTTTCGGCTTTTTGCCTAAGTGTTGGCAAGTTTTGCAAACTGGGCGATAACTCGGATTTCGTATATTGGAATTGAGTCCCGTATGTTCTAACGTGTGTCTAATATGCACTCGATGCTACGTGTGTGTTTGTGTGGCTTTTCGGATGACCGAGGCGGGTTTTGACCTGTTTTTCAGCTTTTTACCTAAGTGTTGGCAAGTTTTGCAAACTGGGTGATAACTCAGATTTTGTATATCAGAATTGAGTCCCGTAAGTTCTAACGCATGTCTAATACCTACTTGGTGCTACGTGTGTGTTTGCGTGGCATTCGGATGACCGAGGCTGGTTTTGACTTATTTTTTGGCTTTTTGCCTAAATGTTGGCGAGTTTTGCAAACTGGGCGACAACTCGGATTTCGTATATCAGAATTGAGTCCCGTAAGTTCTTACATGTGTCTATAACCTACTCAGTGCTACGTGTGTGTTTGCATTTCAGTCAGACGACCGAGGTGGGTTTTGACCTATTTTTCAGCTTTTTGCCTAAGTGTTGGCGAGTTTTGTAAACTGGGCGATAACTCGAATTCCGTATATCGGAATCGAGTCCCATAAGTTCTAATGCGTGTCTAATACCTACTCGGTGCTACGTGTGTGTTTGCGCGGCGTTCGGACGACTGAGGCGGGTTTTGACATATTTTTTGGCTTTTTGCCTAAGTGTTGGCGAGTTTTCTAAACTGGGCGATAACTCGGATTCTGTATATCAAAAATGAGTCCGATAAGTTCTAACACATGTCTAATACCTACTCGGTGCTACGTGTGTGTTTGCGTGGCGTTCGGACGACCGAGGCGGGTTTTGACCTATTTTTTGGCTTTTTGCCTAAGTGTTGGCGAGTTTTGCAAACTGGACGATAACTCGGATTCCGTATATCGGAATCGAGTCCCGTAAGTTCTAACACGTGTCTAATACCTACTCGGTACTATGTGTGTGTTTACGTGGGTTTCGGACGACCGAGGCGGGTTTTGACCTATTTTTTGACTTTTTGCCTAAGTGTTGACGAGTTTTGCAAACTGGGCGATAACTCGGTATCCGTATATCGGAATCGAGTCCCGTATATTTTAACGCGTGTCTAATACCTACTCGGTGCTACATGTGTATTTGTGTGGCGTTCGGAAGACTGAGGGAAGTTTTGACCTATTTTTTGGCTATTTATCTAAGTTTTCTCCAGTTAGACGGACGAGACTCGAACTCAGGCTCCGTATGTCGGAATCGAGTCCCGTCAGTTGTAACGTGTGTCTATTGCCTATGCCTAGGTGTGTTAACTAGTTATTTGATAGTTTATATAAGCAATATAATTATAAATAAAGAAATACATCAATGATAAGTTTTACCTGTCGAATATGTGGAGGAAAGATATTGGCAGAGACAACTGCACATACACGGATGGGCTCCTCCCGGACTACACCCATGAGGTCGTTAGCAGCAGCTGCAGGAACTATGGAGCCGTGGACAACCTCCTGAACAAGCTGGTAGATCCGCTCGCGTGATGGTGCGCCTGACTACATGACACTGCTCGCAATGCACCCCTCTATGATCCGCCTGAAGAAGTCGTCAGATAATGAAGAGCCAGTGCCTGATCCACTCGCACCACTACCTCCGGTGGGTGGGCGACGTCGAGATCTCACAGCAGGGACTATAGTGTAGGCTGGGACATGGGGGATGCCAACAACTCTACCCTTCTCCGACCCCCTGTAGCCTCCAGCCAGTCCTCCATCTCCTCGTCCTCACGCTCAGCGTCAGCCACTGGGGTGTCACCTCTCTGGGTGCTCTGGACCACAGAAAGGTCCTCGAACCGTGTCTGAAAAAACACAGAAATAGGTGAAAAGCAAGTATTACACAAAACAATTCAAAAGAATTTCAAAGCCATCAAATACATACTAAATGAAATAATTAAATTACTTACCGCAATGCACTCTGCCTTAGGTGACATATAACCACCGTCACCTTTCTTCTAGTAAGCGTGCCACCAAAACTCAAGGCGGGAAGGTCGGTGCTTTAGACTCGCCTCGAGTCTCTCCCTGTAGAGGTCGTACGACTGACTCCCAGTGCAGTGTGGGAGATGACTCTACTATCGGGTAGTGGCTATCTGTTGTCTTGAGCATCTTCTTGAATGCCTCCCAAATATCGCACATCTCCTTTCCTTACACCGGCGAAGACCAATGAAATCTGGTAGGACATCTCTAAGTGTCTCCGTCATCACCATCTTAGTTTGGGCCTTCTTCTTCGATCGTACACCCACTTGTGCCAATTCATCTCGAGATACTTCCCGAAACGGTCATCCCATGTGCCTCCTGCCTGATCCCTCGAAATGATAATATCTCTGCAGTACAACATATGAATATCAGCAGTTACTTAGTAGACAACATAAAGCAAAGCGATAAATAAATAATCAAAAGCCCAAATTAAAACTAACATATGAATGAATGACTTCTTACCCTGAACTCAGCAATAATAAGTGCACGTGTGCGGTCATCCACATTCGCCCACCTCATCCACGGGCTGGAGAATCGATTGTGGACGATCCCAAGCAACGTGTTCCTTGGCGTCACGTCAAGGATACTAAAATGTAAATTATTAAATTTCAAAATTACAAAGAATATATAAGAACTAAATAATTAATACAAACGTAATGTATATATTACCTAGTAGTCCCGGCCCGGCATATAAGCGGCGACTGGGGGGGATTCCCTAACAATCCACGTGCTAGTCCTCACAGAGGCCTACGTCGATCACCTGATGATCCACGTGTAATACAACAATATTAATATAAACGAATATAATGTCAATATTATATAAAATTACAAACAATAAGATGTATAACAACAAAACATGTAATTATACACGATGATCCTACCGATCATCACCAAAGACTACCTCCACTACCCCACGGCTGAACTACCAAAGACGCCCCACCCGATCGCTATGTGGTGTACGCGCCATATTTGTATATATACTGTCAAATCATCATCAAGAAGTTAATATGCGGATACAACTAAAAGGATACAAACACAAATATCATAATCATCATGCACATACAACTAAAAGGATACAATATGCAGATATAACTAAAAGGAAACAACTATGACATTTGAATACAACTAAAAGGATACAACATGTAGATACAACATGCATTTGTTCTTTTATTTTATTTTTATTTTATTTATTTATTATTTTTTATAGGCTTAAATATAAAAAATGGCAACAAAGTCACGATCATTTATGCTCCAAAGTCACCGTGTTTGCTCTGTTCCTGCCTATTATACAAAAATGGCGACTCTTTGTTTTCCTCTTTTACTTTCTCTCTCCTCCTCAATTCATTTTCCATCATAAAAATTCAGACTATTCAGATTCTCTCTCTTCTTCTCCATCAAATCAATTAATCAGAACCTCAGTTTTCACTCTTTTAGTCAAAAAAAGAACAAGAGCACAAGAAGATATTTACTTGGTAAAGCTTTGTGAAAAGATGAAGAGGGATAGAGAGGAGATATCAAAATCTAAAAACAGTGAGAAAAAAGGGAGATCAAGTAATTCTCTGATGAAATCCTCCTCTTCATAGTTTAGAAGAAGAAGAGGGAGATCAAGAAAATATTCGACAGTTTAATCATCTAATTGACAAAATTAAGATAACAGATGATGTAATTAATGTAAAGACAACTTAACGATGAAAAAGGGAATATGTGGTTCCTAGCTACTCTAAATGACACTACATTCATATTATGCTACTAGAGCCTGACTATACATTACATATAATAGAATCAAATTTGGTAAATATGAAATGTGAATCCTCCCCGACTTCTCTCGTTGTACTACCAACTGAAAAAACATACAAAAATAAACTTAAATAAACATAACAGTTCAACAAGTACAGAAATTATTTACTTTGTTAACCTAAACCAATTATATCTATATCTATATCTATATATATATATATAGATATAGAGATTTGTCTAAGTTTTTTATATACTATAATGTAAACATTTGGATTGGCTAATGAAGATTATAAAACGGATTGTATTTTATGTTTGTTGTGAAAGATCATGGCACATGGTCGAGTCGGGAGACAGATAGAGTTTAATTAGCTCAATCAATTAAATTATATTAAAATAAAATTTGATTTCTTTTATTAACAAAAATAATCACAGTTTGTATAAAAGCTATTTTTTGTTGCAAATCTTTCAACATTGTCAGTTTGTCACAATCCAGCAAATGAGTGTCCAATTTGTCTATTACAGACGCACTTAATATTAATTATTATGTTATTTTTTGAAAAAATAAATAAATTATTCTAATAATTTTAATTCACAATAATAATGCTAATCTTGAAAAATAATTATATCTTGCTTAACTCTAAACATACCTCTGTTAGTATGAGGATAAATATAAGGCAATCGCTATTGTCATAGTAAAAAAATAATGATAACAAAGTAAATATACATTACTAAACTTAAAATTCATGAAGAAATTATTATAGAAATTTCATAATGGTAAACATAACAGATGTTTCTGCAAGTACATATGGGGCTGAAAATTTACACATACAAATTAATATCATATTAAACCAAATACAGTTCAATAAAAGTTCAACCTTGAATGATTATATAGTTTCATATTAAATACCCAACTTGAACCTAATTAAATTAAAGAGGAGATAGGAAAATTAGTTTATAGAAATTGAATAAAAATCATAGCCCCAATTATAGCACATTATTAAATGTTGTTGTATGTTCGAAATCTTATATGTTTATGAGCCTACCAATGCAAATAAGGTGAAGGCTTCTGAAGTTGCAGCGACGAACTAGCCGGAGGTACCGTCGGAGGACCTGTCAGAGGCCTTGACTGCAGCGGCGAAAGGGGAGGGGTTGCAACAAGGATGAAAGAAATGGGTTGCTTGTGAATCAATAAATCAAAATGGGTGAAATGGATGAACTTTAGAGAATCAGTAAACTGAATTTGAGATTCAGTGGGGAAATTAAGGAGTGAAAATGGCTGATATTGAGAGGGAAAGAAATATAGAGAAGGAAATTTTATAAAAGGAGTCGTTGCCGTCGAAGAGGTTTTAAATGTCATTCTCGACGGAATCCCTCGTCGATATTGACCCCGTCGCTAGTGAGTCAATACCGACGGCAATACCGTCGATGTCAAAATAATTATCATCATCAATGAGCTTTTCCCTCCACCGGGAATGTCTGGCACCAAAAAAAGGTCATTACCGACGGCAATCATTGGCGACGGCCGGGCCGTCGACATAGACCTTATTATCGACGGGGATTGTGCCGTCGGTATTGAGCCCGTAGCCAATGACCCTTTTTTGTAGTAATATTAAACATACAAGCATCACAAATAAGCATACAAGTATGGACTACACATTAAATTCCATTAGAATCCCATAATGGAAGTTAGTTCATTTCTGAATCAACAACCATTATGGGATTGAAGCCAAGCATTGAAATAAGAAATAAAAGCAAAGAGATTTAAGGGAAATGAGGAATCAAATTTGATAAAACCCTGCTTCACAGTCTGATTCCAAGCTAGTTCAGGTCCATATTCATCAACAAAATTAAAACCCGGTATTTAAAATCAATCAATCTAGATAGAGAAGCTGAAAGAAATATAGAAATGCTATAGAATCTCTCTAGACTATGAAACCCTAAAAGTAGAAATATTAACTGATAATAACCATCTTTTCAAACTAGCCAATGTATCTAAATATAAGAAACACGCTTCAGCATTACAAAATAGAAAGTCAACATTTTAAGTCAAGTATGACCGGAGCGGCCGCGCGGTGCTATAGTGGGATTCGGACGCGGGCGCGCTGTGTGTTTTTCTGCCGAGTTCCTAGTGCGGGCACACCATGTCTTTGTATATGATGGGCGCGGGCACGCCATTCCTTGTCTGCATCTAGCATCCTTCTGGTGTGGGCGTCTTGATCAATAAAGCTATATGGCGTGTGGCCCGTACCGGTCTTGGACTCACGCATACTACTGGTGTTTGCTTTTGTGTTGTTGCTGCTTGCTCTTCACTTCTTTCTTCGTCACTTAATCACTTCAAATACCCTCTTCCATTGCTTTAGTTCAGCTCCAAATATCCATCCTAGCCATTATTCAACATGCCATGCCATTGCTAAGCCATTACTGTAAGACCCCAACTTATTATTAATGAAATTTAATTTTCTCTATTTATTATTTTGAAATAGTAAGGGTTGATTTAATTAATGTGGATAGTTAAGGGTAAAATACGCAAATATTTCAAAATAAGCAAGTGGTTATAAAATATTCATTGTTGTCGGGGATTATTCGTTTGGTCGTGGAATATTAAATCTTGTCGGGAATATTAAATGCGACGAAGCATGACCATGTGTGGGCCCCATAATGGAAAGCGATTGGATGAAGAAAGCGACAAATATAAGTTGTTTAAAAATAACAGTAGTTATTCAGAATTATCTTGTTAAAATACTCGGTGGTTAAAACACAAGAAGACACGGTATTTTTCATTATCGAAGCAATAATTCATATTATCTGAATAATATTATTAGATAACATTATTGGCAATGTCTAGTAAGTTCTCGCTTAAGGAGAGGTTTGGTCACCTAATTGCGGCGCCAAGAAGGAGAAATTCTTATTGAAAGCCCCTCTTTCAGAGAACCGCACGGTTGTCGATATTGTGATTACGTAATATTATTTGTTAACAATTAATTATTGATTCATATGATAAGAAAAATAATGATTTTATGTGGATATAGATGGAGAAAATTTTTAATGTGACAATTGTTGAAAATTGAAATTTTATCTTTTTACGATAAAATAATTCATTTAAATATATTATTATATTTTAATAATATAATAATGGTGATATTTTACAACGAATGTGGGATATATGAGTATACGAGGAGGAAGAGTATTTTTGTTGCAATAAATGTTTAAAACATGTTAAACATGTCGGTTGGACCCCATTTATTATTGAAATTTAATTATAACACAAAAATCGCCTGCTTATGGATTTGGTCAATTTTTGTTTGGAATTTGGAAAAACTTTCTTACGTAGAAAGTTGTAGAGAATTGAATTTCCTATAAAAAGTCGCGAGTTTTAAATTTTCTGACAAAAGGGCTATTTATTGTGAATTATTGAAGTTCGAAGCTCAAAATAATTGATTTTTGGAAGTTTAAATTATTTTAAATTAGAAAAACGTTTTTCTTACTTTTTCTAGAATGTGGCATGTCTTTGATTGAGTGAAATCAGATTTCAAGAGTGGCGTATGAATTTTGATATATATATAATAATATTAAATTAAATTTTACGCTTTGGTGTTCTAAGCGATTTCCTATAAATAGGGTGCTTAGGTTAGAATTGAAAATTACACCGAAATCAAGTTTTATCTCTCTATATTATCGGCGTATTCTTGTGAGTATTTTGAGTATACTTTGAGTATTGCTATACGGTCTGAAGTTCAAGTCATAGCCTTATATCCTGTTTCAACTAAAGTCTTGTCTTTGTGAGGTAAGGGATATTATTTTTTTCGTAATGATATTATTTCTTCAATATCATTATGTTGAAATATTGATCTGAAGTTTTTTTATCAAATTTGGAACTTTTGGTGTCGGAGTTACTATTCACTTATACTTACCTTATTTCACGTTATCTGATCTTATTCACGAATCGACACTATTCATCAAAAATAAAAATTTTCTTTTTTAGTCAAAATATCTATTCGGATACTAGCTTTGATTGTATCCATGTTTTGATCATTCTTGAATTTTACACCACTATAATTATTTTTGAGGTATTTTTGGACATGGATAAAACAAAGTACGAATCCTTAATCCTTAATCCATGTCATTTTGTTTCACTGGATTTGTTTCTTTAAAAATATTTTTCATCATCCTCAGTCTTAAATGATGATATTATTGAATATCTTTGGCATGTAGTGCAAAAATGAATGATTTCTAAAGAATATCTTTGGCATGTAGTGCAAAGATGAATGATTTCTGAAGAATATCTTTGGCCCGTATTGCAAAGATGAACAAGTGTTTAGATGAATATGACCAACTGATGAATATCTTTGGCTTGTAGTGCAAAGATGAATATTTGATTCCAGATATATATTGATTGATGTTACAGGGATAAAAGATAGACGATGAACTTTTAAATTCATACATAGAAGATAGTTGTTTGCATTCTCTACTTAACTCTTCTAATTGAATTATTATTTCATTGCGAATATTGATTTAAAATTTGTTGTCTATTGTATTCTATTAGATTTTTCCTGTTGAAGACTAACGGTAATTTGTTGTATATTATCTTAGTCATAATATTCTTTCTTGGGCTAGTTGAGCTCACCCTTTTCCTTTTTGTTCCATTTTTCTTCTCGGGAGGCGAGAATATAGCGAGTATGCAGCCTGTGGGTATGGAATGAAGGTTCTAGAGAGAGTTGTTTAGTAGTCCTCACCATTTTTGTAAAATAATGTATCAATAAATGTGATGAGAATTTATTTGAGTATAGATATTGTCTAGAAGATAATATTTGTATTCAAACTCACGCTTTCTTGTTGTAATAATAAAGTTGTAGTTGTTTACATACCATGTATTGACAACTCATAATGGGTGATGTATACCTATTTTGGGGGCGTCACGGTTGGTATCGAGCTTAGGGATATGATCTCTGGTGGAGATCGGGAATAGAACTAGGAGGGAGAGACGAGTAAATCCTTCGCTAGTGTGTCCTACCTAAGCTTATTTGTTAGTTGGTCAAGATATAAGGATATTATGTAATATATTGATTTCCTTAATTAACCCTTGTTTTATGACGATGTTTGAGAATGTCGATTGAGAATATTAACAATGGAAATGAGACCGTGGAGACGCCAAGATTACTCACCAGCCGAGGAGAACATGCAAAGTGGTGGCAATGTTCCTCCCGTGAACAACACCAATGAAAGCGAGATGATGAGCGAGGCATGTTTAGAAGCTTTTTGCGATTCATGCAAAATCGATTTAGGAGACTCGTGTTCAAAATATAGGAGAAATGATAGCAATTCACGGGTTGTCACAAATTTCAGTGATTCGAAAGTTGGGACCACGAAATTTAAGGGAAAGCCGATTCGATCATGGCGTAAACATGGGTCAAGCAAATTACCAAGATATTCGATGTCTTGGGATGCACGGAGAAACGAAGGTTCCATTCGCCACCTTTATGTTCCGTGGCGAAGCGCGACTCACTGGTGGGAGTCTGTGAAGCTTACCCATCCAACCGACTTTTCGGCATGTCTTGGGAGACATTTGAAACTATTTAATGACAAATACTTTCACGAAAGTGTTCGGTCATATGAAGGAAGTGGAGTTCAACAGATTAGAACAAAACAACATGATTTGTCTCGATGACGAGGCAAAGTTTGCAGAGTTATCCAGTTTTGCACCTCATTTGGTAGAGAATGAGGAACGATGATGCGATGTTTCCAAGAGGTTTGAAACCCGCGATACGACAATATCTCATTTCTCATAAATTTTCTCTCTATTCGGATGTTGTTAACGAGGGCTCAATTGTTAGAGTGAGATAACGAGTATGTTCAACCGAGGGACCATAACCGTGGATCGTACTCGGAGATAGCGATCAATGTAATAATGATAACCAATGAGAAAGAAATGACGGACAAAAATGGTAACCACTCTGGTGGTAATCATGGCCATGAAAATAGAAGAAGCGAGTCGAGGAGATTTTAAAAAGAGGAGATTTAATAACGACCATGTGAAGACGACGGTCTGCGTGACAAGAATCGGTTCTATGGGAGGAGAACGACCACCGATCGTATGCTATAAATGCGGAAAAGAGGGACATATCGGTCAAACTGCTCACAACAGTTCAAGGTATACTATAATTGTGGAAAGGAAGGACATATCGCTCGAGATTATGCGGTAGCAAAACCTAGTTCGATTAGGGGACGGTGACTCAAAAGATCATCCCGAAAAAGTCAAAGTCAATCGGTTCCAGGAAGAGCGTTTGTTGTGACTAGTCAAAATGCGAGGAACCCAAACGAGGTGATCACGAGTAAGCTATTTATAAATTCTTGCGAAGTTTATACCTTACTTCATACCGGTGCTACCCATTCATTTATCTCTCCTTCTTGTGCTCAACGTTTAAACTTGACTCGGAGAAATTAGACTTTGACCTATCTGTGGAAACTCCGTTAGGAGAAACTTTCATCACATCCACTTTGCTTATAAATCTTGTTTGATTCAAGTTGGCACCATTACCTTACCATTGACCTTATCTCTTTAAAGATACTTGCTTTTGATGTGATTTTAGGGATTGATTGGTTAACTACTCATCATGCCAAAATTGATTGTTTTCGTAAGGTTTGTTAGTTTTCATTTTCCTAACTTGACTGTTTGTACAATTCAAGCAACTAAACCATTAAAATCAATCACCGTCATATCTAATCATAAAGCTATTCGTTTATTGAAAAATGGATGTCAAGCTTTCTTAGCCCATGTTATGGATTTGAATAAAGACACGTCAAATTTGAATAATATTCCCATTGTTATTGACTTTCCCGGCGTATTTCTGAAGAACTTCCGGGCTCACCCCTCAAACGTGAAGTTGAATTCTTTATTGATCTTGAACTGGTACAAATCCCATTTCTAAAACCCCATATTGAATGGCTCCTATTGAACTTCAGGAGTTAAAGGTCCAACTACGATTATTGTTGGACATCGGTTTCATTCGTCCCCAAGACATCTCCTTGGGGTGCTTCATTTTATTCGTAAAGAAGAAAGAAGCGGGAGTATGCGACTTTATATTGACTATCGGGAATTGAACCATGTCACCATCAAGAATAGGTATCCTCTACCTCGTATTGATGACTTGTTTGACCGATTGCAAGGGCACAATTCTTTTCAAAATCGATCTTAGCTTACGGATATCATCATCAAAGATTAGAACCGAGGATATTCAAAAGACCACCTTCGTAACTCCGGATGGGCATTATGAATTCTTAGTCATGTCTTTCGGACTAACTAATGCTCCTGCGACTTTCATGGATATGATGAACCGAGTATTCAAGGAATATTTGGATCAGTTTGTTGTTGTCTTTATTGATGACATCCTCATATATTCCAAAAGTCGTGAAGATCATGAGCACCATTTGAAGCTGGTACTCTAAAGGCTTCGTGAAAATAAACTATATGCCAAATTGAAGAAATACGAGTTCTGGCTTGAGGAAGTAGCATTTCTTGGGCACGTAGTGTCAAAACATGGAGTATCCGTGGACCCAACGAAGATTGAAGCAATACAAAGTTGGGAGCAACCGAAGTCGGTGACCGAAGTATGTAGCTTTCTAGGTCTAGCTGGTTATTATCGGAGATTCGTAGAAGGGTTTTCTCGAATCGCTACTCCATTAACTCAGCTAACTCGGAAGGATACAAAACTCGTTTGGAGCGAAGAATGCGAGAAGAGTTTCCAAGAGCTTAAGAGGAGACTTATTTCGGCACCTGTTCTAACAATACCATTTGGTTCGGATGGATTTGTTATCTGCCGATGCTTCGGGCAAAGGGTTAGGATGTGTTCTCATGCAACGTGGGAAAGTCATAGCCTATGCCTCGCGACAACTTAAAGAGTATGAGAGGAATTATCCTACTCATGATCTAGAGTTGGCAGCAGTTGTTTTCGCGCTAAAGATATGGAGTCACTATCTATATGGGGAGAAAGTGGAGATATATTCAGACCATAAAAGCCTTAAATATTTCTTCACTCAAAAAGAACTTAACATGTGGCAGCGACGTTGGCTCGAGCTATTGAAAGACTACGACCACACTATTCAATACCATCCTGGTAAAGCGAACGTGGTAGCTGACGCATTGAGTAGAAGATCATATGCGGGAATGAGTGTGATGATGTCAAGTATACGCATAGAGCCAACTTTAATAGAAAAAGTTAAGGTTGCTCAAGCCACCGGCCCGAGTGATCGTATGAAGAAGAAAGTACAAGAAGGAGCTATTCCGGAAGCGAGAATTGATGAAGAAGGAATACTTCGAGTCCACTCTAGACTATGTGTCCCTAACGACTCTGATTTGAAGTACAAGATTATGATGGAGGCACACAATACACCATTTGCAATCCATCCTGGATGTACCAAAATGTATCGTGATCTTTGACATACATTTTGGTGGAACACTATGAAGAGAGAGATTGCAAAGTTTATCTCGATGTGTTTAACTTGTCAACGTGTAAAGGCGGAGCATCTAGTACCTAAGGGTCCGTTGCAACCACTTGAGATTCTGAAATGGAAGTGGGAACACATTACCATGGATTTCGTTACGGGTATTCCTACGAATTCTCAAGGCATCAATGCTATTTGGGTTATTGTTGATAGATTAACCAAGTCTGCTCATTTCTTGCCGATACGGGAGACTTATTCCCTTGAACGTCTTGCTAGTATGTACGTGAATGAGATTGTGAGGTTGCATGGCATGCCTGTATCCATAGTTTCGGATCGTGACCCAAGATTCACTTCAAGATTTTGGGTTAGCTTACAAAAAGCTATGGGCACGGATTTACGATTCGGCCGCATACCATCCTCAAACAGACGGACAATCGAAAAGGACTATTCAAACTCTTGAAGATTTATTAAGACTCGTGTCCTAGACTTCAAGGGCGGTTGGGATAAGTATTTACCATTGGTGGAATTCTCCTACAACAACAAGCTTATCGTGCAAGTATAGGTGTGGCTCCATTTGAAGCATTATATGGACGAAAGTGTCGCTCTCCAAAGATGTTGGGACAAGGTGGGTGAAGCAACATTGTTGGGACCCGAGTTGGTACGTATGACTACAGAAAAGATCCAAATGATTCGACAACGTATACAAACGGCACAAGATCGACAAAAGAGTTATGCGGATCTTCATCGAAAAGATGTGGAATTTAGTATAGGGGATCATGTATTGTTGCGAGTTGCTCCATGGAAGGGAGTTACAAGATTTGGGAAGAAAGGAAAGCTCAATCCACGATTTATTGGTCCATTTCAAATTCTTGACCGAGTAGGAAATGTAGCTTATAGACTCGCGTTACCTCCAAGTATGTCTCGTGTTCATAATGTGTTTCACATATCTATACTTCGTAAATATGTGAAAGACCCGAACCACGTTATAGAGTTAGAACCAAACGAGATAGCCGAAGACTTAACGTATGAGGAGGTACTTGTCAAGATCTTGGATAGGAAGGAGCATGTCCTACGCGCAAAGGTCATACCACAAGTTAAAGTTCTGTGGAGGAATCATGCTATAGAGGAAATGACCTGGGAATTGGAAATGGAAATGAAAGCGAGGTATCATCACCTTTTCAAACACACAGTACGTCGTCGTCAATTTCAAGGATGAAATTTCATAAGGAGGGGAGGTTGTAAGACCCCAACTTATTATTAATGAAATTTAATTTTCTCTATTTATTATTTTGAAATAGTAAGGGTTGATTTGATTAATGTGGATAGTTATGGGTAAAATACGCAAATATTTCAAAATAAGCAAGTGGTTATAAAATATTCATTGTTGTTTGGGAATATTCGTTTGGTCGTGGAATATTCAATCTTTGTCCGGAGAATATTCGAATGCGACGGTAGCGACCATGTGTGGGCCCCATAACTTGAAAGCAATTGGATGAAGAAAACGACAAATATAAGTTGTTTAAAAATAACGAATAGTAGTTGTTACCAGATTATCATCTTTAAAATACTCGGTGGCTAAAACACGGAAGATTGCGGTATTGCACCAATTATTGATTCTTACGTGAAGAAGGCACTACTCAATAATGGTTACGATAATTAATGCTCAATATTTTATTGGTTTAATAATTGTTACGTTGATATTTTATATTGTTGTTGTTTCAATAATTGTCATTACACAGTATTTTTCATTATCGAAGCAATAATTCATATTATCTAAATAATATTATTAGATAACATTATTGGCAATGTCTAGAAAGTTCTGTCTAAGGAGAGGTTTGGTCACCTAATCATGCGCCAAGAAGGAGAAATTCTTAATGGAAAGCCCTCTTTCCTGAACCGCACTCGTCATTCAATATTGTGATTCTGTAATATTATTTGTGAACAATTAATTATTGATTCATATGATGAGAAAAATATTGATTTTATGTGGATATAGATGGAGAAAATTTTTAATGTGACAATTGTTGAAAATTGAAATTTTATCTTTTCTCGATAAAATAATTCATTTAAATATATTATTATATTTTAATAATATAATAATGGTGATATTTTTACAACGAATGTGGGATATATGAGTATCTGAGGAGGAAGAGTATTTTTGTTGCAATAAATGTTTAAAACATGTTAAACATGTCAATGGACCCCATTTATTGACCGAATTTGATTATAAATCGTAAAAATCGCTCGCTTGTGGATTTGGTCAATTTTTGTTTGGAATTTGGAAAAACTTTCTTCTGCAAAGTTGTAGAGAATTGAATTTCCTAAAAAAAGGCGCGAGTTTTGAATTTTCTGACAAAAGGGCTATTTATTGTGAATTATTGAAGTTTTGAAGCTCCGAAATAATTGATTTTTGGAAGTTTAAATTATTTAAAATTAGAAAAACGTTTTTTCTTACTTTTTCTAGAATGTGGCATGTGCTTATTGAGCTGAAATCAGATTTCAAGAGTGGCGTAGGAATTTTGATATATATAATAATATTAAACTAAATTTTCTGCTTTGGTGTTCTAAGCAATTTCCTATAAATAGGGTACTTAGGTTAGAATTGAAAATTACACCAGAAACTGAAGTTTTCTCTTTTATATTATCGAGCGTATTCTTGTGAGTATTTTGAGTATACTTTGAGTATTGCTATACGGTGCAAGTTCAAGTCATAGCCTATATCCCAAGCTTTTCAACTAAATCTTGTCTTTGTGAGGTAAGAGATATTTTTTTTTTCGTAATGATATTTTTTCTTCAATATCATTATGTTGAAATATTGATCTGAAGTTTTTTTTATCAAATTTGAAACTTTTGGTGTCGGAGTTACTATTCACTTATACGACACTATTCACGATATCTGATCTTTCATTCATAATCTGACTATTCATCGAAAAATGAAAAATTTTCTTTTCTTCCAAAATATCTATTCTGGATACTAGCTTTGATTGTATCCATGTTTTGATCATTCTTGAATTTTACACCACTATAATTATTTTTGAGGTATTTTTGGACATGGATAAAACAAAGTACGAATCCTTAATCCTTAATCCTTGTCATTTTGTTTCACTGGATTTGTTTCTTTAAAAATATTTTTCATCATCCTCAGTCTTAAATGATGATATTATTGAATATCTTTGGCATGTAGTGCAAAGATGAATGATTTCTGAAGAATATCTTTGGACCGTAGTGCAAAGATGAACAGGTGTTTAGATGAACATGACCAACTGATGAATATCTTTGGCACAGTGCAAAGATGAATATTTGATTCCGTATATATATTGATTAATGTTACGGGGATAAAAGATAGACGATGAACTTTTAAATTCATACATAGAAGATAGTAGTTTGCATTCTCTACTTAACTCTTCTAATGAATTATTATTTCACTGCGAATATTGATTTAAAATTTGTTGTCTATTGTATTCTATTAGATTTTTCCTCGTTGAAGACTAACGATAATTTGTTGTATATTATCTTAGTCATAATATTCTTTCTTGGGGCTAGTTGAGCTCACCCTTTTCCTTTTTGTTCCATTTTTCTTCTCGGGAGGAGAGAATATAAGCGAGTACTGAGTCTGGGTATGGAATGAAGGTTCTAGAGAGAGTTGTTTAGTAGTCCTCACCATTTTTGTAAAATAATGTATCAATAAATGTGATGAGGATTTATTTGAGTATAGATATTGTCTAGAAGATAATATTTGTATTCAAACTCACAGTTTTACTGTTGTAATAATAAAATTGTAGTTGTTTCTGTACCATGTATTGACAATTCAGAATGGGTGATGTATACCTATTTTGGTGGCGTCACAATTACCATGCCTTGTCATGTCTTCACCATGCCATTTCCATGCCTTAGGAGTTCCCTCTATGCAATCTGTAAAACAAACATAAAAAACAATAATAACATACTAAAAATACTTGAATTGAGCAAAATTCCAGTGAGTTGGTAACCAATAAGTAGGTATAAAATTTACTTATCAAATATCCCCAAACTTGAACTATTGCTTTCCCTCAAGAAATACACAAATACGAATTATAAATGCAAACTACATGCTATGCAAACAAACACTATCATGCAAGTGAGTCCTAAGATTTCCAGCTATACTAGAATTCCAATCACACGTGCCTTACAGAAATATCCAGATTCAAGAACAAAGCCTCAAACCAAGCTACAGACATAATGACATACAATCAAATAATCTAAACTTGCTATAAAGATGTTGTGTGTGTGTGTTGTGTTCACAAATAAGCTTGACAAAGGCAATGATTACACATGCTATACTTCTTAAGAAAGAAAACTGAAGTTCAAATCAAGATCTATTCATACAAATGAAACAACAACTACTCCAACGCATCAATACAAACTAAGGTTCTGCAATGGGTTTATTCTGCTTTATTTTTACTCATGAGGGCTATTTTCGCACTTTCCCGCTGTGTTTATTAATTTCTTTTCTTTTTTCCATGACTGTGCAATGGTCTCATTCCATTAGGCTAACAGTGCTACCCCTTAGCGAGCTTTCAACCAATGACTCTCAGACCATAAAGACCTTTGGGCGCTAGGTGTAAAGACAATCCCCTCGGGCATACTTGCTCAAGTAACAAAGGCCCCGAAATAAGACTAGCCATGATAATTTTTCATTTTTTATATATATAGCAAGCATACCCATGCGTTCCCAAAGTTTGAGTTTTGGTGTTTTCATTATCAATGGTCACTACCTACATAATTCTATCTTTAAAATAGTGTTTTCATCTCAGTAGGCAAACAAATTAATCTTTAACCAACAAGCAAACATGAACACTTACGTGTTATCCGATAGCATCTAAACAACAAGCATGGATCAAATCATGTATAACATTATAACTTAAATAAAGATATCAACCTAATTTAAGAATCCATCAAATTTCTTAATTCATCATTGGCTAAATTATAATTCAACCAACTAGATACTTGGGATTATGCAATGTTATGCAATTAGACATATAAACTAAACAGATATTAAGCAACAAAATGAAAAAAAAAATTCTATAAAATTAAACTAATCACATTAACATGCAAAAACTATACTAAACATGGATAAATGATATGCAATTATACTACATGCTCTAAACTACTAACTACCCAATACCCCCAAACTTATTATATTCATTGTCTCCAATGAATGAAGGTAAAGGGCACAGAAAACTCCACTAACTGTCGGCATGACCACCCTCTTTAGGTGGTGAATCTGGCAGTGGGTAATGCACGAATTATCCAAATATTGGCCACTCCAACATTGTTCCTTATTGCACGAAGGCTTCATCTAATGACCACGACAACCCATTTGCAAACGCCAAAAAATTTTCATGCATGGCGTCTACTTTCCTCTCCATCCTTCTTATCCTACGGTCATCATTTTCTGAAATGGCATGGGGGGAAGCGGATGCCTCAGTTGGCTGCAGAGACGACACCGATGATGGAGCTGGCAAGATAAATCCTTTCCCCTTTGGGTGCGGTGTGCCTCCTGCCCAGTCCTCAAACTTTGCGATGGTGGCATGGGTAGTATCTTGGCTTGGATATTGTATTTGCTCATCTGCCCAAGTAACTCCCGCTCTTGCACATAAGTGGGCTACAACTGATGAATGTGGGATGCTGCCTATGCTGCTCCCCCTCATGTAGCGGAGCATGTTTTGGTTGAGGAGGTGACCCACGTCTATGGATTTTCCCGTGATGATTCCCCACAAGATGATAGCCCTTTCAGACTGGATGTCATGCTGGTGTGAAGATGGCATTAACTTTGCACATATAAACAGGTTTCATGCCTTTACGTAGCGGTTAAGCGCTGAACTTGGGAAATTAGTGGGCTAATTCGTGCCTGGTTTGTAATTCCACTGAGTACCAGGCACGCACAATTTAGCTACCATCCTGTCTTAATTTGTCTCAAACCTTGCAGCCTCCACCCAATTAGCATGACCAGTCGGTGGGTCAGGCAAATTGAAAACCTCCCTAATCGCTTGTGGGCGATAGTCCACTTGCACACCTTTGACAAATGACAACCCACTCATTGTTTCCTTAGCGTTGTACAATATACATGGGAGCAGGCATAGGGCTAGATACAACTCCCACCCAGCCTCTTTCACTTATAATTTTCTAGAGTTATCCATCATGTTTCCCAGGATTAAACCCTCGTTCCTTCACAAATGTTTTGGCCATAATCCGATAATACTCCATCTGAGCATCTAAGTTAACAAACTTGGTGAGGTTCAATATGTCTTCACTTTGACTACTTGAAGAGGATGACTCAGGGGTACGGGAACGTGCTCTTTTTGGACCCACAAAGATTGATGAAGAAAAACCCTAATTGAGGAGAATTTGACTGAGAAGAATAATCTCTATATACTCTGAAGAAAACCCCCAAACTAGTTGCTTTGAAATACTTTAACAAACCCTAGGCAACTTTTCTATAACTGAATGGGTAATTTATGGAGATTACGTATGGAGAGAGAGAGTGCGAGAGATTGTTGTTGATTAAAAGTTTATAGGTAGGAAACTGAGTGTAGTGGAAGAAGAGGAAGAGATTTCAATTTTTGAAAGAGAAGTGGGTAGGCGCACGTCTGAAAAAGAAGTTGTAACTGATATAAGTGGGATGGGTCACACTTTAAAACATTTAAAATTTTTTGCAATCGAAATCGGTAGCAGCCACTCAAGTCTCTAAGCGTGTGTGTGGCCAAGGCCACGAGATTAGGCTTCATGCAAGCGCCAAGCCACCGAGGTCGAAATGCCTTGAAGTCCGGCATGGGCATGCCAACTCTACAATATCTAGCCACGCGGCCGCGCTACATTGCATCCAAAACTAACACTGATTAGCACATGAAGAAGCATCCAACAACAACTTTCCACTAACAATCAAACCTGCATAACAAGCATTCAAAAAAATGAGATATACTAATTCCCAAATCAAAATTTGTACTGAATAACATGTATGAATGAGTGTATATCCAAAAATGCTTTATATGCTAATCCTATCAAAAATGATATGTGCATTCAACTCTATCAAAATTTGTGGCAAGAATTTTATAATCACAAGAATTAAACATGGGGGGAGGAAAATAGACATGATTCATCATCAGAATTAAATAGTAGAAGAAGTCGAGATAAGTGCATCTTAAGAACTAAACAAAAGGGAAAGATAGACATGCTCAAATAGAATTAAACTTGAGGAGAGAAGAGAGATATTGGGGTGCCTCCCATTGAGCGCTAGTTTATAGTCTGTTAGCTTGACTATTTTTTGCTCTGATCAAGTTATAGAAAGAATTGAAGTGACCTTCTGCCTGTCAACCTCACCACCATAGTAGCGCTTAAGCCTCTGTCCATTAACCTTGAAGGGCTTGTCTAGGAACTTATCAAAAATTTCTATCGCACCATGTGGATACACATTCTTCACAGTGATTTGAGCTTCTCTGGAAAGAGTTTAAGTTTGGAATTAAATAACAACATTCTTTGCCCTGGCTTAAACACCCTTTCCATAGTCCTGCGTTCATGCCATCTTTTCACCTTTTCCTTGTACAATTTCCAATTTTCATAGGCTTGTAGTCTAAATTCATCCAACTAATTAAGTTGGGGTAGGCGTTTCTCTCCTGCAGCCTTCAAGTCAAAATTCAGCTTCTTGATCGCCCAATATTCCTTGTGTTCGAGCTCCATGGAAAGGTGACAAGCCTTTCCATACACAAATTGAAATGGTGACATACCCAACGGTGTTTTATAGGCAATCTTGTAAGCCCACACTGCATCATCTAGCTTCAGCGACCAGTCCTTCCTTGTGGGATTCACGATCTTTTCTAGTATTTTCTTTACCTCACGATTCAATACCTCTGCTTAGTCATTAGTCTAGGGGTGGTAAGATGAAGAAATTCGATGATTCACCCCATTTTTTTTGGCCAACAGTGCTGTGAACTGACGATTACAAAAATGGCTTCCTTCATCACTAATGATTGCCCTGGGTGTCCTGAACCTCATGAAAATGCTCTTTTGTAGAAATCTTAGAACCACCCTAGAATCATTTGTTGGTAGAGCTGCCAGTTCCACCCACTTGGAAACGTAGTCAACTGCCAATAAGATGTACAAGTTCCCACATGATGAAATGAAGGGAACCATAAAGTCTATCCCCCAGACATCAAAGATCTCCACCTCGAGGATTGTATTCAAGGGCATTTCGTTCTGCTTAGATATGTTCCCTACTCTCTAGCATTTGTCACATTTCTGAACAAACCTATAAGCATCTTTGAAAATAGCCGGCCAATAGAATCTTGCTTGTAAAACCCTAGCCGCTGTCTTTTCACCTCCATAATTACCTCCATATACGGATGCATGGCAATCCTGTAATATACCCTTTGTCTCGCTATATGGAATACACCTTCTAATCATTTGATCGGAACACTGCTTAAACAAATAAGTTTCATCCCAAATAAACCATTTCACATCATGTAGAAACTTCTTCTTTTGATGCCCAATCAAGTCAGAAGGGATTATCTGGCTCAAAAAGTAGTTCGCATAATCTGTGAACCATGGCACTTCTCCTTTCACCATGAACAATTGCTCATCTATGAAGGAATCATTGATTATAACCTTATCATTTGCATCCCTTCTGTGATTTTCCAATTAAGATAAGTGGTCCGCCACTTGATTCTCAGTCCCTTTTCTGTCCATGATTTCTAAGTCAAATTCTTGCAACAGAAGTATCCACCTGATCAGACGAGGCTTGGAATCTTTCTTTGTTACCAAATATCGGATCGCTGCATGGTTTTTGTACACAATCACTCTAGTACATATCAAATACGCTAAAAATTGTCAAATGTGTACACTACTGCTAAAAGGTCCTTTTCTGTGGTTGTGTAATTCAATTGGGCATCAGTAAGGGTCTTTCTTGCATAATAGATAACACGAAAAACCTTTTCCCTTCGCTGGCCCAAAATAGCTCCCACAACAAAGTCACTTGCATCACACATCAATTCAAAAGGAAGGTCCCAATCTAGTGATGTAATCACAGGTGTTGTAGTTAACTTCTTCTTCAAATGTTCAAATGCAGTCAGGCATTCTTCGTCAATTTAAAATGGACATCCTTCTCTAACAAACTGCAAAGTGGCTTCGTGATCTTCGAGAAGTCCTTTATAAATCTACGGCAGAAACCTACATGCCCCAAAAAACTACGAACACCTTTAACAGAAGTAGGTGGAGGAAAATTTTCAATGGTTTCCAATTTAGCTCGATCCACCTCTAATCCTTTCTTAGAAACTTTGTGTCCCAATATTATTCCTTCTTGTACCATAAAATGGCACTTCTTCCAATTCAGAACAAGATTCGTCTCCACACATCTTTTTAACACCATCACCAAATTTTCCAAACACAGGTCAAATGAATCTCCAAAAACTGAGAAGTCATCCATGAAGACTTCAACATTGTGCTCAACCATATCCGAAAAATATAGCCATCATACACCTCTAAAATAGGGCCAGGGCATTGTGCACAACCCAAAAGACATACTTCTAAACTCGAATGTTCCGTACGGACACGTAAAGGTAGTCTTTTCCTGGTCTTCTGGAGCTATCAAAATCTGATTATAACCTGAGTACCCATCCAGAAGGCAATAGTATTCATGACCTGCCAGCCTATCCAACATCTGAGCAATGAACAGAAGGGGAAAATGGCCTTTCCTTGTAGCCTTATTAAGTCTACGGTAGTCCATGCAGACTCTCCACCCCGTCACTGTCCTGGTCAGTATTAGCTCGTTGTTCTCATTGGATATCACGGTCATACCCCCTTTCTTCGGCACACACTATAACAGACTCACCTAAGAGTTTTCTGATATCAGATATATAATTCATGCGTCTAACCACTTCAGAACCTCCTTCTTAACCACTTCCTTCATAATAGGATTTAGTCTCCGCTGTTGTTTCACTGAAGGTTTACTATCATCTTCTAGTAGAATCTTGTGTATAGAGAATGATGTTCTGATCCCTTTAATGTCTTCTATGGTCCATCCTATTACTAATTTGAATTCTCTCAATACTCGTAGCAGTTTATCTTCTTGGCAAGATGTTAGTGCAGCAGAGATAATAACAGGAAACTTTGAAAAGTCATTTAAAAATAAATACCTTAAGTGATCAGGAAGAGGTTTAAGTTCAACATCTGGAGGCATCTGAAGAGATGGCTTGAGTCATGCTGATGTCTCCTCAGAAAGCTTGAGTGGCTCGACAGGAGTCTTAAATCTTCGAAACTGTGGCGCTGTGTCAAGAATCTGCACAAATTTTGCAATCTCAGTATCTTCCATCTCTGAATCCCCCAATATAACACTCATCAAAGGCTCATTATCCACCAGATTGCCAACTTCTTCGTTCAACATTCTTTCTACCATATCAATCCGAAAGCATTCTTCCTCGTCGGTGGGAAACTTCATAGCCTTAAACACGTTCAAGGTGACTTCTTGATCATGCACTCTCATTATCAACTTACCTTTCTGAACATCTATCAGAGTTCATCCCATGGCTAAGAAAGGTCTCCCAAGTATGATTGGTATATTTCTATCTTCTTCATAATCCAAAATGATGAAGTCAAATGGGAAGATAAATTTATCCACTTTGACCAACACATCTTCCACAATACCCCGTGGATAAGTGATGGATCTGTCAGCAAGCTGTAGTAAAATATTTTTATGCCTTGGATCCAGCAATCCCAATTGATTGAAAACAGACAGAGGCATCAAGTTTATGCTCACCCCTAAGTCACACGTGCATTTATTTAAAAACATCTTTCCAATGAAGAGCAGGGTATTGTGAAACTGTCTGGATCTTTAAGTTTGAGAGGTTGCTTACGCTGTAGCATTGCAGTACACTCTTCTATCAAGGCTACAGTCTCAAAGTCCTCTAGTCGTTTATTCCTTAATAGAATTCCCTTCATGAACTTTACGTAGCTCGACATCTGTTCGAAAGCCTCAGCGAAGGGTATATTGATCTGTAGTTTCATGAATACCTCCAAAAACTTTGCAAATTATTTATCTTTTTTTTTGTTTTTGTAATCTCTGTGGATAGGGAACAGGAGGGTAAACCAGTGGTGGTTTGGTTATGGGTTTTTTGGTAACTTTTCATGAACCTTCTCCACTACCTTTTGTTCAGAACCTTCTTTTTTAAAACCATCATCAGAATAAGTTTCTTCCTGGCGTGGCTGCGCGGTCTCCCCTTATATATTAGGCGCAGGCACGCCAGCCTTTACATCTATAATCTGTTTTTCTGACCTTAGTGTAATAGCCTGACATTACTCCTTTCCTTCCCTTCTTGTATTGGTTTCTGTAGTACTTGGCAGAGTCCCTTATGGTCTAATGTTCAACATATTGGCCATTTGGCCCATCTTAGTCTCCAAGTTCTTGATAACCACAGCTTGGCTCTTTATCATAACTTCTGTATTAGCCATGTACTTTAACATCATTTCCTCCATTTCAGATTTCTTTTCTGGTTGTGAAGCAGGTGGTGGATGATGTTGTTGTGGTTGTTGAAATCTAGGAGGGTAAGGTGGTTTGCGTGCATATTATTGGTGAGATGGTTGTGGTTGGTATTGATGTTGAGACTGAAGTTGATGTGGTTGTTGGTGTTGTTGTATGTTCTGATTGTTATTCCAGTTGAAATTGGGATGGTTACGGTTGTTGGAATTATAAGAATTTTGAAACTAATTCTGGTTCTTCTGGTAGTTGCTTATAAATTGCACTAATTCTGAACTGATAGGAGACTGGTCCGATTGATGCGACCCCGCACATATCTCACATACATAAGCAACCGACTTGACTTTGTTCTCCGCTAATGAATCAATCTTCTTCGCCATGGCTGCCATTTTTGTGCTGACAATTTTGTAATGGCATCCACCTCTAACATCCCCACAACTTTAGGTTGTGGCATCCTGTCCGTAGGATTCTGGAAATCGTTTGTGGCTATAGTCTCAATAAGATCATATGCTTCTTCATAGCTTTTGGCCCATAAGGCTCCTCCTGCAGCAGCATCTACTATTTGCCTAGACTGCCATCCCAATCCATTATAAAAAGTATTTATAACCATCCAATCCGGAATTCCATGATGAGGGCATTTCCTTAGAATTTCTTTGTCATGTTCCCAGGCTTCATACAGTGATTCACCTTGTTGCTGCTCAAACTAGGAAACTGCAGTTCTCATTTTTGTTGTCTTAGCCATAAGGAAAAATTTGGCTAAGAACTTCTGTGCTAAGTCCTCCCATGTGGTGATCAACCCCGATGGTAATGAATGGAGCCAACTTCTAGCTTTATCCCTCAAAGAGAATTGACACAGTCTAAGCCTTATTCCATCTTCTGACACACCATTATACTTAATGGTGTCACATATCTCTATGAAGCTCAACAAATGCTTGTTTGGGTCATCTGTAGCAGCACCACCATTTGTATCATGCTTGGCTTAATCTCGAAGGTGTTTGCTGCTATAACTGGCCTTACAATGCTCGGCTACAACTCATTAATTTTGGGCATCGAATAATCCCTTAAGGCTTTGTGCTCTTCTCTAGGTTCTCCTGCCATGTTGGATGATGATGTCTATGTATTTACTTGTGTATTCTATCATGCTCTCTCTTTCCAAGCTCTATCGTTGATATTATCCTATGTAGGTATCAACTCAAGATTAGATGATCGCGTGTGCATATACTATACACAAGTACCTGAAGTACAAACAAAAGTAAAATAGAAATGAGATAAGAATAAAATTGTTCAAGTCAATTAAATCTAGCTTTAGTTGATGACGATAGTAATAAAAATAAACGCCTTTCCCAGCCCGACAACGGCGCTTAAACATTGTTGCCTCTGTTTCAGTTTAACAAAATAGACTCTAACTCATGAAAGTATACACGGGTCAACAAGTAGTACACAGTAAGAAAGTATCGATCCCACGGAGAAAGGTGAATAAATCTACACTAGCATACAACAATCTTATAACTATTTCTGCTTGCTCAAACGATTAATTAACAAGTAAATTGATGTCTAAATTAATTATAAACATAAAAAAAACTAATTACTAAATTAAGGGAATCCAAGTAGATAGAAATGGGATCCAAATGTCATTTAATGCTTTATCCAAAATGCACGTCTCCTATTCTGCTAAATTATTTAATATGGACAGCTAGTCGAGAGCACAAAAGTGAAACATGGCCATCTCTCAATGTACCATGTCCAAATCACACAAAATCCACATAATGATAGAATTTATGTGAGCATCAAAATTACCTAACCCACTATATGTCTATGTGAATTACAAGCAACAATGAATTAAGCACAAGCTCTCTCAATGACTACACATGGTAAACTAGTATATGCCTATTCGGGTCACGAATCACGAAACCTAACACAAGTAAGTCTCATGAACATATGCCAACATGATTAAATTTGTACTTATATTCCCTTTTTCAATTCCATATAAGTAATTAGGGTGAATGGTGATCAAACATTCAAACATATAGGTGCAACCCTGTTAGGAAATCCAATATTAAACATACAAGCATCACAAATAGGCATACAAGTATGGACTACACATTAAATTCCATTAGAATCCCATAAGGGAAGTTAGTTCATTTCTGAATCAACAACCATTATGGGATTGAAGCCGAGCATTGAAATAAGAAATGAAAGCAAAGAGATTTAAGGGAAATGAGGAATCAAATATGATGAAACCCTGCTTCAAAGTCTGATTCCAAGCTAGTTCAGGTTCACATTCATCAACAAAATTAAAACCTAGTATTTAAAATCGATCAATCTAGAGAGAGAAGCTCAAAGAAATAGAGAAATGCTATAGAATCTCTCGAGACTATAAAAACCTTAAAAGTAGAAATATTAACTGATAATAATCGTCTTTTCAAACCATCCAATGTATCTAAATATAGCAAACACACTCCAACATTACAAAATAGAAAGTTAGCATTTTAAGTCAAGTATGACCAGGCATCTTGCCGCATGGCAGTTATTCTGATGGGATTACATGCTGGCCTTGTTTGTTTTTCTCTCGAGTTCTGGTGTGGGCATGCCATATCTCTGTGTATGATGGGAGCGGGCGCGCCATGCCTTGTCTGCGTCTAGCATCCTTTTATGCGCTGTGCCGTGTATCCGGATTATATGGTAGCTCTACTGCGTCTTTGGTCTTTGGAATCTGCATACTACCGGTGTTTGCTTCTGTGTTGCTACTACTTGCTCTTCACTTCTTCTTCTTCACTTAATCACTTAAAATACCCTCTTCTATTGCTTGAGTTCAACTCTAAATCTCTATCCTAGCCATTACTCAACATGGCATGCCATTGCTAAGCCATCACCATGCCTTGTCATGCCTTCAGCATGTCATTTCCATGCCTTAGGAGTTCCGTCTATGCAATCTATAAATTAAACATAAAAAACAATAAAAACATACCAGAAATACTTGAGTTGAGCAAAATTCCAGTGAGTTGGTAACTAATAAGTAGGTATAAAACCTACTTATAAAATACTCCTACCCCGATTGGCGTCATAATTGCCTAATGACGTGAACCCCCACAACGGCGAGTAACTTTGTTAAGGGAATGCCCACCCTATCGGGTATATGCTCTAAGCTTTCTCAACTTTTTCTGCTTCTGCTTCTTTACAATCTATTTCCTACCTTAGCCAACACAACCTAAACCTGAAACACAATCAGAACACACACGCATAAAACAATACTAAAACACAAGGATTAGCAACCGTTTAAGTCTGAAAAGTATCCAATTCGTAAGTATGAAACCCACTCATCAAATTTCCCCTAAATATAGACAGTGCTTGTCCTCAAGCACAACACAATGTAATGCAATGCAACTACATACATGCCTATGAATCCAGTTGTTACACAATACAAAGTCTAATCAAATTGCCTCTGAGAAATCAAGTAGATGTGAACAACAAATCTTACTAAGACATATCAATAACCACATATCAATCTCTGAATCAATCCCTGCTAACACTGATGTTGTGTGTGATCAACAACCATGCAAACTGACTATAAATCAAATATGACACATAATACGCTTCTTTAAAGAGAAAACACAGTTCAATGTCAAGAAATCCGTAAACAAGAAATGATCTGGCTAAAACTCGGCAGATACCCAAATAGAAGTCAATATGAGATATTTTTGCTATCTTATTCACTTACGGGGGCTTTTCCCTCTTTTTCCCGTATATTTTTTTTTACTTTACTCATGACTATGCAATGTCTAGTCCTCTTAGGCTTTTCAGTGCTACCCATAAGTGAGCTTTTGACCAACAACTCCCAATCAGATGGCTTTAGGGCGCTGGGTGTAGAGACATCCCCTAGGGCGTATTTACTCAAGTAACAAAGGTCATAGAACGAAACTAGTCAAGGTGTTTATTCATTTTTTCATATTTTTTTCATTTTTATTTCTTTTTTTAGATAGAAAGATCCCATATCTTCCCCCAAACTTAGGTTTCTGCCTAATCTTAGCCTTCACCACTAACTCACTGAATTTCTTTCATTAAATCTCAATTTCCCTTATGAAGTCAATTATGTGTATATTTAGACTAAGTCAGTCAACATGATCATTCAATTGTGTTATCCTGATTATATACGTTTCAAACAAGAAAAGACTTGGGTCATGGTACGAAATTACATCTATGGCCTAGTTGTCAATACCAATCCTTGTCAATGCAACCCCAGTCTCATCATTGGCCAAATAAACTTCAACTATCGAACAAGTTGGAATCATGCAAATATGCACTAACTAAATTCAACACAAGAGCATTAAACACTAACTACTATTTTTGTGATTCTCCATTTTTCAAGTTCTTTTTTATATATATAGCAAATAAATAACTAAAAAGTCAATTATTTACAAAAACTACACTACAGTAAACATAAATAACTTAACATGCAATACATACTAAATGCAAAATTATACTAAATATGAACTAAACATGCAAAACTATATATGTACATGAAAATAACAAAACACCCCCAAACTTTAAACTAAACAATGTCCTCATTGTTAAATATATGGAAATAAAGTACCGATGACTTCTCTTATATAACTAGGCATCAGGATGAACCTCCTCAACATCCGAGTCAGGAGGTGGATAGGCAGGCATCGGTTGTGGCATTGGAAACTGGAATGGCTCAACAGCAGGGTTCAAGCGGGAAAACTCTTCTGCCAAGGATGTATTGAATGCGTTCTGTGTAGCAAAGGCGTGATCGTGCCGCGTTGTAATCCTCTTAAGCTTTCTCTCCTTAATCTTGTCTCTGGCATCCATATGGTGCTGCAAGCTTCAGAACTGTGTACTGAACATATACTTTATCTTCCGAGAAGCACCAGGCACAATAATATCTTTACCTTCAGAAAGCTCATCAGCTTGAAACTCATCATCCTCCGAATTAGCTTATGCCTGTTCCTCCTCCGGAGCCTCTATAAATATAAACACAAGCCCTCGAGGATGTGATTCGCCTCCTAGCCAGACAGAATATCTTGCAATTAACCTCGGGTCTACCAGTTGCAGAGGTTGCTTTACAGGCTTATCTGCAGTCCATCGCATGCCTGACTGACGTCATAGACCATAAATCAGCGATGAATGAGGCAACACCCCTGAGTACGGGCCTTGCAAACAATGTTTGATGGAAAAACTGATGACTTTACCAATATTAATGTAAAAGTCCTTCACAATCGAATACAATAATAAAACCTTCTCCTTCGTCACCTCGCTAGTGTGCTGAGATGGAAACAGCTTTGCACACAGAAAGGCATACCAAATCTTTTTGTACAAACTCAAGTCCTTACTTATGAATAATGTGACTCCTCTCCTTCCCTTGATCCAGTAGTACCTTGCTTTGTAATCTCTGTCAAAATCTTATCATAATCTGGATTTCCATCTCGCAACTGGGCATATTGGCACACTGCTGGAGCCCTCACATTATAAAACTCATTGATTGCCTCTAGACTAAATGGCACCATCTTACTGCATACGAATGCCACAAATAGAGCATTATCCTCAGCATTCGCGTAGAACTCCTTAACCACCGTCACTACTACCGGTTCAGGTTTGTTAGTGAAGGTATCCCAACCCTGCTCATGAATCAACCTCCTCATATGCCCATCAAACAAGCCGCAGTCCACATTTTGGTATCAATTCCTTCGAGGCTAAATAGTCGAATTTGTCTGTCGCCGCAGCATTGAAAACTTTTGTTTATCAAAACTTCACGCTAATGCTGATGAGCCTTCACCCCGTTGTCGCTTAACAGGTGTTTTAGGAGCCATGGTTTAGCAATTCGAGAAAAATTCCCCAAACTTTGCACTTAGGCTTTTTTCGAACATTTGGTGTGTGGAAGACCAAATAGTACTAATATCTACCCGAAAACTCAATAACAACTAGAAAATATAAATGATTACCCAATTTCAAACCCTTTGGTTTTGCTAGACACTAATTCCCTTCCAATCTATGAACAAACCCATACTCCAAATTGTTGTGCTTGAGAGTTGAACAATGGTGTGGAAAAAACCCTAGTTTGTGAAGGAAATATGAAATTTGGTATAGATTTGATGAAATAGAAGTTAGGTTATGTATAGGAATGTGATACAGGGCCGAATTTAGTGGGGAATGGGAGTTAAACAAGGATTTTGTGGGATTGAGGTGCGGTTATGTATGATAGAAGTGGGAAGAGTCGCGTTTGAGATGGATTTTTAAAAATTGAAATCCATGAGGCCCGCCGGGGCTGGCTCATTTTATCCTGTAAACTCCCGCTGGAGCGGGATAGGATAGAGGGACCCGTTACTGGGGCGGGCACTTTTTCTCTTTGGGAACCCGCCGAGGCGGGATAGGACATAGAGCACCCCCGTCGGGGCATGTGTTTTAAGCTTGATTTGGCCCGCCAGGGCAGGCTATGTTATCCTGCAAAAAAAATTTCATTTATGATTTTTCCATGCACGTGTGTTTGCTTCAAACTCAGTACCTGAAATCATACATAAACCATAATTAGAGTAAGTACTATGTATCGACATCAGGATTTTTATTTATCCCTTTCTATTCTTGTCTTTTAATGTTCTCATTTTAGGTGAGATTTGTTTGAAAAAACAAGTTTGAAAAGGTCCGACATGTATATGTTGACGATTTGAGTGTTAGAGTCACCAGTTAGTATTTTTAAATGGTTGCACCAACTCAACCGAAAAAAGGTTTGCACAAAGACCCAATGATTTAACACTATTTAACTGGTCTGAGAAACCGAGATTCGTTAGGGTCCAGGGGCTTGATTAAGCGGAGGGAAGGTGTTAAGCACCCCCAACTTCTGTGATAACTCAGTTTCGCCACTTTTCATTAAACTTTTATCAGTGTATGTGAGTGTGTGTGTGTGTGTGTGTTAAGTCTATATGTAATTATGTGGAAGTAGTGATATACCTCGTTTGCAACTATATACAACAGGTTTGACTTTTGTATAAAAGTTCAATTTTAACAAGATATAGCAGTGAAGTTTTGTAAACCAAGTTTTCAAACCCTTGTGCTCAGTAGTAATTGAGGCCTTTGATACTTCAATTTTATTATGTGTTTGGCTTGATTGCTTTTATTTTTGAGATGCGAGGCATCTTCGAGAAAATAAGATACTTAGTAGTGCCGAACTCCTTGTGGGCATGAAATCCGTCTAAGGATATCTAGACACCGTAGATAATTTACAAGCTGGCTGTAGTTGCAAAATGTCCATCACGAGAACCGAATCTAGATTCAGAGGCTGAATTTGTGATCACATGATTACTAGGCTCACATGAAAGAGTGATATATGCAAAAAAACACGGATCGATCATCCGGGCACACCCACTCAACGCGACTCTCAACGTCAGTATATATATATATATATATAGAAGTAGTAAAAAGCTAAAAAATTTGAAAAATCTTATAGTGGGCTGCCAAGAAGACTTTAGATAGCTTTTGACGCCTGAAAACTCGGTTTCCATCGGTTAAACTTCAATATGTTACAAAACACAAGCTTAAAAGTGTTTAGAAAGAAGAATCACTCAGTTTAGAGCACTCTAGCAGGGGTTACAAGCTGAAATAGATAAAGTTTTCTCTCATTTTCTCTTTTCTTTTTTAAATGAGTTGCCAAGAGCTCATATTTAAAGAACAGATGGCCGCGGGCCAACTCTCGGCAGCCGTGGGTCTACCTGCGGCTTCTCGGGCTGCCCTGGACAATGCGGGTCCTATTATCTCAAAGTACGTGCACTTGGGCTACGCATTATCTGCTCGAACCTTCATAACTATCAATCCGAGCATCTGATAGAGGAGTGTTGTACCTTTTTGGAATGCTGTTGTCGAGAGCTACACAATGACATGGGATTAGTGGTTTTACGAAGCCGGGAAGATGGGTCCACCAGATATCCAAGTCTTCAAAGTCTATCCGTTATGTTGTCTTATGCAGTTATCACTCGGGATTTAAGCTATGGTTCCTATGGGACACCTTGGTACTGTGACGCCACCAAATTCAGACCGCCACCTGGTCACTCAAATTTGGTTCATCACGTGCTCATGGTAATACAATAATAACTAAAATCACACATTCACAACCGAAGATATAATTTAGAATAATATATAATGTTTTATTATAATTATTCCCCCAAGTCTCGAAACCTACAGTATTTAATAGATTACATAATAATATCAAATAAAGACTTATTACATAATATTACTTAAGCCTAAACATAGTCTAAAAACAGTCTTAATACAACATAATAATTTTAATTCATAAAGGAACAAGCTAGTCGGTAGCCTTTCCCTTGCCCTTGTCTTTCCTAGAGACACTTCCATGTTTCGCCTTAACTGAAGGGTTTAAATGAACAAGAATGAGCACAAATTATCCAGTAAGTAATATACAACAAGGGTGACAAGTATTAAATCATGAGTTATATATATATCAAGATATAGTCTCAAAGTCTTAGAACAATATCATTAATAATGAGTATCAACAATTCTCGAATCAAATCTTTGGGATATGAAATGATAATTCAATATAGATCAACAAGTATATATGAAATGATAATTCAATATCGATCAACAGTTATTCTACGTCTGGGAGACATTTTGCTGTGTCACAAAATTTTCATTTTATTATCTAATTATAATACTCAGACATTTCTCAATTGAAAAGAACTAAAGGTTTATAACACGTTTTTTAAATAAGATCATTTATATTCATATGCCTAATGGTTACAATACATGTTCTTTTCTAGAATACTGTTATAAATGAAAATACATATCCCCTAGTATCAAAAAAGATGGGGACAACACCAGCTTACTACCCCACTAATACTTTTCAAAAGTTGGGGTTTTACTACTATCTCACATCTTACACAAAAGACTGAGATTTAACAACAACTTAAACAACACATAAATAAAATATTACAACTACTAGACTTCATCCTCTAGACTCAATCTAACATCCATGCTCCACGATGCTCTTATATTCTTTCTGTATATAATATGCACCACCATATCTCGACTTATGGTATACCGTGTCTGTCCTTGCTCAGCTGGGTAATGATTTACCCCATCGATCAATCTCTACATGGTCGTGCGTAAAGCATAGCCCATCTTGTCCATCTTCCTTTTCTTGCATCGCACCTCATCCTCTAGATCATCCGCCCTATCATTGGCTTCCTCCCACTTCTCCTCGAAGTGAATCTTATCCATCACTTCCATCTCTAACTGAGTTCGGAGAGACTTCTTCTCCGTCCTCTCACTCAAAACCCTCTTCTCCATTTCCTCCAGCTTCCCCGCCAACTCAACGTTCCTAGGCACCGCTAGGTGAAAAAAAGTCCCCATCTGGATCCCTGCCTCCTTACAGTGAGCAATTTCAACCTCCACTTCCTGCATTGCCAATTTTCTCTGATGGTCCTCGTCCCTCAACTACTGGAACTCAGACTCCCTCTCCCTAGCCTCAACCTCCAGTTCCTCCACTCTACACCCTAACTCTAAAATCTGCTCCTCATACTCCCCTAACATTCGATCCTCAAAAGTAGCCTCGTCAGAGTCCTCCATAGGCTCCTCCTCAAGATCAGACTCCACCTCCTCCTCATCGTAATCATCATCGATAGGGACCACTACTGATATAGGCTCTGCTATAAAGGGTGTCTCAAATACCACGTGGATATCACGCGGCTCCTCCTCTAATATTCGGCTAGGTCCTCCCATGTCGGTTGTCCTACAATCAAAAACGCAAGACAAACAAACAACGACTCCATCAGAATGTTAAATGAACATAAGTTCATTGTATAGAATGAAGTTACATTTCATAACGCACTAAGTCTCTTAAAGAAAACTCTAAATGAGTTTTATCTCCTTCCTAACTTCTAAGTTCTCATGATTTATAATCTAAGAACACTCATTCCTAAGGTTTATAACTACAGCTTTGATACCAACCTGTGACGCCCACCAATTAGGACCGCCATTTCGTCACTCGAATTTGGTTCATCACGTGCCCATGTAATACAATAATAACTAAAATCATACATTCATAGCCGAAGATGTAATTTAGAATAATATAAAATGTTTAATTATAATTATTCCCCCAATTCTCGCAACCTATAGTACTTAATAGATTACATAATAATATCAAATAAAGACTTATTACATAATCCTACTTAAGCCTAAACATAGTCTGAAAACAGTCTTAATACAACAGAATAATTTTAATTCATAAAGGAACAAGCTAGTCGGTAGCCTTGCCCTTGCCCTTGTCTTTCTTAGAGACGCTTCCATGTTCCGCCTTAACTGAAAGGGTTTAAATAAACAAGAATGAGCACAAATTTCCCAGCAAGTAATATACAACAAGGGTGACAAGTATTAAATCACGAGTTATATATATCAAGATATAGTCTCAGAGTCTTAGAACAATATCACAATGAGTATCAACAATTCTCGAATCAAATCTTTGAGATATGAAAGGATAATTCAACATAGATCAACAGGTATATATGAATTCAAAGGCTATCAACTTGTCCAACTGGATAAAATAATTCATACTGAGCAGTCACTAAGGACTATTGAACATCTACTAGAATTACCAATATTAAACAGATAACCCAAAAGAAACAAGTACTATAGATGATCAATCTACAATACTCTATGTTATGCATAACACCACAGTAATATTCACTCATGTTTTGCGGTTTCTAACAACATACACTCCCCTTACCTTAAGGGTTTTTCAACTCAATTTTTCAAGATTTCCGCACCAGTCAATTGGTTTGGACAGTTTTATAAACATGCATATAGTCTAGCCAAATCAATGCCATAGACACTTTTACAATATTCAAGAACAATACCAAGTTCAACATGAATAATAGTTTTCACGAGAGTTTAAACATACTTGTTCAATTCAACGAATAAGTAGGTTAACTTGTATTCAAAGAGATAAGGTTTAGTTACTTGCTTACGATATCCGTTGAATAAAGTAATGCAAGTGTTTAGGATACTTTCCTTAAGCGTAGTCTATCCACATAATTTAACCAACATTTTTGAATCCTATTATAGTGTATTATATGTATAGGATGCCCATTAGTTATATAAACTCATATATGTAAGTTTAAACGTACACAAATGTCTAACTTAGTTGTAACTTCATACAACATAACATATCCTATATTTTCATATCACAAATCAGATTTGTAAGACATCACAAATTCAAACAACGTATCATTGCTTTATATCATGTAAACATTCTTTTGGTCTTAACATTCGAAAATCATAATTAACATTCATCTCTATCACATAACATTCTTCTTAACATAATATATAGCATATTGGTCATATATTACAAGTTAAAGTAATCATATAAGCATGCCTTGAACTTCAGATCAAAAATAGAAACTATTCTTATGCAGAAGATGGCAAGAACATATGCTGTCCCTTAGCTGAACTGAGGTTTGAGCTCTTCTCTCCTGATTTCAATCCCACTCTAACATACCACTACACTTATACTTTAACATACATCTGCATTAGAAGTTCTCACATAGAACATGGCCACTCTTGAGTTCATTCTTACAAGTTTTAACTTATAACTTACATGGTATTAAAGCATAACAAGATCATGTAGTTACCATGTTTTATAATTTGGCTATATGTCCACATAGAGAGATTATAAAATTTGTTAATACACATGCTTATAGTATTCGTATTGTTTGTTCACAACTATCATTGTTTAACACTTCGAATCATGATTTAAACTCATGTTTAGTTATCAACATGTTCAATACATATGAATCATGTCTAGGGATATTATAGACATAACATGACATCTTAATCCTTTAGAATCTAGATATTCATGTGATGCAACTAGATTTTGAAAATAAGTTCAAGTTTGCTTTTGAAACCATTTTAAACTTGAACAATACAATTTAACACATACAAGACAACTTTAAAGCTCTAATCATATGTAGTCAAGTCATGTTAACATGCATGTTATGTGACAAATGAGATTTTTGTAATTTAATTTGAATATTTATGAAATTAAATAAATATTTTTCGATGATTTAATTATTAGGTTGAATATTTAATTGATGAGTTTGTGGTACATTAATTTATTATATGTGTTACATTGATAAAATTAATGTGGAGAATTTTATTATTCAAAAGTATGAATTTAATTGAGCATATTTTATTAAATGAATTATTTAATAAGCATAATGTTATTCTAATTAATTTAATAGTTAATTAGAGATTTAATGATTTGTCATAATTAATAAATGAGAATTTAATTATGTGACAATGAGATTTAATGTGGAATTATTATATTTAATTAAATTAGATAAGATGTTTGACTAATTTCTTAATTGGGTGTGACATTATTAAACTATTTAATAAATAAGTTAATTAAAATAAATTAAAAAGAGATTATTAAGTTAGCCAAACATGGCCTTAAAGGGAGTTGGCCAGTTAACCCACTATGAGTTGTTAAAATCATGTTAGAAAGGTTGGGTAATGATCATATATGAATTATAGTATTTGGGTATGCTTAAATTAATGTATGGACAAGGAAATTGGAAGTTATGGTCATATTTTGTGTTCTTCACAGAACGTATAATTGAACTTGTGAGAGATTTTTTTGGCCTAAATTGGTCTTGTTATGTTCGTGAACTGCAGAAAATCGAAATGTCAGGTAACCCAGCCAGGCAATATTACCAAACTAAATTACCACCTTTCAACAAAAAAAAAAAATTAAAAATAAAATAAAAATAAAAATAATTAATTAATTAAAATATTTATCAAATAAAAATGAATATTTTAGTTGAAATATTTATGGAATAAAATAAATATTCGATGGAAATTATTATTAAAATATTTATCAAATAAAATAAATATTTTAGTTGAAATATTTATGGAATAAAATAAATATTCGATGGAGATTATTATTAAAATATTTATAAAATAAAATGAATATTTTAATTGAAATATTTATGGAATAAAATAAATATTCGATGGAAATTATTATGAAATAATTTATTCGAGTGTAACAATAGTAATTTAATTAAGTAATTAAATTAGAAGGTTAATGATTTGTTAAATAAAGTGGAGTTATATTAAATAATTAAGTGAAAATGTAACTAATGAATGTCGTGAATACATATGGTATGTGTGTAGGACTTGTGGTGAACGGAAGTAGTAATCGTTTAGCCTACGTACGAGGCAAGTTCATAAACCTTGTTTCTTTACATAATGCAAGTTCCTTATTCTATGTTGTTTATTATTGTTCAAGTCAAGATTTCATATTAGATGTTATCATTCTTTAAAAGCATAATTCATGTTGTACAATACTTATTCGATTGTATACATCTTGAACTTTATTATTCAAATTGAATATCAATTATTGTTGAACCTTGTAAGACTAGCGAACCCTTATTGATTCGACTAGTTCATATTTGATGAACGTTCTAAATTTAAGAACCATTGTTGAGTTGATCCAAACCAAACTTCCTTTGGTGCGGACTCTAATGTCAAACTGAGATGAACAACCTTGTTATAGGGCATTAATTACGCTTTAGCATTAAGATATTGTGCACAGTATGGTACTAAGGGCTGATGCCCCTAAGTATGAGAAGAAGAGTCCATAGTCTTATGACTGTTAAAAGTTTCAAGTATAAACACTTGACAACCTAGGACATAGTTCAAGGTCTTATGACCCTCAGAAATTCTTTTGATTCTTGTTATTCATTGTTGATTCAAAAGCCGAGTTTTTCTTGTTATAGAAGTTTTTGATTCACTCGCATGTTATTATTTTATTGTGGTATTATTATACTCGTGGGCAATCGTGCTCACTCGTGGATAATAATAACATTGCAGTTAAGAACCAAAGGTCCGACGAGCCTTCTACTAGCAAAGGCAAGGGCAAAGCTAATAAGTGATGAAGACTTGTTATTTAATTTTAAGAATTTTTATTGTCAAAACTTGATGTTGTTTAAGACTTATTATTTTTTTATGTTTCCGCACAGATGTTTAAGGTAAGTTTAACCTGGGATTGCATTTATTATTCAGATGCTGTAACCTCATAAGGGGAGGATCTATTTCTATCTATTTCTTGGGTTGCATTTATTATGGGTAGATAGATATATGATATTTGTACAGTGAACACCAAATCCCGTGGAACTGAAGTACCCAGATTTGGGGGTGTCATAGGTTGGTATCAGAGCTATAGGTTATGAACCTTAGGTGGGGGAACAACCTTAGGTAGTAGCCTTATAGGAGATCGAGAACATAGTGGTGGTAAACTCTTATCGAGTTCTAAAAAATGAATTACTTAATCCATTAAAGATAATAAAAGACTTTATGTGCTTATGTGATAAACTTATGTGCTCGTGAGTATCGATTAGTAACTAAAACTTAAAAATTGTGTTGTCAGAATGTCGCATGTTGGAGGATGTAGTCGAGATGGGGAGGAGGAACCCTGAGTACCTAGGGAAGAGGAGCTCCGAGACATTCATGTCTTCCGAAAGCAGTATGTACAGAGAGAGCCATCTATGTTGATCACTATTTTTGGTCAGGAGCATGAGCTTGAATCTGATCCAGCGGAGGACCCTAAGGAAGAAGAGGAGGAAGATGAGTTCCTACCGAACTCTATCAATGCCGAGATGTACGACGAGCTATATGATCGTAACATAGAGTTACGAGATACTGTTCAGGATCTGAGGGAGTGGACAGTTATTCAACAGCTTACCATCAAGCAGAGGGATAGAGAGGTTGAGGCTCTTTACACATGTCTGGGAAACGTAGAGTGGGATTTGGTTCATGAGAAGGGCCAAACCGAGCAGAAGTCAGAGGAAATAGAGGATTTAAAGAATGAATTGAAAGAGGAATCCACCAAACAAGTCATAGTAGAAGATGCTTATGAGAAGGCTTCTCAACGAGCATATGCAACCGAGGAAGAGGTACAAGCAAAGAAGGTTAAGATGGTGGAAATGTATTACGTACTCAACACTGCGATGAACAAAGCTCAGGATCGAGTTATGTACTATCCAATTAAGTTCGAGGACTTACCTTCTTACATGTTGGATCGAAGTACGATGTTTTGTATCATGGAAGAAGAGAGCAGATAAGCTATTCGACACCTTAGTAGGCAGTTATAGGAATAATTTAATTATGTGAAAACCTATCTGGTAGTTAATAATGTAAATTCTGATGTGTTTATAAACAAAGGAATATTTTGATGTTTTAAATCATGTAGATTCTTTATCTCGGGATAGTTGATGTAAATAGCAGTGATGCTGTCCTGTTTTGTTAAAAACTTTCGATTTAAAAAAAATATCAGAGTTTATTTGAGATAATGTGTCAAGTGATTATGTTTAAATGTTTAAGTTAAGCCTTAAATATTTAAAGGATTGAGTAAAAACCTAATAAGCGTATATTCTTAATAGAAATATGCCGCCAAAAAGACGACCAAATCGTCGACCAGCCCAGGAAGGGTCAACGAATAACAACAACAACGCCAATGCTGACCCCATTCAGTAGTTGGTTGCTGGAGAAATTAACAATCAACCTCAAGCTCCACCAAATACAACGTTCAAGGATTGCAAGGTGGTGGGACTGCCAGAGTTTAAAGGCTCCATGAACCTGATAGAAGCTCAAACTTGGGTTATGAAGATGGAAAAAGTTTTTGACATCGCCAGAGTCAGAGAGGACCAGAAAACCACCTACGCAACGTTTATGTTGAAATTAGAAGCCAGTTATTGGTGGCGAGCAAATAAGGTCCATGGAGGAGAAGGTGTGATCACCTGGGAAATGTTCTTCGAGATGTACTTCCCGACAAGCTCGCAGAACCAAATAGAGGTACAATTTCTGGAATTAAAGCAAGGCAATATGTCCGTATCAGACTATGCATCAAAATTTAATGAGTTGGCTAGGTTCGCCACGTATCAAGTTCACACGGATGAAAGGAAGGCAAAAAGGTTTGAACAGGGACTGAAGCCCTGGTTATATAGAAAAATGTCAATGTTTCAGTTGAACAATTTTGTTGGGGTACTAGAAAAGGCCATCCTCACTGAAGGTGGGAGCGATGCAGTGACTAAGTACAATCAGGATTAGAAGAAGAAGAAGAGTGAAAATGAGGTAAATAACAAGGCTAGTGGTAGCAACACGTGAGGAAGTATCAATCAGAAAAGGAGGTGGACTGACAACTCATCAACTTGAATTTAGCAAGGAGGTCAGAAGAAGAGAATCGAAGCATGCCCGACTTGCGGGAAAGCTCACCTGGGGGTTTGTATGAAGGGAAAATGGGTGTGCTACAATTGTGGTCAGGAAGGCAACATAGCATCTAACTGTCCTAACATAAAGAAGGGCGCCTGCTTCACTTGCGGCTTAAAGGACCATCTGGCAAGGGACTGTCTCAATAAGGGATCTGGAGGGGCAGGATCAGGATCAGGAGGGAACATGGGAAACAACGGTAGAAGTGCTTTAACTATCATGGGACTAACCGCAACCAACCAACTGACCGCCAGGACATTTAACATGACAGTGCATGATGCTGTGCAGTCTCGCGATATGGTGTCAGGTATCATTCTGATCAATAAAGTTAATGCTTATGTATTATTTGATTCAGGTGCTACTTGTTCATTTATATCCGATGACTTTGCTAAGAACTTGGAATTGCCTAAGGACGAGTTAGAATACCCCATGAACATAGAGATTGCGAGTAGAAAAGTGATCCATGTTAAGTACGTACACAAGAACTGTAGGGTGGATATTAAGGGTAACATTATGAACGTAGACCTTATCCCTATCAAACTTGGAGAATTTGACGTTATCTTGGGAATGGATTGGCTATTCAATTATGGGACTATAATTGATTGCCAGAAGAAGCGTATTAACCTTATGACTTCGTCAAAGTTTGTGTTTTATGGCAACAAGTTGCCTAGAAAAGCGAGTTATCTGATGATGATGCAGGCTAAGAAGTTGTTAAGACAAGGCTGTGTAGGATATTTAGCTTATATAGTCGACAGTCGTAAAGAGAACCCAAAAATAGAGGAGATACCAATAGTGAGGGACTTCGCAAACGTATTTCTAGATGATCTGCCAGGACTTCTGTCAGACAGAGAGGTTGAGTTTGTGATTGATTTGGCACCAGAAACGACTCCAATATCAAAGACACCGTATCGGATGGCTCCGGTAGTGATGAAAGAATTAATGGTACAATTGCAAGAGTTACTAGACAAATAATACATTCAACCAAGCGTATCGTCGTGGGGAGCGCCGGTGTTATTTGTAAAGAAGAAGGACGAGATGATGCGGCTCTGCATCGACTACAGAGAACTGAATAAGGTCATGATTAAGAATAGATATCCATGACCAAGGATCGATGACCTGTTTAATCAATTGGAAGGAGCGAGATACTTTTCAAAGATAGACCTAAGGAGTGGTTATCATCAGCTAAAGGTGGGGCCAGAGGATGTTTTGAAGAGAGTGTTTAGGACTTGATATGGTCACTACAAATTTTTGGCGATGTCATTCGGTCTAACAAATGCTCCTGCAGCATTTATGGACCTGATGAATAGGGTATTCAAACTGTTTTTGGATAAATTCGTGGTGGTATTTATCGTTGACATTTTGGTATACTCAAAAACCAAGGAAGAACATGAAGAGGACTTGAAGGCAACATTAGAGGCATTGAGAAGGGAGAAGTTGTATGCTAAGTTTTCAAAATACAAATTTTGGATTGAGCGGGTACAATTTCTCGGACATGTGATTGATAAGGATGGAATTTCGGTAGATCCATCCAAAGTCAAAGTTGTGATGAACTGGGATCAGCTGAAAATGCCATTAGAAGTAAAATGTTTTCTTGGATTGGCAGGATATTATAGAAGATTCATTCAGAAATTTTCTAAGATCTCAACCCCGCTAAAGAATTTGACTAGGAAAGTTGTGAAATTCCTTTGGACGGAGAAGTGTGAGGAAAGCTTTCAAGAACTTAAGAAGAGGTTGAGTACAACACCTGTGTTATCTCTTCCAGATGACACAGGAAATTTTGTGGTTTATAGTGATGCGCCGCATAAAGGACTGGGCTGTGTGCTTATGCAAAATGGTAGGGTCATTACGTATGCGTCATGACAAATTGAAGGACTATGAGAAGGGGTATCCGACCCATGACTTAGAATTAGCTGTGGTGAAATTCGCTTTGAAGATCATCTGGAGACACTATCTCTATGGGGAGAAGTGTGAAATATCTATAGACCACAAGAGTCTGAAATATATTTTTACACAGAAGGACTTGAATATGCGCCAGAGAAGGTGATTGGAGTTAATTAAGGATTGTGATTGCGAGATTTTATACCATCCGTGTAAAGCAAATGTGGTTGCCGACGCCTTAAGTAGAAAGGGTCAGGATAAATTGATGATCTTGACCGCTCATGATGAACTAATTTCAGCGATGTAGAAGTTAAAATTAGAAGTGAGGTATCCTATAGAGATTGACGAGAAGCTGTTCCAGATGCAAGCTGGTATAACTTTACTGGATAAAGTTAAAGAGACTCAACTTCAGGATAAAGAATGTGAAAAGGTGAAAAAGAAAATATCCGAAGGAACCGAACCAAGGTTCAAAATAGATAGCGAGGGAATACTGAGATTTGAGAGCAGAGTTTAGGTACCGCCAGTACCAGAGATTAAGGAAGATATTTTGAGCGAGGCTCATAGCTCACGGTATTCGATTCACCCTGATAGTACCAAGATATACCAAGATCTCTGACAACATTTCTGGTGGCCAAATTTGAAATGAGATGTTGCAGAGTGTATTGCCAAGTGTCTGACATGTAAGAAAGTGAAAGAAGAACATCAGAGGTCGAGTGGGTTGCTAGAACTTTTAGAGATCCCAGAATGGAAATGGGAACATATTACGATGGATTTTGTGGTTGGCCTACTAATAACTCAAAAAGGCTATGACGCAGTATAGGTTATTGTTGATCGATTAATGAAATCCGCACACTTCCTTCCAATCAAAATCAGATTCAACTTAGATCAGTTGGCAAGGTTATATGTGAAAGAGATTTTTTTGAGGCACAAAGTTTCGGTGTCAATTCTCTCAGATAAGGATCTGTGCTTTAGATCGAACTTCTGGAAGTGACTACAGGAATGCATTGGGATGCAATTGAGAATGAGTACGACATATCACCCTCAGATAGATGGGCAGAGCGAATGAACGATTCAGACAGTGGAGGATATGTTGAGACCATGCATCACGGATTTTAAGGGAAATTGGGATGATCACTTACCGCTTGTAGAATTTGGCTACAACAACAGTTACCACACTAGTATTGGAATGCCACCTTATGAAGCGTTGTACAACAGAAATTGTAGAACTCCACTTTACTGGGATGAAGTTGGCGAGATATAATTACTAGTACCAGAACTGGTACAGCAAATAGCAAAGATAGTCAAAGTAATACGTGAAAGACTAGTAGCAGTTTAGGATAGGCAGAAGAAATACATCGATCCACATCGTAAGAATGTTGAGTTCAAATAAGGCAGCTTGTATTTTTGAAAGTCTCTCCCAGGAAGGGAAAGATCAGATTTGGTAAGAAGGGGAAATTGAGCTCGAGGTTCATTGGACCCTTTGAAGTTTTGTGAAGAATTGGGTGAAGTTGGCTATGAGGTAGCCTTACCTCTGGCCTTAGAACATATCCATAATGTTTTCCATGTTTCTTTTTAACGACCCTAACTACAAACCCGATTACAAATACGTGATTGAATATGAACCCCTGTATTTTTGAGAAAGACATAACCTATGAAGAAGTTCCTGTTCAAATTATTGATAGGAAAGAACAAGTTCTCAGAAATAAAATAATATCTTCTGTTAAGGTAATTTGGAGGAACCACAAAGCTGAAGAAGCTACGTGGGAGCTCGAAGAGCATATGATGAAGAATTATCCTCATTTATTTGCTTATGTGTAAACGATTCTGGGGACAGAATCTTTGTAAGAGGGGGAGAATGTAACAGGACAAATTGATTGAGTCGTGATTCTGTGGACAGAATCCTTTTAAGGGGATAAAGATGTGACAAACGAGATTTTTGTAATTTAATTTGAATATTTATTAAATTAAATACATATTTTTCGATGATTTAATTATTGGGTTAAATAATTAATTGATGAGTTTGTGGTAAATTAATTTATTATATGTGTTACATTGATTAAATTAATGTGGAGAATTTTATTTTTCAAAGGTATGTATTTAATTTAGCATATTTGATTAAATGAATTATTTAATAAGCATAATGTTATTCTAATTAATTTAATAGTTAATTAGAGATTTAATGATTTGACATAATTAATAAATGAGAATTTAATTATGTGACTATGAGATTTAATGTGGAATTATTATATTTAATTGAATGAAATAAGATATTTGACTAATTTCTTAATTGGGTGTGACATTATTAAACTATATAATAAATAAGTTAATTAAAATAAATTAAAAAGAGATTATTAAGTTAGTCAAACATGGCCTTAAAGGGAGTTGGCCAATTAACCCATTATGGGATTAACCGACCATGATACCATGTTGCGCCAGTTATCTGTGCGCATATATCAGTTCTTTGTTTTACGCATTCTCATTTTTCCTAAAACCTAAGTCAGAGAGATTAGAGAGAAAAGAGAGATCTTTGAGAGAATTGATCAGAGAGAATTGGAGAATTCAAGTTGGTATCTCCTTCAAACAGAGAAAGTAAGGGTAAACCCTAATCTAGTTTTATTATTTCAAGTATTATATTTTTCTCCCAACTGAGTTATCTGTGAATGGGAAATTTTACAATTTCTGATTATATGTCTATATATGTATTACCAATTATGCATAACATATTATATATCATGTATACATGAATCACAATGATTAAATTCATGTAATTATGAGTTAATTGGAGTTTTATAGTTTACAGAGAAAAATATATGAATATGGCTTGAAGTATAAAAATTTATGTTTAAATTTTAATTGGTAAATTGATGAATTATCTTGTTTATACATTTAAGAACGAAAAGAACGAAACTTAAACGGACTAATTTGGTCAAAAAAAACGAGTTCACAGTAGTTGATTTTTTTAATAATGTGAAAAATGGAGTTTTTCATAAGAACTGTGAAATTATGTGTTTTGATTCAAGTAATTATAAGAATTAAGTTTTTAAAATCATTTTAGAAAGGTTGGGTAATGATCATATATGACTTATAGTATTTGGGTATGCTTAAATTAATGTATGGACAAAAAAATTGGAAGTTATGGCCATATTCTGTGTTCTTCACAGAACGAATAGTTGAACTTGTGAGAGATTTTTTGGCATAAACTGGCTTTGTTATGTTCGCGAACTGCAGAAACTGATTCTGGGTAACCCTACCCAAGGTGGGCTTTACCAAACTAAATTACCCCGCCCCGACAGTAAAAAAAATAAAAATAAAAATAAAATAATAATAATAATAATAATAAATAAAAATAATAATAATTAATTAATTAAAATATTTATCAAATAAAAGTGAATATTTTAGTTGAAATATTTATGGAATAAAATAAATATTCGATGGAAATTATTATTAAAATATTTATCAAATAAAATAAATATTTTAGTTGAAATATTTATGGAATAAAATAAATATTCGATGGAGATTATTATTAAAATATTTATAAAATAAAATGAATATTTTAATTAAAATATTTATGGAATAAAATAAATATTTGATGAAAATTATTATGAAATAGTTTATTAAAGTGAAACAATAGTAAGGAAATGAAAAAATTCTAATTTAATTAAGTACTTAAATTAGAAGGGTAATGATTTATTAAATAAAGTGGAGTTATATTAAATAACACATATGTTGATTAGTACATAACACACAATAGTATAAGCACAAATCACATTTAATTTATTTAGGTTTACTTTCCATCTTTTAAATCTTTCTTGTCTTCGAGTTTCTCAATACCTTATTAACTCATTCGACTGAAGTAAATCTTGAGTTTACTTCCTTCGGACTTTTCTTCCTTAACGAGGTTATTAGCCTAAGGTTCTTTCCCCCTTAAGTTTTATAACCTAATGCTTTTATACCAACCTGTGACGCCCCCAAATTCGGGTATCTTCCAATCTGACAGATGGTGCTACACGGTACTCATAACTGTACATTCATTCTTTTGAAATTACATCAAAATGTATGTATCAACGACATTCTTATTACATTAATAATATTACATCCGCTCCTGTGTTCTAAAACCATTACATTCTTTGTTCATCATTCTATAATATATATAAACTAACTAGTTTATTACAAGGTAAACTAATCGCTCAACTTCCGTCTTGCCTCTATCCTCGCTGATCCCTCGGTTACGTTTCATCCTCCTAGTCAGATTCATATGGTTCAAGCAAGAGTGAGCATAACAAGCTCAGCAAGTACAACAATTTCTTTTAAACAACATGCTTGAAACATAGGAATCGTATATCTTCAATAACTGGATAATAACTATGAAGTACTATCCATAATTCAAAATAGCATTTCTTTTCCTTTAAAATGTTTTACAATAACAATATTCAGTAAAACATCAACTCTGGCTCAAGACCATGACCTTTTCATATTTTCTTTGAAAAGGACAACCCGACACTAAGTTCGTAAGTCTGGTATATCTTACGAGCACTTCTGGGTGATCAGCCCATAGTACTCTATGTTGATCAACACTACATCCTGTTAAACGTATGTACGTTTAAGTTTTGGCAACCTCGCATGCCCATCGAATAATCGATGAAAAATACATTTGTGTATTCATACTCAGGCTTACCTTGAATCCGTACCAAACAATTGGCGTAGGATAGCGTTAGCAATTCTATATTGAAAGACTTGTAAATAAATCAATCAACTCTTCAAGATTAGTCTAGCCGAGATAAAACTGGCATCGACCCTTTAGTAAAACACTTCATGCATCTCATAACATGAATCACAAAAAACTTGGCTAACACGAAGGTTAGACAAGCGTTTCAGAAAAACTTGCCTTCAGTGTCTGCTACAGTAAAAATAACTTTTCTTTTCAGTCTTTACTTTCTCTAAAATACATAGACACATAACATACCACATTAGGTCATGAATGAACATACATGGTTCCTAATGAATCTTACCCTTCTTCTCAATCTAATCATATATTAGATTTGTTAATATTGATTTCAGCTTGCCATTATATTATACATTATTCTTATCAACTTCTTTCTCTTCTATGTCTTACGTGGATTTACTTAATTAATAGAACTCGTTTAGAGTTAATCATCCTTCCTCACGGCTTACTAACATTCCTACGTTATTTGAAACTCGATCGTCATTTGTTAAGTACACTTTATTGCATTCCGTTTATGTTTACGTAATATTTAACAACATTTAGTTATAATTCTCAACGTTATAGTCATTATCATTATTGAATACAGTTCATGTTCCTTATACTTTGCATTCGTCGTTTAACTACTCATTAAACAACATTAAATTCCTAAAGTCATCACTATAACAGTGATTTAGGAAAGGTCTTATCATGTTCATTAAGTAATTACATAACCCATACTGGTATTGCAAACCATTGGATTCATAATCAACTTGGTCAACATATTTCTACAGCCGGCTTAGCACATTACGTTGTTCTCATTACATTCATCTTCAGTTGATTATTAACCTTTAATCATCATACATTAAGTGTCTAACAATGCCTTAACAATGTTATATTTATACCTTAGTTCATTGCTAATGAGTTATCTTTCATTCTATACTTGTAAACATTCTTGTCTGTCGAAACCCTAGGATCAGGCCACGCTTCACACACATACTCTCTCTTCCTTGCTTTCACATATAGCTCTCTTCTCACATCATGGACCATTTGGCCTTGGGTTTTGCCACAGCATGGGTTGGCCAACTCCGTGCTATAAAAAATTTATAGCTTTTGAAATTTTGTGAAACTCTCGGACGCATAACTTCTTCGTTATAAGTCCGAATTGGCTCGTTCAAAAGCCTACGGTTCACAAATTACATACTACACACGTTATGCAAGAATTTTTTCTATTTCACTTCATTTGCTAAAAATTCACCTAGTATTCTATTTTAATGAAAAGGATAAACGTTCGTGAACGTTCAACGCTCGTTTCTTCGTTCTAAGTCGAAATTCGGTCATTTTTGAGTCCGCGACTCTATAATGCCAAATATGAAATGTCTCCATTGAAAACCAATGTTTACAAGCTCAATATCAAAATTTGACTTCCATTCTGAGAATTTCACGAATTCGACGATTATCGTCCAAACTCGTAAAATTTGCCTTAACTTCATTTTTTATGATTTGTTCATCGTTTCAAATGGATTCAATCCATTATACTAACATCTTGACATACATACTTCATTAACTTATAAACCTGATAATTATTACTTGTTCTTTGTGAGTTAATAACTTATAAAAGTATAAACTACTTATCACTTCCTTTTTCATGACTTATTATAGATTAAGTCTTTTACCCACCATTCTTGCTTCTTATTATCATACAATCTTATTAAAGTAAACATATGAGTAGTTCATCTAGATTCCTCATGAGTTCATAACTTATTTAAGTTTGAATTACTTATTCATGACTTACACGGCTTAAGTCCATTGATTAATCATTCTTATCATTCCTTAGCATAAATATTCTACCACTACCCACTTCTCTAACAATTTGAAGAGAAAGAGAATTATGGTTTAAGTTCATACCTATGAAGATCACTTGGTTAATCTTTAATCTCCTTCTTGCTTCTTGCATTCTCAAAGACTAACTTGTTCTAGCTTTTGTAGCTTTTTCTCTCTAACCAATAAGCTATAAGTTATTAGATGAAAATCTAACAACTAACAAATGAACTAGCAAGCTTCCTATTTATAGGAAATTCTAATTAAGGGCTTAATGGTCATTAAGCCATTCTACCTCCTTACTAAACTTCCATACTATTCATTACTTAAATCCTAAGTTTACTTGCTCACCAAATAAGTTAGTTGGCCATCACAACACTTAGCCATTAAGTTAACTTGGTTACCAAACATAAGCACTTTACTTGCTCATCACACATAAGCACTTTACTTGCTTATCACACATAAGCACTTTACTTAGCCTTTAAGTTACTTAACTTTTCCTTTGCTTAACACTTAAGTCTACTTGCTCAACACACTTAATTCTTGGTCACCAATTCACCCATGGGTTGCCCCATGGATCAAACTTTACCTATTGGATTAATATTTTGGGCTTAAGTTTTAATTAACCTAACTTATACATTGGGCTTGCAATTAATCAACCACTTGGGCTTGTTCATTAAATTACATTGGACTTAACCATTACTATATTTGGGCTTTAACATTAATTCATATTGAGCTTTATTATTATCCCAATTGGTCATTACAATTTCCTACACAATTTAACAAATCAATTACATATGGCTTAAAGCCTTATAACGTATAATTTACGTATTAATCTTGTATTCTAACTTCGTATACTTATTTAATATATGGCATTCCATCATTCATACATACTCGTAAAATACCTCGTAATATACTCGTATTCATTACCTCGTACAATACCTATGTATTATACAATCATAGCTTTAATTCATTATACGCATTTAAATTCCTACTCGGAACTCACTTTCCATAACCGTTAGGTTTTAACTCCACGGGCGAAAAACTGTGTTTGCCATAACTGAAATATTATTGGATATTCTATCTCACCTCGATATTCTATCATTACGTATTTCTCATAAATTCAAAAATAATTCCCGAGCAGAAATGTGTGAATAGTATTTTTCAGAAAATTTATCAGAAAGCTTTTATTTTCGTCTTGGAAATTCAAACACTTTAATTCTACCACGTAGCCAAAATACTACGACATTCAGATATGTCTAGATCATAGAACGACCCTCAAATAGCTTACTCCCATAATTAATTAATTAAATTCATCTAATCCACATAATCAAATAAAAATTTAATTCTCAAAAATTCGATTTTTCTGGGGCGTTATACTTTTCCCCCCTTATAAGGATTCTGTCCCCAGAATCTTGCTAATAATACAAACACCATTGAGGAAACATTTTCCTTTATTTTAATCTCAAGTTTCCATAATGCTTCTTCGACATTGTGGTTCTTTCATTTCACCTTTAACGAAGGTGTTATCTTAATTCGCATGACTTCTCACTTCCTATCAATAATTTGAGTTGGAAGTTTAAATACTTATTAACATATCATGCTATCTTCCTTTGATTAATTCTTCTTTTAGCTTTAAAATTATTTGAAACTCAAATTCCTCCTTCAAAACAAGATTATACTTGATCTTCTCTTCATCCTGCATCCTCTTCTTCATTCGCTTGCATTCCTCATTACCTAGTTATACTTAATTAATACGTTCCTTTATCATGGATTGAGTCTACATTGTGGATAACATTTCTACCACTTCATTCCGTAATTTAACTTCTAACTTCATTCTTACCATTTCTGTTATTAATTCATCCTGAGTTATTAACATCGATAGCTTTTCCCTACCCTTCCTACTTAACACGTCGACTTCTACATTAACTTTCCCGGATTCATATAACATATCAACGTCGAAATCTCTTATCCATTCTAATTACCTTCTCTACCTCATATTCAACTCCTTTTGTGTGAAGATATATTTCAGACTCCTAGAGTCCGTGTATATCTCACACTTTTCCCCACATAAATACTATCCTCAAATTTTTAATTCAAAAACTATAGCTGCCAATTATAGATCATAAGTAGGATAGACCTTCTCATAATTCATTAACTGGCGTGATGCATACCTAATGACTTTGCCATTTACATAAGCACGCAATCTCGTCATCTATGCGAAACATCGAGATACACTACAAAATTCCCCATATCGTCTGATAGAGACAATACAGGTACCTCACTTAACATCCCTTTTTAGTTCCTGTAAACTATTTTTCTCACATCCCATTTCGACAATACCAACCTGTGACGCTAATGGTACTTTTAATCATAGCACCTCATAAGGATACCTATCAATTTACCCCTGACTTGCTCAGCACCTCTTACGAAAAAAATCTAGCTTTCGTACATTAGTCCACCCAATTGACATAACCAGAAACTTGTCATAACTATAACGAGTTCTCCTCCTTCTTCCTTACTTTCAACCGACTATATCCCGTATGCAAATCTATCTTAGAAAAATTCTTTGCCCTCTTCAAATGATCAAATAGATCATCGATCCTGGGCCATGGGTATTCATTCTTAACCGCTAACTTACTCCTATTATGATAGTCGATACGAAACTGTAATGACTCATCCTCTTCCTTAACATCCTCCTAACTTTCTTCATCGTTAGATAACAAGATCGCCGTGGTATTTTATTACCATAAAATACTACCTTGGGTTACTTAGAAAACCGAAGATTCAAACTTTTATTCTAACAATTTATTAAAGTTCTATGATTAATCAACCCATTCATACCGAGAATTACTTCAAATTCTCTCAACATTATCGGTGCTTATCTATCAACACTTGCTTACCATTATTATCCATGAAACTATTTCCACGAATATAATCAACGAAAGTTATTCCCTCCTCCTCTACCATAATGTTTAAAGGTACTTATAATCCCTTTCAGACAGACTCCTATATGAGTCTTTCCACATGTCTTACACACTTCAATCTTACGCTTAGGATCCCCTTATCCCACTCCAGTATTCCTGGAGTTAAAATTCTTTCCTTTTGACATACTGCCACTACCACTGACACTCTATGCCTTGGTTCCTCCCTCTCCCTTGCACTTTTTCTTTCTCTCTTTGTGGTATTGAGTCAACGCCTCACTACCACCCTCTGTTATAATCACCTTTTCCAGAATGGTCCCATAGAAAATAATCTGAAACACCGAAATCCTACTATAGAGTCAGGGTTTCAGGCCCTGCTCAAACCTACGAGCCTTCCTCTCCTCAGTGTCCACTTGATATGGAGCAAACTTTGCCAATTCATTGAATCTGGCAGCGTATTGGGGAACCGTCATGTCCCCTAGTTTAAGTTCTAAGAACGTAATCTCCATCCTCCCTTACATGCTTGTAGGGAAATAATTCTCAAAGAAAACCTTCTTGAACTGTTCCCACGTTAACCCATTTGTTCTAACCCCACCCTGGTGAGCCTCCCACCAAAAGTTGGCTTCCCTTTTCGTCATGTAAGTCGTAAAAGAAATCTTTTGCGCCTCACCTATGTTTGTAATAACAAACGCCTTCTCTATTTTCTTTACCCATGTCTGGGCTTCTAATGGGTCCGTCGTTCCTTTGAACTCTGGTGGACCTTACTCTTTTAAATTCTTTAAAGGTAGTCATTCTGGCTACCCTAGGTTCTGCAGGCACTCTACCCCTGGTTTAGTTAAATGCAACCATTAATGAATTAACGAACTCTTGCATAGGGTTATTTTGACCCTCTTGATTATCATTACGCGATTCCGCTTCCTGATTATGTTGTCTTCTCTTTGACGACATTTTCTGGTTAAATAGAATTTCATTATTATCTATTTACTTATTTCGTTATTATTTTCCATATAACAACTCATACCATAACAAAGCTTATTAAATGAAAACTTCATTATATTCATATGCTTCTTCATAGTTTGAAAATATTTACACTTTCTTTGCCCTACTAAATGAAGCTATTACATTTTATCCATGATTGAACTTCTCAAAAGTTGGGATTTACAAAAAGACTACCCTTTTATACAAAAGAGGGTTTTACGTCACTACACACATATTTATAACTCTAGATTTTTAATAATGCATAACAACGTCCTCGTGTTACTCATTCGCAATCTTCGCTACAGTATCCCGACTAATAGTATGTCGAGTTTGCCCTGACTCCATGGGATGACAAGCAACTTTCAGCTTGAAATCCATATGAGCACTCTTATGGATGTAAGACATGCGTGCTATCTTCCAGTCTCTCTTAATTAGCTTCTTACGAAGCTTATCAGCCTCTTTCTTATAGTCCCTAGCCTGCTCTGTCATAAGCACATGTCTATCATGTTCTAACTCAAAATCTGCTTCTGCAGACACCTTAGCTTTATGGAGATAATTAATCTCTTCACTCTGATTCTGCACAACTTTACACAGTTGTGTTAGGTTTGTAATATTCAAGAACGCAATCAAATTGCATAAAAAGTGCAGAAACGTGTAAAAATCAGAGTTTAAAATTTTTACAAACCATATACCCGGATCACCCTTTATGCACAATTATTAATTAAACGAAAAAGATGAATAAGAAACATACCCTTGAAGATCGAGCTTCCTCGGGTACAAGTTCACTTCCAATCCTTTTTCGCGTTCAACTTGAATCCACCGGATAGATTCCTTCCTTTGATCAACGTTAGCCACCCAAGTGTTTGGCCTCTAGAGGTGATCCACCAAGGAAGAAAAAGGATTTAAGAAGATGGGTGGTTGGCTAAACCCTAGTTTTTCTATCTCTATAGAAAAAGAGCGTACTCTCCAACTTTTGGAATTGCGTATATTTTTGATATCTGATATAAGACTCCTCTTATAAAGATATCAGGTAACCTTATTTAAAATAAGGTATTATTTAATTAAACTCTTTTAATTAAATGGGCTCCCTAATCTTATTAGGGATAATTAATTAAACTCCTTTAATTAATTTTCCTCCTAATCCTATTACTTAATAAATGAGAGTACTTATATTAAATTAATTTCTAAACTCTTTTAGAAATTAAAATAATAATAATAATTGTAATAATATTAATAAGACTCCTCTTATTAATTTATATTTAATATTTCTAAAATATTAAATAATAAATATTAAGCTATTTAATTTATTCTATCACCATAGATTAAATTAAATATACATAACATATTATTACGATTATGCCATTAACTTCTTAAATAATTATTCTTCCTTTTATGGTGTGACCCTTTAGGTTCTCCATATTAAACCTAGGTTGTGAATAAATCAATTAGAACAATTCTAATCTTATTTAAATAAATAAATTAAACAATTAATTTATTTAAATAAATAATATTTATTCTACATAGGGATAAGCCTCCCTAGCAATCAACGACTTTCCGGATAATATAGATTTCAACATTAATCATAAAAAAACCTTTGAGTAAATAGTTACTGCGTGCAATTCAATCCTTCCACCATACAATGTCCCAATTAAATATAAGACATGGAATTCTTGTCAAATCTTATTTTATTTAATTATATGTATTTCGACTCTTAAATGCACAACTCAAAATAATGCAAATTAGAAACTCCTTTCTAATTTCATTACGCTTTAACCCAAGGACTCTTTGGGTTGTCATTTATCGAATCACATAGGACATTTCTCTTCTTTTATTAGAAGTGGTAGATTCTTTATTGATCATATATTATCTCCATGTACAACTTGTTATACCCAAGCATACCCTTTGATATACCTAAGGGTCTTAAGGAATAAATCAAAATATAACTCATCATACACAAGATACTATGATGATCTCAAGTCCAAGGATTACTTGTACTACTATCACTACAGAGAATTCCTATTGACGAGACAAGTAAAACTCCATTAGGTATTCCTTAGCGAGCCACGTTCGATGAACTTATTCTCTAATAAAGCACCTACATACTTGCTTTAGTGTCTCCACACAAATGATCGTGAGATCAATCATCCTCATCCAATGAGCAAGCAACGTATGTACCAATCTATCCGGATTCACTAATCCCCAATTTAGTAATCCAACGATTGGGAACTATTTTAGTTTTAAGCTTTCTAAGAATTTAGATCTCATTAGAATGATCATTATCATTATTCTAAAAGCATTGCTTAAAAACTATGGGTTTATCACATATTATAAAACAACATCATGTAGATAATTAAAAGCTTTTAATAAATTAATACTTTTATTAATAAATGAATAAGATTGTTATAAAGTATATGCTTTATCATCAAACATGATTGGCTTGTGTGCATACTACTTTCAATCTCCCACTTGCACTAAAGCCAATCGTCATGGTATCACATACTCTTCTTCTCTAAGTGGCGATTATCCCATTGTTGGATAAGCTTTAGTTAATGGATATGTAATGTTGTTCATGAGAGTCCACTATCTCTATAGTGATTTTCCATCTTTCAATGATTCTAATAATCAAATGAAAGTGCCACAACACATGTTTAGATCCAAGATGAGACTTAGGAACTATTCCTAGTTACGTAATGAACTTTTAATCCAAACAATCAACTTGCGACTTCATTTATAGCTATTTACTTTGTCTTTATCACTAAACCAAAGAACTCTTTTGTCTTTGTTTGGAACCTTTCAATTCAACGCACCAATGCTCAAGATAACGCTTTACCTTAAAGTGGATTTTTTCATCATCTTGTGCATGCAAAAAAACTTGAGTCATTAAGCCCTCTAGTTTTAATTTAGACCCACCATGAATATGATCACATCCTTAGTGCTTAGGTTAAGCACTTTAAGATGTTTTTCAACGACTCATAGTGAACTTCTCCATAATATGACCGATCAACATCGGTCTCGTATATTTCATTGCATACATGATTGTCACTTTCATGCGACATCTCTCTTGAGAGTCTTTGGGGACTATTAAGAGAGATACATTCTATAACTCATCGACATGAGACATCTCTTGGGTTTGCCATGCTAAACGACTTTAGCATCAAATGAATATCGTTCCTTGGGTTAAGTCGAGCATCCTCTTAAATCTATCTATATAGATTTATATCCCCAATTAAGATACTCTTCCAAATCATTCATGGAGGAATGTTTAGACAACTTTATCTTTCTTCGATTGTAGCATTGGTATGTCATTCCTTATCCGTAGTATATCAACATATAGTACTAGGAATGTCACGATGCTCCCACTGACCCTTTTGTACACACTAGGTTCATTCTTATTTATGATAAAATCAAACTCTTTTGATTGCCTCATCAAAACGAATGTTCCATATTTGAGAAACTTGCTTCAATCCATTTCTCTGAGTGTCTACAACACTTACCTCATCGTATGTAACTGGATCATCATCTTCTATGATCGTACCTCATCATCATCATCATCATGATGAATCCATACCTCCCGTATCTTGGTACTATTCCGAATTACGATTCATTTGTGGTATAATAGGAATTACATCTATAGGTTCCTCTTATTTGATTTATAGTGTTTTGTGGTTCTTGAACTCTTCAAGTTCTATTATCCTCCCACTAGCCCCTTCAATGATAAACACCTTTATCTTAGAAGGCAGCGTGTTTTGCAACAAACACCTTTTGCTAAGTAGGATTATAGAACATATACCCTAAACTTACTTTAGGATGTCCCACAAATCGACACTTATAAAATCTTGTCCCAAGCTTATCCTTTGAAACCTTTTCACATAAGTTGGACAACCCCTTATCTTAACATACTTAAGATTAGGAATCCTCCCTGTCCATAACTTTTATGGAGTCTTGGGGCCGGGTTTTGAGGTTACCATTTTCGTAGATATGCAACCATTTCTAGGACATTATCCCAGAAGGATACTGGAATGTCGGTAAAATCATTATGGACCGCACCATGTCCAACAAGGTACGATTTTTCATTCAGATACATCAATCAATTATTGCGTATCGATGTGTCCATTATGAAAAACCATTTGAGATGATCTAGAAACTTATTGCACAAGTATTTATTCCTTGATCTAATCAAAGAATCTTAATACATTGCCAATTTGTTTCACTTACAATTCTTTGAACCTTTCAAATAATTCACACTTGTATTTTAGGAAATACACACATTCAACTCTTTGAATGATCATCTCCTTTTCTTATACTAATTTGTTCAATATGCAAAATTATTTTCATGTAAGTCAAGTATACTAAATATATTAAGTAATATTCTAGTTCTACACAAAACATTATTATTATAAATAGAACAACAATTGTTCTTAAATATAATACCAAAGATTTTATTGTCCAACAATAAAATAGAAATAATGTTTCAACGAGAATTGGAATACAATAACAACTTATTGATTTAATATATTTGCTAGTAAGCGATGCTAAACTATAAGTTCCTATGGTTAATGCGTGAACCTTTGTTTCATTTTTTCACACATAGGATTACTTATCTTTGTTTAGCTTTCTACTTAAATCTTGGTCCCTTCATAAATCTATATTTATGATAACCAAAGTCGGTATCCAATACCCAAGTAGAACCTTGACTTAAAGAAAAATTTATTTTAAATTATGAACAAAATTGTATTTAAACTGAAACTTCACTAAGCTTCTTTTGGTTAGCTCTGCAAGATGCTTCTCATGATTTCTTTCCGTTATCCGTGCTTATTGCGGTGAAGCAAGCTCCTTTGCTATCCGTGACGCTTTTGTTCTTATTATCCTTTGTTTATGCCTTTCTATTTACCTTCTTTGAATCGTTCTTCTTTTTTAAGATCCTTTGGCCCCTACCAGTAAGACATGGTCTTTCTTGGTTGGAAAGTGACTCTCATCATTTTTCAACATGTTAAGCAAATCAACGAGGCTGATATCTAGCTTGTTCATATGAAAAATTCACAACAATTGTGAAAGGAGTCCGGAGTGAGTGCAAGATCAAATCTTGGCTCAACTCTCCATCCATGACAAAACCGGTTGTCCTAATTGATCAATCAAATTGATTATGTTAAGAACTTTTATGCATCTTATAGTGCCATTGGCCATTCTAGATCGGAAGAGCTCCTTAGATATCTGATATCTATCAGTCCTACTTTCCTCACCATCAACTACTTGATGTGCAGGAATATAGTATGAGCATCCATAGTTTCATCGACGCCAAGCTCGTTACTCATGGATGCGAGCATGATGCATTGAGCCAATCAGCCATCATCTTGCCACTTTCTAAAAGTAGCAATCTCTTCCTCGGAGACATTATGCGCAACCATTGCGAGGATAGGCGTATTAAGGACATAAGATAGCTTTTTCACTATGAGAACTATTCTCAAATTCCTTAACCAATCTGTTTAATTCGTTAGGTTAATTTAGCATCTAATATGCTTCGCAGTGATAGTAATTTTAGACATTGTAAAATTCTGTAAATGAATTTGTATTTAACAACATTTTAACATTCTTTTATTAATTACCAAAATAAATTAGGTCTTGTTTTAAATTGGTATCTCCCACTATTTTCTTCAAACTATATTACCCTCAATATATATTGTTCGGCAAAATCTAATTAAAGATCTGCTAGTGAGAATAAGGATCCCATTTCAAATGTATATAGCCTTGTGGTGACACAACAAACTATATATAAATAAATAGGTAGACAACTTTTGTCAATTACATCAACTATGCAACTCCTTTTCTTTTGCCTCTTAGATTATTTTGATCAAGTGGTGGCACATCCGAATCAAAATTATCCAAGTTAAGTCCGACCTAGCACTCCATATTTCAAAAAGAAAATATCATCCTTGTGGTGACACAACAAAACAATATTGTTCAATTTTCTTTATAAGCATCAAATGTGATAAATTAACATCTTAAATACTTAATACTTGCCTTGTGGTGACACAACAAACTCATATGAAATATTTAATACTCTATTAATTTTATCATGCTAGAAGGCGACGTTCGATATTCCAAATATCTTTGAACGCTTAGGACTTAATATAAAAATTGAGGGGTTTATTATTAATTGTCTCATCTTGTTTAGCGCGCATGCACATATATATATAAAATACGCGTCATATTAATGAACATGCAAAGTATGTTTGCATAATATATAATATATATAGTATAAGCATGCACATATAGAATACTATATTCTACCCGGATTGATTATGGACTTTTATTCTAGTTTGGTTCACTAGAGCCACCAAGTGAACCAAAAGGTCAAACCCTAGGGGTGCAAGAAATAATATTTAAATATAACTATTACATTTAAACCCGAGCTCCATTACAAACGGGTCTTCAAGCTCTCCTTGCTCCTTGATCTCCAATTTTTCAAAATTAATTCTAACTATTCCTATTACAAAACTATTTAAAATAAATAGAAACCTTGATCAGCAGTCAAGGGGAAGTACATAGGAGGGAGATAGAATTTACATTAAGAAAAATTAGAGAAGACGCAGGTACGCAGAGACCCCATTTAATAAAACCCATACATTCATGCATCCAACTAAAATAAAATCCAATCGCATTGGTCAATAGTCCATAATCAATCCCATTTATTATCATACACATCATCATATGCATCAATAAATAACATTCATCTTATGAATAATAAACATTTAATATATATATTGATATCATTTAATGGGCAAATTTAGTTAGTATAAAATCTATTTTTGAATCAAAATAAACTCCTTTATTTTAATCCAAATTTAAATCAAAATAAAACTATTTTATTTTAATTTATCCAATTTTGAATAAAATAAACTATTTTATTTTAATCAAAATCTTTAATCAAAATAAACTCCTTTATTTTAATTAATTATGGAATCCAATTCCATGTAAAAAAAAAAATCTTTTATTAAAGGAAACACGGATTCTCTTTCCTATTCACAAATAAACTCCTTTATTTTGAATAATATGAAATCTTATTTCATATCTAAATAAACTCCTTTATTTAAGGAAATTAGGATTCTCTTTCCTATCTAAATAAACTCCTTTATTTAAGGAAACATATAATCCAATTTCAACTCCAATTAATTATCATGGAATCCAATTCCAACTCTAATTAGTTAACATGAAATTTAATTTTAAAATTAAAATAAACCTTTTATTTTAAAATTAAAATAAACTTTATTTTAATTATAAAATAATTAGGGATAATATATATATATATATATATATATATATATATATTATCCATAATCGAATACGTGTGTATCTTTACTGATAAGGGCTACCGAGATGAGTTCGTGCGTATATGCATTTAGGAATCCATTAATTCAAAAGGAGTGGTACAGTACTTGCATGTGCTTTATAATGTTTTTAAAAATCAATGAAGCTAGCTGGCTAATCTGAACACGGAACCAAATAACCCTTGATTTCCGTGCAACCATAATTTGTTACAGCCATGATTTCCGTAAATCATGATTTTCCGTGCATCCATTATTTGTTACAGCCATGATTTCCGTAAATCATGATTTCCGTGCATCCATAAATAAATTGCATGCTCCTGCTAAGTAATGATTCACGGATGAAAACAAAAAAAAAAAAAAAACTTGTTTCCGAAAAACCTTTTTTCGGCAATATTTTTTTTTTTTTTTTAATTAAATTTTATACAATAAAATTATGCCCAATTAAATTGTTCTAAACACATATCAATATACATATCAAATTTGAAACAATTAATAATTCGCATAAAGGTTTGGCTCTGATGCCACTGTTAGGTTTGTAATATTCAAGAACGCAATCAAATTGAATAAAAAGTGCGGAAACGTGTAAAAATCAGAGTTTTAAATTTTTACAAACCATATACCCGGATCACCCTTTATGCACAATTATTAATTAGATGAAAAAGATGAATAAGAAACATACCCTTGAAGATCGAGCTTCCTCGGGTACAAGTTCACCTCCAATCCTTTTTCGCGTTCAACTTGAATCCACCGGATAGATTCCTTTCTTTGATCAACGTTATCCACCCAAGTGTTTGGCCTCTAGAGGTGATCCACCAAGGAAGAAAAAAGATTTAAGAAGATGGGTGGTTGGCTAAACCCTAGTTTTTCTATCTCTATAGAAAAAGAGCGTACTCTCCAACTTTTGGAATTGCGTATATTTTTGATATCTGATATAAGACTCCTCTTATAAAGATATCAGGTAACCTTATTTAAAATAAGGTATTATTTAATTAAACTCTTTTAATAAAATGGGCTCCTTAATCTTATTAGGGATAATTAATTAAACTCCTTTAATTAATTTTCCCTCCTAATCCTATTACGAATAAATGAGAGTACTTATATTAAATTAATTTCTAAACTCTTTTAGAAATTAAAATAATAATAATAATTGTAATAATATTAATAAGACTCCTCTTATTAATTTATATTTAATATTTCTAAAATATTAAATAATAAATATTAAGCTATTTAATTTATTCTATCACCATAGATTAAATTAAATATACATAACATATTATTACGATTATGCCATTAACTTCTTAAATAAGTATTCTTCCTTTTATGGTGTGTGACTTTTAGGTTCTCCATATTAAACCTAGTTGTGAATAAATCAATTAGAACAATTCTAATCTTATTTAAATAAATAAATTAAACAATTAATTTATTTAAATAAATAATATTTATTCTACAATAGGGATAAGCCTCCCTAGTGATCAACAACTTTTCAGATAATATAGATTTCAACATTAATCATAAAAGAACTTTGGAGTAAATAGTTACCGTCTGATTCAATCCTTCCACCATACAATGTCCCAATTAAATATAAGACATGGAATTACCATCGAAGTCTTATTTTATTTAATTATATGTATTTCGACTCTTAAATGCACAACTCAAAATAATGTAAATTAGAAACTCCTTTCTAATTT